>CP126894.1:79817500-80417500 GCA_030440675.1 Furcifer pardalis | reverse complement strand
TCCAAAAGTACAACCAGAGAGCTTCTCCGGTCCGCTCTGGTGGGATGGATAGATGTACTTAGAGTGATGCAGTCTCTTAAATATCCTGACCCACTACCATATAGGGCTTTAAAGGTAATAACCAGCACCTTGAATTGCACCCGGAGGCACACTGGCAACCAGTGCAGCAGCTGAAGCAGAGGCGAGGCATGTGCATACTGCCCACACCCCATCGCCACCCGGGCAGCAGGATTCTGGACCATTTGCAGCCTCTGAATGGTCACCAAGGGCAGCCCCATGTAGAACGCATTACAATAATCAAGTCTGGAGGTGACCAAAGCATGTGTGATCATGAGCAAGGCGTATTACACATATTATACAAAGTTGTACAAAAGCCTTCCTGGCCACGACTGCCACCTGCTCTTCGAGCAGTAGTCATGAGTCCAATAGGACCCCCAGATTATGCACCGGGTCTGTTTGGGGCAAAACTGCCCCATCCAGAACCAAAGATGGTAGCTCCCGAGTTAACGCAGGACCCCTGACCCACAACCACTCAGTCTTGTTGGGATTCAGTTGTAGCCCGTTGTCCTCCATCCAGACCCTAACAGCCTCCAGGCACCTGGAAAGGACTTCCTCTGCCTCGCTTGGATCTCCACGGGGCCGAGATATACAACTGGATATAATCTTCATATTGATGATACCTCACCCCGTGGGAACAGATGATCTCACCCAGCGGTTTCATGTAGATGTTAAATAGGAGAGGCCAAAGCACCGAGCCCTGAGGCACCCCATAATAGAGGGGCCTAGGGCTGGATTTCTCACTCTCCAACCACACCGACTGGGTCCATTGCATTTACAATACCATCTAGCCATCTAATTTTCGGCCGCCGCCATCTTCTTTTGCCCTCCACCCTTCCCAGCATCAAGGCTTTCTCAAGTGAATCCTCTCTTCTCATTTGATGTCCAAAGTACTTTAACTTCATCTTTACTACTTGATCTTCTAAGGAGCAGTCAGGGTTGATTTCTTCTAGAATCAATTTATTTGTTCTCCTTGCTGTCCAGACGACTCTCAAAACTCTCCTCCAACACCACATTTCAAAGGCATCTCTTCTTCTGCGCTCAGTTTTCCTCATGGTCCAGCCCTCACAACCATACATTACCACCAGGAATACCATTGCTTTGACTATGCAAATTTTTGTTTGCAAGGTGATGTCTCTACTTTTCATTATATTCCCCAGGTTTCTCATAGCTTGTCTCCCAAGAATCAGTCACCTTTTTATTTCATGGCTGCAGTCATAATCTGCAGTGATTTCCTTCTAAAAATGTATTTACTGGTCAGTGTTGACACAGGCTCTACTATTAGCCTGATATAAAAGGAATACAGTAATACCTCGACGTTAAGTAATCTGGGGAGGAGAATTGGATCGAATAACGTTAAGGTCCTATGGGATGGATCGGATAACAACCGCTAAAGCCTGTGTGGTTACAATGCATCTCTATGGAGGTTTAATGTTATCCAATCCATCCCATAGGATTTTAACATGCATCGGATAACACCAAGACTTGTGGAACCAAGTCTTAGCGTTATCCGAGGTATTACTGTACTGTACATTGCCACTCTTCCCACTCTTTGCTACATTTCTCCCACTGACCATGCTTTTCTGCCAGTGATACATGGGGGCCTTTACAGGAAAGGTGGAAGGATAGTCCATCAGCAATAGTGATGATGGGTTACTCCAAATTGCTGCTGCCTCCTTTGTCACTTTTGAAGTGTAGTTGCACATGTCCCACCATGCCTTTGCTCTGAAGAGCCAGAAACTCAGTAACTGGTGCGCCAAAGGCAACCAGGGAACCAGCAGGGATTCAAAAGAACCTGTTGCTACGACTATTGCCATCATTGTTATCTTTCTTCTTCCATTTCATTCTCTGTAAATGTTTCTGTGCATAATTGGGGGTCCTGGGGTGGGGGCGTGGTCAGCAAGAGACCTGATAATGACAAGAGTGTGGTAGCAGCAGGCAGCAAGGGGAGTAATGGTAAATTTGGGGTCTTGGTCATTTTGATCATATTACTCCAGTCTTGGTTGAACTGCATTGGTTACCTGTGGTGTTCCATTAATTAATTTTTAGAATTAACTCTCATGATATATGATCATGATACTGGTACTATAAAAGCCAGGAATTGTTTATTGGGCTGGGTGGTTTTTATATTATTTATAATATAAGCAATCTTTATATTGTTATATTGTGTATTGCTTTCTTATGATGTTATTCATGTTTACTGTTGAATGTTTTATTTTTATTGTGAACTGCCTAGAGTAGTGTTTCTGCTAATTGTGGTGGATTATACATACATACATACATACATACATACATACATACATACATACATACATACATACCTTTTCAGGTTTACATGGTGTAAATTAAATGTCATACATATGTATAGACTGCAATCCTGTATGTACTTTATAGGGTACAGATCCCATTGAGTTCAATGGGGCTTGGTTCTGAGTACATAGTTATCAAATTGTACTGTTTACAAATTATTTAGTAAATGTTTTATTTTCCTAAAGAAGATGAAATTCAATCCTGACCCAAAAAAAAAACTAATAATGCAACAGCATGATCTTTCTTCATGGTATTCCTTCATGTTCATGTTCAAATTCTGCTGAATTGTGTTCTATTATCATGTGAAATATTGCATTAATTGTTCATTATTTTTATTTTTACTGGTATCAAGTATGAGTTAACGTGACATTATGCTGTTATTTGATGTAGCGTGACCCGCAGATGATTCTTCTCGTGTCTCTTACTATGGAAAATATGAAGAAAAATATTCGCAGACGAAGTAACCATCAACATGCATCAGTCACAGTGTCTTGGCCTCTTTCTAATGTTTGGCTGGTTACAAAGGTACCACAGTGAAAAGACACACCATCCGCTTCAGTAATGTATTTATAGATGTGTATGTTTTTTGTGCTTAGTTGTGCTCATCAAAAAGGAGGGGGTACACGGAAAAAGCCTCATAGAAGATTGTAGTATTTTTGAACCACAATCGGGCGTACTCTAGTAATGGCAACCTTCTGTTGCTGGCTACTCTTTTTTAAACTAGGTCAGGCGAAAGGAACAGCAGAATGAACTCACCAAAAAGTCCCTTCATTTTTGGCATTTTCATGTCTGGCCTAGACATGGGAGAATAAATTGAATAGGAAGAGGGGGGGGAGATGAACATTTCTGGGAGCACCTTAGGACTATGTAGCTTGCTCATGATTACATAGGCTGCCTCTTCTCCTAGAAAGCACAGGAAGGGATCAAACTCCCAGACTTGAACTCTGCAGCCAGATAGCTAAACTACTTTGTTAATATAAACACATTTTTGCAAATATAATAACAATCAGACATTATTACTAACATTTAAGTGGAAGAAAACTACTATTACTCATATCGCATATATCCCCGGTAGCCATACTGGGACACAGCATTGAGAGAAAGATGGGATATAAAGCAAATAAATAAATAAGGTTTAGTGTTCGGTAAGTTTCTGAAATGCCTTGTATTTTCTGCAGATTGTCGAAAATAAGTTTATGTTGATAGATAGATAGATAGATAGATAGATAGATAGATAGATAGATAGATAGATAGATAGATAGATAGATAGATAGATAGATAGATAGATAGATGTTACTATGATTTTGTTGACTTTTTTCTGGCAATGCATCAGTAGTTGCACCAATGTGCATAGTTCACATGTTTCCCTAAAAATTACTCCCTTAAAAAAAGAGGAGAGGGTTTATTAGATACATTCAAAGTCTCCACTACACATCCAAATTTTACTTCACAAATTCATTATTCAAAATAGCCTTCCCTCCACTACTGACTAAGGTGATTAGGGGGAGGTTTTTTTAAATTTTCCTACCTGTCAGCATTGGAAAGTCCAGGCTGGTGAAAAATTTGACTCAAAAGCTAGCCTGTTTTTGAGATTTTATTGGTCTTACAAAGGTACCACCTATTACTGGTGTGATGTAGCCCACTAATGCCAATTCAGAAGACTCAGGATAAAATCTAACACATCACCAAACAGGATGATAGCTTTTCAGATAGAGTCTGTCCTTTTTCAAGGAAGACAAATCCCTATCCTGTTTACTGCATGTGGAAGTAAAATGGTATAAGCTACCATGGCAGATCAAAGATTTTACTTCTATACCTAAAAAAAGACAGTAGCCCCCTGACCTAAAAATATAATGCTCTTTCATGATGATCCAAAGTCAAACCTGCTGCCTCAGGCAGCTCCTTCGTTCTGTTTAATAGTATACAACCTGCCCCATAAAATACTGACTCAATATCAAAGCAAAAGATTGATCTATCAGTGACAGCAGATGAAACAGAAATGAGCAGTCAGTACAGCGGGAAGGGCCAATTTGATGCAGATTGTGGGCAAGAACCATTGTTAATTCATATAATATCATTGTATGTAATTATCCTGCTCTTGATAGCAAATATCAGATGTTGCAATCCAGTTACAACCATTTTTATTCGGAGCAAACATTTTTAGGATTGCAGCTTTAATTCTTAGATGAAAAGAATAATGTAACAATAACAAGTAATGTGAAGACTGCCTTTCCAATAGCTGTCTAGCTGTTGTGTGCTTGCTGCAAAATTGCAATTTCTAAAACAAAAGCCTTAACCAACATTCTTTCAGACTTGAAGCAAAACTTTAAATTGACTCAATGGCTGTAGATTTGTTGCAATCTTTGCAGTTCACTGAACTTTTTTTCCTGTGCATACATATTTCAAGTAAAGTCTGTAGTTATAAGTATAGCAAGTGACACGTTATGGACCTTGAATCGTTGCACTGTGAAATATGCAGAGGAAAAGGACAAATGAAGATATCAAGGGTCTGTTCTATTTTGCACTGAACTGTAAAATGCCACCCTTGTTGTACAGAAGATCACTGGTTCTGAGCAGGGCTCATTGACTGCTAAGTTGTGGATAGTGTTTCAGTTTCTCCAACTGTTAATATCCTGAGTTATCCAGGCATAATGACCTCTCTATTTGTAACACATTGTTGAATTTTCTGGTTCTTTTAACTTATTCAAACCCTTCCTCCCCACCCCCATTCATTGAAAGGCTGGAATGATTCTAAGTCGAGCTGTAGCACAAAGCAGTCTAGCTGTTGGTCATCCAATCAAACTTGTGATCCAGGACAGCATCTCTATGGAAGGCTATAGATTAAATCTGCAGAAAAGGTATTGATACAATTATTACATATAATTATTTAGAGTGTTATCAAAAGAGATCCTGACATACTCTTAATTTAGAGGATCAAATATATTATAACACTTAAAATTTCTTTATTCTGACATTCCTCTTATTATTACATTTCTATAGTCATTGCTTTTACTTTGTTATTGTTTTACTCACCCTTGAAGATTTCCCTCAGATGAGTCAGGAGAAAAAAGAGAGGGAGGAGAGTGACATGTATGTTTACGACACATTTGGGTTGCTAAGATTCAGTCCCTTTGGACTGAATAAGCAATAAGTCTTTGGCATTGGGAGTTCAATTTTCCAAAAGGTATCCCCAAAAAGTCCACTTGAGACAAGCTGCACAGTCCCATGATGCCCCCAGAGTAAGGGAAGAGTAAACTGTTTCTTTATATTATCTATCTAGAAAAACCTGAAAAGGGTTGCCACATGTAAGAACTGACTTGATGGCACATGAGTGTTACAGTAGAATGAACGCCAACAATGTATATTAATGATACACGGCATGCAACTGTTGTTCTTTGCAGATGTGCCACTGCTTAGTCATGAAGGCAAATACAGTATTCACATTTTGCAGTTCTAGACCTAGGTTATCTGCCTAGGCTCTCCAGATTATGAATAAAAATAAAAGTGCTAACAATCTTCCTCTCAGTTGACTGAATGAAGAGTTTGCAAGGCTGATCTCTACTTATGAGCATGCAGGTGAACAAGAATCATTTTTTCTGAACATCCTAAGCCATGTAGGATTTTGAAGTCATTCTTTACTATGGTTGTTAGAAACAGAACAGGAACTAGAGCGAAATACACTCTTAAAGTAGTGATATGGTATGTTCCCAATAGTAATAAGGAATTTCCACGATTTCTGTCCCCCACAATCCACTGAGCCTTTAAGAAATATATCTGGAGTAGAAAACAACTGTCTCCTTTACATACTCTGCCGTGCTAACAGAGCATGCTTGTGCCTAATTTCAGATAATCTATTTCTCCCTCATCCAGTACTCTCTCCTTTTCTGGGAATTCTTTGATCTGCTAGAGAGGGAAAAGACAGAGAAGCTTTGAGGAGAATGAAAGTTCCTTTGTACATGTTTCTTCTTATTCATCCTATTTAAGGCCCAAGACATTTTCTATAATTAGGGTGTCACTTAGAATCTGCATCTATTCTTCAATACTTTCCAAGGCTGCAAAATTCATCTCAACTTATTTTTTCTTCAGCTCAGAGTGATTTTTAAATCTTCTGTCAGAATCACCCCTATCAAGTGGGGGTGGGGTGGGGGGGGGGGCGGCGGCAACCTGTAGTTCCCATAATTTTCATGGAGTTCTGTTGTACAGTGGATATATTCTAAACTGAGATGCAGAACCTTTGTAAAATGATAGGCTGTTGAAATTCAGGATCCTGTTCTCCCTACCATGTTACATAAAACTAGCCGTAAGTCCCCTCCCCAAAAATATCCAGAACATAAGGGCAGTATCCTCATCTTATTTGAGAACTGGAATAGAGATTGACAACATTTTTAAGTGTTCAAAATATATGTCTAATCTGTCTAACAATCTAAACATTTGTAAAAATTCTTAGTATGCATGTGAGAATCTGCTCTGAAGAATACAAATAATTTTTTTTATGAGAAAAAGATTAAGTAAGCTACCTTTTACGGGTCATTTATTTAAAAAACTTACATAGTATTTTGACAATTGTGTGTGAGATTTCTTAGATGGGCAAATTTCCCAAATTGGCATTTAATTAGTCATTGGTAAATCTAATTAAATGTGCAATTCTATGCATATTTATTGATGCTATCACAACTGAACATAGTAAAGTTATTTCTTTTAAAAATCAAGTTTAAAATTATGTGCTGTCAATTGTGTTATATACAAAATAAGCTATTTAAAACATACTGTAACTTAAGAAATCTTCTTTTTACAGGGACAAAAACAATATATATCAATATTGGGAATTTGGAAATGATGGCTGTATCCATTCTAAGGTGTGTATAATATGTGTAATTTTATATACAGTCGTACCTCGCTTAAGGAGCATAATGTGTTCCACAGGATTGCTCTTTAAGCGAAATACCATTGTAAGTGACCAATTGTGACTTCGGGGGGGGGTGCGAACCCCGATTTATCTGTTAAGCAAGTTTTTGGTTGGGTTTAGTTGTTAAGTGAAGTGACCATTCAGAGAAAATTCTGCTCTTTAAGCAAGTTACTCTCTAAGCGAGGTGCTCTTTATGTGAGGTTTTACTGTAGTTATTCCCTGTCTTCATACTGCCATCAGTGGTCCATTAAAACATACGGGCATACACTGTTAAATAATAAAGGTACTGTACTTCGTAAATGACTAATTTAGATGTTTTCCACTTTCTGCTATTTTGCATTGTCTGATATTCCTCTGTGAATAATGTAAAACATTTTTGTATGTACCTTCCTTAAACTTCTCTCTGCTAGTAGGTTTGCCTTTAACTTTATTTTAAAGAGAATTCAGTGTTTTTCTCATTATTGTTCACTGATACCATGATAACCACTTGTGACTTAGTTTACATATATTAGGTAAAGTTTTCCCTTTGTCAAAAACCAGTCGTATCAAACTCTAGGGTTCGGTGCTCATCTCCATTTATAGTCAAAGAGCCAGCATTGTCTGTGTCTGCAGATGTTTCTGTGGGTATATGGCAGGAATGACTAGACACTGAAGAGTGTTTACCTTCCCACCAGAGTGGCACCTATTTGTCTACTTGCATTTTCTTGGTTTCAAACTGCTAGATCGGCAGAAGCTGGGACAGATACAGGACCTAACTCCATCATGCAGCACCCAGGTCTCAAACTACTAGCCTGCTGACCTTCCAATCATCAAGTTCAATGTCTTAACCACAAACCCACCACATTCCTGTTTTATATATATTAAATTACTATATACAGTGGAACCTTGGTTAACAAATGGCTCAGCTAACATAAGAATCACATAACAAAAGGAAATCCATAGAAAATAGTGGCTCATTTTACAGATTTTTTTCCAGAACGGATTAATTGGTTTTCAATGCATTCCTATGTAAAACTGTATTTTGGTTAATGTATTTTGGTTTTCGATACATTCCTATGGGAAATTGCATTCAATGCATTCCTATGGGAAATTCAGTTAAAGTAATTTTTGCTGTAAGAAATGTCCCAGAGAACACATTAATCATGTTAACCAAGGTTCCACTGTACACAAATACCCTGGATAATGCTAAGACTTGGTTCCACAAGTCTTAGTGTTATCTGGTTTTTAACTTTGTGCGATGCATTGATTGCACAATGTTAAAAAAAAGCCCTGTTCCCTTTCCGAAGAGGGAGTTGATCCGCCTGACTCTTTGGAAAGGGCAGCGGGGATACCATGCATGGAATCCCCGCTGCCCTTTCCAAAGAGGCAGGCGGATCGAGCCAAGCACCGGCTTGTTTGGGGAGAGAACGTGTGCGTGCGTCTCCCCAACCTAATCAGTGATCCCAGCATGAGATCTCTGGCTGAGTTGGGGAGAGAATGTGCGCGTGCATCTCCTCAACCCAACCAGCGATCCCAGCATGTGCTCGCCAGCTGGGTTGGGGAGAGAACGTGCGTGCATGCCTCCCCAACTCAACCAGTGATCCCAGCATTCTGGGACCATTCTGGTTGAGTTGGGGAGGTGTGTGTGTGTGCATGTTCTCTCCCCAACCCAGCCAGTGATTGGATGCTCAGACCGCCGGTTTGGTTGGGGGGATAACGGACGTGTGCACCCTCCCCCCTAACCAAACCACTTCTCTCAGTGGAGATCTCTGCCCCAAAGCCTGCAGGGCTGGAGACAAGCCCTGCAGGCTCTAGGGCAGAGATCAATGTCGGGGAATTTGAGGCAAACTTTTGCATCGCACAACGTTATCTTAACATTGTGCAGTGCAAAAGTTTGCCTCAAATTTCCCAACATTATCCGGTTTTAGCGTTATGCAGTGCAAACGCTAACTGGGGTATTACTGTACAGTAATACCTCAGATAACATTAGTATCGAATAACACTAAAATCGCATAAAATTAAACAATCTGGGGGGAAGAATTGCATCGGATAACATTAAGATCCTATAGGATGCATCAGATAACAACCGCTAAAGCCTGTGTGGTTACAATGTATCTCTATGGATCCCATAGGATTTTAACATGCATCGGATAACACTAAAAATCGTATAACACCAAGACTTGTGGAACCAGGTTTTAGTGTTATCTGAGGTTTTACTGTATATTAAATCACCATAATTGCTTGGCTTTAAATGAGATAGTACAAATTGAAACCAGAAATCAATATTGGCAATCAAAAAACTTTTACTGATTCACCTGTCACACTACAGCCTCAGAGACTATGTTCGAGGCCTTTCTTAAATATCACAAAACCCTGAAGGGAGGAGTGGAAAAGATAGGGTTGGAAAGTGCTAATCAACTTTGGTCCTGCAAGCCTAAGAGTCTTGAGCCTTACTCTGTGGATGAACTGGCTCACTTTCTTCAGTAAGTTTCTTTGATTTGAGTTCCATATCACTGATTTAGGGTGCATCTACATTAGTACCCAGAAATGATCTACCCTTGGTGAATTTTGGTGGAATGTTTAGATCACTCATCTTGTTTATATAGAAATTGCTTCAGTGGTCCCTATAGTTGTGAGCTAGTCAACCACTTGCAGCCCTTGGATTGCTCTGTTTTTTGGTCCATTTGGCTGCAATGTGACCTTCCTGTTCTTATTCACCCACCCCCTCATTTGCAATTGCTATCAGACATTTGGGAAACAGCCTGGTTCCCATTGATTGCTGGGTATTAGTAAACACAAAGGGAGTTTATGGAGTGCTATGCTTCATAACTATGTTGTTTCTTTTCTCCTTTTTAAAAATTAATTTTTGATAATGGCATGGTTCTTCATTCTTCCATTGCTAAAAAAACCCCTAAGCGATCCTTTCAGTTATTTTCATCTTAAAACTATAAACATTACTTTGTACTATACTATTCTGCTATGTGGTCTTCATTGCTTTCTTAAGCCTTAACCTGCAATAAATTGTCAACCATGTCAATTTTGCATGAAGTGGAAGGCAGTAAATATTTGTCAAACCAAAGCTGCACAGTCAAGATATGATCTTCAGCCTGATTTTTTTTTCAGAGATTAAGTGATACATTGCAATAGTGGGATTTTTTAAAAAAATTCTTTGCAAATAAGTAAAATGCATAATTTTCATTTCAAAATAGGATGAAGGGTGTCATCAGCAATCAAACCTAGACCATATCCACCTTTACACTGATGTGTAGGAAGAACATACACCCAACCAACATGCATCATTACACTCCTCATTGAAAAACATCTTGGTTGAAACAAGTTTTGAAATAAAAAGACAGATATACACTGCTGCTAATCAGTCTGCTCTGATGGAGGCCAGTGACCTTCATGAGGGTTACTGGTAATGAATCATATCTGTGGTTTAGTCCAAACTTTATTGAAACTGTCTAAGGTACTGAATACTATCCTTAAAATAGACCCAACAGCTTGGATAACTTCTTTAAAGTTTTGGTAAGAACCCAGAGTGGATTCATATCCCTAGAGAAATGAGAGTCACCCGTTTCTGTTTACCTCTGCAATGTTTCTAGTTATTTACTAGTTGGACAAACTAATTGTCAAGGTGTGCTGCTCCTAATGTCCCTAGCCCAATACTAGGTGTGTCATTGATGTTACATAATTGTGTGCCATGAAACATACAATAGTTAGTTTGATGTCCATCCAGTTCAAATCTGCTCTTCACCCCAGCTTTTGAGGCCTGATGAAATAATGGCTATTTTTTTGTACCATCAGATTGCAGGTTTTGTTTTATCTGAATTCTTATGTTATTTTAATTTTTTTGAATTGTCTTAGATAAATTGTAGCAATTGTGCCCCAGCCTGATAGAAGGCAGTGTAAACATACTTAAATAAATAGACACAAAATACTGAGTTTAAACTAATTTCCGTATAAATATTAGACCATTACAGGATGTCAATGCAAAGAAGTTGAATCTCATGTTTGAGGTAGAATTTATAGAGGATATAGAAAATACAGGTTGTGAAAGGACATAGAAGAGATGGCTAGATAAAAAGATTATGAGGAAGAGATAGAGTGAAGTACACAAAGAATTTATTAAAAATACAT
This sequence comes from Furcifer pardalis, assembly GCA_030440675.1. NCBI lineage: Eukaryota > Metazoa > Chordata > Lepidosauria > Squamata > Chamaeleonidae > Furcifer > Furcifer pardalis. The sequence continues at coordinate 80,406,108 of CP126894.1, read as the reverse complement.
TAGTAGAGTCATATATTGAACAAAAAAGGAGGGTTTGGAAACAATATGGATGTTGGATTATTTTTTATTTTTTGCCATTCCGAATACCACATAAAACAAAAATGTATTTAGCAAATACATAATGCAATGATGGCAAACCTTGGCACTCCAGATGTTCTTGAACTTCATTTCTCAAAAGCCCTAATCAGCAGTTGTGCTGACTTGGGCTTCTGGTAATTGAAGTCCAATAACACCTGGAGTGTCAAGGTTCACAATAACTGGCATAATGTTTCGGTTGTGTGTGTGTGTGTGTGTGTGTGTGTGTGTGTGTGTGTGTGTGTGTGTGTGTGTGTGTGTGTGCTCCTTATATGCTACAGTGTAGCCTACATTTTTCCCTATAGCTTTACTGTAATGAATAGAACAGTTTTCACAGAGAAGAAGTTGAGAAAGGGTTTAGGAAATAAAATGTTACATACAAGCAACATAACTTTTTAAGACATTGCCTGTTATCAACGACTCTTTCTTCCATAATTCCTGATATTTAATCATAATAATATTTCTACTGATTACAGCCTGATGCTACTACTCTGCCTTTGTCCTTTCCTACAGGCTTACCCTGAGTTTGTTGTGACCTACCTAGAGGAGCTAAATGTAAGAGAGGAGGTGACCCAGATGGAATACTACACACACCATGGGGCCCAGTCTGCAGTTCATCAAGAGACAGATAGCAACACAGCAGAAGAGGTCACTGTACTGAGCCAGAGGCAGGTTAGAGCCAGTGTTTATCGGGGGGGGGGGGGGGATAGTCTGAAAATATTCTGAAAGAAGATGTTGCTACCTTTCTCATTTTTAATGTATTTGTTTCAACTCAGCTGCTTAACTCAAACAATAAAGAAATGTGTAAGAGTAGCGCTAATGAGAGCGAGCCTAGATATAATTGTTTCCCCGTGTTATTTAAATAGTTCCTTCCCCATGGGCTAATAAGGCTCATTAAAATTTCCTACCTGCTGAAAGACCTTTCTTCAAAATAATAATTATTATACTGAACAATGTATTAACCATATGTTTGTTCTTAATTTCTTAGGAGCTACAACATAACATCTCCAACTGCAATGAGAAACAACTTTCGGGACCTTTGGACACCCACTTAATGCCTGAAGGTCCCTTAAGGGAGAACAGGCAGCTGACAGTGGCACTGGTGAGGAAACTGGAGGAGAAACATCCTAAGGCCTCAGCTCAAAGGTAAGCTACTGACAGAACTGATATTTATTGTTCAATGACATTAGATGGTTTCCTTCAGTTTCGTGTAAGATTGATTTCCTGGATATCATTGAAATATCTCAGAAGCCCTCTGGCTTGCAAGGAGACATGGAGTTTTGACCAAAACTAATGAAAAGGGGTGACATTTATGCAGTCAAAAAAAAGGGAGAGATTGATGTGCACACTTATCATGGAGAGCATATTTATTGAGGTATTTATTGTTAACTGATTGTGCATGAATCATATGGTGATATTAAGGTTATAGCTTTGTGGCACTAGGGTATTTATTATTTATTTTTAAGAAACACCTGTCAAATACATGTCTTGGGCATCATGTATCATATTGTCCCAGGTGCTCCACAAGGTTATCTGGGTTTGTTCTGCTGAATCAACATTTATACAAATACATCATTTATACAATTTAATACCTTTATGACCAAAAATGTGATATAGGTATAAAATTATTTCACCACCACCACCACCCAAAAAATTTCAAAGTTTCCTAGAAGGGGATGGATGAGTTCTGGTTTGTTTAGAAATTGCATTTTTAAAAACTTAAATAATATTATCATAACAAACAACTGGTTTTATGGTGTCTATAAATAATTCTCAGTATTGTTTTGATCTTTTGAAATATTTCAAATAACATATAATTAAATAGTTCTGACACCGAATAAAGAATAATTTGTTAGAGGACAAAGAGGAACACAATACAATGAGCATCGAAGAGTAAAGTCACTTTACCAAGTAACACCAGCAGCAAAACAGAAGAATGTTAAGACCTAAAAATACCAAAAATTGTTTTTGTTTGTTTTTTGCCTTAGAAAATGAAAAGGTCCTAGTGCTGGAAAGCCTTAAGCCCATGATGGCAAACCTTTGCACTCCAGATGTTCTTGGACTTCAATTCCCAGAAGTCCCAAACCCCATGAATCCACATGAATGGGTTTACTGAGATTCATCCGGCCCATGCCACCCTCATCACTCCCGGAAGCGGAAGTAAAATGTGTTTTCTTCCGTGAGTGATGAGGGTGGCGTGGGCCGAATGAATTGTAGTAAACCCATTTGTGTGGATTCACAGGGCTTGGGCTTCTGGGAATTGAAGTCCAGGAACATCTGGAGTGCCAAGGTTCGCCATCATGGCCTTAGGCAACCAGTGACTATCTCTAGGAAACACATTACAAAATAGGTCTGAAGAAGTGGACGTGATCCACGAAAGCTCACAGTAAAAATATAGCACAGGCTAACATGGCTACAATTCCAAAAAACGCATCTAGGAAACACATTTCACTTGTGCCCTCACAAAAAAAAAAAAAAAAACCTGTCACACATCCACTCCGCCTCATTTTCTGGAGAGACCTGGAGAAGGGCCTTGGTGATGTTAGGGGTCCAGATAGATTGGTATAGCAGGAAGTACTTCTTCAGATAACTTGGTCCTAAGATGTTTAGGACTGCAATAATTTTGAATTGAACCTGGAAAGAGAATGGCCACCAGTGCAGATGACAGATTAATACAGTAATAGAATGTGATCATATAAGCTAGCACTAGTTATCTGTCTAGATGGCAGTCACTGGATTGTTATCTGCCAGTGCATTAAAATCTATATTACCTCAGCTTTGTAGAAGATCTAAGATTCTCCACATATCTTAACACATCTAACAATCCATTATTTCTTTTACTTTTGTATACTTTATCAATATCAAAAACAAAGGAGCAAAATCAGTAGATTCTGAGGATTTCTTTCTTAGTACAGTAATAGCCATTTCACACAACTACCAAGTCATAGACATGGTGCAGAGGAAATACTAAATAAAGAATATGTGGGATTGTGAACTCGTGATCTATGTGATTCTAATATTGATTAAAACATATTGGAAGACATTTTTAAATCTCTTCATAGAGTTTTGATGAAAATCAAGTTTTGAAAGGATATTTTGGTGAATCTTTAACTTTAATACAGGTTTGTTACCTATCTTTCCACTATCCCCCCAAAAAAGGAGGGGGAGGGAGGGGAAAAATGCATTAGAGGGGGAGGAAGGGGGAAAGGAAAAATGTATTTGAAATGGAATAACAAATTTATTTAAATGCAATGAATGGTCTATTTTTTTTTAAGCAAAAGACAATTGTTTATATTTTTACATAGGAAATGTTGCTTTGTGAGTAAATCAAGCATACCCATTCTCCCACATTTTACTTTCTGAGGAAAATAGGAGATAATTTTTTCACCAAATATCCAGTATTTCCTCATGATTAATCTGCCATATAAATGTTCTAGAGGTTAACACTTTGAACTGAGGAGAAATTAACTTTCATTACATTCTTTCGTTGCATACAGCTCTCTGTTGAATCTTGATAATTCAAATTTCATTTTCCCCTTTTCTCATAGACACAGCAGTACAAATCTAACTCAGTTGGTTCAGAAGTAATGTAAAAGCTGTGTTTCCCTTCCCCCCCTTCTTCCTCTCAGTGCAAAGATGCTGTTGTTTGCATTATTATATTAAATTGAGCAACTTACCTTTATTTAAATTGAATAGAGGTTGTTGGGGGAGAACTGTAGCAGCCAACAAAGCATGGTGACCCAGCTTGTCACCCAGTGACCTGTGAGAAGGAAATAATGAACTGTGAGTAGCTGTCATCTTAACGGTTTCTGACAGTTTGGCTATGGGCACATCTGTGTTAGTTGCATGGAAAGGCCTTTGTTGTTTTCCCACAAGTGAGTTTGCAGACCGCTGTGGGGTTTGCTAGCTGCCCTACTCATACACTTCCCTCCCACTTGAGCAGAAAAAACAGCTGCCAATGATGGGGTTGACATTTCTTTTAATGATTTATTTGCCATTTATTTAATTATAAAGTTCAGATTACATTAAACATTAGACCTTTCTGGATACTTTAAGTGAAGTTAGGATCCTAGGCTTTCACAACCCGTTTCATCTTGTTTTGAAGAGAGCATTTTCCTCATACTTTGTCTATGTAGTTGTTTTTGCTTTATTACCTTTCAGTATTACATTATAAAAGTTTAACAAACAACATTTCAGCTCCTTTAAAATGGTTGTGGCATCCTGTCGCATTCCTTGTCATGTCTTCACTAGACATTTTATATTGCTGGATCTAAATTGCCTTTTTGTTCTGATTCAGAATCATGATTGTGATGTAGAGCTATTGTAGATACAGTACATTGGTATTTATGATGTTTCTGAATCATTTAGTTTTAATTATTTTCTATATACAGCATCACTTTGTCTGCAATGTAAGTTTTTCTTTCTAAACTCTTCTGACATTGGAAATTAGATTGTGAGACAGTATGGTAAAGAGGTAAGAGAGCAAAAGCCCCAAACTAAATGTAAAATCTTCTGGACAGTTAAATGTTTATTGGACAATGGTTGGATTTTTAACATAGATTAACAGTATTAGTTGCTCTTCCTTCATGGTTCTGTAACAAAGCAGGTGCTATTCTTCATGAACATAATAACATAAATCCAGAGGTGCAATCAGAGAAAAAAATCTCTCTCTCTCTCTCTCTGGTTATAACATTCTACATCACCACGACTCTTAGGGAGATGTGCTTACATCATGCACTCTGATTTGACAATACCTACCTCATAGGAACCTTATAAAAACTGGGGAGAATGGCCGAAATTTGAAGGCTTTTGAGAATTAGCTAGGCCTAGTTTCACCCATTTTATTATGCAGGCACATGCAAGCAGTTATAAATGTATTATATTGTTTCCTTTTTCCTTTATTGACCAGACTATCATGGGATAAGTTCCTGCTGGTCAAAACTCATTTTCCATTTCTCACTGCCATGCTCTTCTTCTCCAGGTTTGACCAGGAGTTTTCACAATTGGGTCTTCCCATCTTTTTTTTTTTTTTTTGGGTGGTGGTGGCTACTAAAGGGTCTTTTTATTCCTCTGGGATACCACTTAGTGACTGCTGTTGTCCAACACCTGTCTGTTATTTGAGAGACGTGTCTGGCCCAGCATAATTTCCTGTTGTAATATTCAGCAACAGCTTTGTTGATTCCACGTTTTTCTCTTATCTGGGCATTGGGGATGTGGTTTCAAAGGGATACCTTTAGCATTTATCTTTCCATGGCTCTTACAGCTCTTGATAGTTTTTCTTCCTTGACCTTCATTAATTACCATGTTTTACTCCCATAGAGGACTGCAGGTAGTACTGTCGAATTTAAAACGTTGGTGCATTGTTTCTTGTCAATTTTTTTGTTTAGCAAAAATTATTTGATGGAGTTAAATGCCGTCCATACCTCTTTCTTTCTTCTGGCTAGTTTTGCTTTCTGATTGTTGTTCATCCCAATCAGACAGCTGAGATAGATGTAGTGGTCAACCTGCTCAATGAGTTCACTCTGGATTTTTATTTGGAATTTCTATTGGTTGCTTGACAGCATATCTTTTATTTTCATGTCATTCATTTTTACGCCAACTTTCCTACTTTCTTTGTTGAGCTCACACAGCATTTTTTGGAGTCTTTGAGCATTTCTAGCAATTAGTGCTATATCATTTGCAAACCTGAGACGGTTTCTCTTCTCTCCATTATATATAATATAACTATATTGTTTTCTATCTATTGAATATCCAAAATTTATAAAAACACGGTGTTCTACAAATATAACTATGAAACTTAATGATCTAAATGGAAACTATAAGCAACTACTCTAACAAAAATGCTCCAACAAAACTGGATGGGTGTCAAAAATGGAGTGACTAGATTATAGGTAAGGTGTGATAAATGCCTAATAATTAAAAATTACAAAAGCATACTCTCTAAATTATGAAAAATTAGCCTCAATCTATGTAAGGTATTTTAACAGACTATGTAACAGACCAGAGCATAAGCAAATATAAAATCTCATCAGCCTATATAGCAAAGTGCCAAAACTTTTCAGGCTGGGTTGGTCACGTGGTTCCTCTCACCAGACGTGGAAGTAAAACACGCCTGCACATGGGCAAAATGTTGCTGTAAAAGCACCCATGGCTGTTATAAATGTGTTTACGACAGCCACAGGTGCTTTACGGCAGTGTTTTGTGCATGTGTAGGTGCATTTAACTTCTGCTTCTGGGAATGGTGCAAGCGGTGCAGGCCAGATTATTAGGCACCACGGGACGTAGTTTGGGCACCCCTGTTATATAGTATAAAAGTCTCACCAGCAACCCGGCAGTTTTCTCCCCTATAATGGTTGCCTACTTGCATCCTTTGCTCCTTGCTTTTTAAAATGGCCATTATTTTACCCCTTATCTCTCCTTCACCAACTGTCAATAATCCTTTGTGCAGGCCTAGGAGAATGATTGCTTAGTGAACCAATAAAAACATTTTAATAGGAATTTCTATTGCATTTGCTCCTCCTATAATTATAAGGGCATGTAACCGAGAATCTGGCAGGCTGTTACTATGACTATTCATATTATTTTTACTAACTTTTTGCCACGCTTGGAGGAATAAAGGTATGTAAACTAAAGATTATGACGTACCAAGGTATTATACAACCAGAGTACTGTAGCTGCAGAGTACAAGTTATAGAACATGTAAATGCCATCTCAGCCATACTACACATTGCAACATAAATACATTCAACTCTCACTTATATGGAAAACTATTTTGCAAGGTGAGGTTATCATATAATGACTTTGCTTCCAATTATACAATGTACAATTTAAGAACTACATTTTCTGTACCCTCCCTAATTATTTTAGTATTTTATATACATCAAATAAATCATCTTCACAGGTACTCCCAGAATGGAAAATTATATTTGTTGCCCAGGAAATCTGATCCTTAGCTACAAACTTTTCAGTGTGGTGATTATTGTGCAGCGTACATGCACTTCGTAATCTTTGAATTTTCCCCAAAGGGAAGCATCCTGAAAAAGCTGTCATCAGACACCATAGGTTTCTTCCAGTATTTCACCTCTTTTGTATGTACAGTATAAAGTTTACATATTCTGTTCTTCATTCATGTAGTGCGATGCACATCTCATGTGCCTTAAACCCCTCCTAATAGTATTGCATCATGGAGACTAATAATCTCTCCAGAAAGACTACTGATTTTTTAGTGTATTGAGTAGGTGGGGAAATCCTATTCTTGTTGGATTAGGGATGTTGTCAGTGATATTTTGAGAGGAAAGTATCATGGAATGTGTTAACGAGTGAGGAGTGAAGTCAAGAAAGTCTATCAAGTAGGAAGACCGATAAGAACAGTTCAAGTTTTTAGTACATTTTTAATAAGAAAGAGGTGGAGGTTCACCCCATAATGCTGGTAGGAGGTGCCACCTGCTTGGATCATGTAGCAACACTCTTAGGGTTGTGTGAGTACAGCTCACATAGCACTAGGCAAGATAACCAATTGTCAGAGATCCTTAGTTTCAGTGCAAAGACTACACATTTTCCATCTAGAACCAGCTTGCCTTTGTCAAACTTAAGTACTGTTTCAATTCTTTGAAATCGGATAGATAATTTATGATTAGAAGTACAGTATGTTGAAATACCATTCCCTGACCCCTCTACTTATTCCATGGAGGGATACAATGAAAAATAATTTGAAAAGGAGTTTGTCTTAGTAAATGTATTCCAATGTACATTAAAATTTCATTTTGTTTAATGACTACCAAAAGTAAGTGACTAAGAACAATCAGGAATACTTCAACAAATTCAGTTAAGTGCTGTATCAGACCAGCATTAAAGGATTGCATCTATTTTATATACAACATCTGTATCATCATCGTCGGCTTCAACTTGTATCTAAGAATGCATTTTTTTCCTGAAGCAAGAAAAATGCATTTGGCATGAATTTGTTTAAAGTGGATTCCAGGCTGCCATTAAGTGACCCACACACTATGATCACAGAACCATCTCCTGCAGCACATATGAAATGAGACATACAGGATTTAACCCTGGAACTGTAATGGACTACCACAGGATTCAGGATATTGACAAGGTGAACCTTCACAGCCAGTCCATCTGGCATGGCCTTTTCCACCTCCATGACCATTGGGAATCAGAAAGTGGTTCCTCCTCTGCTCATTTTGCCATTGGGCCGAATATGATGGTTTCCAGGGGCATTTCCTCCACTGAAGGAGACCACCACCCCACCTAAAGTGGCTCATCCGCCTATAGCCTTTGGCCCCTTTAGGGAGTCAGGTTATTTACCGCTGCCCAACACTCCATGTTGAGTCACTGGCTGTATGGTCTACTCCATTACCTTAACGAGTAGTGCGGCATACAAGTGTGAACAATAAATAAATAAATAAATAAATAAATAAATAAATAAATAAATAAATAAATAAAATAGTGGGATGTCCGGTCAGACATGTAAACATCTGTATAAGCATAGGTTATTCTTTTTTCTTTTAGTGCCAATCAGCAGAATAACTTTATACATTAGCCATCTATTAGGAATGCATAAATAGCTTAAATGGGGATGAAGGAGGCATGTGTGGAATGAGAGGGCATGTGTTTTAGGATGAGTTAGTGTAAGTGAGGATGAAAAATACTTTCAGTCATAAATCAGGGATGAAGGGATTCATATGAATTATTTTCTGAGAGCTGTTTATGTTTGGGTGTGTGGTAGCAATTCCTTTCAGTAAATATTGTGTTTATGGCTTCAAATTATCCTTGTATGGTTAATATGAAAATATCACCATATGTTTTAATATTCTGGCCTTTGAAAATATAAGTCTAACACTTGGCTGGGTAATATAATATTATCTACATGTTGATGTAAGTGGGTTATGTAGCAAACCACATCCCAGATTTTAGAACAGAGAGGTGTTGAGAAAGAGAGAGGGAGGGAGAGAGAGAGAGGGAGAGGGGTTAAATATTCTGTAGACTCCCCCAGAGTGACTGTTTTGTAGCAGAATAATCATTTTCTCCAGTAGGGATTAATCTGCTGAATAGATTGCGGGTACATTATAGGATTGTCTTCAGTTTTAAAAATGTATTATATGTTCATGTCTAACTGTAAAACTCATGTAAGCAAACTGAATATATTTTAAAACAATGGCATTTAGTTACCATAAAATTAGCACTGCATGAAATGTTGGCTGATGACTATCAGGACTTTGAGGACAGGGTAACCAATAGTAAGTGCAACCAAGTCAACAGTAACAAATGTTGGTGTTGTTCAGTTCCTTCTCCCCTACTATGATATGTCACTAAAATTCTTTTATATTTAACACAATATGCAAGAACCTTTGGCTCTCTTGATGTTTTGTACAGTTCTCTTATTCTATATTATCTGTCGGACAGCTGCCTGACCCACATCCACTCAGGCACATACCCACACATACAGAATAGGGATGTGAATCCCATAGCCTCTTACTGTCAAAAAGAAACCCAAATAAAATTCCTGCTTTCTCCTTGTAGCAAGATTTCTCAGCACAAGACCTGCTCCTCCCAAGAAATCTTGTAGGAAATTCAGTATTTCTTGAAAGCTTTGCGACTATTTTTTTCTGCAAGAAACATGAAACTGAACATAATTATTACAAATCATGTGCAGAATGATGTCTTTCCTGTGCAGGACTGATGTAACAGGCATGAAATTGTGCAAAATGTGCTCATTTCCTCTGTGGAACAACAGTGTGTGTGGGAGGGTCAAGCAGAAAATCTTGCTCATATCAACAAATTCTTGATGGAGAGCTGCAGCATTATGAGGCTCAGAAAATCTCCAAGAATAATACATTTTAAAATACTAATGAGATATGCAATCTATAATCCTCATCTGTAACTGGGCATACAAATATATAAATATTGAATGGACCCAAGCTGTAAAAAAGCAGGAAAATGATACCCAAGTCATCCTTAACAGATGGCTGTCTAAACTGTATAAAAACCTCCAATGAAGGAGAGTCTACCACTTTCCAAGATAGTCAATTTAATTGTTGAACAGCTTTTATTGTCAGGAAATTCATCCTAATGTTTAGCTAATTTCTCCTTTCTCATATTTTGTATTTATTACCTACCCTCTGTGGTTTCATTATTTATTTATTTATTTATTTATTTATTTATTTATTACTGTATTTGTATTGCCGCCTCCCTTGCCAAAGCGACTCCAGGCAGCTCACAACAGTATCAAAAGTTCAAAATACAAAATGTCCTCAGCATACAGGACTAAACAATTAAAAATTTAAAAACCATTAAACCAGATTAAAACAAGAACTAGCTTGCAAGAACAAGCTTACTCCATATTCCCTTCAGATTTATGAAAACGACAATCAAATAACTTTTCAATTTTCTCTTCTTCAGGCTAAGTATACCGAACTCTAATGCCCAATTGTTTTTTATAAGAATTGGTTTTCAGACGTTTATCTTCTCAGTTGCCCATCTCTGGGTGTGCTCTAGTGGTGGCCAAAATTGGACACAGGGTTCCAGGATGGTGTGAACGAAAGAGAATAGAGTGATATTATTATTTGTTCCTATATGGACACTATACTTCACAGGATGCAGTCTAATACTGCATTATATTTTCTTGCTGTGGTATCAAACTGTTGACTCAGTGCATGCTGTTAAAATACTGTTAACAGTTTGCTCTTTTCTAAGTGTTCCATGACATAAACTGAACATTTCTGAAGTAGAAATAAAATGGGTGTCTGGCAATGACAGACTCCTATGCTGACCCTGATCTCAGTAAAGATTAGAGAAGGAGCAAGCCCTAGAGCCAGAAGAGTCAGGGAGTGAGGTGCTTCACTATGGTTTATGTCAGAGGTTTCAGCAGTTAAAGCACCTAGAGCACTGTTTCTCAGCCTTTGTTTTTTGGACTTCAATTCCCGGAAGCCTAAGTCAATTCCCCAAAGCACCGATGAGCCAATGTACTAACGTAGGCTGCTGGGAATTGAAGTCCCCCTGTGGGGAGTGTGTCCCACATTGGAAACCTCTGACCTAAAGGTACAAGTCCTTTGTAAACCTGCTACCATTTGGGGCAGGGGGGATGGAAACTACATGTTAGAAGAAAACTCATTTCTGCAAATATATGTCCATGTACTGAGAGAATTTTTACTGTTGTGAGTTACTGGAGTCAAACTGTAATAGAGTTAACATACACTCATCATGTAGCAATGGGAGCTACTACTTCAGAACAGATGTGGATGCTGGATGTTTAATCTAGAAACCTGCTACTGTTCTCTGGTTGGAAATACTGTATTTTTAATGTCTCTTTCCAGGTATCCTGCTGGCCAAATTTCACACAGCAGAAACAGCTTTACCTTCTGCCACTCACTCACAAACACAAAGCCCACAATTAAAGACAACTGTTTGTAAAGATATCCCCTTTTAGAAATTAACAGCTGTCTTTCTAATTTTTTCACATTTACAATATGCAATTAAAATATGACTTTATATTAATAAAGCAAAACACATGTTTTTTCTCACCAAAGGATAACTAGAAAGAATAGGAAAATAGAGAGAACTCTACTGACCTTTGATGGAGAAAAATATAAATAAAAGAAGCTGGGAACCATCCAGGGAGATATTTATGTTGCTGGAAGACAAGGAAGTTCTTTCTAAATAAGTCAGGGGTGACCAAACTATGACATAAATCGAATAAATGAAATGAATGAATGAACATGGGGGCCATATCTGGCCCCTGACCCCAATTCATCTGCCCCACAAAGCCCTCGTCACTCCTGGAAGCAGAAGTAAAATGCCCCCATACGGGAGCATTTTACTTCCGCTTTCAGGAGCGACGAGGGCTTTGCAGGCCAGATGAATTGGCATCAGGGGCTGGATCCGCCCCCCGGGCCATAGTGACTGGCTCCCTGAACCATGTGACCGGCCAATGGCCCAAAAAGTTTGGGCACACCTGAAATAAGTAAATAAACAACAGGGAAGACAAATAACACAGGAGTTAAAGAAGGATCAAGAGACTGCTGAGAAGCTAAAAAAAATTAGTTTTTGGGCAGATAACTATACCTGAAAAATAACATTTTAAAGGAGTCTGAAGAATTGTGGTAAATTGTAACCAAAAGTGAAGTTCTATGCTTTTTTTTTTTTTGATAAGTTAGAAATATCTCACTGGGTTCAAATGGTACCCATCCAATACTGCTTAAAGAGGTATAAGTGGAGACATTGTTGATTTTCTATCAAACGTATTTAAGATATCTGTAAGACTGGTCTCTGTACCAGAAAAGTGAAAAGTGGCTAGGGAATTCTGTCTTCTTTAAAGGCTCCAGGAAATGCAAAGACTCAAGGATTTTATACTTTGTTTAGCATAACTCACCTTTCAGGTAAATGATTAGAAAATACTGTTAAAGTTAAGTTACTAAGCATGGGGGTGGAGAACTTATGGCCCTCCAGTGTTGTGAGCCTCAATCAGCCTTACCCAGAACAGTCTGGCTCAAATCCAAAACATCTGGAGAGTTAGGCTTTCCCCATCTCTTATATAGAAAGACATGTTTTGCTGAGGAACATTTCACTAACCTTTTAGACTGGGGTCCCCAACCACCAGGTGTGGACCAGTACTGGGCTATGGACTGTCCCAAACTGGGCCACAAGGTTGGGTATCACCGGGAGCCCCGATGGCAGCCTTCTGCAATGTACTCTGCCAGGTCTACCCGGCGAATGGAGTGAGAGCCATGGGCTTCAGACACAGCAGATAGCCAGATGGCCAGACCCCTCCACCACATTGCTTAACTACAATGGGGCTTCACCCCTTGCCTGTGTGCAGTGTGGTACCTAAGTGTGACTGGCAGATACCTGGGCCCTCTTCCTTGTTTTTGACCTACAGAGGGACTCTTCCACCCGCCCGTGTGCAGTGTGATACCTCACTACCTGAGTTGAATGGTGTGGCTGGCAGGTGGTTGGGCCCTTCCTCCTTGTTTACCATGAAACCAGTCCATGGTGCAAAAAATGTTGGGGACCCCTGTTTTAGACTACTTTGAAGTTTCAGCAACTTCCAATTGCCATATTTATTATAAATAATTGCAATTGGAACTGCCTCCCAACTGAGCTGCGCCTTCAGACAGAGCTCCTGCCCTTTCAGAGGGGCTTAAAAACCTGGCTGGCAGGGCAAGTGTGGGGACCCGGGAACGCGGGATCCTATGTAGGGTGGCTGATCTAGTGGACAGCCACCCTTTCCGGTTTTAATTTCTTTTCAGCTTTATCTCTTGCTCTGTTTTAAGCATCAGTTTTAAAGTTTTAAGCATCAGTTTTAAAGTTTTAAGCATTAGTTTGAGTATTATTTGTATTATTGTATATGTATCCTAGTGATTTTTTTAGCCAATACTGTAAGCCGCCCAGAGTCGGGTTTACCCGATTGGGGCGGGATAGCAAATAAGAAGAAATAAATTATTATATCCACACTTACCTGTTCTGATAAAACACAAAAGAGACAAGCAAATGAAAAAGGCAAGAGTGGTGCATAAGGCTGCAACTATGTCTTGATTTGCAGCCTATTTTACACTTCTGTTCAGATTAGATGATCTCATGATGATTGTGGATTGTTTAGATGCCAATGTCCACACTGACTCCTCAATCTGCTCTAGTCTGATCTGAGCCACAGCCCATATGCTTCCAGGCCCTGTTACTACCATTTAGGAAAAAACTGAAGACGTGGTTGGCAAAATGAGTCTGGGGGCCGAGATTGTCAACAAGCTCCCCTTTCTGGCTCATTTGATGTTCACCCTCCTGTAATTAATTTTTAATGTTAAAGTATGCAGATTTTATATTTCTTTTTAGATAGTAAATGGCACAGTGGTGGATAATATTGCTATGTTTTAAGGGTTATTAAAATTGTTTTACATTGGTTTTAACTTGTGTACACTACCCAGAGTCCATTGGATAGGGCAGTATTTAAACCTATTAAATTAAAATAAATTAAGCCATACTCAGTCAGAACGATTGCCAGAAATGCACCCCCAGCTGCCAAAAACATGCCCAGCCCCCAGGAAAGCCACACACTGCCACTTCTGCTGCTGCCACCTTAATCCTTGTTCCCTCCACTTGGCTTGGCGTGTCCCTAATGGTGCTCCATAGCAGAGTGGATGTTGTAAGCCTTACAATATCCAGCCTGCCATGGAGCACTAGCGGGGACATGCCAAGCCAAGTAGAAGGGACAAGGATTGAGGCAGCAGTGGCAGTGCCAGAAGCAGCGGCTGGAGCAAGGGTGCAAACTGGATGTCTTGGTGCCACAGGCCAGATCCAACCCACGGACCATAGGTTAAGGATCACTGCTTTAAAAAATACCTCAATTATATTCCAGCCTTGACCTTTACAGACTGATCAGCTTTGAGCAAAAGTTCCTGGTATATGCCTAGCTGCTGAGAGTCCCCTTAAACAAAATGGAAGTGCCATTTTTGTAAGAACATGTATTGTAGTTCTCTCAGTGGACTATATTGAAGAGGATAACAAAGAAATTTTAATGGTTGAACTGGCTGCATGTATAATTATATCCATTTATAAACCAGCCAATATACTATTCTGCTTTAAGAAGCTGTCTAATATGGAATACCAAAACATTCACTTTCTAGTTGGAGATTTCAATAGCCGTAGTAACAGACTACCGAAAAGACTGAACAATGATGCAAATAAAAGAAGACTATGTGCTAATGTAACCCCAAACCAAATAGCACACCAACTGCTCCTGACAGGGAATATTAGACATCAAAGAGATATTCAAAGAAAATCCAATGAACTCTTTACTGTCTTCATATTAGCAGAACTATCAGAAACTATCAGAAAATGTAGGTGGCAAAGCAACAGGATTTGATGATATCTTGATCAAGCAAATTAAACATTTTGGGCAAAACACAAAGGAATCATTCCTTCAACTCATTAATAACTACTGGATGAATAAACAGATTCCAAAAATATGATGGAAGTCAAAAGTAATTGCTACACAATCAAAAATTCATTAGATCACAAAAGCTACAGGCCAATCTCCTACTATGCCACTTATACAAAGTGAATATAGTTCTGAATGAATCATTCAAGATTATTATTGGCTGTCTAAAATATACCACCATGCAAGAAGGAGGAGGAGAACCACCACCACCACCACCACCACCACCATGGAAAAAGTCTACTATTTGGCTAGCACTGTCTATCCTGAAGTAGGTCATAAGTGCTAGAAAATAACGATTAAAAAAAAGGAATACAGCACAAAAACTAATTCACTTCATGAACACTAACTCCTTGGATAGCTAGAATATAGGAAAGTTTTCTGCACATTTCTCAAGCTCTAAATATTAAATTAAAAGAATCTGGGCTAAACCAATGGAGACAGTGATGGGATGTCAAAAATTCTACTACCACGCCATGACGTCATGGACGTCATGGGCGTGGCCAATGTCATGACGTCATGACGTCATGGGCGGAGCCAACGTCATGACGTCATGACGTTGTGGGCAAGGCCAAAAATAAAAATAATAATAAAAAAAATAAACATGCACACAGACCCGTAAATAACTTAAAGAAATAAAATAAATAAATAAATAAAATAAAAATTAAATAAAAGTACACCCACCCACCCAAAACACCATAAACCACCCACCCACAAACACAAAACCCTCACTTACCCTTCTTGGGGCCGACGACCCCCATGGCCCGGGGCCACACGGCAAGGCACGCCCCATCGCCGCCGGAACCGAGGAGGAGGCGGGGCGCTCCATGTTGGCTCCAATTTTTAAAAAACCGGACCCGGAGCCCATCCCGTCTTCTTCGTTGCCGCCGCCGCTGCTGGAACCGGAGGAGGAGGAGGCGCGCTCCGCTGGCCTGGGGCGACGGCGGCAACGGCGGCGATGGCGATGGCGGGAGGCGGCAGCAGCGGCGACAGTAGCAGCAGGCAGTGGCTCCGGGTCCGGTTTTTTAAAAATTGGAGCCAACATGGACATGGAGCGCCCCGCCTCCTCCTCGGTTCCGGCGGCGATGGGGACGGCAACGGCAGCAGCGATGGCAGGAGGTGGCAGTGGTGATAGAAGCACCAGGCAGCAGCAAACGGCGGCAAGCGGCTCCACAGGAGGCTCCAGTCAGGGGCGGCCGGATCCAATTTTTTTTAAATCGGAGAAAAAAATGGCTCCAATTTAGTGCGCATGTGTCAGATTGAGTTTCTGCGCATGCGCACTAAATTGGAGCCATTTTTGCTCCAATTTTTTTTTAAATTTTCCTCCCGGTGAGGCGTCCGATCCGGACGCCTCAAAAACGGTTTTACCCCCACGGAGAGCCCTCCGGAAATCCTTAAAACGGTTCTGTGGATCCGGTCAGAACCGGTGTCATCCCATCACTGAATGGAGAGCAAAATCACCAAGCCACACCAAGTGGGTGACTGCTCAAGAGTGCCTCCTACCAAGATAAGATTCTGGCTGAATAATCTGAAATAAGTTAATAGAATTTGAAGTAAAGTAGGAAGATCAAAGAATAATCAAGTAAAATGAAACTTCTTGGATATACGACAAATTTTCTGTGAACCTGGAGAAATTATTCAGTGTGGCATTTATATGCAAGGAAGGTATGCCCCCATGTGTATAAAATTAGATCTTATAAATAGCTGAGATAACACTATTGAAGTAGCTTGTTTCTTGTCAAAAACAATCTAATTGTGCAATGCTGATACCAACAAAGAAAGGAATACTTTTTTAAAAAGCTAAGAAATGCTGCAAAGGGAAGCTCCATAGCTACAGCTTCCTCTCCTTACTAAGAAAGATTAGTAACGTCCATCATTTCTAATCTGAAGATGGCACTGTTAGCTAAAACAGATTATTTTTTAATTATGAGCTGTCAAATTGATATTGACTTATAGTGACTTTTACCAAGGTTTCCTCCCCACCATAGATCATTGCCATGCCATGGCAAAGGGGCTTGTGTGGTTCAATTAGGTTATGGGCTATGCTATGTAGAGCTACCCAAGACGGACAGGACATAATGGAGAAGTCAGAGTAAACATGATCCACTCGCGATGGAACTGGCAACCTTGGACACTATCAAAAGGCTAATAGATATGATGCTCAAAGATGAGCCTCTCAGGTTGGAAAGTGTCCATTATGGTACTGGGAAATAGCAGAGTGAAGCAGCTGGAAGCCAGAAGGACACTCAGCTGTGGATGTGTCTGACATTGGAAGAAAAGTGTAATACTGTAAAGAACAATATTGCAAAGCAACTGAAAAGTAAGATCTATGAATCAAGATAAGATGGAAATGGTCAAACATGAGATGGCAAGATTGAACATTGACATATTGGGAATCAGTGAACTAAAGTGGATGGGAATGGGAAAATTTAACTCAGGGGAACATTATATCTACTACTGTGGGCAAGAATCCCTTAGAACCGTGATGGCAAACCTTGGCACACCAGATGTTCTTGGACTTCAATTACCAGAAGCCCAAGTCAGCACACCTGATGATCAGGGCTTCTGGAAACTGAACTTCAAGAATAGCTGGAGTGCCAAGGTTTACCATCACTGCCTTAGAAGAAATGGAGTGGCCCTTATAGTCAATAAAAGAGTGAAGAAAGCTGTAGTTGGATACAATCTTAAAAATGGCAGAATGTTTTCAGTCTGAATCCAAGACAAACCATTTACAGTAATCCAAGTCTGTGCCACAACCACAGAAAAGGCTGAAATCAACCAATTCTGTGAAGACCTACAAAACCTTCTAGAAATGACACCAAAAGAAAAAAGATGTCCACATCATCAAAGAGGACTGGAATGCCAAAGTAGGAAGCCAAAAGGTAACTAGAATAACGGCCAGTTTTTCCCTTGGAGTACAAAATGAAGCAGGGTGAACGCTAATAGAGTTTTGTCAAGAGAAGACATTAGTCATAGCAATCACTCTTTTCCAACAACCTAAGAGGTGACTCTACACATGGACATCACCAGGTGGCCAACACTGAAATAAGATTGATTATGTACTCTCCAATCAAAGATGGAGAAGCTCTATACCAGGTGTTCCCAACCTAAGGCTCATGGGCTGGATCTGGCCCATAGTGGCATTTCATGTGGCACCCCCCACACCTCCAAGGGAATTTGAAGCTGTTGGGACAAAATGGTGTAGGCAGGGCAAATTGGTCACCCGGGCTTTGAAGCTGACTGAGAGAGCATGACCCAGCCCTCAGCTTGAAAAGGTTGGGAAGCCCTGCTCTATACAGTCAGAAAAAAATCAGACCTGTGGCTCAGATCATGAGCTAATATTTGCAAAATTCAGTCTTAGAAATAAGAAAGTTGGGGAAACGATTAGGCTATTCAGGTATGACCTAGATTACATCCCTTATGAGTATACAGTAGAGATGAAGAATATTAGACTTGACAGACAGAGTGCCTGAAGAACTATGAATGGAGGTTTGTGACACTATACATGAAATAACATTTAGAACCATACCAAAAAATGCAAGAAAATGAAGTGGTTGTCTGATGAGGCTCTACAAATAGCTGAAGAAAGAAGAAAAGTGAAAAGCCAAGGTGAAAGAGAAAAATTCAACTGAATGCAGATTTCCAGAGTAGCAAGGAGAGATAAGGAGGCCATCTTATCTGAACAGTGCAAAGTAATAGAGGAAAACAATGGAAAGGAAGGACGAGAGATCTCTTAAAGAAAATTGGAGAAATTAAAGAAACGTTTCGAGCAGACATGGCCATGATAAAGGACAAAATTGGTAGGGGCCTAACAGAAGCAGAAGAGATTAAGAAAGGGTGGCAAAAATACACAGAAGAACTCTACAAAAAGGACTTTAATGTTCCTGCTAGCCACAATGTAGTGATCGCTGACCTTGAGCCACGCATCCAGGAGTGTGATGTCAAGTAGGCTCTAGAAAGCATTACAAACAAAGCTAATGGAGATGTCATTGCATGGTAGTCTGAAATACTTTAAGGTTGAGATGAGTTCTGCTGTATTCCTTGGGACTCCTTCCTTCTTTCCTTCCTTCCTTCTTTCCTTCCTTCCTTCCTTCCTTCGAAAGAAAGAAAGAAAGAAAGAAAGAAAGAAAGAAAGAAAGACTGTTTTTGCCAGGGAAATGTATCAAATAGGGGGATCAGAAACCAGTCCTTCTGCTTCTCTCAGTTCTGGTGCTGTGACTGTAGAGATTATATGACACATTCATTTAGATTATATTGCATAAACCCTACAATCTTCCTGCAGCCTACATGCCTTTATACACCCAATGTTTTAAGTGCAGCATCCAGTTGATGTATACAGACACCTCTATGATGGAAATAAACATTTTACACCTGAAAGATCTGTGGGGAGAAAAAGGCGAGGAAACATGAGCACAGAAAGAGAACAAATAAAGTATACTGTATGAAAATCATAGCCACTATCTGTTTAGGGCAGTGATGGCGAACCTTTTAGAGACCGAGTGCCCAAACTGCAACCAAAAGCCCACTTATTTATCGTAAAGTGCCAACATAGCAATAGGGGAGGAAGGAAACGCTTCCATTGGGCTGCCGGGCAGAGGGGTGGGGCAAACTCTGTGCTGGGGGAGGGAGGAAATGCTCCCATTGGGCTGCTGGGCAGAGGGGAGGGTGAATTCTGTGCTGGGGGAGGGAGGAAACACTCCCATTGTGCTGCTGATCAATGGGGTGGGATGAATTCTGTGCTGGGGTGACTGCACGGGTGCCCACAGAGAGGACTTCAAGTGCCACCTCTGGCACGTGTGGCATAGGTTCGTCACCACTGGTTTAGGGCAAGGAAGGAGATTGCCCAGCCCACTCATATTGTCCGTCCATTGCTGGGCAATAAACCTTTTATTCAGACACAGTTGTGCAACTCGCTGGCTTCTGAGGAAGCACCTTCAAATAGGAAGGTATGCTATACTTTTTGTTCTCTGATGTGCTTTTAAATTGGGTTTTTTTTAAAATACAGTTTGGTCCCTGTTTTTGAATATTTGTTTCAGTTTTAATACTATAACAATGTTTTTTAAATATCATGTCATGGGCTGGCTTGGCATTCAGCATTGGGGGAAAGGTGGGATAATAATAACTTAATAGTAGGTAAGTAGGTAAGGCTTGTAAATTCCCAATCTCCCCACATCCTTCTGGAAGGTGCATTTTTGACAATTGGTATTGCTGTGTTTCAGATATTAATTTCTGTCTGAGAGTGTTTAAGGGGCTGGGGGTAGAGGGGAAGAAAAGTTAATGTTTTCTCCTTGAAACTCTGCTAGGTGATTGTGCCTCAAGGCTTCAGAAACAGGGCCACAAGGGCCCTTCAGAGCTCAAGGGCTACTTGGTCTTCAGGAAGGCATATCAAGTATGTGTTGTTCAATATTGTGTAAATGTCCATTTTTCTGCCTGTTCACTGTTGCTCATCATCACCATTTGCCTTTCATCCTAATATTCTTGTGTCCTCATGCATACTGATAGGCAGGACAGAGATAATCTATGCTCTGTAACTAGGAATGTGAGAAATGACTCATTGCTTCAGCCTACATGTGTTTAATACTGCAGTATTTGTGAATGGCAAGGGACAGAGGAGCCTGGCGTGCAGTGGTCCATGGGGTAGCAAAGGGTTGGACTCAACTGTGCAACTGAACAACAACAACAAATTTGTGATTAACTGCAATTTATTTCTCTAACTTCCGGTTGTTTTTAGGGGAGTTGATCTGGGTGTTTTTGTTAAGTATCAAAAAATGTTTTTAATTAGCTCTGTATTTTCTCCCTGTGTGGCATAGAGAAATGGCTCTGGACTTGGATAACATGTCAATACTAAATTGGCCATTCTTCCTCCCAACTCCCTCTCCTGCCTTTGCTGCCCAGTTTTGACTTTGCCTCAGAGCACAATAGTCTTCAAAGTAACCTGTTTGTCAGGTTATTTGTGACCTGTTATCAGCTTTTTAAAGAATATATTATTGTTGTTTATTTTATAAACAATAACACAGGACACAATTTTGTTGGCTCCTCAATTGCTTAATATAAAACAAGATTTTTAGAGTTTGGTCCTGAATCTTTTCATTCTATTACTGCCTGAAAAATCTATTAGCGAATGTTTTGGGGTAGTTTTTAATGGAGTTTTAATTGTGATTTTAAAATTGCGATGGTTTTAATATCCGTATGCCGCCCAGAGTCTTTGGCATTGGGCAACAATACAAATCCTAAACATAAATAAATAAATAAATAAAAATTTCCTCCCTCCATCATTTCAAAACTCTGATTAAAGTAGAGTAAAAATTGTATTCTGATTTTCCATCACGATGACTCAACATTATTAGACTTAATATTGTCATACAATGAAATATTGAGCCAATGAGCTGTGTTAACTTGTTAATAGTAACATGGAATAAGAAATTAATTATCTAAACTTACAGTCCTAATTATAAATTCAATTAAACGCTGTGTCTCTATTAAATCTTACAGGTGGATTACAAGCAAACCTCCTTTTATGAAAAAAGACAAGTGTTCTAATACTGTTTTAATTCGTGAGGGGCTTGCTGTGATATCAAATGCATTATGTTGGTGGGAGGAGAGCAGCATCACACTTTACACATTTTATGCATAAGGTTTTTAAGCAGGACCTGCTTTTTCACACTGAGTTATAATTTTGTTTTGCTTAAGCTCATAAGAACCCAGGTAAAAATGACTACATTTAGAGCCATTTCCTCAGCTTGGCAGTCTCAGAGGGGGGGAGTTTCTAGATTAGTATTTTTTCACCTCTTCATTCTAAATATCCAGTTCTGTCTGTTTGTCCCATTAATGCCTGGTAATAAGTTAGCCTTCGAGTAATATCAATAGGATGATGTGGGTTTGATGGAAGTTAAATGTCCCTAAATCCTATGAATTGATCTGTAGGAGCTGTTTTCCACATGAGCGATAGCTTCACCGAGGCATACATCCGCCAACAGCGGAGGTCAGGGTGATGAAGGAGGATCGGCTTGGTGGCACACATGCACTCTGTTCCTGACAGTGTCTTGCTTCGGCAAAGGGAAGTGAAGCGCACATACCATGCTCAGTGGCATTTCCAAAGGCAGCTCAGCTGGGGGCCTCTGCTTATTGCATCAGCAGCACATACAGAGGGGGGAAAATAAAGAAATACATAATTTTGCCAAAGTAGTAGATCACCATCTCCCCCTCCTCCTCCTTCAAAATCATTACCACCACATACTAATAGCGCTAATAGAGACAGATTTTATGCATATTTCAGTCACAGCAGTATTTCTAATGCATATGTGAAAGGGTTCTAATTTATGTCTACCAACTGTGTGGTGCCCTTCTTTTGGGCAATGTCATCATCCTAATGGTGCTTCTATTATACTCAAAGGTAGTAAATGAGGCTTATTGCAGGAAGGTAATTGATTTTCACTGAGTAAAAATGTAAATAGCTATAAGAAATCCTATGAAAGACAAGCGGTTTGAGATTGCTGGAGAAATGAATCACATATACAACTTAACAGTCCCAGTATTTGGAGGGGGGGGAATCTTGTTTCTACTTCTTAAGCAAAAAACACACACAACAACAATGCATCTGAAATCATTTTCTTTTAAATAGCACAACAAAGGGAGAATGGAGATGGTTTTCTTCTTGCCAATCTGCTTTCTGAAATTCTATTAATGATGTTCAAGGATTTTGTCAGATTTTCCCTGAAGTGGAAAACTCTGTGGATAACACTTTTGAAATCATAGTGTAAAAGAATAATTCTTCATTGATGTTTCTCTATCTTTACATAGTAATCTAATTAATTTATTTTATGAAATGAGCAAGGAAGCCTTCCTTCTTTTAAAATGACCTCTGGCAATGACAAGATACATTCAGTGTCAAAATTCAAGAGGAATGGATAGGTTAAAAGAAAACATGCCCTTCATGTAGGAAACAGTACAGAAGCCACTCTTGTCAGAAATGCTTTACATCAGTAACTAGAACCACCTGTAGTTCAGAATTGTTTGTAGTGTTTTACATTTTTAAAGCATGGTTAGATACTGTTTTTATTATTATTATTTCATATAATATGTAAGTTCCTCTCTCTCTCTCTCATATTTCTATTACAAGTGACACCTTTTAATGTATTTGATTAGATTCTTATTTACTTTCAAAGAGTTTTAAAAAGTTGCAGGTTCTTTTTTCCAGAAAGAGAATAATGAACTGTATTTGCATGGATAAACTAATCTCTAAATGAATGAACAGGAAATTCACACATTTTAGATACCTTCTGCCTTTCTTAACATCTTCTCTAATAATCTCTATATATTTTTCTACAATAAGTAATTTGGTTGTACTTCTTGTAATACTCCAGTTTCTTGCACTTTATTTTGCAATTATTTACACAACGGATAAATCTTGGCATCAATAGCTAGAAATGTTTGCAACCATATACTTGTACTGAAAGGCAGGAAGGTATTAAACGTGGACCAAAACAACATCTGAGGTAATTTGGCTTTTGTGTGAAATATCTATTTCATTTGTAAAATGTTTGAAGGTGGACAGTATAATATGCCAGTGTAAAGTTGGCAAATGATTCTCCTTCTTAATCATTTAACAATGCCATACTTCCCTAGTTTCCTAAGTATATATGGCATTTTAAAAAGCTATAGTTATAAAGCAGGAGTGGAGGTATTCTTTCAAAAGTTAAAATGATGTATTTAGTCATATAGTTATTATCTACATAAGAAAAAAGCTGATAAACAACTAATTATTTGTGACTATTGCTTCTGAGCTCTGAAATAAGCTGTCACATTGCTACATTGTCACCAAATCATGGTTTGTCATTTTATTTATTTATTTATTTATTTATTATTTTATTTATTTATTTATTTTACGGACTTATATGCCGCCCTCCTCAAAGAGACTCAGGGCGGCTAACAAAAGCTTAAAAAGATACATAAAAACACAATATAAAATCCAATTTAAAATTATTAAAATATTAAAACTTAACAAGTTAAAAGATTAAGAAATTCATACAATGAGAGAAGGGGGGTCAAATGAGCCAACAAGGCAGTGCAACTGTCTGACCCAGACCCCATACCTGTCCCGCCAGCCAGGTCTTAACCCCCTTCCTAAAGGGCAGCAACTGCAACTGAAGCCGTAGCTCAATTCGCAGGAAGTTCCATAGGGCCGGGGCAGACACAGAAAAGGCCCTCCTCCTAGTGCTAGAGAGGTGCACCTGTCTAGCCGATGGTACAACCAGAGAGCCTCTCTGGTCCATTCTGGTGGGACGGAGTTCTTAGGGCGATACGGTCTCTTAGGTATCCTGGCCCACTACCATATAGGGCTTTAAAGGTAATAACCAGCACCTTGAATTGCACCTGGAGGCACACTGGCAACCAGTGCAGTTCCCTGAGCAATGGTGAGGCATGAGCATAACGCCCACACCCTATCACAACCCAAGCAGCCGCATTCTGTACCAGTTGCAGCCTCCAGATGGTCACCAAGGGAAGCCCCATGTAGAGTGCATTACAATAATCAAGTCTGGAGGTGACCAAAGCGTGTGTGACCATGAGCAAGGAGTCCTGGTCTAGGAGTGGGTGTAACATAAAAATGGAATTCATAACTGGCTTAGATAAATTAAGAGAGAATGAATACAATATGCATGAGAAATCAGTTTTCTAATTTGGTATTTTCTTGTAGCATTTATAAACCATAGCAAAATACAGGCGAGGATCAGGTGAGATGGTTCCTGTGGTTAAATTGCTACTTCATCAACATGTAACAGTGAGGATTTAAGTTTGGCCAATGACAAAGCCAAGAAGGTGGCTTCATTTTGGCAGTTTAAAGCTTGATCTGGACATGAAAGAAGAAAGGAAGGAAGGAATCAACAGAATCATCACTCCTATCCCTGCAGCTTCTGAAGCTGCCTTTGGAAAGCTATGGAAACCATGAAATCAGTATCTGGGTAGTGCAGAGAGCTACAACAAGAAAGGAGGGTAAATTCATTCTAGTAGATTCTGTTTGCTAGTCTGATGTAGAATGTAGGCCATAGAACACAGCAAGTACTAGAATGAATTTACCCTCCTTTTTGTATACAGCCAAACCTTGCATAAAGAGTGCCTCACTTAAAGAGTAACTTGCTTAAAGAGCAGAATTTTCTCTAAATGTTCGCTTCGCTTAACAAATAAAACCAACCAAAAACTCGCTTAACAAATAAATCGGGGTTTGCAATCCCTCCCACAATTGGTCATTTACAATGGTGTTTCACTTAAAGAGCAAACTCGCTTAAAGAGCAATCAGTGGAACACATTATGCCCTTTAAGCGAGGTACAACTGTGTATAGTTCCTTAACTTTATTTCTTCAGCCATATTTCTTGACCATGTATATATATATTTTCTGGCTTGCCCCATCATTGTTTCTTAACTTTATTTCTCCAACCATATTTCTTGACCACATGCCTAGCACTAATAGAACCACTGCCTTCAGAACCAAAATGCACAGAATGAGATTTGTAGATGCTACAAATAAGGTAAATCTAACTGCATATAAGGTAACTTATTAAGAGCTAGCTTGTATTTTCTCAAAAGGTGTAGGGTTTCACTTGCCATATTTTCTTTGTAAAGTATATAGCTAACTCATTCCAGAACTCAGCTGAAAAAGCCTATCAGTTGAGATAGTATGAATTCATCAGGTTATGCACAACCTGGAACAGGTAACATTCATATATTTCTTGCAGTCTCTGTGTCTAAAAATAAATACAATTACTAATCACTGGTCACTTTTGTATCACTGCACACACTCTAGATTTGGCTTCAGAGCAGCTACTAGGCTGTGCCCGATGACACATTTTGTACAGCTGACAGTGTAGCCTCTTTGTAACCATTAAGCCACAGCCGCCTCTTGGTCAAAGATAAGGCCATGACTCAGAGAGTTGTGCTCCCTCTCTGACAACTGGAAGTTGCTTCCAGTGAGCCTATTAACCTTCTCACAAAGACACAAGGAGATTTGTTCTCTCTAGCAGTCATAATAGGCATTCTGAACTCAAAGTCCCCAAGGATATGCTTGGGAAAAATGCAACATAGAAGGTGGTAGTTAGGCCAATTGATAGGACTGTTCTGAAAACTTCAAACAAAGCATTAGGTCTTGTTTGTATCCCATAGCCCTACCTGACTGATCCAAATGTAAGAGCTCTTTGGTATTTCTACTAACAGAGTGCTGGGTTGGTGCTGAGCTCATTGGTACTAACAGTACTCAATGTTCTAATAACTCATAATTGGGTAAAAAAAATTGAAAACAATTATGGTTGTACCTCGCTTAAAGAGCATAATGTGTTCTGCAGAATTGCTCTTTAAGCAAGTTTGCTCTTTAAGTGAAACACCATTGTAAGTGACCAATTGTGACTTCTGGCGGGGTGTGTGTGTGTGCAAACCCCGATTTATTTGTTAAGCGAGTTTTTGGTTGGTTTTATTTGTTAAGCGAAGCGAACATTCAGAGAAAATTCTATTCTTTAAATGAGTTGCTCTTTAAGCGAGCCACTCTTTATGTGAGGTTTGACTGTACATTTTTAAACAATCAATTTAGCAATAGTGCAGAAGGAAAAAAAATGCTGGGTTCTGTCCTTAAAGATATGCTGATAGCTGTCATGGAGGAGACCCTGTGTCTTATTGCTCTATATTGAAGAAGAACAAAAGCTATATTTCTGTCCAAGATGAAAGAAGACATTCTTCTTTTGTGTACAGATCAAACTTTAGACTTCTAAAATGAAGTCACTTTCTTGGTTTTGTCATTGGCCAAAATTAAATCTTCATTGGTACATGAAAGAAGAAGTAAAATTTGAAAATAGCAATTAGTGGATCAAATGTGGTTAATTTCAAGAGAGTGGGTAAAAAATTTTACTCACACAACTCTTTATCTGTTTCTCTCTCCCATTGGTTCAGGCTTGTTGCTTGCTTTATGCATTGTTGCTTTTAACTTACAATACTCAGGAGGCCAAAACATCCACACATTCATAAACAAGCCTTGAAGAGGCTGTGCTACCACCAATGCCCATACTGATCACTAAAGGAGAAAGATACTGGAAAACTCCAGAGGTTGCTCTAACAACCACATCACTTCCAAATCTTCATCCTGTACCTTCTTGCTCTCACAAATCCAGCTACAGAAACTTGAGAGCAGTGAGGTGGCTAGCAGTAAATAGGAGATTGTCTCTGGAAGTATCAGTAACAGCTTGCTCCTGGAATGGCCACAGAACTGGTGGGGCAGGTCTAGAGTTATCATGAAGACCAAATAGCTACAGAAAGGGGAGCTTTCTCTCAGATTGCATTTCTGTCACTGAATTTTAAAGACTGGAAACACATGCAGGTGTTGATTCTGCTGCTTTTAAGAAATGTCTTGTTTTTAACAGTAATCTTCACCCCAGTATGCATTAGCAATGACTGGAATTAGCTCCAGATGAATTACAGTGGAAGTGTTTTGAGTAATCAGCACTAGGTTTGTAGGAAAACCTTTCAGCGTTTTTAGGCAATCAGATAAACTTTGGGAAATTGTGTTTTACCTGGATAGTAAGTTGCCACCTATATCCCTGGTGGCTAACTTTGACACTCCAGCTCTTTGACACTCCAGCCGGCCTCGAGGGAGCAACACCTGGGGACCCTGCGCGGCCGTAAAAGAACTCTCGCTGCTGCCGCCTTTCGCGGACTCTCCCTCAGCCAACTGGCCTCGAGGGAGCAACACCTGGGGACCCTGCGCGGCCATAAAAGAACTCCCGCCACCACCGCCTCTCGCGGACTCTCCCTCGGCCAGCCGGCCTCGAGGGAGCAACACCTGGGGACCCTGCGCGGCCATAAAAGAACTCCCGCCGCCTCTCGCGGACTCTCCCTCGGCCAACCGGCCTCGAGGGAGCAACACCTGGGGACCCTGCGCGGCCATAAAAGAACTCTCGCCGCCGCCGCCTTTCGCGGACTCTCCCTCGGCCAGCCGGCCTCGAAGGAGCAACACCTGGGGACCCTGCGCGGCCATAAAAGAACTCTCGCCGCCGCCGCCTCTCGCGGACTCTCCCTCGGCCAGCCGGCCTCGAGGGAGCAACACCTGGGGACCCTGCGCGGCCGTAAAAGAACTCCCGCCGCCTTTCGCGGCCTCTCCCTCGGCCAGCCGGCCTCGAGGGAGCAACACCTGGGGACTCTGCGCGGCCATAAAAGAACTCTTGCCGCCGCCGCCTCTCGCGGACTCTCCCTCGGCCAGCCGGCCTCGAGGGAGCAACACCTGGGGACCCTGCGCGGCCAAAAAAGAACTCCCGCCACCGCCGCCTCTCGCGGACTCTCCCTCGTCCAATCGGCCTTGAGGGAGCAACACCTGGGGACCCTGCGCGGCCATAAAAGAACTCTCACCACCTTTCGCCTCTCGCGGACTCTCCCTCGGCCAGCCGGCCTCGAGGGAGCAACACCTGGGGACCCTGCGCGGCCGTAAAAGAACTCCCGCCACCGCCGCCTTTCGCGGACTCTCCCTCGGCCAGCCGGCCTCGAGGGAGCAACACCTGGGGACCCTGCACGGCCATAAAATAACTCTCGCCGCCGCCGCCTCTCGCGGACTCTCCCTCGGCCAGCCGGCCTCGAGGGAGCAACACCTGGGGACCCTGCACGGCCAAAAAAGAACTCCCGCCGCCGCCGCCTCTCGCGGACTCTCCCTCGGCCAATCGGCCTCAAGGGAGCAACACCTGGGGACCCTACGCGGCCATAAAAGAACTCTCGCCGCCGCCTCTCGCGGACTCTCCCTCGGCCAGCCGGCCTCGAGGGAGCAACACCTGGGGACCCTGCGCGGCCGTAAAAGAACTCCCGCCACCGCCGCCTTTCGCGGACTCTCCCTCGGCCAGCCGGCCTCGAGGGAGCAACACCTGGGGACCCTGCGCGGCCATAAAAGAACTCCCGCCGCCTCCGCCTCAAGGGATCAACAGCTGCCAACGTCAACATCTGTGGCTGGAGGGAGGCCGCCTCCGCATTCGGCCTCGCGGGACTCGGCCACCTGTGCCCGGAAGCTCTGCCCGGTAGGGCTCAAAATCCGCGGCAGCGGTAGGACTCTCACACTGCCAACACCAACACATGCGGCTGGAGGGAGGCCGCCTCCGCGTTTGGCCCCCGGACTTGTCCATTTGTGTATGAACTGTTGTTTTCTTATGGGAGAGCCCTGACATTGCTGGATCATGTACTTTATTTTTATTTTTTATATTGTATCCTATTACTGAAACTATGTCATGTATATGTATATGTAACTGTACTTTGTAACTTTGTACTTTGTAACTTTGTTTTGCAGTGTCATTTTGTTTGTGGATCTGCTGTACTGTATTATTATATTTACTGCATTGTATTGTATGATTTTTATTATGTTTATTGCCTTTGATTGTTTGATATGTAGGGTCCCTGTAAACCGCCCTGAGTCGGTTGCACCGAGTAGGGCGGTATACAAATCAAATAAATGAATGAAAAATGAATGAATGGACTTCAATTTCCAGAAGCCCAAATCAGCACACCTGCTGATCAGGGCTTCTAGGAATTGAAGTTCCAGAACAGCAGGAGTGCCAAGGTTAGCCATCACTGACCTATACAGTCACTCTTCCAGCCTGCAGAGGGAAAATGCAGTCCCACATGAAATGCTGCCATTGCATTAGTAAAATATAACTACTGTACTAATGAGTGCACCTTGTCACAGTGAGACAACATGCACTATGTATCATCATTGTGCAAGTAGTTACATAATAAGTTATGTGAGCAGATATGAAAAGAGTTTGCCAAAGCAGCTGCACAACTGCATAACTCTTATGTGACCTCTTGTATAGACACTAAAGCAGGGGTGCCCAAACTTTTCAGGCCATGGGCCAGTCACGTGGTTGAGCAGGCCAGTCATGTGGTTCCTCCCACAGGAAGCGGAAATAAAATGCACCCGTACACGTACAAAACACTGCCATAAATGCACCCATGACTGTTGTAAACGCATTTATGAGAGCCATGGGTGCTTTAGAACAATGGTTTGTGCATGTGTGAGTGTGTTTAACTTCTGCTTCCAGAAGTGGTGAGGGCAGCGCAGGCTGGATTACTAGGTGGTGCAGGCCAAATCTGGACCACGGGCCATAGTTTGGACACCCTTGCACTAAAGTATTGAGGCATAACTGCAGTAGTGGATGTTTTCACACTATAGGCATTACACTGTATTTCGGCTAAGTATCATGTCTTCTCTTTTTTCTAAAATAGTTACTTTGTATGATTCTTTGCTTAAATAATGGATCTTAGGGACTATATGGACCAGGGGTTCCCAAACTTTTCACACCACGGGCCAGTCACGTGGTTGAGTGGGCCGGTCACGTGGTTCTTCCTGCCATAAAATGCATCCACGACTATCTTAAACATATTTATGACAGCCATGGTGCAAATATGACAGCATTTATGCATGTGCAGGTGTGTTTTACTTCCGCTTCCAGTAGCGTTTATGCATGCTCAGGCGCATTTTACTTCTGCTTCCAGTAGTGGCAAGGGTGGCGCAAGCTGGATGATTTGGTGGCATGGGCTGGGTCACCCCTGATCTGGACCAACTGTGCATGTGATATCTATCTAGTTTCCTATTTTGCACAAAAGAATGAATTGAACGATGCTGTAAGAGATGTAGGATTATGTTGCTAAGGATCATGTTAAAGCAAACTATGTATGTTTTTCTTCTACCCCCTATGCTCATTCACTTTTAGTGGTTGGATCCAGACAGACATTTCTTTTAAAGAAATTATCCTAGGCAGGGCCTAGGAAGTACTGAAGTTATTGTAACACTTGGTATCCCAGGCCTTGCTTGGATAGAAGGCTCAGAGAGATACTATGATTGCTGGTACTGAAAGATACATCTAATTTGGGTATGTTTAATAAAGCAGTCACAACTGCCCTTTCCAAGTCAGTGAGAACTGTATAATCCCTAAAAAGGTAATGAACTAGTTCTAAGATACAGCCAACCCAGCCCTCACTGATTTAAGTAGTCAGAATGGGCAAGGATCCAAACCTGAAGCAGTTTGGCAAGGTCTTTAGGTCATACTAAGTAGGATATGTCTATAATGAGATTACTTTTATATACTCTGAGGAGACATCAAAAATGATCTGGATTCATCAGCATCAAGTATGGGGATATAAATGTTCATTTATTTATTTCTTGCAAATAAGAATATAAAAAAGATTAAACATTTTCTCTCACTGGGACTTGCATGAAATTCACAGAAGTGTTTTTCAAAACATGACTTATGTTTTGCTTTTTAAAAAACAAACAAAGACTGTTTTGCAGAAATAAAGTGTAATTTGCACAAAACGTCTTTGTATTTTGTCCACTGCCTTCCATTCCTTCCAAGCACTGTTGATTTTAAGCTTTGTACTCAATGCTCATCTCACTGACTTTGTTCATGTTTGGCATGTTCTTCCACTCTAAAGCATGGAGATGATCTAATTACTCTGGGAGGAAGAACAGCAAAAGCACCTGTCTGTCATAGCTTACTCAGAAAGAGATTGGAAATACAGTGTGTATAATCAGCTGTCCTCCATTTTGAGGAAGAGGATTTGATAGTTGAGCAGCATCAAGTACTTATCCCCTAAAGCAGCTTCAAATCTCACCTCTCCTTCTGTGATGCTGCTTCTCCTTATGAACAAATGATTGGGAATATGGCGCAATATGAGTCAGTCAAGTTTAGTAGGCTTGGGAGGTCATTTCAAATTGGCCATCTGTTTGGAAGTTCCATTGCCAATTGAGAATGGTTGAAGTTGGAAGGGTGTGCCCAAAATTTCTAAATAACTTTTTAATTTTTGTTTATAAAATCTTTACTACATTAGAATATTTTATCATGTGATGTGATAAATATGTGGTTTTAAAATTTTAAAACTCTTCTCATAAAATATTTTTAGTCTATGAAAATCAGATGTATTCATGCAGTCTAGTTCATTAAATCACTATTCGTTAAACAAAATCAGTTCATTATTTTATGCCTTTAAACATTTCTTTAGCAAAGGTAAAGATCGCCCTTGCTCGAAAGCCAGTCGTATCCGACTCTAGGCTCATCTCCGTTTATAGCATGGAGCACTCTTTGTTACCTTCCCACCACAGTCCCATAAATTTCTTTACACTTACTTTAATAACATAGCAGCATCACACTAACACGGGTCTGTGATTCTGTGAAGCAGGATTTCTCAACCTTTTAAAACCGCGGGCCGGGTCATGCGCCCTCAGTCAGCTTTGGGGGTTGGACGGCCATTTTGCCCTTCCTTCAACACATGACACTTCCTGGTGTGGTGGAGGCAGTGGGGGCTCACATGAAATGTTGCATCCAGCCTATGGGCCACAGGTTGAGAATCCCTGCTGTGAAGGCTAGTAAGCCCTCAGGCTTAATTCTCTTAATTAACAATTTACAGTTAAGGTCCTAGATAAGAAAAAGGCTAGTTCTCTATAATCAACAGTTAAGATTTAAAGAAGAGAGAATCTGGTGAAACACTTGGGAAGAGGGGAAGTGATTGAAGGTTTCAGTCTTAAATTCATACTGGCAAAAGGGTTTGCTTACTTTTCTACTGAGATTGCTTTATACAATGGCAGTACTGTACCAATAGTTTGTTGCTCACACGCTAAACATTTAGGCTACTATTCTAGCTGCACATGTTTTGCATAATCTTTCCGAATTCGTCTCATGTGTACATTAATAATATTAATTGTACATTCCTCATTTTTGTTTCTACTGTTAAGCTACTAAAATGTTTTGTGAAGTCATTTTTTTCCTGCAAAAGTTGCAAAACAGGCATACACAAAAATCCAAGTATTACAGAATTTGGTGTATCGTTACGGTAACCTTCATAAGAAATGCTGCACCTTTTAAAGTTTTGCAGCTGAAGGGTAATGTCTGCATTTGATCTCCCCTTCTGTCCTCCATCTCTTATGTAGAAGACCACTGAGGCTGACTCATTAATATTCATTACAAGTCATCAAAGTGAGATGATTTCCCTTAGAATAAATATCATTGAATTAGAAATGCACAGCACTGATACCATGACCCCAAGTAAATGAGTTTCTTTCCTCCCCCCAAATGTGTATTGATATGCTTGAATTTCTTCATTACTGTAAAGTTATTATTGTATTTCAACAAAAATGTCTGATTAAATTTCTAAATATAGTCAATAGGGAGCATAAAGGTTTTGTTTCAGATACTGATGGGGAGTTTCAAGGTCTGCACATTTTATGGAAAACAAAGTAGAAAGCATCAAAGATTAATATTTTCTTTAATAGTTAAATACAGAATTTTCAAAATCCTGTTTTTAAAAGATGCTGATTTATTAAAGCTTTTATTGTTTTTGGTGAAGAATGTAAATGTTATAGATGAGATGTTACTATCTGTGATGTTGTAGTCTTCTACTGTGAACATTTACGGAATCTGTAATAACTGTAAAAGTACCTGAAGTAAGTAAATAAGTAATAAAAAAAGCACATCAAAGTAGATAAAATGAGACAGCCACATAGCAGAGAATAGCAGTTCTTGCTGTAATTTTGTCAAAATTACTATTGTCATGGCATGTTATTTTTCATAAGAATTTGTACAGTCACTGATCCTATACAAACAAATTAATTTAAGGTTTTCTCATGTGTAGTCATGTAACAGCTATACTTGAGCACACACAAAAGAAAATTAAATAATCATAGCACATAAACTTGAAAAGCAGCACAATTTCTTAAGTTTATTATTCCATAACATCTCAGGATAAGTTATCAAAGTAGTTGCAATTTGAGCTGGAAAAGTGTTCTGATTATATACTTTTTGCTAGATCTTCATTATGAAAGTACAGTGGTACCTCGCTTAAAGAGCACAATGAGTTCCACGGTATTGCTCTTTAAGCAAGTTTGCTCTTTAAGTGAAACACCATTGTAAGTGACCAATTGTGACTTCTGGCAGGGTGTTGTAAAACTCAATTTATTTGTTAAGCGAGTTTTTGGTTGGTTTTATTTGTTAAGTGAGGTGACATTTCAGAGAAAATTCTGCTCTTTAAGCGAGTTACTCTCTAAGCAAGGCACTCTTTATGCGAGGTTTCACTGTATCAAGAATTGGTTAATACAATAGTATTATTGGTGATAACCCTCTTCTCATCTAAGAGTTTCTTCTTCTGAAGAGATATGATTTTCTCTGTTTTGAGGAACATAAGAAGAGTAGTCTGAAATTGAGCCAATTGAACCATTTACATTTATTAAATATATTGAGCAGTATACCTTATTTGCTGGCATATAAGACGCCCCCACCCCACCCCTTAAAATATACTGGAAAAATGGAGTGCATCTTGTACTGTATATAGTAGGCTATTTTGGTAATAATGGGGTGTGTCTTATACTCCAATGCGTCTTATACACCAGCAAATATGGTACTACAAATTATGGGACTTCCTACAGATTGAGTTACTAATTGTGGTTAATTGACAAGCTGACAGGATGCATCCTGGTTGTACATTCAGGCATTTAAACAATTAGCCACAATTATCTGCAACTAATCATAAAAACCTCATGTGAACAGCAATGAGATTTTGGCCATTGCAATTAATATATCGTTTCAGTAAATGATGTATGGTTGCTTTTGAATATGTCTGGTGACCAGAAAGTCTGAGGACTAAAGGTGTCATGCATATGAAGGTTAATTCTAGAACTTTTTAGATAAATTTGATAATTTGGCTTATTTGATCCCACTCAGGACAATTTTGGGAGTGAAATATCCTTGTTGACTATGATAAATACCTACAGTGGGGAGTAGATACAGGTCTACAGTGCTGTGGAATCTGGTGGTGGCAGCAGTGGTGAAATTGGACTTCTGTGCAACATTTGGTCCCATCAACTATGGTGTCCTTCTAGTATGGTTTGCTCATAGAGATAAATCACAGGGGAGCCATTTAGTGGCAGTTCTCATCCTGTGTTGAACATTTTTGTTGTGCTAGGAAGTTATTGTTGAATACACAGAGCACATAATGCGCAATGCAGGGATGGAGGAATCAGAATTTGGGATCAAAATTGC
Source organism: Furcifer pardalis (assembly GCA_030440675.1). NCBI lineage: Eukaryota > Metazoa > Chordata > Lepidosauria > Squamata > Chamaeleonidae > Furcifer > Furcifer pardalis. Next base: position 80,371,052 of record CP126894.1, on the reverse strand, counting down.
TGGGAGGACTGATTCTTGGGAGATAAGCTATGAGAAACCTGGGGAACATAGTGAAAAGTAGAGACATCACATTGAAAACGAAGATTCGTATAGACAAAGCAGTGGTATTTCCGGTGGCAATGTATGGTTGTGAGAGCTGGACCATTAGGAAAGCTGAGTGCAGAAGAATAGATGCCTTTGAGATTTGGTGTTCAAGGAGAGTTTTGAGAGTCCCCTGGACAGAGAAGAAATAAGTCGGTCTGAGAAGAAATCAACCCTGACTGCTCCCTAGAAGGTCAAATAGTAAAGATGAAGCTGAAGGACTTTGGACATCAAATGAGAAGAGAGGATTCACTTGAGAAGGCCTTGATGCTGGGAAAGTTGGAGGGCAAAAGAAGAAGGGGGCAGCCAAAAATGAGATGGCTAGATCATATTGTAGATGCAATGGGCACAAAGCTGGGAGGGCTGAGGAGGATGGTGGAAGACAGAGATGCCTAGCAGGGAATGGTCCATAGGGTCCATAGGGTTGTTGATGTTACTCCCAGCAATTTTGATCCCAAATTGTGATTCCTCCATACCTGCATTGCGCATTATGTGTTCTGTGTAGAAGTTGAATAAGCAGGGTGACAAAATGCAGCCTTGTCTTACTCCTTTTCCTATTCCAAACCACTCTGTCCTTCCGTATTCTGTCCTAACTGTTGCTTCTTGATTCATGTACAGGTTTCTAAAAAGGCATATAAGGTGTTCTGGTATTCCCATCTCTTTAATTAATTGCCAACATTTTGTTGTGGTCCACACAGTCAAAGGCCTTAGTGTAGTCAATGAAACAGAAGTAGACTTGTTTCTGATATTCCTTTGTTTTTTCCATGGTCCAACGTATGTTGGCAATGTGGTCTCTAGTCCCCCTGCCTCTTTGGAACCCTGCCTGCACTTCTGGTAATTCTCCACATGCTGCTGCAGTCTATCCTGTATTATCTTGAGCATCACCTTGCTAGCGTGTGGGATGGGTGCATTCTTTCGATAATTTGAACATTCTTTGACATTACCCTTTTTGGGGATTGGAACGTATACTGATCTTTTCCAATCCTGTGGCCATTGTTGTGTTTTCCAAATCTGCTGGCATATAGAATGCAATAATTTGATCCCATCATCTTTTAGGGCTTTGAAAAGTTCAACTTGGATGCCATTATCCCCACTGGCTTTGTTGTTTGCAGTGCTTTTTAGGGCCTTTCTGACTTCACTCTCTAGGATGTCTGGCTCAAGTTCAATTTCCTCATCATTGTTATTATCAGGAGTGTTGAGGTCCTTTTTGTAGAGTTCCTCTGTGTACTCTTTCCATCTTTTCTTAATCTCTTCTGCATCAGCTATCTCCTTGCCATCTTTGTCCCTTATCATGGTCATTTTTGCTTTAAATGTTCCCTTGATTTCCCCAATTTTTTTGAAAAGATCTCTAGTCCTGCATCTTGTGTTGTTTTCTTATATTTCTTTGCACTGTTCATTCAGGTAGGTTTCCTTATCTCTCCTTGCGTTTCTTTGAAATTATGTATTCAAGTGATTGTATTTTTTCCTTTCCCCTTTGCCTTTTGTGTCCTTTCTTTCCTCTGCTATTTTAAGAGCCTCATTGGACAACCACTTAGCTTTCTTACGCTTCTTTTCTTTTGGTATGGTTTTCCTTGCTGCCTCCTGCATGATGTCCTGCATCTCTGTCCATAATTCTTCTGGCACTCTGTCTATCTGGTCCAAGCCATTGAATCTGTTCCACACCTCTACTGTGTATTCCTTGGGGATGTTGTCTAGGTCATATCTGTCTGGCCTAATTGTTTTCCCTATTTTCTTTAGTCTAAGTCTGAATTTTGCGATCAGTAGGTTGTGATCTGAGCCACAATCTGCTCCTGGTCTTGTTTTTGCTGACTGTATGGAGGTTCTCCATCTTTGGCTGCAGAGTATGTAATCAATCTAGTTTCTATGTTGGCCATCTGGTGATGTCCATGTGTAAAGTCTCCTCTTGTGTTGCTGGAAGAGAGTGTTTGCTATGACCAGTGGATTATCTTGGCAGAACTCTATCAGTCTTTGGCCTGCTTCATTCTGTGTTTCAAGACCAAACTTGCCTGTTATTCCATTTACTTTTTGATTTCCTACTTTGGCATTCCAGTCTCCTATGAAAATGTGTAACATCATTTCTTGGTGTCTGTTCTATGAGGTGTTCTAGGTCCTCATAGAACTGGTCAATTGTGGCTTCATCTGCACTAGTGGTTGGTGCAGATAATATAGAGGAATTGTTATCCAGTAGATAAGCTAGTTTAGTTTTGGGAGTAGAAGACTGGAACGAGTTAGTTAGATATACTTCATCTAAGTCAGAGGTTGCCAACCTTTTTAAGTTGGGGGCCATGTCATGCTCCCTCAGACAGTTGAGGTGGCCAGACTGGTGGTCCCCCTTCCATTTATGGCTGCCGTAAATGATTCTACTGCCACCAGCTGGAGCAAGGGCAGGGGCTGGATAATTTGGCACTGTAGGCCAGATCCAGCCCATAGCCCATAGGTTGCCTACCCCTTATCTAAGGGATCAGATTCAGAGCTTGGGAATGCACCTACATCTGGTGCTATTCCTATTTATGTCTTATCAAGATGTCTCTGGCTTGTGTTGAGACTTTGAATTAAACCTTTAAAGAATTTGATTATTAAGAGCCCTGCTCAAAACTTTATAAATTGATGATGATGAGGAGGAGGATCCATTTCTTGTTAAAGCTTCATTCTTTCCTATTGCCTTCCAAAATTCCTTCAACTGTTATCTTGCTTTTCTTTTTAACAGACCATGCTAAGGCTTACCTCCAATGCCAGACTTCTAATAAGATTTCTTTCCTGTAATCATTCTTTTTGTCCAACTTTCATGTACTGTATATACTTAGTATTTTTGAAACACAGTTGGGTGTATCCAGGGCAACGGGCCACCTTGTGCCAGCGAATATTTCTCACACTAGGTCGGGTGAAAGGAACTGCAGAATGAACTTACCCAAAGTTGGCTTTATGTTGGCAGTTTCAGGTCCGGCCCAGATATGGAAGAAGCTGAAGGAGCCATGTGGCTGACCTCATGCATCACGGTCAGAATCTTAGTAACAACTAACAAAGAATTATGGAAGCAGAAATAGTCAGGAAGAAGAGAGAGAAAAGTGCAGGGCTTGCCTTAAATGTCAGAGACAAGAAAAAGAACTCTGTTAATTAGTTAGTGGCAGGAGACAGACATTATTGCTTCTGAAAACTTCTCACTCATACCCATTGTTAGAAATCATGCTAGATTGTTAAATTCCCCCTAATCCCCTCTCAAGTGCCTATGAAAGACCCCTCAAGTCCTATCTTGCTTTGCAGCATTTCAACATGATCTTTTGATGCAGGGTTGGTCAAGTTAGCTGCTGTTATTTATTATTTATTTACTTATTCACAGTTATACCCTGCCCATTTGGTGCAAACACCACTTTAGTTATCTCTATAGCTGCATCAGAGATCATCTTGGTGGTCCCCTTCTCAATCAGGTAAAGTAGCAGATGGTCTCCTTCTCAATCAGGTAAAGTAGCACTCTGCATCTGTGTACCCTACAACCTTTAGGTTTCTGGTGGCTGGCACTCTTAACTTACTGTAATGTCCATTATTCTTTTCAAGTATCTAGCTACTTTTTTTTACAGCTGTCCAGTCAATTGTGTTGGTGAACTAACTTTTCTGAGTCAAAAACAAATCTAAACAATCACCACTGATATACAGAACAAGGTAATATTCTCAGTTTTTAATCAGGGAGATAGAGTAGTTTTGTGGGCTGTTGATAGGAAATATTATTTAATGTGATGAGAAAGAGAAATATTCCAAAAGAATTCTCAACATATGTGTACAAGAATTGTTCTGAACTCTCCGATGACAAACCTCATTCCTTTAAATACAAAGGCAGCTTTGTGTATTTTCTTTAATGGAATGAAGGCAATATATGGCATACCTTGAAAGTCATATAAAGGTCCAGCTTCTCATCAAAAAACTAAGGTATTACCTCATAATGATCATATAGCTTTGTACCTTTGCAGTTTAACATTTGGCCAGGAATATCTCATATATAATTGGCTTTTTCAGAAGGAATAAAAATAGAAGGAAAGTCTCAAAAACACCTATATTAAAAAGAAAATTGGCAGAGGAAAGGGAAAGATTAAGCAAATAATAACATGAGCAGCTGGAAACAAAACAGTTTTAGAGTTGATGTTTTCTGAGAGAAAAAGAGGAACAAAGAGTTACACTGAAAACCTATTATTGCTGGGAAACAACTCTAAATATGGCTCTAAAAAGCATGTTTAGCATCAAATGTACTTATAGCTTATTTTATTAAAGCTACTTATACATCTTCTGTATCAAAATGAGGGAATCATTTTGATGTTTTATTTTCAGTTTTCCTCCATATATTTAACATACTTTTATCTTTCCCTTTTTCTTTATTTATTCTGGTTTTTTTTTTCATTTGGAGACAAAAGTTAAGCTATGAGGTAGTGTAGCAGATATAATGTTGGTAAACAAGGATTTTCTAGAAATAGCTCTTGAGCCTGTGAATGGCAGGTCAAGTGCAGTCGCCTCTAGAAATTACACTAGTGCTGATTCAATAAGTCACAGTTCACTAAATTTATTTTGGATTCCCATTGAAGCTATGAAACGATAGTTAAAGAAAAGAAGAGCACACCTCACACTGTTTGCTTATCAGATTTATCTACCTATGTCTTTGTCATCTGATAAGATACTTATCATGATATAATCTAAATATTTTGCAGGTTTATCTTCCAGTTCTTCAGCATACAGTATTCCGGAGAACTGATGTGTCTGCAGAAAATGTTTGTTATGTTAAAGAGCCAATGATGCAGTTATGTAGTTTAGATTCTGAGCTTAATGTCCCAATACCCCTTCCCTTAGCCGACAGTGTTTTTCCAATTATAAATTTTACAGTTAAGATCTCCTTTATTCCCACAGTTATCTCTAGATGTGTCACTGGAATCATAGCATTCTGACTACAGCAATGAAGTTGGGTTTGCTATTGCTGCTTTGATGCTAAATAGTTTTATATGGTGCTAAACCCCTTTTGATTGTAGAAAGGGACAATATGTATTTTGAAGTAAAAATTAATTTAGAAAACACCAGTAACCATGTGAAAGTTTGAGTAGCCACCTGCAAAAAATAATGAAGTAAAGAAGCTAAAGCAATCAGTGTCATCCCTAATGGTCCCATTATGTCTGTGCCAGTCCCAGTACAGTTGTACCTCGCTTAAAGAGCATAATGTGTTCCCCAGGATTGCTCTTTAAGTGAGTTTGCTCTTTAGGCGAAACACCATTGTAAATGACCAATTGTGACTTCTGGCTGGGGGGATTGTGAAACCCGATTTATTTGTTAAGCGAGTTTTTGGTTTGTTTTATTTGTTAAGTGAAGCAAACATTCAGAGAAAATTCTGCTCTTTAAGTGAGTTGCTCTTTAAGTGAGGCATTCTTTATGTGAGGTTTGACCAGTGGTACCTTGCTTAAAGAACATAATGCGTTCCACAGGATTGCTCTTTAAGCGAGTTTGCTCTTTAAGCAAAAGATCATTGTAAGTGACCAATTGTGACTTCTGGTGGGGGGATTGTGAACCGCGATTTATTTGTTAAGCGAGTTTTTGGTTGGTTTTAGTTGTTATGTGAGGCAACCATTCAGATAAATTTTTGCTCTTTAAGCGAGTTACTCTCTAAGCAAGGCACTCTTTATGCGATGTTTTACTGTACATTTTACCTGAATGGGAGAAGACTTTGATCCTGTTACTTCTGTGCCTGTTGAGGCCACTGTCCAAGACCTGCTAGCAGTGAGTTTCTGATCTCCCAGTTTATCAGTGTTTATTTTAAATCAATCTTGAACTGGATAGCCATTGATATAAGGCAGTGGTTTCCATTGTGGGCCCCGCACCAGAAGCCTAAGTCAGTACATTGGATGATCAGTGCTTTGAGGAATTGAATTAGGCTTCTGGGAGTTGATATGAGGATGCCTTCAAAAGGAAAATTGTTCTCTGATATTCCTTTAAATTGAGTCGTTTAAATGTTGTCCGTAAAAGAGTTACACAAAATCTTGATCACTACATACAAAATCTCAGTCCCAAAAGGCATTCAGGTAATACCACATTTCTGCTAATGCCTTCTTCAGGTGTAGAATTCTCCCCTCCCCCGTCAAGCAGCATTGCATTCAACGCAATTCAACTTCTTGATACCTCCATATCTTTAAAATTAATATACTGTAATACAAATTCAATATTTGAACAAATATATGTTTTACTCCACTACATTACAACATTGATTGTTATGAGTAATCAATTCAGAATTTACGGTGATCCTAATGAGGCTTTCATTATAAATGAAATATATAAGGATGGCTTTACTGATTCTAACCCCAGTGAGTTTCTGTGATATTGCAGGGAATCTACTACACTGCATTGGATACCACACACTACATTAAAAATAAAAGTTGCCCTTGCTCGAAAGCCAGTCATATCTGACTCTAGGGTTCAATGCTCATCTCTGTTTATACCCAAAGAGCCAGTGTTGTCTGCGTTTGCAGATGTTTCTGTGGACATGTGGCAGGCATGACTAGACAGCAGACTGCATGGAACACTGTTTATCTTCTCATCAAAGTGGTACCTATTTATCTACTTGCAATGTCTTGCTTTTGAACTGCTAGGTTGTCAGGAGCTAGGACAGAGATGGAAGCTCACTCCATCATACAGGACTCAAACTGTTGACCTGCCAACCTTCCAGTCATCAAGTTCAGCATCTTAACCACTAAGCTACCACATTCCCTCCACACTACATTTTTTGGTGTTCAGTCGCACAGTCAATTCCAACCTTTTGCGACCCTATGGACCATTGCCCGCCAGGCACCTCTGTCTTCTACCATCTCCCTTAAGGGGGGGGCAATCATTTTATAAAAAAGAAAAAGACTACTAATACATGGCAGGAAGAATATGGTCAATACTTTATATACTTCAGGTGTGAGGTCAGTTCCATTCTGAAAGCACCGTTCAGTTCGTTGCTCTGAAATAACAAATTGTTGCCTAGCTAGATATTTCAACAATATTCTGTCATAATAACAAGGGTTGGAAATTCCTGGGTTTTTTTTACCCATAACATTTAAGCACTGAGGCTTTGTTGCAGTAAAAAAAAAACAGGAGGTCATTCCCCCCCCCCTTTGGAGTTTCTGCCACTAAGTGCTTTTGTGTTATACTATTCTTAACACATTTTTTTTAAAAAAATGAAAATGAAAACTCATCATTAAAGTGAAGGCAACGTCAGGTTTCGCCTGCCTGGCAGTCCTGCCTTTGTATCCTTAGCAGCTATTTGACAATTTTAAAAGGCATCCCATAGCCTTGACCTGTTTGTATGTCTCATCAGGTATTACTCCTCTTGTACATGCTAGCAGAGCTCAGGTTAGTGGACCATGTCGTTCAGCCCATGCTGATGATTTGTTCTTGTAACAGCTGAACCTCATGACCATTTTTGCATGGCTATTTTGATCCTGACAGATAGCAACACAATTCCTGATTTACTGACAGAAACCAATTCTTGCTGGAATGGTAAAGACACTCTAAGAATCAATCTAGACTTTAACAGGTATGTTCAGTGCCTGAGATTAAGCCAAATCCCTGCCACAATGTTTTCCTTAGAGACATATTCCTCAAAATTTGGCTTCCAGATTAAGTCTCTGACTTATTTCTGTTCATGAAACAGATAATTCTAGATGCAAGATTTGTGTGAAATGAAAAGCATGCTCTATGACAGTTTTTAAGGGAGTACATTCTCTGAAAATATGCTAAATGTGTCAGGGTCTTTGTGGAAGATTGTAATATTTGGACAGGTTGACGTGGAAGCGAGTGGTCCCTTAAAGTATTGAGTTAGAAGATATAAGGCAAAGGGTCTCAACCTGTGAATTGCAACCCCCAAGGGGATCACAGAGAGTTTTCTGATGTGTTGCTGCCGTTATGCTACACTTCAATATTCAAAAGTATGATGTTTCAGAATTTTCATAGAGGAAGGTGAAGGAAAACTATCACATTAATATTAGAATGTATAGAGTTTTATTCCGAAAAATGCTTAATGTGTTTTCTCTAACCCATTAAAAAAATATGCAAATGTGGCTAGGGTAACAGGTTACTTGACTATTATAAAAGAAGGTTGCCAGTCCAAAAAAGTTTGGAAAATACTGCTATAAACAGAGGCTTTGAATTGGATTCATAAATGAGCTGAAAATTAATGAAGAGCTCTCAGAGTTGGAGAAAAAATGTCTGCAGTGAATCGTTCCTATTAAAATGATGATTGACACATTTTGAACCAGTCATAACATTTGAAGCATCTTAAAGAGCAAATCCAAATACAGTGCATTATAATAAGGGTGAATGAAAGATAGGTTGTATATATTAATAGATTTCTGGATAATGAATAACCAATTTACAAAAGTTTCTGATTCCCAGTTGTGAAACAATAGCAATACTTTCACATCTATATCCCATGTGGAACAGATAAGACCATGGGGAAATTGGCAGTGGTTTTTTAATATTGAAAGGTGGATATCTGAGTTCTGATAATGAACTGAATCAGTTTCCCCTACTAAATCGCTTTGGAAACACTTGGCACCTAGACAACAGAAGTCTTTTCTTAGCTATATTCTGCTGGTCTAACTGAAATGTAATGAGAAAATATAAATCACAACTGCTAGTTCTGCATAGTGTATGTTCCATACTCATGGCTAGTGAAGCCATGACTATTGTGTTTTGGCAAGGAATGGTTAGCTGATAAAACAAATGTTTTTGAAGTGGTAGCCATGTTAGTCTGTGCAAGCATATCAGAGAGTAAACAAAACAAAACAACAACAAAAGGCAAATATGTTAGTTTGAATAATTGTAAAAAGCCACATTGTTACTTTTCTGTTAGGCTGACCAACCATTGTGTGCCTCTGTAACCTGATGCGTATAAATTGATGCCATGAGGTCTCACTCTTATGTCTGAATAGGTTTACTTGATCCATGAAAGCTCACATTTAAATACAGGTGTTAGTCTTTAAGGTGCCACACTGTTTTTTGCCTTTTGTTGTTGTTTTGATTTATTTATTCTCCGATTAAAAAGGAGTTAATTATTGGGATTTTTCTTTACTTACTGTCTCTTAGTAAATGGTAGTGAGCCCAAGAGGGTATTCTGTAGGCCATATTGACTGCTGCCATTGGTATTGTCAGCATTTAGTCTGTTCTTTGCTATGTAAATCTTGGCATTATTTTTCTGGCTGGCAACAATATTGTGTAATATTTTGAACCATTTCCTGGCATTTTTTATACAGAAGCACATTATCTCACATTCATTATTTTAAGAATATGCACATTGGGAAGAGTGGAGACCTGGGGTAGAAAAATGGAACAACCTCCTACAACCAGGTAGATAAAATGTAACTGTTTGTTTAATACCTCCAAAGGCAAAACAAGCTTAAAAGAACTTGCTAACCATTGTGCATTGAGCTGTCACCTTCAATGTACCTTTGAAACACCGACTTTTTCTTAAAGGGGAAGATGGGAAACAGAAAGTGTATAGTTTCATTCACGCAGACTTTGTCAGAAAGTGTGGCTGTGATATGATTTCTGTCACAAACAATCTGCTTGAAATTCTTCTGTCTTTACTTAAAAACACGGAGTGGCTTGTCTGTTTTCTAACCCTAGGTGATGAGATCTGCTGCCTTGTCAGATAGGATTTGAGTTCAGTCACTACCTGCTTGTTGACTTCAGCATAGACTCACTGTAGTGGCAGGGAAAGCCTCTAGGCCACTCAGCATCTGTCTCTTCTTGTAATTAGCTGAAGTCTTCTGTATAGAGCAAAACAGAGATTTTGTGTGCAATGGAAGAGTAATCCACAAAGACAGGAGCTTCTGAAAGACTTTGTTAGTGTTTGTTGTTCTTCCTGCTCAGGATTAAATATTTTCTAATTGCAAGTGAAATGTGTAAAGTACTCCTGTCAACATTCACAAGCTATAACTTGGTACAACTGTAAACAGTGGAGCTTAAATGAAAACTGTGTAATTCCATTCCTTTTTATCACTTTTGAATGCAAATCTTTTTGTTGCCCAGTTTTTGCCTTTTTACTCCTTCAAAGGTGCAAAATGCATATCAAGTGCCCTTCCCATTGGAGGCAAGAATCCCCAAATTTGTAGAAATTAAAATGAACTCCATTTTTATTCTTGACATTCATTTTATAATTCATTTAAATGGAATCCTCCACTAATTTTTCATTCATTGTGAAAAAAGGCATATCCTAATCTTAGGAAACAGGTATGAGCCTTACTAAATATATTTGCATGCTCATTAATTATCTCGCAAAAAAATCCTCTATTACTACTATGTCAGGTTAAGATATTGCTAGCATCTTATAAGATTTGTTATAAGAGAAAAAAGTTAAAAACTATCATTGTGCTTGAAACTTTCAGTAATGTGCTATGATTAAGGTTGGTGAAAAGTGAAATCTCTTTCCTGATACTTTAGTTTAAATGCATACAAAATCCTATTTAAAACCCCATGTGTAAAAGAATTATTTGGGGGACTTTATCCTTCAGTCATAGCCTAAAAGATACTGCATAATTGCTGTTGTATTGGAATCCAAGTGAAGTGGAACTAAATCGAGTATTTTAATCTCTTTTTTAAAAAACAACTTTTATTCTCCCTTTTCTTTAAAGCATAATGACTTAGTTTAGACGACACTGACATGTATTCCCATAAGTGGAATTAATTGCCAATGATCTGTCACTTTTCCTTGTTTGTTCCCTTTTCCTTCTACTAGTTGCTGAAAAAACTTGTCTGTGGTATTTATTTTGTAAAGTAAAGGCTGAATCCTGTATTTCATATTCTGTGTGTCAGGGGGTGGGTGTCTTGTTTGTTTGTTTTTTGTATGTTTGCCATTTTTTATTTTTTTTTTGCTGGCTGAAACCTGAGTGGGTTAGATAGAAGTTGGGAGTTTGATTCCACACTGAGTCTACTGATAGATGAGACAACCTGTGTAGCTTTGAGCAAGCTGTACAGTCCCATGATCCCCCAGACGAAGGGAATGGTAAACCACTTCTGAGTTTTCTTTAGCAGGGAAACCTTGGAAAGGGTTGCAATAAAGCTAAATTGATTTGACCACGTGTAATAATATTTTTTCATTACACACAGCCCACTAAATATTGTCTGGATTTAGTTTTTTGAATATGAGATCATTCCCAATGACCTAGGATATTCACAAGTATTTCCTTAAAATATGTACTATTCTAAGTAAGACAACTTTCTGCAGTTGGTATATTGTGATCTCATTTATATCTGGAGTACAAAGATGTTTTTAGATCTTTTGGTATTGCACATAAAGGATCAAATACAACCAGAACAATTCTAGTTTTCCTTTGCCATAGATGTTCAGTTGAGCTCTGAAAACTTTTGTGTTTGGCAATCTTTTCAAATTTCTTCTCTTTGATTCTAGCATCACCAGGTATCTGTTACCCAAAACTGCTTCCTTTCAACAGTCATCAAGTATGACATGTTGTAAGCTGCCTGTTGATCAGTTTGAATCTTGAAGTGCCATAGTTTTCAACAACTTTTCCATTTTTGTGCCTCCCGTCAGTTTTTGGTTACTGGTATATTATATATTTTCTTGATATCTGGTGGACCACTGCTACAACTATAATATGTTTGTGCAGTCATCATCTTGTATCACGTGTATCACTCCCAAGCTAGCTGGTATTGTTTATTTGTGAAGATAATAATAATTTTGTGTCAGAAATTATTCTGGTTTGAAAGAATTTTAGCAGAAGAGACTCTGCTCAGGGAATGCCCAAATGAGACTCCTTTCATGTCCCCAAGAGCTGGGACACTCAATCTTGCAGTACTTGAGTCTTGAACTGCTGACTTGCCAGCCTTCCAGTTAACAAGGTGAGCTTCTTAACCACTGACCCACTGCAGCCCCTGTTTTTGTGAAGATAATCTTGAATCTTTTTTGTATATAAATTCTATTGAGTATTTTAAAATAAAAATAAAAATAGTAATACTGTATAATAATTTTTTGAAAAAATACAAGAATTACATGAACATAATAATATTTTTTTTTAGAATAGGATCCGTGTTAGTCTGTGGTTCAGGCATATCAGAAAATGAAATAAAATAAACAAAATTAAAATAAAATAAAATAAAAAAACACTGTAGCACTTTAAAGACTAACTGCTATATTTTATTGTTAGCTTTGTTATTTTATTGTTAGTCCACTTCTACAGACAAAAAGTGAAACCTACAGGTATGGTTTTTATACACCAAATTCAGGGGGTCAAAGGGAGAAGGGGTGTGGTCAACCAAGATGACAGAAAGCAAGCACAACAATACAGCTTCACACAGCCACTAGCAACAATAGATTATTCAGATTAGCTCTAAATGACTCCCTTTCAATCTCAAGGTTGCTGAGAATAATAAATAATAATAATTAAAAAATGACAATAATACATAAAAAGAAAAATGATACAAATTAATCATTTCGATACATCCACTCTCTTAACCATTCTACCTGTGTGTATGTGTGCGCACGCACATACATACGTACATACGTACGTACACACACACTTCGAATTATTCTCATTTATTTATTTTGCCAAAAACTCATTACAGATTTGTCCCCATTATTTTTTTCCAATGTGCATTGGAGAAATGGCTTCCAAATACCCCCCCCCCAATCCCCCTTTTGATGTTTAAATCCCATGTAAATTTTTCATTAAGTGCCATATCCCAAACATCAATATACCATTTTAAATTAATATCCAGAATTTTGGCTATCTCTTGTTCAGTTTTGTGCCAAAAATGGACACAATTACACAATCCCACCACATATGTTTATACATCCCTATTTCTTGTTGACGTCTCCAACATACTTTTGAATTACTATTATTTATTTGGTTTAGTCAAACTGGCATCATATACCACCGCCACAGGATTTTATAATTATATTCTTTAACCTTCGTGGATAGGCTTCACATAAATTTCCCCCCAGTATTTCTTCCATTTTTCTTCAGAAATGCTTATGTTTAAATCTATTTCCCACATTCTTTTAAGGGCATTCTGGGGCTCTTCAATACAATCTATCATTTTATACAACTTGCCTCACCCCAAGAACATCTGCCCATCCCACTAGAGCAGATCGGAGAGGCTCTCTAGTTGTTTCATCGGCCAACGGAGTTATGTCTCCAGACAGAGCTGCTGCCCTTTAGGGAAAATTTAAAAACATGGGTGGCAGGGGAGGTATGGAGTGCGGGAGGGACAGTGACCCCAGCCCACTGGTTGATTTAAACCCCGCTTGCCCTCAATTAGTTTTTAGATTTAGATTTTAAAGTTTTAAATTGTGGGGGGAGGTTTAGGAATGCTTTTAAGAGTGCTTTATTGTGGTTTTTTATGAATTGTGAGCTGCCCTGGGTTACCTCGGTGAGGAGGACATTGATAAGTATGAATAATAAATAAATAAACAAATTATCTTCTGCTGATGTGGTTGTTACTCCTGAAAAAGGTGAATTCATCTTAATCTGGTGCTTCAGCTATGAACATTCTGCCTTGGGTGATTCTGCCAGAAACCCAGGCTCATAACAGAATCTGTCCTCTTGATGACATTACTCTTGGCTTCTGTCTCTCTCATCCTGTTAAGTTGTACATCCCAAAAAGGGTGTGCCTTGTTTGGATGTCTGATGTCTTAGACACCTGGTGCTCAAAGATGTACATTTTCATTGTCTGGATGGGTAGTGTAAGAGAAGAAAATACTCACTTACTTTCTGGTTGGGTTGGTCTACTTTCTGGTTGAGTTGTTTGAGAAATCAGACTTCAAAGGATTCCTGTGTTTAAGGCATGAAGATGAATTGCAAAAAACAAAACAAAAACCTCATCTGAAATTTCTGGGAGGTGAGAGAAGCTCCTGTTCTTATACCCATGAACAATCAGACTTTAAGGATTCTCCTCTGTTACTTATCAGTAAAACATCATCTCAGAGTATGGTGGAGCTTGAGGAACAAAGGGCATTAGCAGTGTGATTCACTGAGATATAAAATCAGTCAGATGTGGACAAGGCTATGGAGTCTTTCAAAGAAAGATATTTGTTGTGGACAGGAAGCCAGTGTAGGAATTTAAGAAGGAACACCACTTGATCAGAGCAGTGAGCAAAAAGAATAATTTGGGAAACAGACTCCTGGATACACATGAATGGAGCAAAGAGAGACAACAGAATATTGGAAACAAGAAGATAGCAGTAGTTTAGGCAAGAGAAAATCAGGGTCTAGACCAGTGATGGCTAACCTTGGCACCCCAGGTGTTTTTGGATTTCAGTTACCAGAAGCCCAAGTCATCATTCCTGCTGATCAGGGCTTCTGGGAATTGAAGTTCAAGAACACCTGGAATGCCAAGGTTGGCCATCACTGGTCTAGACATTTGCAGTGTTGTTAAGGGAGAAGTGACTTGGCTTGGTTACTTACTAAACAAAGGAGACAGAGGGGCCCATGATGAAGACATGCCTGTTTAACAGGATGAATAATATAGTCCATGAACAAAGCAAGCATGTGACAAGAGGGAAGCGAGGATAAAAAGATGGAAAGTTCCATCTTGGAAATTGTGTTTATAATGACAAGGAACCATCATAACATATATCAGAAACATTCTTCTATAATTGATACTCAATTGTCTAGTGCTGTAGCAATGACTAGTACTTTTAAAGCTCTTGTGTCTCCAGGACATGATGTATGACAGGTGCTTTGAGAAAGGCTTTTGTTGTATACACTTAGGACTTGACAAATCAGTATGACTGGGGGTTTTTTTAGGTGAAAGACTTGTTGGGGCGCAAGGGCTTGTGTAGTCTAATTAGGCAGTATTGCCCATCTCTTGTCAGTGATGTAAGGCCAGGACTAAAACTCACCAAAGCGTCTTCCATTGGATCCCTTGGGCAAGGTGAAAGCGGAGGGAACACATCATGGTCCAACTAGCCAGCGGGTGACGTGATATCCAGATGGCTAAAAAAAACAGCATGCAAATGGCCTTGATTTCTCAGGTCCGTTTGCATGTGTAGAATGTAATTGCAGAGATGTCTACCAATGCCCAGACTCATCGCTGAATAACAACTCAAAGGCATCCAAAGTAAGGCTTGGTGAGTGCTTATTCAAAAGATATACTGCTCATATACATTCTTACAAGTTAATTTAAACTATTAAGGATGCCATTGCACAAATATCTGAGTTCTTTATCATTGTTATCTCAATGTAGGGAAACTAATAAAGCTTTGAATCAATGTATGGTGTAATAATGGATTGGATGAGGGCAAACAAATTACAGATAAAGTGTAGTGAGTAGAATGACAGATCTGGAAATGGATGATAAGCCTTGTTAGATGCAACACCAAGTTGCCCAGCCTTTCAGTCTGTGTGCTTTAATGGGGGAAAGTGGGATTTTGCAGTCCTTCCCCTGACAGCAAACTGTCTTTGGCTTGCCCTACTTTTCATCCTGGCTGTGTAATTTTTTTTTTAACGTATGAAAGGACATGGAAGTTTTTATTACGATTTTTTAAATGGCAAGTCTTTAGTCTGTGAGTTTATTTTTATTTATTTAATTTGAAACAAGATATTTACGTGCAGAAGAGGCTGTAGTTAACAAGATGCAGAAGGGGCTGTAATCAACCAGTTCTATAAAAACCTACAACACCTTCTAGAACTGATACCAAAAGTCATGTCCTTATCATAGGAGACTGGAATGCCAAAGTAGGAAGTCAAAAGGTAGCTTGAATAACAAGCAAGTTTGGCCTTGGAGTAGAAAGTGAAGCAGGGCAAAGACTAATACAGTTTTGCCAAGAGAATGCACTGGTCATAGCAAACACCCTCTTCCAACAACCTAAGATGTGACTCTGCACATGGACATCACCAGATGGCCAACACCAAAATCAGATTGATTACGTGCTCTGCAGCCAAAAGTGGAAAACTTCTATACAGTCACTGAAGATGAGACCTGGAGCAGACTGTGACTTAGATCATGAGCCAAAATCAGGCTTAGAATGTAGAAAGTAGGAAAAACAATTAGGCCCCTCAGGTATGATCTAGATAACATCCCTCATGAATATACAGTGGTCGTGAAGAATAGATATAAGGGATTAGACAAAGTGCCAGACAAATTATAGACTGAGGTTCATAACATTGTACAGGAGGCAGCAATTAGAACCATCCCAAAGAAAAAGAAATGCAAGACAGTGAAGTGGTTGTCTGATGAGGCTCTACAAATAGCTGAAGAAAGAAAGAAAACATTTGCTAGATCAGGGAGAAAGCAAGGGAGTACCAGAAAAATGTCAACTACTGTTTCATTGACTACACCAAAGGCTTTGATTGTGTAGATCACAATAAACTGTGGCAAGTCCTTAAAGAGATGAGAGTACCAGACCACCACATCTGTCTTCTGAGAAATCTCTATGTGAGTCAAGAAGCAACAGTTAGGACAGGATATGGAACTACTGATTGGTTTAGAATAGGAAAAGGAGTATGACAAGGCTGTATGTTGTCACCCTGCTTACCTAACTTATATCAGAGTACATCATGCATAATGCAGGGCTGGATGAAGCACAGGCTAAAATTAAGACTGCTGGGAGAAATATTAACAACTGAGATATGCAGATGACACTGCCCTAATGCAGAAAATGAAGAAGACCTAAAGAGCCTTTTGATGAGGCTGAAAGAGGAGAGTGCAAAAGCTGGCCTGAAACACAACATTAAAAGAGCATGACATCTGGCCTCATCACTCTCTGGCAGGGGAGAAAATGGAAGCAATGACAGACTTCACCTTCTTGGGATCTAAGATCACTGCAGATGGTGACTGCAGCCACAAAATAAAAAGACGCTTACTTCTTGGGAGGCAAGCTATGACAAACCTAGGCAGCATAATAAAAAGTAGAGATATCACCCTGCCAACAAAAGTCTGCATAGTTAAGGCAATGGTATTCCCAGTAGTGATGTATGGCTGTGAGAGCTGAACCATAAGGAAGGCTGAGTGCAGAAGAATAGATGCCTTTGATCTGTGGTGTTGGAAGAGACTCTTGAGAGTCCCCTGGACTGCAGAGAAATCAAATCAGTCAATCCTAAAGGAAATAAAACCTGACTGCTCCTTGGAAGGACAAATATTGAAGCTGAAGCTCAAGTATTTTGGCCACCAAATGAGAAAAGAGGACTCACTGGAGAAGGCCCTGATGCTAGGAAAGATTGAAGGCAGCCGGAGAAGGGGACGGCAGAGGATGAAATGGCTAGATAGCATCATTGACATCGTCAGTGTAGATCTGGGTGGACTACAGAGGATGGCAGGTGACAGAAGAGCCTGGTGTGCGGTTTTCCATGCGATAGCAAAGGGTATGACTGAACAGCAACAACATCTACATGTCGTCTTTCAAGGTGAAACCCTCCAAACATAGGTTCCATCAAAACCACAACCACAGCCACAAACTCAAATACAAAACCAAAGGCTGAAATCCAGTTTGCACAACTTCAAAACATAAAGTTGATGACATTAGCCATAACAACTTTTTAAAAAATGAAACATTCTGACCCTTCACCCCCAGATTCTAAGGCTCCTATAGAAACCCTTTGGGGGATGACAGGACTGGGGGATATCTTTCTTAAAATCCCTGCTGCCAGGATGACTTTACTGACAATAATGGTTTTTGGAAATTAAACATTCCCTCTCCCCATCCTGTAGCCTGCACTGGCTTCTCCTTAACAAAGGAGATTTCATGGAAACCTTGCAACTTTTTTTGGGAGGGGGAATTGGAATATTTTTATTTGCAAACACCTCTGTTGCATCTGATGACAACACCAGCCTCATGTGGCATAACTTGCAGTACAAGATTTCAGCCATTATTTTAAGTTAAAAAGACATTTAAATAGCATTAGCTAAAAGTTAACATTAGTTTTGAGGGCATACTTTGAATGTCTCTCTCTGTGTTTCTCCCCAAGAAAGGGGTTTGGGCACTTTCTTTTCTGCTGCTTCATTCTTGTGATCTGCCTTAGGCCCTAAGTACAGAAATAAGGGCTAAGAAATAAGCAATATATTTTAAAAAACCATAATTACACATATGTTGCTGGAAAAATGTGCAAATGAACAGGGGAAGTTAGTACTTAGTACACACATTGGTTTTATCTATGTTCCATATTTAAGCTCATGGATGGATAAACCCCTATTCATTTTTAGGCCAACAGAACCTCTTTCTTATATAATTCTGGTGGAAAACTTCAGAACAGGCAGCATTCACTTTTTCATAAAAGTTATTTTAAGGACATTTGAGTATGTTCTCCTCTTTGGGTCACTGCACTCACATTCAGCAACAAAAGAATGTGGTCTTTATGCAGTATTTCCCTTTGAGCATTCCACTTTAAATGTGCAGACCTAATGCCAAAGGTTAGTACTTCAGCAAAGGAGAAACAGAACTGTGTTACATGATGTCACATACAAAATTCTCTAGTCTCCCCCCCCATCTATCTTGTTTTATTCTTCTTGTTATTTGCCTTTTCCCCAGTGTGTTATGTTTCAATACCCATGTCTTTAGTTGTGTGCTTCCTCTTAATGCAGGGGTGTCCAAACTATGGCCCTGGGGCCAGATCCGGCCCATGATGCCAATTCATCCAGACCACGAAGTGTTTTACTTCCACTTCTGGGAGCGATGAGGGCTTCGTGGGCTGGATGAATTGGCATTGGGGGACAAATCTGGCCCATAGGCCATAGTGACCAGTCCCTAAACCATATGACTGGCCAACGGCCCTAAAACTTTGGGCACCCCTGTCCTAATGTATCTAATGGAAACAGCACCTCCAGTCCACAAGGATGTGTCAATTTACTGCTGTGGGTTTTCATTCACCTGGCTCTTGTCCTCGATTTTCTAAGCAACCTCTGAAGCTACTGTAAGCTGGTAACGTGGAAGGCAAAATTACTTTTTCAAATACTTTTGTGGGTCATGCATACAGTACTAGAAACTATCATTTTCTGAGCTTTTTGAGTTCAATTATTTTGCTGAATTCTTTCTACAATGTACAGTATAACAAAAAGTCTTGTAGCATCTTTGAGACATATTTATGTCACTGTGAGCTTTCATGGATTTCAGTTTATCTTCTCTGACATGATATAAACAAATTAGAAATTGAGTTACTTTTCCAATTTTTTAAAAAATATAACAATAATGATGATGATCATGATGATGATGATCATGATGATGATGATCATGATGAGGAGGAGGAGGAGGAGGGATTAAAATGCCAGTGAAAACAGAATAGTTCAGCAAGTTAAGCATCTGGTTGTGGACCCAGAGGTTGTGAGTTCAATTTACCATTGTGTATCCAGAAAAGCCAGTCTGTATGACCTTGGGCAAGCTGCAAAGTCCCAGGCTCCCCCCAGAAGAAGGGAATGGTAAACCACTTCTAAATACTTTACCTAAAATCCCTGAGTAGGTCAAGATAAGTCTGAATTGACTTGATGACACATGATGATTTATACAATCTAAACAAATCCTAACATCTCAACCTACATGAAAACCTATCAAATCTTAACTGTCTGTCTGTCTTGTCAGGGGACGATGGGTCTTGGGGCCCCTCAACTGCCTACTTGTTAGTGAAAGGGACCTCCTGAAATCCCACCATCACCTTGCTCTTTTGCTGGGAAGTGGCACATCTGCTCTATGCAGGAAAGCTGGTAGCTTATAAATAGGCAATACAGCCGAAAAACAGTCTTTGTTTATCTTTTTGCCAACTTCCCACACTAACATAGTCTCACACCAAAGAGCAGAGTTGCAGATCCGTCCCTGGGAAGATATCTCTGGGCCAACAGTTTACGGTTACCTTCAAAGCTGGAATAGTCCATCAAGTGTTCCTTCCCAGGCCACTAATAAGGAACACAGGTATCCTCCCTTCTCCTGATCACCCTGACAACCTTATCAGAACTTGAGAAGGAAAGTCCCCTTCTTCACATGGCTGGACATTTGCAAAGTTAAAGTCCTCAGCACAGCCTTTATTTTCAGACCTGCTCTGCTCTGAAGAAATGTCTACTTTGTAGCTTGGTAGTCAAAAACCACAATGTCTGGATGCCTTTTTCCATTTATTGAAAGACAATATAAATCCATATGTATGCAGGATACATAATGAAGAAATAAACTAATCTATTCTACACTTAACAGACTAAATAAAATAATAAAGCAAGAGAATAACTTTCCTCACCTAAGAAAGCATTTCTAATCAGCATTTCTGTTAGGCAGGCTGGATGCCCTCATCCCTGGCTTCCTTCATGGGTTCTTGTCCTTTGTTCAAAGTCAAATGGAATTGAGCCTCTTTCAAAAGATGGCTAACGGACCTCAAAACTGGCCCTTCTTTTATATGATTTTTAGGTGCTCCCACCTCCCATTTGAAATTTCAGAATTTGGGAACGACCTAATTGGTATTACTAAAATGTCTTTGATCTCATAGGTGTCTGTTTGAAGTAGTTACCTTCCCAGACACGCATTGATGCAATTTGACATTCTTCAGGTGATTGCCAATGTCATTATCACAGGTGCATGGTGTCACATGGTGGCTTTCTCATGTGAAAGTCATGATTTCCCTCTCTCAGGAATGTTGGGAACTAAGTGATGCAACCTTGGGAAATTCTCTTTGTTATCTAAGGGTGACCTCACTTAAGAGTGTCTGGGTGTCTCACGTGACCACTTGGCAATCCTTGGCATGTGGTAACTTAATGCTGTCTAAAATGCCTTAGCAGGTGTAATGGAATGTGACCAGCACAAGAATGCTTCCGTTTTGAGTTAGCTATTCTCAAAACATACAGAGAATATGATCTATAAATCCTAACACTTAATGACTATATAAATGTAAATGTAAAGAAAACTAAAATATGAATTAATCCCTTGTATGATTTCATGACATGTATTCTGTCTATCTGACTGACTCTATCACACTACTCCTCTCCTCACTCTCTGTCTGTAGTTGTCAGTCTAACCATATCTATATCCCTAATCTGCTTTCACAATTTTACATCTTTAAAAAATCATCCACTGTTATACCTCTCTCCTTTAGGCTGTGGAAACTAGCCAACAGACAAGATTCCATTGAGGCATTTTAATTCTCCTTCCCATCTACCATAGTGTTTTTACTCATCTGACACTCACCTATGGCTCAACTCATTCATTCCATCATGGAAACAGTCGTATTCATATACATTTCTCTGAATGATAACAGTAATCATCTATGCGTCATATATATGTCTTCTAAAAATAATAGTAAGCAGGTGGAGATTGAAGTCAATGCAACTTTTAAAATCTATGTTCCCTTATGTTTTAAAAGACATTTTATTGTCAACATTAGGCTAGGATTAATCCTGCTATTGGTGCTCCTCTTGGCTCTTAGAAAGATGAATTAATGTTCAGAAAATTAGCAAGTTTTGCAGAACTTAACATGATTGAAGACTAAACACAGAATCCATTTCCTCTGGGGTATATTGAGTTGGAAACAGCTAGGGTCATAGTACCATGTTGAGAGTACTATTCCTGCCATGAAGCAATCCCCCTTCATTTCCAGAGACTATAGGCAGAGTTTTAGAGTAAGATGACAAGGTATTAAAAATCCTGTGAAATTTCTCTTTTCTTTGAAGGGAAAGCCATTTTAATGTGGTTCACCATAGACTTTAATCAGACAACCCAAAATTTCAGGCATATGCCTGATAAACATGTTGGAACATGGCATTTTGAATTCAGCAGGAAATTAAAAGTACAAAATACTGGGCATTTTCTGTTTTAATGAAAGACACAACATGAAAGAGACTGGATTTTATGTTCTTTAATCAATTGCCAAAAGAGAGCTTCTTAAATACAAATGATTAATGTTAATGGGAAAAATCATGACTGTTCTGTTCTTTCTTCATGTTCATTCTTACATGTAGTCGTTCTTTTACCCTTTGTCAGTCAAATCACCTGAAAATGTTTTCTTCCAATAGTGTTGGCACAAGGGCTGTCAACAGCCAATCAGAATATCGGGAACAGGGACTGTAGAAGGGCCTGGAGGCCAGTGAGGAATATTCTACCTCCTTCATTCATTCTTTATGGTGGGATTAATGTGTGCGGAGCTCCTAGTAGTCTCCTTGCTGAATCATTGCCTCTGCCTGCCTAACTCTATTTTGGATCCTTTCCTCTTTTTTTGCCTGTTTTCCCCTTAAATGGCAGGGGGGGCTCCCCATCGCATATCTTTTTTAAAAAAATATTGTTGCCACGTGCCTGCCTGTGCCAACTTACTACTCCCTTATACATTAAAAGGTAGGAAGAAGGCATTAAAAGTGGTGGGGTGAGATAAATACTCCATGTAGAAGTAATTTTGGTTGAGGGATGTTTGGTTGTATTTTCTACATGTATCTGCTTGCTTTTCTCCCTAGATTTTGGGGGGAAGGACCTTTTCAGTGTTTTAAAATTGTTACTTGGTTAGTTCACACATATTGTGTGTTTATTTTCTTATATTTCAGTGAGTATTTGTGAGCATACTATTTTTTCTTCTTTTTTGGAATTCTGTGGGCCAGCAGGTGGATTTTGTGACTGTGCCAGTGTGCCACTGGGTTGTGTGAATGTGATAATGTAAACTATGCATACCTGCATAGGTCTGGTGATTATTTTCTTTCTCTTTTGCCTGCTTTTAAGGTAAATTAATCTCTGTTGTCTTGCTCCATGTTTTTCGAGTAGCATTTAATAATTTTTAAGAGTGCTTTTGGAGCTCCAGAAAACACAAATGAGAAAGCCCAAAACAAATTATCTGGAATAGGTTTTCCTTTTTCCTTTCATATAAAACAAAAGGATTGGTGTGCAACAAATAAGAAAACAAAGTGCCACTTTCTAAAGACGAGACAGGGAGGGAAATTGATATTTTGTTGTTGTTGTGCACATCCAGAGTCAAAATCTATAACTAAATATTACTGATGTTTCAGAATCATAGTTAAATTTGCTTATCTGATATGTTAACAGTATAAATCTCAAAACATTTGGAAACACTATTGAAGCCAGGACTAAACATCATAACAACTATCTTCTGCATTTATGCTCTAGTCATCATTTTCCAGAAGTCTGTTCCTAGAAAATGTATTTTTCTCCTCAAAATAGGTATCTCTTGAGTTCAACACATGTAGCCAACTAGTGGCTTCTTGGGGTTCTCTCCCCCCCCCCCCCAAATCTTAACTTAAATAGAAGCACTGCCTTTTTTGGTTGAGAAAGGACAATATTGCCTTAAAATGTTAGGGAAAGTATTTGTTTCTATGTAGGATAATAAATAGATGTGAAATTCTGGAAATTTAGATATGTAAGGGCAAAAGAAAAAGGGGGCGGCCAAAAATGAGATGGTTGGATGGTATTGTGGAGACAATGGGCACAGAACTGAGCGAGTTGAGGGGGATGGTGGAGGACAGAAGTGCCTGGCGTACAGTCGTCCATGGGGTCGCAGAGGGTCGGAATCGACTGTGCGACTGAACAACAAAAAAATTCATAGGAAGAAACAAATACATCTTATTTGTAAGCATATGCATTTAAATTGAGCTATACAGCTGTGTAAGCCTGTTTCCCCTCATTATTTCCATTCAGAAGCAAACATTAATTAATTATATTCTTAGACACATTAGAAATTACCATAAAACATTAAATATTGTTATATGTCCTATATACTATGTGTATATCTGATTTATTGAAGCTAACTGTGCATGCACATAACATACATATTCTAATGAAAGCAAATAACTCTTATTTATAAATATAATGAACAACATTTTAGGTATACAATTTCAGTTTTTCCTATAACCAGACTAATTTGTCTGTAGGCAAAAAGTACTGATTAGTCAGGGAGGATCTCCTCCCCCTTGTTTCTTGCCATCAGATATTTACAAAGAGAGCTAAAAACCAAAGCTGTTTTTAAGATTTTGTTATGATTTACATTTGTGGGACTATGGACAACGAAAAGCAAAAAGAGGCATTTTCTTATCTATCCCTGTTACATTAGAAAAGTTCATGCCCTGCTCTTAGCATTTTCCAACACAGCTGTAGAGTAGTTTAAAGCCTATTTTTAAAATAAGTGATGCTCAATTTGTCTTTGATGATCCGAATGATTCAGGTGAGATGGGAGCACGGTCGGGCCCTTATTTGCATAAAAATTAATCACAGAAAAATGTAAATTGATAAAATTTTGTCTGCCTTTTCCCCTCTATTCGAGAGCCCATGGATGGCTCCCAGAAGCAATCATCTCAGTATGGGGCTGCACTGGATGCTGTACAAATGATCACATTTGTGTTGAATACTCACTCATTTAAATGTCAGCACTGATGGGGCGGTGCATCAGTAGGGAAAAAATGAAAAATAAATACACAGCAGCTGAAGACTATCAAATCTGCAGGCACTCTTTAGAGATATATGATCTAATGTGAAAAAATTGCAGATTAATTATCCTTTTTCAAAATGGTAATTGTTTTAGCATCACACCAGAGAAAAATCTGCAATTTATTTGGAATCAAACAAAAACCAATAATGTTACATACGTCATTACATCATTGTATTTATTAAAAGGCTGCAATTAATCCCAAAGACTCCAGTACTGCATAAGATGAGACAAAAGAATGTTCCCATTCATTTTCACACAAATTCTTATCGTTTTGATTAGAACCATGCAATAAAAATAAAGACAGTAGGTTTGAAAATCTATTTAGTTCTTCTGGTATTTAGGTTTCACAGTAAACATTTACGCAATACTGTATTACCACAATCAAATATATATATTTGACAAGAGTCGTGCAACACATTGTATAATTGCTGTAAACAGCATTACACAATGTATCATACTGAGGAAGAAAAATTCTTTGTCAACTATCCTTCATATGAGTATATGTTAAACAGAGAAATATTAGATACATTGCACAAATGTAGATTTGAGACAATTCCCCCAGTGTTCCATAGCCTCTAACAAGAATGCACAATAATATATATGACCCTCCTTATAATATTGCAGTGAGAACCTCAACAAATTGTTTTTGCCTCTTTATTGAAATTATGTCTGCTAGCAGTGTAAATGTGTTGAGAGTCATGTCAGTTAACAAGTGGTGATTCTGATTTTCTATTCTGAATTTATGTAGGTATCAAAAGGGGACCACGGGAAAAGAAAGCGGATTTAAAACACCATTGTCCTGGACATAATGTGGGCATTACTCTAGCAATAGTTCCAGTTCACAGATTACTGCTACCCTTTTGAGCTATGGAAATTATGAGGAAAGAGAAATGCATGATAAATAATGTTGTGAGATAACCAAAAGAGTGGGAATGTTTGCAGCACTGAAAACCTGAACACAAAAGAGAGAGAACAAAACAAACACACCCTTCACTCACCACTGCACTAGAATGAACAATGTTTTGTTTCCCATAGTAATCAAATACATCAATGAGCTCTGTATTTTCTATACATATTTTCTCACACTCTCAAGCAACGCATATTTACGAGACTTCAACACATACATGAGGATGGGGCATTTTACTCCTCCAGAAGCATACTTTGCTGAGGAATCTATACAGAACTAGATCTACAATGTGAGTTTTCTGATGTTTTCCCATTGACAATTTGTAAATAATGCCCACAATATCAACCATTTGCCACAACCAATTGTGGCCTTTTTACAGAAAAAATTGACTTTAAAAAATTGACCCGGTGAATCAATGGCTTTTTAGCACAGGGTTAGTTTAAAAAAAAAAAAAAACCCTGCCAATGTAACATACTGGAAACAAGTAAAAAATTTGTGCCATTTTTTTTTTCATGAACTGTAAAGTAGAGAGACAGCATATTGTACTCTGGTTGTTAGTAGGTTGGCCCTTTAATGTCTTGGGGACATTACAATTTTCTGTGGATTCAGAAAATACAAATACTGTAGTATATGTTAAACCCTTCCCTTAACTTGCAGTGCTAATGCTCAACACGCTGGAATTTTCACCAGGTTAGAAATATCTCATAAATCATTTCATGTATTCTTTAAAAAAATAAGGTTCTGAGGTTAACCTGTACATTTCTCCAGATGCAAAAGTTCAAAAGCAGTCACTCTCCCAAGTTTGTACCAAATTAAGTAGATATATTCTTGGTTGAAATAGCAGCCTTATTTTATTTGTCTTTGATATTTCTATAGTGAGCTACTTACAACAAGCTGCCATGTCCCACATTAAAAATACTATTATAATTTGGCTTTCTAACATAGAAAGATCTTCCCAGAGCTCTAAGCTGTTCAAGGTAAAACTTTCCCAATTGCTCAGCTGGCTATCTTTCTAGCATAAATCTTGGGACAATATGTTGGAAATGTTTAGGGACATGGAATCATAGAATAATGGAGGTGGAAGGTGTAATGAAATAAGACCTGTTTTAAACTGTGCTTTTTTCATTATCTTTTCACCCACCTAAATGTGTTTTAGTACTTTCAAAATGGTGATTCCAAATCAAGGGGAGAGAGAAAATATGTAAACAATATGAGCCTCATGGAATAGATGAAATGAAACCTATTGTGCGATAGACATGTCTTGCTGTAAGATCATTGGTTGGAATTCCTAAGGGGGAGGGCCAAAGGTGGACCCTGGGGGTGGAGATATAACTCAGAGGCACTGGACATTTTCTCTGGAATACTCTGCTTTTAACTTGCCAAAATGTAGTGGCTTGAGAAAGGAGGGGGGCCGTGGTCTTTCCTCGGAACCTATAGCTTGTTTTATTTCTGCTTTGAAATGCTTCCTGATCTTTTGATGGACTGTACCCTGTATCTTACTATGCTTTCAATATATTTCTTGAAGAAGCTTGGAGTGGTTATTTGGCTTAACGCTACCTTATCTACACATATCTGATGCCTGGGTTGTCCAGCCAGGGAGCTGCAACTCAGAAGAACAATGAGGCCTACTCAAGAGTAAGGCTGATATTGTCACAGAAGGGACCTATGAGGCCACTGAGTCTAGCCCTGCTTGATGCATGAATCCAAATTGTAGTACAGTATATCTGACAGATATATGTTTTGGTTTCTCTGGAATGTCTCCAGTGTTGGAGTGCTCACTGCCTCCTGAGCTAATTGATTCCATCATCATACTGATGTAACAGTTAAGATTTTTCCCCCTGATATTAAACCAAAATCTAGCTTCCTGTAACTTAAGCCTGTTATTATACATATGTTCTATACTCTGGGATGATTGAGCAAAGATTTGACCAAGGCAGATAATTGTGAGATGTGGATTCATGATCTCTTAGTTTATAATTACTGGTTGAAACCTTATTGCTTTAACCTAATATATATATCATCAATTGCAGCAGTTTGGGGAAAATAAAAGATTTCTGATTCTCCTTTCATCAAAAGATCTCAAGGCTCCCATTGGATGTCTTTCATTGTGGAGGCCTGTTAGGTGCTGAAGGACGGGGTGGTGGTGGTGGTGGTTCTTTAATTTTTTTTAAAAAAATCAATGTTGCTGACATGATTTTACCAATGGGTGATTTTGGAAACTAAAGACTTCCTCCGTTCTATGTACCCCAGTGAATTGCCCACAATGAAAAGCATCTCTGAGAATCTGGAAGAGGGGAGATTGGGGGGAAATCACTGAAATTGATGGAACCAGCAACTTTATAGTATCAATCAATTAAAATATTTATTGGTCAGCCAACCATTTTTCTTCATGGTCACTGCGAATCACAAAAATGGGTTTAAGGTGTAAGTAAAAGCAATTGGATTTCAGCCATAAAATAAGAAAAATAAAGGCAGCAACTTGACCCTCTGATTTAAAGTGTGATGCATAAAGCTGTACTCCCACAACTATGGATCAAGAGTGTCTTTCCTCATTCATAATATGAATACATTGATATAGTCTTCTTCTACCATAACTTCTGCCTCAAATAAATAAAAGAGATCAACCCCATTGTTCAACATCAAAGAAAGATAGAAAGAAACCCTTGTTGCTGCTACTGTTGCTGCTGCTGCTGTTCAGTTGCATAGTCGAGTCCAGCCCTACTTGTGCGCAAGCCTATTGAAAATAAACTTCCTTTATCATGAATCAGCTGGATTTAACTAGTAAAGATGATTTAACTACGGTACATCTACATAAAATGCACATCTACTCTTTTGCTTCCATTCTGCCCCTCCTAGACAAAAATAAAGGAAAATCTTTTTCAGAACATCTGTGAATCCTGAAGGAACAACTGAGAATGCTATGACTATAATATGGGGATGGGAAGAGGAGGGAGAAATTACCCTCACAAAAAATGAATCCTCGCAAAAATCACATCATTACATGGAGAACTGGGTTACTTGGACATCACTTAATAGTCTACATGCCAAAACCAATGTGAACCTAAGAAAATGGGCTGCGCTGTCACAGTCCTTTGTGAGGGCAGAGAAGAGCAAGCAGCTTTACATATACGTCATTGGTATTAGCTGCTCCAAATAGTCTTGATATTGCTCATTATTGGGCAAAAATTATCTGATACATTTATTGATTGTATTGTGGTGCTTCTGACAAACTGAGAAAGGCTGCGGATAAAAAAACAGTCTATGTCTGCTGCTTGTAGGAGATTGTCAAAGTCTTTGTTTCATTTTAGCTCTTCCACCCACTTGTAATATGTTGTCCATGAAGTGGAGATGGTTAGTAGTACAATATTTACTTGTGCTGAAAATTAAATACAAGAAAGATGTATCCATATATCCATGTTTCAGGTGAGAAGAAGGGGTTGATCTGCAGTATGAATTTTCTTGTTTTTGGAGATACAACATCAATTGTTCTCCTAAAAACCTGAAGATAGGTTTTCCTTTTGCAATTTTCCTTTAAAAAAAAATCTAGACATCACTGTAAACATCAACATCAAAAAATGAAGTCTGAATCTAGTAAACACAGGGCACAACTTGAAAGATATATGTCCCATTTTTTTCTTACAATTCTCACAGTTAATTTGAATGTTTTTAACCTGGTGACTACATTACATAAATCTAATCACAAGTACAGTTGCTCTTTCCATAGATATTTGATACATTTTGTTTGGCTGACAAAACTTGGGTGTATGTACGCATGCGCGCATTTGCATTATTTCCAACTGCATTGTGTCTTCTCCTTTTCTTGCTTGTCTAACCACCTATATGTGTCCATTGGGGCAGTGAGCTGTCCATCTTGATCACACTGAGGGTAATGTCTTCAGGAAGTAGCTTGTGATGGTTCAGCATTACTTCCTTTAGGGTTAATGTATCTGTAAAAACAATTCTATGTTTTTTAAAAAAAAATACACTAATACTAATATAGTTTCTAGGTAGATGTGCTGTGCTAATTCAGAATGGCTGTGTGTTGTTAACTCATCACAAAGGAAACCACTTGGGCTTAGCTTAGTTTGCAGATTTGTGCAAAATCTTTTTGCCAATTAGTAGCCAGAACTTGAGATTTTCCCACATCACTTTGTAGCTAACTTTGTGCATGACCAACATGCCCTTCATATGTGTGGAGTGAACATGGAATGAAAAGTTGTCCCATTAATTGTCATTCACTCAAAAATATGGAGAATAGCATGGCCATCCTGGAATATGAGTGGTAGGTGTGTTCTCTGTCTGTCTCTTCCAATTGGCACATTTTAAATATTGACATAAATGTTAACTGTTTTTAACCACATTTGCCTTGGATTCAATTAATAGATTTTCTGTACAACTGTTCTCTGTCTCACACATACCTTCTGGCATCCTTCTAAAATATTTCAGAATGTTTCTCTTCATTCCCAGCAGCAACCACAAAGAATAATCTAACTAACATGTCTTCCATGTAAAGTGTCAAATATTTTAAAATATTTCTCCTTTTTTCTATTTTTGCTTGAATTAATTCATTGGATTATGCCATTGAATTTCCCTCAAGTTATGAGCCTCCTTGAATTGTTACTCTGAACAGAAAACAAACTAACTTGTTCAGGTACAACAGCAGCAGCAGCAGCAGCAGCAGCAGCAACTACTACTACTACTACTTCTTCTTCTTCTTCTTCTTCTTCTTCTACTACTACTACTACTACTACTACTACTTTTTCTTCTTCTTCTTCTTCTTCTACTACTACTACTACTACTACTACTACTACTACTACTACTACTACTACTACTACTACTATTATTATTATCATCATCGTCATCGTCATCAATGGACATTGGTATTTATCCCTCAGTATCATTTTTATGATTCCCCCCGATTCATATTTCATTTAATCTGCATCACCGCAATCATTTTAATGAGTTCCATATTATTTTTATTTTTCTTTCAACATCTGCATTTGGTTCGACTCAAATATAAAGCACAATAGTGCCTGTTGACACCAGCGCTACTGCTGTTCAACTTGCCTAATAACTGAAATAGTTGGAATTTCCTCTGAAGTGTTAGTAGTTTCTGCTAGATTTTTATCAGCTGTGATAAGTATGAAATTTTTAGAAACATCGGAAGCTACTTTGTACTGAGTCAGACCATTGGTTTGTTTAGTTCACTATGGCCTCCAATACTGAATTGGCAATAGATCTCCAAGGTTTCAGACAAATGTCTTTCCCAGCCTTAACTTGGACATACCTGTAATGTTCTGCATGAAAACATGGGCTTTTACACTAAAATAAAGATTTTCTGTGTTCTCATTTCATAATTCTATACCAGACGTGCACTTCGAAAGGCCCATAGGTCACATAATCTATGGGCTATGTGTGGTCTTGCCAAGACCCAACATCACCACTAAATATTCAGAGGAATTGCATTTTTTATATCAGTAATGGCCTCAGCATCACTATCACTATGGCATGGAAACAGCAATTACAGTTGGGGTCACCAGGAGACAGGCAGATTTGTATCAGTAATATAGTAATTCCAGCTGGGGTTATTGATGGAGGATGGGAACAAAGTGGTCTTTTTCTATTGTATCTAGGCCAGACTTTAAAATGCCAAAACAAGCCACCTTTTGGTGAATTCTTTCCACATTTCCTTTCTCCTGACCTACTGTGAGAAAGATTAGTCAGCACAATGAGGTTGTCATTGCCCTTAGTATGTCTGATTATGATCAAAATATCACACTCTTCAAGGATGCTCTTTCTGTGTACCCCATGGGGACAAGGTAAAAGTATTCTAAGTCGTCCTCATCTGCTGGTCAAAAAGGTAATGCATCCCTCAGCAGGAAAGGGATGCTGTCTCTATCTCTTTGCTCTATTGATTAAAAAATATTCTTCTTTGTTCATGTCAGAGTTAATCCAGTGTTGGCTTTGGAGTGGAATGATCAGCTGATGAAGTTAGGTTGTTGTCCAAGAGATGACCATCCAATGGGTTCACAGTCCTCACATTCTTTGGGGAAGCCTCTTCTGTATCCCCCATAAAAGCATTATAAGTAGCAATTTAATAGGAATTCTTGCTTTCAGGGACATATTTCACGATTTCTAAGGTTCAGTTCTAAAGAAAACATGAGTTGCCCAGAATTCATTTGCCAATTCATATTTCTGTAAGAGAAATAAGGTGCCAAGTTTTTTTTCCTGGACATACTTCCATTGGGCACATAAGGTGGGTGTTAAGGAACACAAGTGCCATCTTGTTAATAAGCAGCAATTTGCCACCAGACTTTCCTTGTGCAAGTGTAAATCAGAAGTAAGATTCCATTAATTAATTAAAACGTTCTGAGTACTCAGTTTCATTTCCCAAGCAAATCGGCAGAATTACAGACCACTTAGAAGTATGTAGGCAAGAACAGTGATTGTTGTTTGATTGTTTGGCTCACCCAACATTTCTCTAAACTGTGTGGGCAGCACCTGTCCCCAGAGGCTGATTGTTTCACCTAATGTGTGTGACATGCATAGAACTTCACTTTCCTATCTGGCTTGGCAGAGTGACAGTGAGAAAGAATTTCACATGTGTGAGTACAATAGCAGCAAGACTTGTACATACCAGGGTATGACAAAATGCTGCCAGGTGGCTTACAAAAATGAGGTGTGGAAGGAGTGACTACTACTTTACAGTTCTTCGCTTTTATTATTTTGCTATTAAGCCTGAGACACAGCATAAATGTGAACTAGTTATGCTGTAGAAGAGGCCATTTTGTTTCTTCCGCAAATGAATTTTATTTCTGGAAGGAATCTGAATGAGGTCTTTGTTATAATGTTGCGTGTGAAACAACCATTGCCTACATAAAATGCAATATCATATGCACTTATGTAACCTTATGACTAGAACAGTTTGTTGTACTGATTATTGTTTAGTAGTTCCTCTAAAAATCTTGCAAGGTTACATAGTTTTGGCTTATGATCAGTCCACTAAGAAAAACTCCACTACATGGGACCACTAAAACCTATTTAGAGAAGGATAGATGTAAGAAAGCATACTTCATTGGGGTAAGTTTAAGGCCATAGTCAACACAGATGAATGATTTATGGTAATTTTCCATAAGGCATGGTGAATCAGTTTGTTTTTTATTTTGTATTTGCTTCTGAAATACCAGAGTTTCAACCTTTTCATGAAACATTTTTTTTTGCCATTGCTGAAATATGTTTAATTACATTTATTTACATTATTTTTCATCATGCTTTATCTTGCCTTACTGTTTTTCATTTGCTATCTCTTCCACTCTTATAATTTAGCCATTATGTTGTTCCAGATATGTATATATTTCCTATCTTGTGTTACTCTATAAATAGTTCAAAGGAACTAAACACAGGCATGACCAAAGATGTAGCCTTTAGGGGAAGAGGAGGCAGATATTGTAGCACTTTAAAGATTTACAGATATTTCTTTTTTTCTTTTTCTTTTTTGGTGTGTGGTGTTGTGCAACAAAATCCACTTCTTCAAACACAGAGAGTAGAAATGTCTATCTATATTTATTATGTGGTGGTGACATTCATGTCCATATTGGCATCATCTGAAGATGATTCTCATCTTCATGGAATAAATACAAGGGATGTTAATGTGTACTTTTTGTATTTGAATAAGTGCATTTTGATCCATAAACGTTTGCACAACAAATTCAGTTTTTAAACTACAGTACTGCTATATTATAACTTCTCCACTTTTTCTTTTACCCGAAAGCAGGGAATGGAGTCTAATAGTAATAATGTTAATCATTGAAATAGATTCCAAATACTAGAGTCGGATATGACTGGCTTTTGAACAACTGTGACCTTTACCTTTGCCTAAAGGTGTTGATAATGTAGTGCATTTGCAGTACAGATAAATAATGCAAATAGGCCACTCTGTTCTTAAAGAAAATGTATGAGGAGAATACAATTTGTCCTTGTCAGTAATAGTATGCAAAGCTGCTAATTTTCCCATACCTGTTTATTATAAGCATGCTGATTTAGGGTGGTTTTCTCCAAGATAATTATTATGTAGAATATCATGTTCAGATTACATATTGTACTTCATTTATTTCATTATCAGATTTAAAACAGTATAATCGTTACTAAATAAAAGTCAGAAAGGGCAACTTTAGCTTTAAGTTTTATAAAGCTTTATTCCTTTAACTCTTTTGTTATACGTGTTCTTGAATTTAACCTGCAAAGTACAGCATATTAAAATAGAACAAAAAATTGTTTATTGTTGAAATGTCTTACAATGAAATAAGGAGTACATAGAAAGAGCCTCCTCAAAGATTGTGGTATTTTTAAACCAGAATCAGGTGTAACTTGGTAACGACAACCTTGTGTTGCCGGCTAAGCTTTCTCATACTAGGTCAGGTGAAAAAAATTGCAGAATATACTCACCAAAAGATGGCAGTTTCTCATCTGGCCTAGACATGGAAGAAGAACAACAATGGGAAAAGATACTGAGCTTTCCTAAGAACTAACCTGAGCATGGAAGCAAGGAGGACTCGACTGCATGCCAGGATATTAGGAGGATGAACAAAGGCCCTGTGTAAAAGAAGGCGTTAAATAAGGGCCACAGCAGAAATCTCAAAGCTGTGCTAGCTGCTTCCATCTAGTATTGTATTGTAAGCAAATTGCCACAAATACTAACACTAATTGTATTCTGATACTATTCCCTGTTTTGACTGGTCTGTATAATAAACGTGTCTGCTTCTGCTTCTGGGGGCATGGTCAGTCCTGCTCAGCTCTTTGGGGGGCGTGGTCAGGCCCGTGGCGTGAAAAGGTTGGGGACCCCTGCTTTATTAAGTGAATCTATCTCCTATTTGGTCTTCCTCCTTTCCTGGTGCCTTTTACTTTTTCTAGCATTATTGTCTTTCTAGAAAATTTTGTCTTCTCGTGGAGTGACCAAAGTATGAGACCTTCAGATTAATCATTTTTGCTTCTAGAGTTCTGCCTTGATTTGATTTAGCACCCACTTATTTGTCCTTCTGGCGGTTCAGAGTATCATAAATACTCCATTTACAGGAGTAGGATTTTTTTAAAAAAAAAATGTGTTTGCACATGCATAGTTAGTTGCAATATACAGCACTTACTATTTAGTTGCGATATGCAGCACTTACTTTTTTTTAATACAGTAAAACCTCGCATAAAGAGTGCTTCACTTAAAGAGTAACTCACGTAAAGCAGGATTTCCTCTGAATGGTCGCCTCGCTTAACAAATAAAACCAACTAAAAAGTCACTTAACAAATAAATCAGGTTTCACAATCCCCCTCCCCCACCAGAAGTCACAATTGGTCACTTACAATGGTGTTTCGCTTAAAGAGCAAACTCGCTTAAAGAGCAATCCCGTGGAACGCATTATGCTCTTTAAGCGAGGTACCACTGTAAAAGAAGAACTGCCTTTATTGGTTGAAATTTTTAATAGTAGCCATGTTAGTCTGTGTTTCAAGCATATCAGAGAATAAACAAAACAAAAATGCTGTAGCATTTTAAGGCTAACTGTTAAATTTTAATGTTAGCTTTTGCGGATCATGTCCATGTCTGATGAAGTGGACTTGATCCACGAAAGCTAACATTAAAATTTAACAGTTAGTCTTTAAGGAGCCACAACATTTCTGTCCTTTTGTTTTGTTTATTCTCTGATATGCCTTTACTGGGGGATTATGCTGTTAACCACACTCTCTTGCTTCTGATAATTTTAATGGCTATTGCTGCCCAACAACTGCAGTCCTCAGTGGGCTTTACCACCTAACAGGCAGTGAATGGTTGGCCAAAACAGTCCCCTAGCAAGCACAAGAGATGGAGATGCTCCCCAAAGTATCCTAGATCTGTATTTCCGTTTCTGATATGACCCTTGGATCTAAACGTATTCTATGCATATTTTATAAACTACTTTGGAGCCTCTTGAGGCTATGAAGTGTGAGGCACATATCTGAGGCATGCTGGCTGGCAAATCAATATCCCTTCTTCCATAGATTTAACAATTCTATGCTCCCATATAAAAAGTTGTTTTCTTTGACCAATTCATAACCAAAGGCAGCCCACCATTAGGCTGTAGTTCTTCAGAACATAGCGATCTGTTCTAGCCAGGCACTGATTTAAGCACTGGTTGGATCAGAAAAGTGGAGGAGACTCCATATCTTATCATACTATGTTTTCCGCACCACCACAACACACAACAAGCCTGATTTTCATAGAGCTCTTCAGTGTGTTTATTAGCCTTACATTGTAATGCTTTTTGCCACAGGACACACACATCTTCACAGTGCAAATACAATGGGAAGCAAAAATGTCAGTACTCTGTGTCCAGCTGCAAGCCTAACTATCATGAGCCCTAGAATAAAAACTCTATCAGATGATGATTAAGATGATGAATTTTTCTTTCTACAAATAGACCTGTTTTAGGGGTAAATGTTTTTCTGATGAGTAAATAGCCACAAATGCTACTGATACATTTGGGTAGCACAGAAATTAACACTACTCATGTCCCAAACTCACATAATTGTGCAAACAGCTACAGAGTAACCAAAGACAAATTGAGATTCCGGTTGTATGTAGAGAATCAGAATACAGGCCACTGATCAAAGCAAGTTTTGCTAAGGAATCACACATAATTTTGCCCTGTCAAGTATTTAGTGACTAGTGAGTGGCCACTCCAAACTATTATGGGGGTGAGATGCCCTCTTTGCCGCAGTCCCGAAGCTGCTTCTGGACTGTAAAATCAGTTCATTTCCTCAGCTTACTGATAAGTTTCTATGAAACGGAAATGGGTGTGATAAAATGTCAGAACGAAAATTTGGCTTCAGACGAGACTATAGTCACAGTTCCTCTTGGTTTATTTTCTTTTTAATGGTCAAAGAGATTCAAAGCACACCTATTGATTATAGGGTTAAAAAGTCTATCACTTTGTTTTTAACCTTTCCTTGAGCTTTGTACACAGGTTTGTAAAAGAGATTTGACAGGTATCTGGGACTCTAGGGCTTCTATTTTACTTCCTTGTCAGACATCTGGGGGAGAAAAGCTATTATATTGGGGTTGTCTGTAATAAAAGAGAAATGAAACAACATTAACTAGAATTAAATAAGCCGCAGCTTTGAAGAAAATTGACTCTAAACTGGATTTCCATGAATCACTGTTTCCACCTAGTGGCTGCAAACGAGAAATACTGCAGATTAAACAGGTTATTGAAAGCAGGAGAAAAACCAAAGTGGGAGGGGTGGGGGAGAAAATAAAATATTGTAGGGGCAGAATGCATTTTAAGCAATTATCCAATCATTATATTGCTGCCTATTAATGTCAATGTAGTTGAGAGATTGTCAGCTTTTCATTTATAAAACACAGATTTCAGGGATTCAAGCTTAGTTATTAAAACTCATACTGTGTTGAGATTTGGCAGCTTAATAGCATTTCAAAAAGTGTAATGTATGTGTAGATGTTCACTGGCAATAATGCACAAGATATGGCATAATCCTGACAAACCTTCTGAAATACAACTGGGTCACAATTGTCCTTTGCTCAAGTGGATAGGAGTAAATCCTGCCTTCCTTTCCTAATGCCAGAAGTAATTGTATGAACAAGGAAGATACTTACTTGGGCAGAATCCTATTGTAGATTAATTCCAGTTTAAGTAAGACTGAATGAGTAATGGTGGTAAATTCCTACTAAATAATGAGAAGCTATCAATAATATTCTAGTCACATGATTTGGCATGTAACTAAAACTGCAAGTGACAATTAGTAACAGACCACTACTGTCTTTGCACTTAGGCAAATGTTGCCCTTGCTCGAATGCCAGTTGTATCTGACTCTAGGGTACAGTGCTCATCTTTGTTGACAGCCAAAGAGCCAGGTTTGTCTGTGCCTGCAGTGGCATCCATTGTCATGTGGCAGGCATGACTAGATTGTGCTGTGTGGTTCTCTTGGTCATAGCCATTTGCACTCTCCCTTCTTCCCAAGTCATAATGTGATGGGCGCTGGATAGAAGGTGTTAGAATGTCTGTTTTAAAGGTACAAGACAAGTTGATCCTAATCTGCATGTTGGATACAGAATAAGCCAGGGGCCTTCTGTACATGTCTAATAGAAATAGATATAATAGCAATTACACTTATATACCGGCCCCATAGCGCTTAGTGCGATCTCTGGGCAGTTCACAAGTTAATTAGCATTTCCCTCCTCCCCCCAACATACTGGGTACTCATTTCACCGGCCTCAGAAGGATGGAAGGCTGAGTCAAACTTGGTCAAGATCAAGCTCACAACAATACAGCAGTTTAGCCACTGCGCCACTAGGGCTCTATAAGCAATGCTTTAGGATTCTTTCTCACATGAAGACCCTACATATGAGAAAGAACCTCTCCGTGGTGGGGGGGTTGGTGTGTGTGTGTGCAAAGGTTAGATGTTTCTCTCTAAGCATATTGCAGAGATCTTGGTAAGCAATTAATATTTAAGGCTATACATATATAGATTATGCCTGTAATATGGACCTTATGCCATCATTTTAAGTATTTTCTGGATCTATGTCAACCTAATTATATTGTTCTTTAAAAAAAACAGTCTTCAAAATGATGGTTAAAAATCAAATACAGTGAGCTGAATCCAATTGCAAGTTCCAAAAGTAGATTCATTGAATCAATTGAATTTACATAAATGTTGAATTATTATTAATCTGCTAATGCCCTGTTGCTTAGTTACACATGTGGAAGGCAAACTGTGTAATGTTCAGTCACTCCTAGCTGACAATTAACAAGTTACTACTAGGATTCTGAAAGGCACACACATGCTGGCTTGACACATGCTCAAGAATCCCAGAAAGAATTCATTGATTGACTTCTAGAAGGCATTGAAAGTTAAGCTTGTCTTCTGCAACATGATTTCACAGGGTTTACTGTAATTGAAATTGTTGATGAATGTGGACCTTAAGAATGAAGCCCAGTCACAACTGGATTTGTAAAGAAAACATTTCCTATTATACTTGTTGAGAAAATGGATCTCCTTTTCTCTCTCTTGTAGGTGGGCCATTAAACATGAAGGAACAAATAAGCCTGGTCAGTGGAAACAATCAAAAGTGGACAATCCATTATGGAATAAATTGACTTACATGTGGCCTGTGCTTTCAAATGGAGAACTGAACCAGGTAATTTGATGCATGGAATGCAAGAAAGCACAAACATGTAGATGCCTGCAAGCCTGTGAATAATTTTATAATCTATGTTAACTACTGTATATAAACTATGTGCATAACTGTGCATAGTAACATAATCTACTCAAATACACTTGAAGTATGTACATATACACATTTAAAATATATGTTTTAAAAGTTTCACACTGATAGTATACATAACTTTGGCAATGATGTTTACATGCTTGGAATGACACTGCAGTTGATGAAATCGCAATCTAGAGATTTTCAAACAGATGGCAATGTTCATCTCTTTAGGATCTGTAACAAAAAATCCACAAAGAACCAAAAGTATTGTGGCAGCTTTAGGATTAGCAGATTGATTTGATTGTGAATGTACTTACATTACAATCTACTTTCTCAGGCACACTGATTATAACAGGTACAGTCAAACCTCGCTTAACGAGTGACTCGCTTAGCAAAAAAACTCGCATAACGAGCAGGTTTTTTGCTAACCAGTCTGACACGCATAACGAAAAATTTCGCTATGCGAGTCAGACTTTCCCTATGGAAAACTCGCATAACGAGTGTTTCTATGGGGAAAACTCGCATAATGAAAAAAATTCGCTATGCAAGTTTTCCCCCTAAAAAAGCTTGTTATGCAAGTTTTTCCATAGGAATTTTCACTATGCGAGTTTGTTTCGCATAGCGAAAAACTCACATAGCGAACAGCCTCGCAGAATGAATTAAATTCATTATGCGAGGTATGACTGTACATAGGCTACTGGTTTAGAAAAATAATGCATATGATGGTAAAGGTGGAGGCCAGGTAAAATAAGGATACAGACACAGGTAATGAAATTTGAAAGCATAGAAGCATAATTAGCCCATGCAATGAATATTCAAATTATCAACTACATAAACATCCTGGCAATAGGTAAAATAATATAAATGTTCTATTAGCTGTTCCACAGCGATTAAGCTGTTAAGTGTTGAGACAGTGAGAAGAATAACTCCGCTTTCTGAGGAGAAGAATATATACTCAAACTAGTAACATAAATATTTTCACTCTTGGTGACAGGACTGTACTTGCTTACAAGCAACAACCCAGCCTCAAACAATTATTGATACACAACAGACCATGCAATACTGAAACAGAGATGAGAACTAAACCCTGCTGCAAATCCAGGTGCCAGCTCTGTTCCCACATCTGCGCAAGCAACACTATGACAGGCCTCAACAGTGTCACACCTAACATCAAGGCTCTTTTACTTGTTCATCTGCTAATGTGATCTATGCTATCCTTTGCCTGGCAACTCAGAAACTTGTTTCTGAACATTACATTCCTCCTGGACATAGATGAATTCTAGAGGTGGGAGTCCTTGAAGTAAGAAAATCAGATTCCCAATTCAAATGCATTCTGATATTAACTCTCAGTGTATACTTGTCTAGTAACAAAAAGGGAAATTGTGGAGAAGTTTGTGTTGAGTGTTCTGGACTGAGGGGAGTGTTGAAAATGCCATCCAAATTGCTTTTGTCTTTTTAAGGTGCTGTTTCATATATTTGTAATCTGATACCAAAGCAATGGAACTCACATGCAAGCAAAGTTTCTATGTTGAAGCAGTGGGGAATCAGAGATAGAGCATTGGAGAAAGGAGACCTATACAGACTGAGAGAAGAAAGAAAGCATTGTAA
Organism: Furcifer pardalis; assembly: GCA_030440675.1. Lineage (NCBI taxonomy): Eukaryota > Metazoa > Chordata > Lepidosauria > Squamata > Chamaeleonidae > Furcifer > Furcifer pardalis. The sequence continues at coordinate 80,330,857 of CP126894.1, read as the reverse complement.
CCAGTGGTGGGCATCAGAAATTCTGGCTGGCCCTGTGCTCATCTTTCCTTATGGTCCAGCTATCACTACCATACATTACTACTGGAAATACAATTGCTTTGACTATGCAGGCTTTTGTTTGCAAGGTGATGTCTCTACTTTTGACTATGTTCCCCAGGTTTCTCATAGCTTGCTTCCCAAGAATTAGTCGCCTTTTATTTCATAGCTGCAGTCACCATCTGCAGTGATCTTGGATCCTAACAATGTAAAGTCTGTCACTGCTTCTACTTCCAGGGACTGATAGGGCCTGTGCCATTATCCTGGTTTTCTTGATGTTGAATCTCAAGCCAGCTTTTGCACTCTCTTCTTTCAGCCTCATCAAGAGCTTCTTTAGGTCTTCTTCACTTTCTACCATTAGGATAGTATCATCTGCATGTCTCAGATTGCTGATGTTTCTCCCAGCAATTTTGATTCCAACCTATGATTTGTCTAGCCCTGCATTGTGCATTACATGTTCTGTATATAAGTTGAAGAAGCAGGGTGACAAAATGCAGCCTTGTTTTACTATTTTTCCTATTCCAAACCACTCCATAATTCTGTATCCTGTCCTAACTGTTGCTCCTTGACTCGTGTACATATTTCTCATGAGACATATAAGGTGTTCTGCTATTCCCATTTCTTTAATTATTTGCCACATTTTATTGTGGTCCACACAGTCAAAGGCCTTGGTGTAGTCAATGAAACAGAAGTAGTCTTGTTTCTGGTATTTCTTTGTTTTCTCCATAATCCAACATATGTTGGCAATTTGGTCTCTAGTTTCCCTGCCTCTTCAGAACCTAGCCTGCACTTCTGGTAGTTCTCTATCCACGTGCTGCCGAAGCCTATCCTGTATCATCTTGAGCATCACCTTGCTAGCATGTGGGATGAGCACAATTGCTCGATAATTTGAGCATTCTTTGGCATTGCCCCTTTTTAGGACTGGAATGTATACTGATCTTTTCCAGTCTCCAGGATGTCCAGCTCAAGTTCAAAGTTCTCATCACTGTGATTGTCAGGAGTGTTGAAGTCCTTTTTGTAGAGTTCTTTTGTGCTTGGTGCATAGACTTGGATTACAGTGTTATTGAATCCATACTGAGATCATTCATATTTTTTTAGATTATATCCCATTACTGCTTTCCTCACTCTTTTATTGACTATTATGGCCACTCCATTTCTTCTAAGGGTTTCTTGGCCACAGTAATAGATATGATGGTCTCCAGAGCTGAATTCAACCATCCCTGTCTATTTTACTTCGCTGAGTCCCAAGATGTCAATGCTTATTCTTTCCATCTCATTTTTACCACTTCCAGCTTGCCTTGATTCATAGATCCTATATTCCATGTTCCTTTACAGTATTGTTCTTTGCAGCATCATATTTCCATTCCAGCTAACTTATCCACCCCCATCTTCCTGTCTGAGGGGTTTGACATCCTGTTCCTTCTACTTAGGTTGCTGCCCATTGGGTTTTCTTGGCAAAAAATTCCTGACATGGTTTATTGGTCCCTACGCCAGTATTTTATACATATTAATATGCATAAAATTAATCCCAAATACTGTATCATTTCCAGAAACCCAGTCTCAATAAAAACAAATCAACTCAAGAACAAACACATCCCAGAAATAAACGTAAACTAAGCTAATTGGCTTCTTCTTGCATGTTTAGGCCAGACATGAAACTGCCAAAATGAAGGCACCTTTTGGTGAGTTTATTCTGCATTTCCTTTCACCTGACCTATTGTGAGAAAGATTAGCTGGCAACACAAGGTTGCCGTTACCAGGGTATGCCCGATTGTGATGCAAAAATACCACAATCTTCAAGGAGGCTCTTTCTGTGTACCCCAATGGGCTGTTGACAATAGGTTTTTGATCTATACAATCATTGCCATCCTACCTCCCAGTCTATAATGTTGGCATACTAATGTTGACCCACCTTAAAGAATTGATACAGTGACGGGGGTGGGGGTGGGGAATAAAGATTCTTTAAAGTCTCTATACTGAATTACTTTCATTCATGTTTTTTGTCTTCATCCATATAAACATTTTATTTCTCTTCTGAAAGGCTTTTGACTGGCCTATTGAAGGCTTACTGATTCCAAACAGCCCTCCTTTAAAGATACCTGCTGGGAAAAAGTCAGATAGTTATACACCTTTGAGACTGAGGATTTTGAGAAATGGAGACCTGGATAAAAACAAGGCCATCTGCGTCCTTGGACCTGATTGTACAACTGCAATGAAGAAACAGTAAGAACACAAGGATCCATTTTCATTATGAAATAGAAGTGGTAATGTTCTGGGAAGCAGGCATGTTAACATGACAGTATCTTCATTGGTATATCTATTGCTTGCTGATTTTAAGTTTTTATTTCATGAGCTCTGCTGCAATCCCCTAATGTAACTGTCTATTTTACTTTGCAAAGACAAGGGAAAGTTCATTCCAAGATGTGATCAGAGCATCACATTCAGCAAAATTTATTTAGTCTTCCCAGTGGAACTTTGCATGTTTAGTGTGAAGGTCTAGGTGACATCTGGCTGGGATGGAATTATATGGATGTTACTTCCATATCTACATCCTTGCCACCTATTTAGCCTTCTACATTTTTAGCTACAATGCCTGAAGAGGGTTTGAGATGAACCAGTGGTTGACTACTAATAAAGATGTTGATTTCTGAATTTAGAACATGGGAGCCATGTATCTACAAATAATAGTGATGGGGTGTGGGTGTTATGCCCTTGCCTCACCCCTGCTGCAGGAGCTGCAATGGCTACCTGTGTGCCTCCGGGTGCAATTCAAGGTGCTGGTGATTATCTTTAAAGCCCTGCATGGTAGTGGACCAGGGTACTTAAGAAACCGCATCACCCCAAGGACATCTAGCTGGCACAATGGTGTGTGTGTGTGACTGGAGAGATAGCCACTCTTGGCTGACTCATATAAATCTCACCTGGGCTTCCAGCTTTTAGTTTTCAGTGTTTAGTGTTAGTTTTAATGTTGGTTTTAGAAATCTGATGATGCGGCACTGGGGAGGACTTTTAAAACTTTTAAAACTTCAAACAATTTAATATTTTACAATTTTTAGCTTAATGTTATTGTAGAATTTTATCTGTCATGTCTATATGTGTAAGCTGCATGGAGTCGCCTTGGCGAGGGGGCAGCGGTAGAAATGTGATTTAAATAAATAAACAAAAAATAAATAAGCAGTTTCATATCACCACAGTAGTTCTCATGGGTAAACACACTAATCCCAAGCACATATATTTGGGATGCTATTGTGTTGCCTGGACCATAGTTCATTTGAAAGAATTGTGTCAGCAGTTGCTCTGATGATGAAAAGTAGGCATATGCGTAGAATCTGAATCTTATCCATTACTCATGTTCTTGGTGAATATGCATCCACAACAGGTAGCATTAAGTATTCGCCATATTAGGGTAGACTAGGAACCATATGTGCAGTGCCCAACAGAAGGAGATTAGATGTGCATTTCTACTCATGTGTGATCTAGCTATTGAAATCCCTGTAGTCTAAATGGGTATGTACCTTCCCATGTATCTTACAACGCAAGAAGATAATGTGTTCTTAAATTCACAACACAAGCCAGAAATGAGTTCGTACACAAAAAATTTTTAGTTGTGCACATGATCTTGTTCCATACAGCTAGCTATCAGCAAACTGGTGAGGGTTTTTGTTCTGCTTCCACACAATGACTACATTTTGTGTTGATTTTACCCCAGCAGGTATGTACTAAATATGAAGCCATAATTTTCTGTTGTTTTTGGAAGGTTGATATTGCACAAGACTCAGCTGAATTAGAATGGGCATGATTCTCAAATGATATATTTATGTATTTATTTATTTATTTTATTAAATTTATACCCAGCCTTTATCCAAGGACTCAGGGTGGCTTATAATTAAAAAAATTAAAAACACATTACTTATGATAAAAATTAAAAGTTAAATTTATTTTTTATTTATTTATTTTATTTTATCGCATTTAAAAGATTAAAAGTAAAAAAAAACCCAACAACAACAGGGAGAGAAGTGGGGTATTCAAAGGAGGCAGCCGGCCAAGCTGACCATCTGGCCCACACCCCACACATGCCCCACCAGCCAGGTCTTCACCCCCTTCCTGAAGGGCAACGACTCTGTCTAGAGACTCAACTCACTTGGCAGGAGGTTCTATAGGGTTTTTGACTAAGGGTATGGCTACATTGGAAGGCTGAATTGGATGACCACTTTGGTTCTGCTGTAATTGGATTCATAGTTTTAGTTCTAACTGAAATAATAATGAGCATTGGGCTTGCAGGTTGAATTAAATTACCTTAACTTGGATACCTTGGAGTCATTATTCAGTGTGGAGTCCACACATTAGTAGACATCTCTGCAATGACATTCTGCACATGCAAATGGACAAGAGAAAACAAGTTCATTTGTATGCGGTTTGTTTTTAGCCATTTGAATATCACATCACCCTCTGGCTATCGGATCACCTTGCCCAAGGGATCCGATGGAGGATGCTTTGGGGAGTTTTAGTCCTAGCCTAACAACACTGCCTAGTTAGACCCGTGCCCCAACAAGGCTCTCAGCAACCAATTTGCTATGATTTGGCTTTCCAACAGCTGCTGGCGCCCCTGTTCCAATTTCAGATAAGATGCTCCTGGCCAAGGGCCTCTTCTTGCTACTGGGATACTGCTGGAAGTAGTGTATGCTACCTCTGTACTATCCCCTACGCAAACCTACAGCAACAATAGCCACCACTGCTTCCCTGCCACGTCTCTTTCTCCTCTTGCTCTTCTTTTTCCTTACGCTGCTAACATGATAAGGTGGCAAAGGCATAAAGTGTTGCAGTGTCTCCTTTTGTCTCCCTCCCTTCATGTACAAATGTCACACTCCTCTTTCTTTCATTGCTTCCCTCTTTTTTCGTGTTCCCTCTTTTTTTCACAGCAGGCCCTTCTCCTTTCATTCTTCCCCCCTCTTTCTCTATGGACGTACCTCCCTATTTTCATATATCCACTTGGGGAGGAGCCTTTTCAAATCCTTCTGAGCACACTGTGGGTGTGGTATGGTGGGCGTGACCAGAGGAAAGCCCTGTGTTGCACCTGAATTAGGACTACTTTATTTCAAAACTTGGATGGGCAGGGCCAGCCAGAATTTCTACTACGAGTTCTGGTGAACTAGTGCGAACCTGCTGTTGCCCACCACTACTTCTGGCAAGAAAACAGTAGAAGCCCCCCAAAGTGACAAAAAAGCTGCTTTGCTAGCAAAGATGGCTGGAGGGATTCTAATCATAATTTGAGTCATCATAGGAAGCAAAAATTAGTTTGAATTCACCCATTGCAGAATGGGAGCAAATTCCAATATATTTGGTGGTGTATTCATGCACTAACTATAGTGACAATCCTGAATAATATATATCTCATGTAACCTGGGGGAGGGGAGTGGTCATAGGACAGTGATGGTGAACCTATGGCACATGTGCTAGAGTTGGCACTCAGAGCCTTCTCTGTGTGCACCCATGCAGTCACCCCAGCACAGAGTTCACCCGCCCCTCTGCTCAGCAGCCCAATGGGAGCATTTCCTTCCTCCCCTGTTGCTATGTTGGCAATTTGTGATAAATAAATGGGTTTTTGGTTTGCAGTTTGGGTACTCAGTCTCTAAAAGGTTCACCGTCACTGTCATAGGAATTTAATTTGACCTGTTGCTAGCATTTCATTTTAAAAATTGGGATTAACAAGATGTTCGCTCAACTGTAAAAATGAAAGGATATTTTTTCACATGGTTAATTTTCTGAGGTTTTTGTTTATATGCTTTAAAATTTTGATCAAGATTTCTCACTTATACAAACAAAAGGTAAAAAGGGAACGCTTGGAATAACCAAACTGCTGCAATAATTTATCTTGTGCATAATTTCTCTCAGCTCTTGTTTTCATTTTTACAGAGAAACATTACAAAGAGGATCTTTAAGGAGAAATTATAAGCAAAGTCTTTAGGATCCAAGCCCTCAAATTGAACAGAATTTTCCACCATCCTTAGTGAAAAGACAATTTAGCTTCTGGAACAAAAAGAAGAGCCAAAACTTGATTAACGCTTTTGTGCAGCCCAGAGCAGGGATGCCCAAACTACGACCTGTGGGCCAGATCTGGCCCCTGATGCCAATTCAGCCGGCCCACACCACCCTTGCTGACCTGGAAGTGGAAGTAAAACATGCCCAGCCATGCACAGAACACTGCCATAATTGGGCTCAACTGTTGTAAACGCATTTATGACAGCCATGGGTGCATTTACGGTGGTGTTTTGCACATGCACAGGTGCGTTTTACTTCTGCTATGGTGGGAGGAACCACATGAATGACCCATTCAGCTTTCAAGGGGTGTGGTCAGGCCCGCAGTCCAAAAAGCTTGGGCACTCCTGTGTTAGAGCAAGACCAGCAGTTATCTATTTGCTGAAATAGGTGGCTGTGCCTATTTTGAGCCATCATTGTTGATGGGCAAATGGAAGTATTATTTTCTGAGTTGAATTTATTTAAAATGGAAGAAAGGAGATTAGGAGAGGTTGTGGTCCATGGATTGTCCTTAAAGAAATAATTTTGGTTAGTGCCTGCGAAGAACTGTTAAGGTTATATAGTTTGCCTTTTTGTACAAGAATGCCCCAGAGTTTAAACGAAGCCATTCCCATATGAACCTGATAATTTCCAGGATCTGTGGTGTATAAATTATATTGGTTAGAATACACTGCTTGGAAACAGTGAATTGTTATGCTTAGTAAAAGTAGATTTTATACATTCATTTTATATAACAGAACTTTGATTATTCATGATAGCAGTGAAAAGCTTTGATGTAAAGAATAAGTTAAACACATCGTTTCTCACATTGTTAGCAGGGATGTCCCCTTTTGACCTTTTCTTTGAAGTTTTTAGAATATCTGATGCTTTTTGATAATGGTTTAATATTACTTCTTCAGATTGATTAAATACACTTCATACATCACGGAACAATGAGTAGATTCAGATAGTCTGTCCATTGAGCTGACTGCAAAAATGATAAAGTTAAAAAAAAACTTCAAAGTAAAGTCAAGCCTGAAATTGAAATCTTTGGCGCATACATCTCATAATTAGCTCATTCTCTGCCTGATCTAAAATGTGAATATGCTGTTCTTAAAATTATTCAGATCTTTTTTACATAGAAATGTAATGAATGGCACCAGCTTTTAAAAAGTCTTCTCTAGATGTAAAGCAATATATAAAAGTTTCCCAAACTAGCTTTTATAAAGTTGTAAAATTTCATTTCAGGTCATGTTAAGACCGTTTCTTCACCACCACCACCACCACCACCACCACCACTCACTCACCCCTGTGATCCTTCTGGCAAATGAACATTCCTGAAACTCTGTTTAGTAAAATCATGTTTCTACTATCAGTGTGACACTGTAATGAACCCTTAGCTTCTTTGTGAATACTGCTGTATTTAAAAATGTGTTAATATTACTCCATTCTTGGTCAATTTCATACTGAGTTTCTATGGAAGAAATGGGTCACGAAAACTTTCCTTTTCCACATTAGTTCCTTTTTTCACTCAACTCCTTTCAAATGTTAACCAAAAAACCTAATCTCTCTATAGGATTAGCATGAAAATTCCAAATAGTTTGGACTGCCATTCTTATACACATATTATTTGATGTGTGTACACTCAATATCTAGGATCTCAGAAGCTCTCTTGGGAAAACCCTGGGTATAAGGATTTTTTTTCTCTTTTCGCTTTGATAACCAGCCTTCAAGCTGTTTTTTGAACTTCTTTCTATCCCAAAGGCAGGTTGTCATAAAGGAAACCATTGTGTGATAAACACAAGCCCAGAGATTCTTAAGCTTAACAGATGAGTTGCCTGGTTCTTTAGATTCTTTTTAATGATCTAATTATATGCATGATCCTAGGGCTGGAGTGAAGGAAACAGAAAGGGTACTTTGGACTCTTTTTGAAAGGTTCAGTAAAGTCAGTGATGGGATGACACCGGTTCTGACCGGATCCACAGAACCGTTAGGAAGATTTCCAGAGGGCTCTCCGTGGGGGTAATACCGGGAGGAAAATTAAAAAAAAATTGGAGCAAAAATGGCTCCAATTTAGTGCGCATGCGCAGAAACTCAATCTGACGCATGCGCACTAAATTGGAGCCATTTTTGCTCCAATTTAAAAAAAATTGGATCCGGCCGCCCCTGACTGGAGCCTCCTGTGGAGCCGCTTGCCGCCGCTTGCTGCTGCCGTCGCCACCGCCACCCGTCGCCGCTGCCTGGTGCTTCTATTGCCACTGCCACTTCCTGCCATCGCTGCTGCCGTTGCCGTCCCCATCGCCGCTGGAAACGAGGAGGAGGCGGGGCGCTCCATGTTGCCTCCAATTTTAAAAAAACCGGACCCGAAGCCACTGCCTGCTGCTACTGTCGCCGCTGCTGCCACCTCCCGCCATCGCCGCCACCGTTGTCGCCATCGCTGTTGGAACCGGAGGAGGAGGAGGCGCGCTCCGCTGGCCTGGGGCGACTGTGGCAACGGCGGCGGCGATGGCGGGAGGCGGCAGCAGCGGCGACAGTAGCAGCAGGCAGTGGCTCCGTGTCCGGTTTTTTAAAAATTGGAGGCAACATGGAGCGCCCCGCCTCCTCCTCGGTTCCGGCGGTGATGGGGACGGCAACGGCAGCAGCGATGGCAGGAGGTGGCAGTGGCGATAGAAGCACCAGGCAGTGGCGACGGGTGGCGGTGGCGACGGCAGCAGCAAGCGGCAGCAAGCGGCTCCACAGGAGGCTCCAGTCAGGGGCGGCGTGCCTTGCCATGTGGCCCCGGGCCATGGGGGTCATCGGCCCCAAGAAGGGTAAGTGAGGGTTTTGTGTTTGGGGTGGGTGGGTGGGTTATGGTGTTTGGGGTGGGTGGGTGTATTTTTATTTAATTTTTATTTTATTTCTTTATTTATTTTATTTCTTTAAGTTATTTACGGGTTTGTGTTGTGGTTGTTTGGGTGGGTGGGTGGGTTGAGGTGTGTGTGTGTTTGTTTGTTTTAATTCTATTTTATTTATTTATTTAATTTATTTAATTTTATTTTATTTTTATTTATTTTATTTTTATTTTTGGCCCCGCCCATGACGTCATGACATCGGCTCTCCACAACGTCATGACGTTAGCTCCGCCCCACTATGATGACGTCATGGTGGGGTAGAAATTTTTTTGTCATCCCATCACTGAGTAAAGTGCATGTTTACAAGTGGTTCTAACTTTGCCTTTTTAACTAGGAACAAATTTCATCCCTCTAATAGTGCACTCAGTGGCAGAAGGATTGAAGTTATTCTGAAACTGCCAGAAAGAACTCACATATTACCTCCACTGCCATATTTTTCTGAGTTAAAAATGGGGAGGGAAGCTTTTCATTATGTAATGCACCCAACCCATCAAAAAATATTCAAAACATTTTATCATCATAGTTAAAGAGCAGCAAATCTCCATTCTTCGTAGCATATGGATGGAGTGACCATTTCTTTTTTACTTTTAGGAGCTATAGACAACTTCATGTTTAGGACAGGAATTAAAGAATTCAGATAGTGAAAGAAGAACCACCTAGGGCCATGTGGCGAACCTCGGCACTCCTGCTGATCAGGGCTTCTGCGAACTGAAGTTCAAGAACAGCTGAAGTGCCAAGGTTCACCACCACTGACCTAGGGGATGTTTGAGTGCCCATAATTTTATTGCTGAAACTTGCATTGTAATGGTTGTTGTGGAACTTATTTAGGAGATATATACAAACACTTTCAGTGCATGTATGGTATATATCTCCTAAATATATACAGGTCCAGCCACCTTCTGTGGTGCTCAGAGAGGTATGGGGTGCTGCCAGTGGGGAAGCCCCCTCTGCTGGCTTATTTAAAACCGTCTGGGTCTCTTAGTGTTTTTAGTTAGTTTTAACTGTTGTATTGTCGGGAGGGTATTTTAAGGGCTTTTAATGGTTTTTAAGCTAAAGGGTTTTTGTGATTTTATTACTATGCAACGATTTATGTTTGAATCTTGTAATGTTTATTGTGAGCTTCCCGGAGTCACTCCAGCAAGGGGGCAGCAATATAAATTCAACAAACAAACAAATAATAAACTTTTAAAAATAATCTCAAAAGCAGAGATGTCGTTACAACTCTGTTTTGAACATTATGGAATTACATTATCTGGTCTTTTTGGACTACAGATGCCGGATTCCTTCAGCCCAAATGGTCAGTTGGGTGCAAGACTATTATGAAAATTATATTTTTTTTAAAAAAGACTAAAATAAAGCTTTCCTGTTTTGGGTCAAAGTCAGTGTAAGTGACAGGAAAATCAGATGATATCAACAAAATAGGGTACACTAGAAAAGAGAATGAAAACAGAGATTTGTTTTTTAAAAATTCCCAGGCTACTGAGATTTTGCTTGTGTATAGTATCTTTGCTCATGTCTGTATTGTAATATACAGGGGTATCTCATACAACAATTTTAATCTGTTCCATAGGGTTCATTGTTGTATGAAACAATTGCTATACGATACATGCATTGTATAGTGATTTTCCCTATGGGATACATCGTACAATGATTTTTTTTGCTAAGTGGTTTTTCCCATCAAAAAATTGTTGTATGATTTTTTCCATAGGGAAAATTGTTATGCGGGACATCATTTTTTTTATCAAAACCTAATTGTTATACGATTTCGTTGCTATATGGGGCGATTGTTGTATGAAGTTCCACTGTATATATATTTATTAACTCGAAAATTGGGAAGAAATTCTTTTTGCTGAATTTGTTCTAGAAAAAATGACCCAGAAAAGATGCAGAAAGGAAAGAAACTCCACAAGAGTGATGCAGGTTCAGAAACTGAAATACACAGAACAGAATTTCAGCACTTTCTGGAGCAGTAAGTAAATCTGCACCACAAACTTTTCTGTTTAGATATTTAATCACTCATAGGTAATTAAACCTGTTACAGAATAGGGGATTTAGGTTTACCATCTGATCCTGTTGCTTCTCACGTATACTGTCTGGACAATACTGCACAGTAGCAAACTGTAGGATCTAATATAAATGCTTGAAGCCTAGAAACACAGTACAGTAAAACCTCGGATAACTATTGCCTTGGATAACACTAAAATCGGATGATGTCGGGGAATTTGAGGCAAACATTTGCATCACACAACTGATGCAAATGTTTGTCTCAAATTTCCCAATGTTGCTTTCTCCCCCAAAGCCCGCAGGGCTAGAGACCAGCCCTGCGGGCTTTGGGGAAGAGATCTACTGAGGCTCAGACCACAGGCAGATGGATCAGCCCCCTGTTCTCTTTCCTCTTCAAAAAGGGAACAGGGCTTTTTTAAACTTTGTGCGATCAATGCATCACACAACGTTAAAAACCAGATAACGTTAAGACTTGTGGAACCAAGTCTTAACGTTATCCAAGGTACTAGTGTATATTAATGCTTCACTTCAAGCAACACTGTGTATTGAAAGTTTCATTCCCAAAAAACAGAATAAGACCTTCACTGAGAGATTGTTCTTACAATATCTGTCTTTTCTCATCTTGCCAGTTTAATTCATCTCCCTTCTCTTGGCCAAAGATGGGGAAATAGTACACAATTTTAGAAAAAGATAACAATATTGAAAAGGCGATTCAAAACAGAAGAAATTTCATGTTAAAGTGCCATCGAATATAATCGTACAGCTGTAAAAGCAGGGAGAATAGAGCAAGTATCAATAAAGTTAATGCAGTGCTCACCAATAAAATTGCACCAATTCAGACTCTGGAAGATTAAATGCCCTCTGAAAATTACTGTCTTTGTCATTTGGCAAAGATTGTGTCCCACCATTCTGTACAGCTGAAGGATCACCAGTCTTTAAATTGCTCCCTGTGGATAGGATTAGTTATTCTTGGTCCTGAAACTATTTTCACTTTAACTTAATAACAGCTCCCCTGAGATGCCTGGACTTATGGCTTTTAAGCCATGAACAGGGTAATCTATACTTTGGGTTGCAGCAGTGCTGGGTTAATTGGCATTTCTAATGAAGAGTTCAGTTGCCTTGTTTGTAATATGCCATTTCTATTCCTTCAAGTGTTAAAGGCTTAGTGGGAAGCTTAAAAGATATATACATGTTTTCCTTTGTTGAAAAGGTGCACCATTACGCTGAAGTTGCCATTTGCTGCAAGGAGGTTATTCACTGAGGCAGGAATGGAAATTGTTTTTTTGACAGGCCTGGAGAGAGATCAGCTGGTAAGGAAAAAATAAATAACGTAAAATGAAGTTGAAAGCATGACTAATTCTTCAGAAAATATTTTTCCTACAAAGCAAGTCCATCCTGATGAACAACACCTTATACTAGGGGTTCTCAACCTTTTCAAGTCAAGGGCCAGGTCACAGTCCCCCAAAGAGTTGAGTGGGCCAGACTGCTTGTCGTCCCACAATTTTATGGCTGTTGTAAATGCATTTATGATGGCCATAAGTGAGTCTGATTCTGCCGGTAGTGATGACAGTTGCAGCTGCTGGAGAGGGAGTGAGCCCGGGGGCCGGTTTATTTGGCACCGTTGGGTGGATTCAGCCCTCAGGCCGTAGATTGAGAATCCCTGCCATATACCCTTCTAAAACATTGCATGAAGTTACCTATGGAATTACATTACACTTCCTTCAATTGTTACACTTTGCAAGCTAGTCTTCTGTCATTTTGGTAAACATGCCATTGATTGAATGGTTTATTCTGGTCTAGCAGGGAATGGCTTATCAGCAGAAATGATAAGAAGCAAAGCAATCACACTTATATAGTGCTTAGTGCACTCTCCGGGTGGTTCAAAATTAATTAGCATTTTGTCCTCAACATGCTGGGTATTCATTTTACTCAGAAGGACTGAGTCACCTTGAGCATTAGTCAGGATTGAACTCACAACCTTTTGGTTGCAGGACAGCAGTTTAAACCACTGCACCACTAGGGCTCCTGTAGCCATCAAAAGGGGAAAGAAGTAATATTCAAAGGAAGCCTGTTTCTTTCAGGCTGAAGTGCTTCTGTTTCTGTGTCAGTTTGAGGCATGGAGGAATTTATTGTATGAATCTTTATGGTTTAAAACAGAGGTTCCCAATGTTTTTCTGCCAGGGGCCAGTTCCTGCCACCACGCTCAGCTGTGGGGCCCAGAAGCATAGCTGCGCCCACTGCTTATGTTTTTGCCAATTGTAGTGGTGGGAATTGCACCATTTTAAGGCCTTCTTGCACAGCCTCCACCACTTCCCAGGGCAGCGGGAGGCTTTTCAGAGCATGTTCGCTCCATTTTCGGATTTTTTTTTCACCACTTCTCTGCTGGGTTTCTGCAGCCAAACCATGGTGGTTGGTGACTTCCCAGTTCCACACTGGAGGCCCAGGTGCTGACGTAAACTCCCCCCGGCACTGGAAGTCACCAACCGTCACGGTTTGGTTGCCGAAGTACAGTGGAGAAGTGGTGAAAAAAATAATCCCAAAACAGAGTAAACATACTCCAAAAAGCCTCCCTCTGCCCTTGGAAGTGGCAGAGGCTGTGCAAGGAGCTGCTAAAATGGCGTGATTCCCGCTGCCACCACAGTAAGTGATGTATTTCACATTCCGATGGGGAGGGCAGTTTTATAGCTCCCCAGGTGGACACCATGTGCTGAATTAATGAGTTCCATGGGCCAGATTAGGCCCACATGCCATAGGTTGGGAAAACCTGGTTTAAAACAAACCATAGCCATTTATTGAAATAAGTTATGGCCTTGCATTTGAACAGTGGGCAGCAAGAATAAAAAGAGAAGCTATTACTTTTCTGTTCACCCACACATTCAGCTGGGATAATGTTATTGATACGGTCTTCTAATCTTGGGGGGAAATGTATTGGAGGCTGGTTTCAACACATGCTGAAAGCTCTCCAGAAAATGCATAGAATTCCCATAGTTGTGCCATTTGTTCTGTAGCACATATATGGAATACACAAACATGTACACAGCCCTTACACACCCAAAACAGTTCTTACTTGGGCTGAATTCCTGTTTTGTAATTCATTCATTGTAAAATTGAGGTAATCCACAGTAAAAAAAAATTAATGAAACAATTTTGATATTTTCCCAAAGATCCTGAGGCACCAGTTGTATCACTTTCATCTTCGTAGGGTGCCAGGGATAGTATTTAATTATTGTGAATCACCCACTGCAGGTAAAGTCAGTTTAGCTGCAGTGGTTTTCATAATTAAAGACAGCCCCTTTTCCTGTGCCCCCCTGATAATGAAAGGGATTCCATTGGAGATTCTGAGGAAACAAAATTATTTTATTTTCAAAAAATTACCGCAGATGAAGATATCATGGGCCTTACATAACACAACTCAAGAAACAGGATTTCAGCCACTGTCATCTCACACTGAGCCAGTTACACTTGTGGATGTCTCTCAGTGATACTAAATAAGCTACTGTCAGGAATTATGATGAGATAAGAGCAGAATTTGCTTTCTTCCTGATTCTTTAAGAAAGGCAAGCAGCCACTCTGATGTTTCCATTTTATGAAGTTTGCATAACTTACATGAAAGTGCTCTTCTGCATTCAGCATTATTTGCACAATGGCACTACAAGTGGTACCTCATACAATTATTTTAATCCATTCTATAGGGCTCGTTGTTGTACAAAACAATACCTATATGATACATGCATCGAATAGCGATTTTCCCTATGGGATGCATCGTATTATTATTATTATTATTATTATTATTATTATTATTATTATTATTATTATTATTATTATTATTATTATTATTATTATTATTATTATTATTATTATTATTTGCTAAGTGGTTTTTCCCACTGAAAAATTGTTGTATGATTTTTTTTCCATAGGGAAAATTGTTATGTGGGATGCCATTTCCCCCAAAAAACCTAATTGTTATGTGATTTCGTTGCTATACGGGGCAATTGTTGTATGAGGTTTCACTTGTACATTGTTCAAAATAATCATTTCCCTCCTCCTCTTCTTTCCTCTTGTCAAAAGTGCCACAAAATACCTTCCCCTCTTGTGGGGCATGGAAAATAACTTTGCACTTCTTTGTCCTCCTGTCCAAGTACAGAACAAATAAGGATTTATATTTTTCATATTTATAAGGCAGCTTTGTCTTAGTTCTGGAAAACTCCAATGAAACAGACAAACTAAATAAATAAATAAATAAATAAATAGGTAAGAGTTACCTATTCTAGCATTAACTCCTACCTTACTAAAGCACAGAGAGTAAACAAAACAACAACAAAAAAGACCAAAAAAAGTGTCAACTTAAAAACTAACTCCTATATTTTAATGTTAGCTTTTGTAGATCAAGTCAGTATAAGAAATGAAATCAGAAATTTATAAATGAAGTCAGTTTCAGCAATTGGAATTCTTAATATGTACATAGGTTATTTTGGATTTGTATTTTTGCCCAGGGCAACAGAAGGAAATACCTTTGATTGACCTAGCTTTAAATGGTAATTAAACAGTTAGCCAAGTATCTTAAGTGACAAGAAAGTATCTTCTACTAATAGTAACCATCTTGTTCAAGCTTTAAAGCTTGGTGAAATAACTACTTATTGTTTTAGTGAAAGATTGCTTATTTTAAATCTATTGTGTAAATTTATATTGGCAGAAGATAGTACTTTCATCAGCTGGTATTAGGGTAGATTCACACTAGAATGATTTTGGACATTATACTATTTCCTCAAATTCAATAATTTTAATTTACATAATCCTTAGGTAAAGGTCATCCTTGCTCTAAAGCCAGTTGTATCTGACTCTAGGGTCCAGTGCTCATCCAGTGGTGTTCAGGGCACCCTGGGAAGGCGCTGGACTGGGAGTGGTGGGGGCACTTATTTGGGGGGGGGGATCCCATACATTGCTATTAGTGTCCCAGAGTGCCAGAGGCAAGGGCAGGGTGGGACAAAGTCCAATGCCTGATATACCAGCACGCGCCTGTGCTCATCTCTGTTTATAGCCAAGAAGCCAGCGCTGTATGCGTCTGCAGACATTTCCGTGGACTTGCCTCAACACCGGAGCACACAGAATGCTATTTAACTTCCCACCGAAGTGGTCCCTATTTATCTACTTGCAATTTCTTGCTTTCGAACTGCTAGATTGGCAGGAGCTGAGACAGAGACGGGAGCTCACTTCATCATGCAGTACCCGGGAATCAAGCTCAGACCTTCCAGTCAGTGAGTTCAGTGTCTTAACCACTTGAGCCACCGCATAACCCTTAAAAGAGAGGAATTAAAAACTTCTTTTCTGTGCACCCTTTGTAATGATTATCTGGCAAAGTGCTGCCACACAGCCATATTCATTTTGTTCCATCTTAAATAAAACATTCAAATATGATAATTCAAACAAATATCTGTTGATTTGTATAGAATTCCATTTTACTTTCTTCATTTGTCTTACATGTTCCTGAAAGGCTATCACTGTTGTTTGTAAATTTCAGCTAATTAAGGCTAATGTAAGGGTTTCCTTCTCAGACTGCATAATGTCCTATGACAAATACATGCAAAGACCTTTCATTGAATGCTTTGGCTTATAACACGGTAACTTCAGTGAGGCCTTTTGTGAAATGTGTGGACCTTAAACCAGTTGTTAGTCTCTGCTAGAAAAGACTCTCTGAATCAATAAAACTTGTTAAATCAATATTTATATCAGTCCCATTTGGTGGGTTTACACTAGTTGAGATTTAGCCCTTGGAATTTTGCTGAGAAAGAATATCAAAATGCAATTAGACAGTTGCATGGCATTAATGTTCAGATTGTATTTGCAAGTATGACTCAGTGCATGAATTGGAAGGAAGAGGATGTATGTTTTTGGAAATAATTTAAAGTCAGATAAGTAAGTGCTTCTGACATGAGGATGAAATAAATAACCCTATCATTTTTTGTAACAGATGTATGTTTCATGTGGAGAGCATTGGATTGATCCTCAGTGGACTGTGGCTCAGCATAAGAAACGTCTCCAGTTTAGTAATTTAGCATCAGATATAACTGCTATTCGTGCCTATTGTGTCATGAGGAACACCAAAAGTGAGCAGAATGTCTTCTATGCTTTGTGTGTGTGTGTAAAACGTATTTGTGTAGGACACATCCAGGGACAGAGACTTCAAATAGTCTTCCGGGGTCCTCACTTGGTACTATTCAGTCAAAGATAAACATTTTCAAGTGCTACTGAACTTTGTGGGTGACTCCAGCTAAAATATGTCCCCTCAAATCCAGTGGAGGTCAAAAGTGCTTAACTTTGCCCATGGTGTTTATTTTATTTTTTAAAAATTCATTTTCTTTTACTGTATATTCCACCTTTTTCTCAATTAAGGGACCAACAAAGATCACAGGTTATTTTTTTAAAAATGACTAAAACTACAGTAAACTATAATTCTCGAAAACAAGCATAGAACAGTTGCTTAAAATAATAGTGCCCAGCATATACAATTAAAAGTTGCCTAATTTGTTGTTAAAAGCCTGTCTGAAAAAAATTGTCTTAATCTGTCCCTGGAACAACAACAAGAAGATGGCCATAGTTCTCAAAAGCATTGCTAACAAAACAATAGACATTTGCAACTGAATCTGGACCTATTTTTCTATTTTAGGTTCAGTTATGTATGAAAATGTGTAACATCTGGATATCAGCTTTGTAACCAAAATAACCACTATACCCTAAGGTGTACAGATGCCTTTCTTATGGCTGAGAAAGAAATTCCTTTTGCTTCAGAATTGGAGGGAGGGATAAAATGCCAAGAACAGAGAAGATTAATATTGTCCTATTAGAATCAGATAAAGTAGAGAATTAAATCATTCTCTGTGGAAGTATGGTAAAAAAAAATGCTATATAGAATTAACAAATAGGTCTAGATGGTTTATGGAGGAGAAGATATTGCTTCTAGCTATTATTCCTGGAAAGACTGTCCTGAAAATTTGTTTGCAGGAGTGTACTAGAACACAGTTCTGCAAATAAATAAATAAATAAATAAAATCAGCTGCATAGGATATTTTTGGTAAATTTTATGTTTTCTAGTTTGCTGAATCCAAAAATGACCTCGATTTACTCCTATCACATACAGTTTCCCCCCGTATAATATGAGGGTTTTGCATTAAAAAAGCATAAGAGTGATAAGAAAATCACTATTCTATTACAATGAACTAAACTTATTATTTCTTATAATTAAACAAACAATTTCTTCATAATATATACTTAACATTCCGTGTTCACTCTTTTTGTCTGTGACACCTTTTCTTCTTTTTTATGTTCCTCCGAACACGCTTTCGCTTTCCATTTTCTGATTCCCGCTTCAGCATCCAACAGTAGTCAGCTAACATATTGATATTCCTTCTTCCTTAGTAGTGTCTCTCAATATCACAGACATCCTGGTGAAATCTTTCACCCTACTCTTCACTGTAGGATCCCAAGAATTCAGGAAAATAGTCAAAATGGGAGTGTAAGAAACGAACTTGTAATTTCATCTTGCATCCTTGAGCTTTATACGCACTCAACATGTGTTGTACAATGGTTTTGTAGTCTTTAGTATTCTCTAAAAACTTGTGAACTACATCTTTGAAAGAGTCCCACGCTTCCTTTTCTTTTTCTCCCATTGTTTCTAAAAAGAGGGGACCAGATAACAGTTTTCATATGTTGGGGGCAATAAAAACTCCCTCTTTCAACTTGGCTTCAGACAGTTTTGGGAACTTGCAACACAGATACCTGAAACATTCCCCATCTTTGGCAGTGATTTAACAAACTGCTTCATAAGCCCTAAATTAATATGAAGAGGAGGCAATAAAACCTTTTCTGTTGGAACCAAGGTCGTATTGATGACATTTTTTTGGTGGGGATTAAGGCGTCTCGAAGTGGCCAGTCAAATTTTGTCCAATGGAGGTCTCTGGCTCGACTGTCCTACAAACATAGGCAGCAGGGATATTTTGTATAACCTGCCTACTGGCCTAACAACATGGTTAGTATTTTAAAGTCTCCACAAACCATCCAGCAATGTTCTTGATATTTGATTTTGTCAAGAATCACAGTTAAATCATTATAGTTTTCATCCAAATGCACCAAGTATCCTATAGGAAGTGATGTAAATGTATTTCCATTATGCAGCAAGACTGCTTTGAGGCTTGTTTTGGACAAATCAATAAATAGGTGCCACTCAGATGAATAATATTCTATTTCAAAGCACTTCATTAGCCCTTGGACATCACTACAATAAATGAGATTTCAATCTTTGGAGAAAAACTGAGTGAATTCTTTCTCTTGGTGCCTGTACCATGAAAATGATGTTCCAGGTGACAACAGGTTTTTATTTGTTAATGTTGACCCCAGCAATTTGGCTGAATCTTTGGAAAGGCCGAAATCTCCAACTAGGTCATTGAGCTCGCTCTGAGAAAAAAGTTGAAGTATCTCATCAATAGAAAAATATGAGCTATTATTATTATTATTATTATTTATTAAATTTATTACCCTGCCCCAATCGGAGACCCGACTCTGGGCGGCTTACATCACGATAAAAATAAAAGATAAAAGATAAAAACATAGAAAAATCGTAAAAGTTTAAAAAGCTAGATTCGTCCTGGGAAGACAATGTGTTTCCGTCCTGCAAGTTGCTCAGGATATTATCCAAACTGGAAGGTGGGTGTGGAACTGGTATTTCAGAGCTACGAAGCACTGGATGAATCGCTGAATTAAGGTTTGGGTAAGATATCTTCTTTTTATTTTTATTTATTTTTTTGTATTAAATCCTTTCACATCTACCAAACAGAAATAGCAGTCTGTAGTGTGGTTTTGCTGTTCACGCCACATCATAGGAATGAAAAAACAGAATGAGGTTTTCTTACCTTTAAACCACAAACAAAGATCTTCTTCTCACCTTCTACACACCTCATGAGGAGCCCATGCTATGTCTTGATCCCCAAGTTTCAAGTTGAAGTAAGCAAAATACACTTACTTCACACAATCACTTATGTTTCTTTGTTGACTTTTAATAGTGTATTCACTACAAATAAAACAAAAGTTGTTTGGAGAAATAACACAACCTTTTGGAGCCATAGTACAGAACTAAAAACAAGCACAGTCACATTTGAATGCAGAATGTAAAGTGAGTGTGGCTCATACAGCAACCAAGATCCTCAACTTATTTAGCATGTTGAAACATGATCAAATCTGACAGTAGGCGTGTTTATACTCATTTATAATACCCCAGAGAACATGTCAAAACATGCTCAACCCAGCCAATAAAATTCCTGGATATGTTCACTTTTCACTACAAACAAATTAAACCTGTTGGGACATGATCACCTGAGCTTCCTCACACCACTAAACCTACACTATGCCCAGTGGTGGGCTCAATTTTTTTTTACTACCACACTGTAGGCATGGTATGGTGGGTGTGGCCAGGGGAAATGCCAGGGAGAAAGCCCTACGTTGCACCCAAATTAGGACTACTTTATTTCAAAACTTAGATGGGCATGGCCAGCCAGACTTTCTGCTACCGATTCTGGCAAACTGGTGCGAACCTGCTGGTGCCCACCACTGATTCCCCCCCAGCCACCATTCCTCTTATTTTCTCTTACATTGTTCTTGTTTCTAGCTCTAATAAATATTAAATGAAAGTAAGAAATAATTTTTGGATAGGGTTTTTAGAATCAACAATAGTAGATCAGATATTGGGTTAAAGGCAAACTTCACACTAAATTAAACTAAAAACATGAGTTTTGCAAGAAAACTTGACGAGATGGAATTTTTAAAGTATTTTTCTCAGTTTCACTAAGTAAAAATCTATAAGAAATAGTAAAAAAATCCTATACAGTTTTTTTGTTTCAGACCTGTGTAATCAAGAAGAATAATGTTGACAATATATTGATCATAGTAAGCAGTATCTTCTGTAACTCCCTGATGTGTTCTTCGATTCTTGCATTCTTGTCTTCAGATTTTGTTTTGGAAGTAAAGAATGACATTGCTGTTGGAGCCAAGTTTTCTATAGAAAGAGCTTCAGCAGAACTTGAAGGAAAACATGCTGATCTAGCAGAAGAAAAAAACACTGAAGAAAACAGTGAGAAAATAGAATATACCACTGGAAAGTACCTGTAAGTAATCTAAAATGATGATCAGAAAAGAAGAACTTTGACTGTGGTTATTGACACAATAAGATTTATATTGATAAAGACAACTTTTAGTAATCAGAAATGGCAGGCTATGAGGTCTGTTGTGGCCCAGGACTTTTTAAATTCTGAAAGCAGGGTTTATGGAACTGGTGTCCAAATGTTTCTGCTGATTATGGACATGAAGAGAAAGAAAATGGCACTATAGTTTTCTTTTTTTTCCTCTGCCATACAAATGAAGTTAGTATTTTAAGCCACACATTCTCATGGAATAGCAGTTAAAATCAGTGGGTAAGACCTAAATGAGTTCCCAGTGCAATGTACAAATAGAGTGAGGCAGTGGTAGGCAGCAAAAAATTTCTCTACCACACCATGGGTGGAGCCTACATCATGGGTGGAGCCTACATTGTGGGTGGAGCCTACATTGTGGGCGATCTAGTCATGCCTGCCATATGACCATGTATACATCTGCAAACACAGGCAGCACTGGCTCTTTGACTGTAAATGGAGATGAGCACTGCACCCTAGAGTCAGGTATGACTGGCTTTTGATCAAGGGAGACCTTGAACCACTTGCAGGGACAAAACCTGATGGGGCAGGGTGGTGGGTATGGCCACCGAATTTCGCTACCCCCCTGCCTTAAAGCCACCCAATTTCACCACCACCCTGTCCAGAGGCCACCCAATTTTGCTAAACACACCCCTCCCGGGGGGTGTGCGAACCTGTTGCTGCCCACCACTGGAGTTAGGGATTAGACCTCTGGAGACCTGGGTTCAATTCCATGGTTTTGCTATGGAAATCCCCTGTGGGGTAGAACTGGTAAAAACACTCCTTAAATTACTCTTCCTTAAAACTCTATTAAGGCCATTATAAGTCAGTTCTGGCTTAACAGCACGTAACAGCAAGATTTAACAGACCTTAGTGTGGTCAGAAGCCATTTCTGCACAGGATGGTCTGGACTTCTGCCACTTTAACATTTTATCTGTAGCACTCTGGGGCTACACTCAAGCCATTCCTCAAACTTCAGAACTAGCTTTTTGAGGACCACAGAGGCTGTGGTGATGAAGAGGTAGAACAAAGTGTATGGCTTGGATTGCTATGTGATTGGTGAAGATTTAGATTTATTCACTCCAAGCTCCAATATCTATAGTTAGTTTTCTTTTAATGTTAGTTTCACATTCTTCAGAACTAAATTTCCACACTATAGCATTCCCCCTCCCTTCTTCTTCCCACCTCTCCTCTGTTCCTTCTCACACCCTCAGTATTCTCTCCCCTGTCTCCAACCCTTGATTCTAATTGATCATAATGCAGTATTTGTTAACACCTCTCAGACTAGTAGAGGAAGATCTTTTTTTTTTTTTTGCTGATCCTGCCTGGTGTATATCAAAAGGAAAGGCAGCAGTGCTGAGAAGAATAACCCCACCTACCCCTCCCCATTTAGAAAGGTGGTGAGAGGCAGCCCTGTTCTACTTTGAGCCCACACATGTGATGACAGAGAATGCCAAGGGTGTTCTAATTGGCCATACACCCAGGGAACCAGGGCTTGTTAGAGACAAATGGTATCAGATCTAGAAACAGGGTAACAGATCTGGAAGAACCCAGGCTGTGGGTGGTAAAAGGTTCCCAAGAGGAAGATTATTCTGAAATGGAGAGAAAGTGCAAGGATTTGATTAGATACTGCAGTAATGTTATGCTTCTTCCTTCTTTCCTTCCTTCTTTTCTGTCAGACCATTGCACCATTTTAAATTATGGATATACAGTACAGTATATGAAATATAGGTAAAATTCAAAAGAAATGCTACTTCCATAGCATTATATTGGCCATTTAACAGATTTTCTTTTGTATATGGAGCTGGTAATAAATTGCACACATATAAATGTTCCATGGATTGAATTTCTCCAATCACAGAAAATGTGTCCTGTATTCAAGTAGCCCTGTTTTACTCAATTATACTTTAATCTTCCTACTTTGCTTTGAAGTCTGTTAGGTGACTTCCAAATGGTCTTTGGAATGGTCTTTGACTTCCAAATGGTCTTTTTCGCATTCATTGGTTCGGGAAGGTATTGTATATGTTATTATTGTTCTTCTTAGTTTAACATAGCCTCTATTTGACATATAGAGTTGAGAAGTGTGCAGGAAATGTTTCTTTGATTTTAGATGCTATATTAATTATAGTAAAACCTCGGATAATGCTAAAACTTAGTTCCACAAGTCTTGGTGTTATCTGATTTTTAGTGTTATCTGATGCATGTTAAAATCCTATGGGATGGATCGGATAACGTTAAAGCTCCATAGAGATACATTGTAATCGAACAGGCTTTAGCGGTTGTTATCCGATCCATCCCATAGGACCTTAACGTTATTCAATACATTTTTCCACCCCAGATTACTTAACGTTATGCGATTGTAACGTTATCCGAGGTAAACGTTATCCGAGGTATTACTGTATTGCACTTTTAAACATCCCTCTATCAAAGTTTGGAAGTTTGGAACTGAATGGTTATTAGTCTCACTTGAGACAATGATTAGTCTGCGTATAGAAGAGAGGTTGAATAGCTACTTCTATGGTGCTGTCATAATAACTTGGAACTGGATATGCTTAAAACTGTGCAGTTGAGAACAGATTTTAGAAAAAGTTCTTCTATTCTACCTCCTCTGACCATATTCAGTAATACAGTATTGGTAGTGAAGACCTTTAAGTTTCTGGATTCTATAATCCTCCAAGACTTGAAACTGACAGTTAATTTTAGTACTGTACTACCATTAAGAAGGCACAATAGAGAATGTACTTCCTGTGACAGCTCAGGAAGTTCAGTCTGCTTAAAAGGTTACTGATACAGTTTTATAAAGGAATTATCAAATCTATTCTTTGTACTTCATTGACTGTTTGGTTTGATGCAGCAATCAAACAGGATAGGAAAGAGAATGCAGTAGATAGTCAGGGTTGCAGAAAGAATAATTAGAGTCAGCCTGTTCTTTATGGCAGATCTTTATAGTGTTTGGGATAAAAGATGGGTGAATAGGATATATGCAGATCCATCACACCCTGGATATAAGAGGTCTGATCTCCTTCCCTCTGGACAACATTATAGGGTATTACACACTAAAACAACTAGATTTAAGGATAGTTTCCCCCTCCCATGCCATTATTCAGCTAAACATTTAATTATATTATTTGATAGGATATCGTGAATAACTTGTATATGTGAATTCTGTTGTTGCTTTGCTTTTATGTGTTGTTTTTGACCAGTTAGCACACTGAAAGCTTTTGGTACTGGTGTTAAATTCCTTGTGTGTTTGTTACACTCGGCCAATAAAGTATCTTATCTAATCTAAGGGATTGGTGCCCATGAAGTGGATAGATTTGGTGCTGTATCAGTCCATCCATCCGTTCATCTATCCATTCATTATTATTTTTGCCATATGCTGATTTATACCATACATCACTAACACAAGGACAAAACTGTTGGTCTTATTGCTAGCTGTTCAAAAGATCTCAGCCACAGTATGTATTGGTGAAAACTGGTTATTCATTTTTTGGTTAGTATCACGCATCGGTCATCCCGTCGCAAGGGCCCTCCCTTTTGGGCTCCTGGGCACACTGCCCATGTAACTGGAGCTTAACCCTTGCCTCACCACTGCTGGGAGAACCGAGGAGATTAAAAAGGAACTCTTACTATGCTCAGGCAGTAAGGCAGTTGAGCATAGAGCAAAACAATGGAGGTTTCTTAGTAGCGTGTTGTCAGTGTGTGTGTGCTAATCAAAGAACAACAATCTTCAAAGAGAAACAGCTGCTTTATTCTTCAGGTTCGTGTAACAAAGTCCATGGAAAAACCATAGATTAAAAGGTCAAATCTTCAAGAAATCACTTTCTGTTTACCCCACTGTCTCATCTAAAAACATTTATTTGAAAAGAGTGCTGAGCAGAAGTCAGCTGCAGCTGGAAACAATACTATCTAAAACATCTGATATACAAGCAGGTTGAATGTGTTCATTCAGGCAATAGGTGGCACTGTTGTATTCTGAAATGCTGGTGGTACAAGAATTCATCTTTTAGGAATTATAAACTGGTTTTTATGCTCACTTATAGCATGATTTTTTAAAAGAGTGACAATAAAACCATGCTTTCCATGATATATAAGTGGTAAGATATTCGTGTTAGAAAGAGTTAATACTATATACATATAAGGCAGGTAATAGATCTTTATATATAGGAATTAGGCATATGCAGTAGCATTAAGATCCGGATTTGTAATTTGGACTGGAAATCTGGAATTAGTTTTTGGATTTGAAATTTAAAAAATTCAGAATTTCTGAACATCTAGAATCCATTACAATTAATTTGAATACTATATAGACATTGTTTTCCATTTTGAGAAAACACAAACAGGCAAAAGACTTCAAAAGGATTTCCATGATACCTTCCCAGTGATTGTACCAAACAAACAAAAAATGCATACGAACAGCCAGCAGTGCCCATGTATTAGGAATTGACTGCAATGGGCATAGTAGTTGAACATTGAACAGTGGGAATACAAGCAGAAAATGTCAGCAGCATTAATGAAGCAGGGGACAGGTCACATTAGGTAAAGGTAAAGGTTGCCCTTGCTCAAAAGCAAGTCATATCTGACTCCAAGGTTTGGTGCTTTTCTTCATTTACAGCCAAAGAACCAGCACTTTCTGCATCTGCAGGTGTTTCCATGGACATGTGGCAGGCATGACTAGACACTGGATTGCACAGAATACTGTTTAACTTCCCACCAGTGGTGGGCTCCACAACAAAAAAATACTACCACACTGTGGGCATGGTATGGTGGGTGTGGCCAGGGGGAAAGCCCTGCGTTGCACCCAAATTAGGACTACTTTATTTCAAAACTTGGATGGGCAGGGCCATCCAGAATTTCTGCTACCGGTTCTGGTGAACTGGTGTGAACCTGCTGATGCCCACCACTGCTTCCCACTGAAGTAGAACCTATTTATCTACTTGCAATTTCTTGCTTTCAAACCTGCTAGGTTTGCAGGAGCTGGGACAGAGATGGGAGCTCACATTAGGGAATGAGCAAATACCGTGAGCAGCACTGGCAAGCAGATTGGAGAAACAAATAGCCTGTGGTGGGTGGGAAGTGTACTGATATCATGGGGCATAAGATGGGACACACAAGTAGCAGTTGGAAAAATGAAAGAGGCAGAAGAAGGGGGCGGCATACCAAAGCATGTCATACCTAGTCCTGTGAGCAGAGTGTGCCATATTCTCTTACTTTCAGAGTAAAGGAGCCACTTGCCCACACAATACTCACTTCATTTGCCAGCAGCAACAATGCCCAGAGCCAAGTTTTAAGGTGACTGAGCACACTACTAGTTGAAAGGTAGCAAAAGACTTGCCTATGCCTGATCACTTCTTTGCAGTGCCTGAAGTCAGCCATATGAGCATCTGGTACACACTGTTGAAAATGCTTCCATATTATTGACTATATTTGGAAGCTCTATTTTCTGACTACATGCTCCTAACAGGGATTGCTAATTTGTCATCACCACTAGTTCCAGCAACTGGCAGGGCAAGTGCAGCTGGAGGGGCAGGGTTGTAATTTCAATGTCACATGCTTCTGAAATAGTGCCCACCTCTCAATCTCCTCCTCCCCACATGAGATGTTTTTGCACTTGAAGGGGACTTCCCACCTTCCACAAGACTGCTTTGCACAAGAGAGATTTGCTGGAGCTTCAATATGATGGAGCTGTATGGTACGGACAGGCAAGGCAACGTTTAGTGCTCTTTATAAATCTCTTTCCTGACACAAAAGCAGCAGCAGAGTGTCAATCTGAGTGCTGATACCATCCTAGCCTTTTTGCTGGTCCAATGGCTCTTTCGGAGAAAAGTGCCTTCTTCACCATCTTTTTTGCCCCCTTGCTCTGGCTTCCCTGGATGGATTGCACAAAGATATTATTACAGGAATATGTCTGTGGCTCACTCATAATTTACCCACCTTGAACTAGAGGTTTATCTTCCACCTTTGGAGGTGGGTGACAGGTTTTGTTTGGCAGGCTCAAAATAGCAGTTGTAGGCTGCTTTTTTCCTCTCCCTCTCCCATACCTTTCAGTAGTGGATGCAGGCAGGATTCCTGCACTCTTCCTCAGGTTCTTACTTTTAGCACTCTCTCAGTTCACACTGCCTGCAGACTCTGCCTGAAGGAGAGTTCCCGATTCTGCTACACCTTTCCAATGAAAATCACACCGTGCATGCACAGATACAAAAATCTATTAATTTAATGTATCTAACTATAGCTAATGAAATCTTATTCCATTTCTTGAATAATACAGAGCCTTAAACCTAATGTGATACAGTATTTCCCTGTTGATTTATAACATATTAATCTATGAATCGACTAATCTTAAACCTTATTCTTAACTATATTATGTAAACAATATACAATGAGATATAGAGAATGTAAATGTAAATTCAAGGTTCAGGAAAAAACACAGAGAAAACTGCTACAGTGCAGACTTGCATCGGAGCATAATGTAACAGCACGTGCTCAGGGAATTTGTAACCAATAGCCACCTTTCAAGTGGAAAAATGAATAAATAAATACTGTCTGATGTCTGTGCCCACTTCTAGATTTCATTGGTACTGACAGTCATGATTTACCCCTGCTCCCCTCCCTTGGGAAATCCATGGCTGTCTTAATCAAGGGACACTGAGTTCTTTGTCCCCCACTACCCTTGGTGCCAGAATGTCTGAGGAAGTTAAATTTCATCTCTCAAGAAATCCAGGATGCCTGAAAAATAGGTGTCTCTCTCACTTCTTCCTCTACCAAGCAGAAAACTATCCTGTTCCTTTATAACCTATTAGAGTAAATGGGACCCTGAATATTAGAAATTATTATTACAGACATTTGAAACGATCAAGTTCAGATTTGGATATACTGTACAGTAAAACCTTGCATAAAGATCACCTCACTTAGAGACTAACTCGCTTAAAAAGCAGAATTTTCTCAGAATGTTCGACTCACTTAACAACTAAAACCAACCGAAAACTCCCTTAACAATTAAATCAGGTTTCACAATCCCCCCCCCCCCAGATGTCACAATTTGTCACTTACAATGGTGTTTTGCTTAAAGAGCAAACTCGTTTAAAGAGTAATCCTGTGGAACACATTATGCTCTTTAAGTGAGGTACCACTGTATTTAGAAGTATCCAAATATGGCATTATTCAGTGAATACCAAATATTTCCACATCCAAATGAATATCCCTAATAGAAACCAAAGGTTTTTTTTAAGAGAATACAGTTACAGATATGTTTGCACTGCTTCTGTGTAAGAAGGAATATCTCCTCTGTGCTACCTATTCACTAAATATTTCATTGGACCATCTTGTACGCTAGGCCCTTCAAACATGGTGCATTCTGACAAGTTAATCCCCCCCCCCCCAAAAAAAAAAAAATCAGGGATAAACTAGTGAAGAGTCTTTTGTCCTTACACCCATATTATGGATAGTATATGGTACAAAAAACCATGAGATTTTTATTGTAATAAACATACATTGTCCTCCTCCTTCTCCTTCTTGTGCTGTATCTGATTCTGAATATTGGTATATTGTCCTGAGAATATAATGCAGTGGCCTTTCATTTGTCTTCCACATTGCACTCTAAAGTTCTATAGGACTCTAAAGCTAATCAATTTTATTTGGCATTAGGGATATCAAGAACACATGCTAAATTTAAGTCAGTCTTGTTTAGTTTAATGGTAGGGTCTTCAACGTTTGTGGATCCAAGGACTAGAGTTCTGCCTCCAGGGCACTCTGAATGCTGCACTCTACTAAAAATGTAGAGTAAAAGGTAAAGGTCTTCCTTGCTCGAAAGCTACTCCTCTCCATTTTTAGCCAAAAAGCAAGCGTTGTCTGTGTCTGCAGACATTTCCATGGTCATGTAGATGATAGGAGCTGGGATAGATGACAGAAGCTCTTGCTGACCTTCTGGTTGTCAAGCTCAGCATCTTAACCACTAAGCCTTTAAAAATGTAGGGAAGGTGGAAGCAAAACTGTGGTGGGAACTTGC
This sequence comes from Furcifer pardalis, assembly GCA_030440675.1. NCBI lineage: Eukaryota > Metazoa > Chordata > Lepidosauria > Squamata > Chamaeleonidae > Furcifer > Furcifer pardalis. The sequence goes on along the minus strand of CP126894.1, from coordinate 80,301,692 downwards.
TAGATGTTGCAGTTCCGTTTTAAAAAAATGCATATTGGGAGTGTGAAACTTTGTTGGGGGTGCTGTGATATATTTAAAATGCAAGTTTATTTATTTATTTATTTATTTAGATTTATTATCCCACCTCAATTGGGCGAACCTGACTCTAGGTGGCTTACAAAAAAGAGAAAGATTATACATAATGAGTGCAAAACAAAGTAAACAATCCCACGATACCCCTACAAATTCAGAAATCAAAACCTTAAGGTTCAAAATTAATTTAAAAAATTAAACTATAAATTTACAAAATACTAAAAAAGATTTTAAAAGTTAAAAGGTTTAAAAAGTTGCCACTTCCAGGAGTTGTCATGGCAGGGGACAGAAAAACAACAGTGCTGATTTTGCCCATCTCTAATTTAAGCATAAATTGATAAGACACTTCAGTACAGAGATTGAATTCCCTGTAGCCAAGGAAGAACTTTCTGAAAGTAAGAGCTGTTCAACAATGAGATGGTGGTGGTCTCTCTTTCACAGGCCGTTTTAAAACAGAGGTTGGAGGGCCATATGTCTGGGATGCTTTAGGTATAGATTTCCTGCTTAGGCTGCTGTTGCTCAACAGTCCAAGTCTATGATTCTGTGATATCAGAATTATGGAACATGCCAGAGTTGATGTAGTATGTGCAGTCACAAAATGATTTAGGCCTCTTGACCTCTGAGTGGGATTGGTGTTTCATGTGGCTCTGGAAACCTTAATTTGAACCTCTGCTCTTATATAAACTACCTATTACATTTTGGGAAGCAAAGGGGGGCATTTTTGTGCCACCCCACTTTTTTCATCCCAAAATTTAAGACTTACTAACCAGTGGTAACTCAAATAATCCTTGCAAAGGAGAATTGGAGCAATTGGGCTGATACCTCTACTAACCCAACCTAACTGGTAAGTTATGGCAACTGCGGTTTTAGTGACATATTGGTGACATTTTTTAAGATAGTAGAACTCCAATTTAAATCGTTTTGGCTGTGAACCTGCAACACAGTTTAGCAGACGTTATTCTCTGTGGATATAAGAAGACTAAATACATCCAGTGTTTGAGCCCTGCTATTGATTCATCCTAAACTCCCATTGACACAAGGATAAAACTCTAATTGTTTTAGCTATTAATCTCCTTATGAAACTCAGGTTTAACTATTGATTCAAATCTTCATGTAACATTTAAAGTAGTAATGAGGACCTGTGCTCTACATTTCATATTGACTTTTTTAGGAATTCACATGCAAAATCTCATCTTAAAGCAGATGCATGTTATAAATCTACCAGATATACCTGGCAGGAAATTTCCTATGATTTTGATGAAGACTGCAGCTTTCAGAAGGAGAAAAAAGAGCAGTGCATTGAAGATGCCGAGTCAAATAAAATCAGGTCAGACATTTGCTTTATGCACGGTGAGCAGCTTTCACCTCTCTATTTAATTTTTATGCGGTAATTATTACTACAAAATGTGAACAATTAGATGAATTATACCTGAGTTGGAAGGGATGGAATTCTCAGTTTTTAGTAAAGGGAAATAGAAAAAGGCAATGTTTCTGCCATAGATTTCTCTAATGTTGATTTCATTTAGTATATTTCAACTGAATGTAGTTAAGATTAAAGTACTTATAATGTCAGACTGGTGTGTGAAATGCAGACTTGGGAAAGCCAAATGCATAAGACAGAGATTTCAGTTCTACGCTGATATATGTAAAATTCTAGTGCAGATAAACTTTGTCAGTAGTTACGGATAGCTCCATTCTATAGATAGTGATGGATAGATCCATGTCATGCAATCTGTGTTGCTTCGACTTACAATGAGAATGCTTTAGGGAGTGACTACATTGAGCATTTACACCACAGGTTGCATTGGTTTTGGCATGGATATAATCCAATTAAAAATAGGTGACTACATAGAAGTAAGCTTATGAAGCTTCATGTTTTTCACAAGTTTGGCAGAATTGTCTGTTTTTGTTAAGCTGGAACAAGGTGCTTTATTTTGCTATAATGGTATTTTTGAACCACAATCAGGTGTACCCTGGTAATGGCAACCTTGTGTTGCTAGCTAATCTTTATCACACAAGGGAAGAACATCCGTAAGACATACAAAATGTTAATGAGGCTTCTAGGAGATAAGGGCAGGAAAATTGTACAAAAACTCAAATTGTTATTTGAAAAAATACATCTTGAGATCTATCAATTTAATGAGTAACAATAGGGTTTCCTTGTTCTCTTGCATTGTCTCTGTTATCTCTCATTTGTCCCTTCTTTGCACTATCCCAGTGGTTCCCAAGGTGGGGCCCACACCCCACAGGGAGACTTCTGTTTCCAGAAATCTAAGTCAGTACATTGGCTGATCAGTGCTTTGAGGAATTGACTTAGTTTTTTTGGAATTGAAGTTCAAGAACCAAAGGATGGTAAATACTGCTCTATCCCCTTTCTGTAGCAACACAAACTAATACAGCAGTTTTAAATCAAGCCAGGTTGAACAGAGTAGCTGGCCTGCAATGAAATTTCTCATTCTAACTCCTCAAGCTTCAAGTAAGCATGAAGAAACACAGTAAAGCCCAGAAAGAAGTTGTGCTTACTCCTTTGTGCTGTGTGGAAAACTGTTATATGAGAATCAATAAACTTCTCTGTGCTTTCTCCCAAGACCTTTCTATGCTTTACACAGACTTTCTCTTCCCCACTGTCATTTTGCCTAGCATCCCAGTTTCTCACCAACTTTAAATGTCAACCAGTGTTTAAAAAAAAAAGCTTGTTATGTTTGACTTTTTCTTTTTGCTCCATTTCCATGCAATATGAAGTTCGCAGAGGTTTCAGGCTGAGTGGGAGAAAGCAAGAGAGTAAGCACTAAATATATATTTTGTTAATTTCAGGCATCAGCCTAAACTAACTGAAGAATTGCAAAAAACCCATCGTCAACAGTTTGAGTTAAAGAATGGGAAAATTATCAACTATAGATTTCCAAATCTCTTACTGAGTGTTGAGGATTCAGACATCCATTCTGGCACTGAAGTGGTTTTGTTGGAAAAGAAGTATGACGCTATCAATCAACATTGGATATGGAAAGAGAATAGCAGGTACAAGTTCAGTTTTATAAATATGAGAGATTCTTGCAAGAATTAGCTTTCATACTTTCTTCCTCAGAGAGATTTACTATTAAGCTAAGTCTTTTCCATTTTGATTGTTTCTGAAGAACAAACAAGGGCTGAAATTCTGTTACTTAGTGTAGTAAGTTGCAACTAGAGTAGGTGCATTCAATCAGCAGGGACTCTTTAATTTCCATCAATTCATTGGGCCTACTCTAGCTGTGATTTACTACACTAAGCAACAATTTCTCCTTCCACAATGAGACTATATAAGGCTTTCCATCAAATTTATTATGAAGAGCTGAAATCCTAATGGAAGAAATTGCTATCACAGCAGTTGTTCATACTAACTGTTGTCTATTATCAGATGGTGGTCTGTGAGGATGTAGATGTTTGACATTATGTAAAGCCAGCCACCAATCCTAAAAAAAACATAACATAGAGAGCAATCTGCAGAAGCAAATGCCTTTAATAAAATTAAATCCTGTGATCTTTTTGGCTCGGTTTGGATTTTTCACTCAGGACATTTCATCTTGCAAGTGACCCAGATCTAGTCCTAGCAGTATCAATGCCCAGCGTACTGAGCAGCTGTCCAAAGCGTCCACTGGAAGTGCAAGGGTGTCCAGTTGTTCTTCAGGTAAAACTGCTTATATACTTTGATCTTGGGGAACTACTCATGATTGCTACTAGATGTGGTAAACTGGACTTTTAAATAACATTATATGTAAGATGATACTCACTTTAGGAACAACCCTTTCCTTTTATGGACCAATCCTCTTAATCTGCTTGGCTTCCAGAAATTGTTGTTGGTGCTTCTGCACAAAAGTGAGACTCTAAGATGGACCACAGTTCCATGGCTCATAGGCAGAAAATATTTCACTGGCTCTCTCCTACTATTTAACAATGTCAATGTGAAGCACACTATGAGATGAAACTCTTTTGTGAAAATTATAATAATTGCATGTCATCATGTTGATTTTTGTTGATGGCAACATTTTACAGACTCTTTTAGGTTTATAAGGTAGTCAGGTTTCTTCTGGGAATACCCTGAGACCTTGAAGCATGCCCGTGACCATGAAATGTCATTATTATTTTCTTGAATGTCTCTATGTGTTGGGTTGCTCATTACCTGTACTGTAAAGCCAGTTAAAACTATATCTAGATAACTAGATAACTATATCTAGATAACTTTCAAATATCAGCAATGTTCCTCCCCCCCCCAAAAAAAAGGGAGTAGCTTCCTTAATGAACTTGTACATTATTATTTAGAGATATAAAAATTATATTAAAACATACTGGTTATCTTAAAATAGCATGAGAAATATGTTGTTTCAACAGAAGTACAAGGAATTTAAAAATGGTACCGCCAACCAGAAATGGGATTATATGGAAATTACAAAAGTTTTGAATGCTTTTCACAGCACAATACTAGACCAAGAAATTACAGCAGCAAATTATGCTTCTATATGCACATTTTCTGTGACCAATACAGAAAAAATAGACCAACCAGTAAGTATTTTTTAAAATTTCCTGTCAACAGAGTCAAAAGAATGATTATGAAGAGATTCTTTGATATAACTGCATGTTTGCATCCAACAAAAATACAGCTCTTTAATATTCTATGGCTAAAATTCTGTTACTTACTCTAGTAAGTTGCATTAGAGTAGGCAAATTTTAATCAATGGACCTGATGACATTGACACCCCAAATCCCCACGGATTTAGTGGGTCTAGTCTTGTTCAATTTACTATAAGCAACAGGAATGCACCCATGGTCTTTCTATCAACATAATATCCAAAACTCATCTACATTCAATAGAAAGGAAAGGAAGAAATAATATGATTCATATACAGTATACTCTTAGGTAAGTCTGGGTAATTCACTCTATTTTGATTTGATGAGAGTTTTGTCTACATTCTTGGATGCATGTGTTCTGTCATAGTTCCACACAAATCAGTTATCTTAGAACAAACATGTATGTCATTTGAATCAGTTGCTGTTTATATCCGATAGGTTTGGGAATATTTAATACATATACAGTCAAACCTCGCATAAAGAGCGCCTCACTTAAAGAGTAACTTGCTTAAAGAGCATAGTTTTCTCTGAATGGTCGCTTCGCTTAACAACTAAAACCAATCAAAAACTCGCTTAACAAATATATCGGGGTTCACAATCCCCTCCCTCCCCCCCCCAATTCACAATTGGTAACTTATAATGGTGTTTCGCTTAAAGAGCAAACTCGCTTAAAGAACAATCCTGTGGAACACATTATGCTCTTTAAGTGAGGTACAACTGTACAAAGTTCTTTTTTCACTGTACCATGATATTATTTTTGACCTGAAGTGAGCTGCTTCAATGGTATTATCTCAATCATGTATTAGATCTAGATCTTCTTTTGTACATGTGATGGGGTATAAATTGCACATATATGAAGTTGACAATTATGCATTCTATTGTTTCATATTAAAGAACTTCAACCATTGTTCTTTATAGGGCTACTATTTTCTTTCACCATGTGGAAAGCAAAAGATAATGATATGCTTGGCTTGTGCAAGGACTTTGAGAGGAAAGAAGGAGTTGAAAAAGTTACTCCCTGGTACCATGTTCTTCTGTGCTTCTGGTTCAGAGGGAGGAAGACATTTACCCATATGGCCTTATAAGTGCCTTGATGTTACCAAGGTTTGTGGTAGTGTTTCTGTTTTAAAATTGTAAGCTACCGTCTGTACATTCAGTTTAACAAGGTGACTGAAACAAGAAAAGTAAGAAGAGAACTTCAGAGGTAGCTGGAGGAATATTCACCTAAGTGGCAAGATAGCTGTTAGTTTTTAGCACCACTGCAGTTTAACTTAGGACGGAATAAATTGACACCCTATTAAAGAAATGTAGGTATTATTTTTGTTTGTTTGTGGAAGGGTAATAAATAACCAGGAGCAAAGATAATCTTAAATACATGGGACAATAGTCAATAAGCTTCATTCAAGAGTGCCTGTCCAACAGAAGGCCTACAATAATCTACAAGCTGCTTTGCTTAGTGACAACTAAACAGTGTTAGTAATTACTGAACTAACATATACACCCATCCTTCATCTTCCAGTTTAGTTATTTAATTTATATTTAGTTATTTCATTAATATTCCAACAATCTATGAATAAATGTGGGTTTTCACAAGGATTGTTAGCATGAATCATTGTAAGTATATTATGCATAATGTTCACTAATTTTTAACATAAAAGTTCAATTTTGTGTCATCTACAATTTTTGTTGTTGTTCAGTCGCACAGTCGATTCCGACCCTCTGCGACCCCATGGACCACTGTCCGCCAGGCACTCCTGTCCTCCACCATCCCCCTCAACTCACTCAGCTCTGTGCCCATTGTTTTCACGATACCATCTAGCCATCTCATCTTGGGCCGTCCCCTTCTTCTTTTGCCCTCGACCCTTCCAAGCATCAAAGCTTTCTCAAGTGAATCCTCTCTTCTCATTTGATGTCCAAAGTACTTTAGCCTCATCTTTATTATTTGACCTTCTAAGAAACAGTCAGGGATGATTTCTTCTAAGATTTACCTATTTGTTCTCCTCGCTGTCCATGGGACTCTCAAAACTCTCCTCCAACACCACATCTCAAAGGCGTCTATTCTTCTGCGTTCAGCTTTCCTAATGGTCCAACTCTCGCAACCATACATTGCCACAGGGAATACCATTGCCTTGACTATGCGAATTTTCGTTTTCAATGTGATGTCTCTACTTTTCACTATGCTCCCCAGGTTTCTCATCGCTTGCCTCCCAAGAATCAGTCGCCTTTTTATTTCATGGCTGCAATCACCATCTGCAGTGAGCTTAGATCCTAAGAAAGTAAAATCTGTCACTGCTTCTACTTCTTCCCCATCTATTTTCCATGGACTGATAGGGCCTGTTGCCATTATCTTGGTTTTCTTGATATTAAGTCTCAAGCCAGCTTTTTCACTTTCTTCTTTCAACCTAATTAGGAGCTTCTTTAGGTCCTCCTCACTTTCTGCCATTAGGGTGGTATCATCTGCATATCTCAAATTGTTGATGTTTCTTCCAGCAATTTTGATCCCAAATTGTGATTCCTCCATTCCTGCATTGCGCATTATGTGCTCTGTGTATAAATTGAATAAGCATGGTGACAAAATGCAGCCTTGTCTTACTCCTTTTCCTATTCCAAACCACTCCGTCATTCCATTTTCTGTCCTAACTGTTGCTTCTTGATTCATGTACAGATTTTTCATGAGGCATATTAGGTGTTCTGGTATTCCCATCTCCTTAATTATTTGCCACATTTTGTTGTGGTCGACACAATCAAAAGCCTTCGTGTAATCAATGAAACAGAAGTAGATTTGTTTCTAATATTCCTTTGTTTTTTCCATGATCCATCTTATGTTGGCGATGTGATCTCTGAAACCCGCTTGCACTTCTGGTAATTCTCTCTCCACATACTGTTGCAGTCTATCCTGTATTATCTTGAGCATCACCTTGCTAGCGTGAGGGATGAGCGCAATTGTTCGATAATTTGAACATTCTTTGGCATTACCCTTTTTGGGGAGTGGAACGTATACAGATCTTTTCCAATCATCTACAATATGTAACTCAATTCTATCCATATTTACATATACTTACATTCTATACATGCTCACAAAGTATAACATGTGAAACTGAACTGATGATTTAATTTTTAAGTTATCTTTTTTTAACAAAAAATAAAGTCAAAAGAGAATTTCATTCTTACTGCCTTGCAGACAGATTTATCCTTCTCTGAAGCTGAAGCCACCTTGCATTATTTAGAAGAAGTTCTAGTATCTCTGAAGACAGAAACCTCATTGCAAATGATCTCAGAAAAGATATCTGCAGCTGTAAACCAGAGAGCAGTTAAAATAATGGCATATAGAAATGGAGCTGGCTACCGAAATGGGCAGCTAATCATTTCTTGTACATTCCCTATGGTGAGTAACAATCATCCAAAGAGACAGCCATAATGGTAGTGACAGAGAGTACCAGGGATAGAGATCAAAATGGACCAAAATCTCATACCTAAGTCCCCCTGCTGTGTGAAATTCTGACCTTGCTCTAAATCCACATGTATTTGTCCTCTTCTTTGTATGTGTCAGATCACACCAAAGCCTATAAAAGCTTGCTTTGGATTTGTTTTTGATCTGGTATAAATGGGGAAAATAATGACATGGAAGGCTGTTATTGTATGCACAACACTGAAAATGTCATATTTCTACAACTGGCTGAAAAAAAATCTCAAAGTAGATTTGTTTATATTTCCCTCATCTTGAGATACATATTGATTGACTAGCTGCGTGCCTCATTAAATAAACTACCGTGTACATTATATATGTAGGTAATGTGTAGTATAGTGAAAAATCTAATAACAGCATAATAAAATTGCAATAAGAAGAGAAGCACATGATAACATAAATGTGCTAACAATGACTAAAATATAAATTCAAAAAATGCTGTTTATTTTTTTAAATTGTTTGACTTTTTTTCAAAATAATGCAGAGAACTAAAACCACCATTAGTTACAAGAGCTAAAACTACATCTATGGAAGATAGTGGAACAAACTCAAGCCTTTCAACTGTCAAACCTGCCAAGGCTTCTTCCCCTGTCAGCTTCTCATATTGTGGCTTAATAAATTAACCACTTCACAATGTCAACAAATTAAAGACTTCCCTGCTCCTCTGAATTATTATTATTATTATTATTATTATTATTATTATTATTATTATTATTATTATTATTATTATTATTATTATTATTATTATTATTATTATTATTATTATTATTATTATTATTATTATTATTATTATTATTATTATTATTATTATTATTTAGTTTCCTAAACCAACACTGTGGGGCTGAATCACTTAGATTAAATAAAAAAATATGATTGTCCACATTTATTTATTTTAGGGAGGGTTGAAATATAAGTTAAAATGTCATGCCATCCCATCAAAGACCACCTGTATAGTGTGTATTCATTCCTCAGATGGAATAAACAGAAGATGCATGGGAATGGATCTGTAAGCCTCCATAAGAATGATGAATTGGGAATGGAAAAAAAGTTGGCAGGAAAAACGGACAGACAAAAAGGATATATAATCACCACACTGAGAGAGAGAAACATATGTTGAATGTCTGTTTTTTTGAAATCTATTAAACTCTTCAAATGGAGGGAATCAGCTGGTATCTAAACTGTCAGGCTAGCTCCAAAGTGAGGAGGGGGGGATCAGTATTTCAATTTCTTTTTTATTTAGGGAGGGGGCTATTATGTTTATTTTCTATGTCTTGCCTTGTCTTATGCTGAACCCCTAGCCTCAGATGAGATCATCTTAATGGCTTCCGTTTATTTAACATCAGAACTTGTAAATCATGAATCTTGAAAATAAGAAATGTATGTTGGTGAGGCTCTTGCTAGAAATCATACTTGGGAAAGGACGATAATCCCTTTCCTTCCATGCCATGGTTCCAGCATGAAAATCCCCTCCCTGGTTGCTCTTTGCATCATGAGGTGTCTTCCTGTGTGTTCCCCAACCAGGATCACATGTAAGCACAGTGGCTGAAAATATTCTGCAGTCCTGGTCATAGTGGACTATGTGCCAACTAAGACTGGGAAAACCCCATATATAGTGATGGGATGTAACAGGTTGTCACCAGTTCTCCAGAACCAATAGTAACTTTTCCCAGTATCCTGGAGAACTGGTAGCAGCTTTTTGGGGGAACCACCTTCAGGGCTGACCTTTTCACTGGTTCCTCCACTGCGCATGCGCGCCAAGCACTTGGTGCACATGCACACCTACAGTGCTTGGCGTGTATGCACGGCCTCCTTGCTGTCCTCCCAAGCGGGAAGGAGGAAGAGAAGCTGCTAGCCTGAAGCTCCCTATAGCCTGCTCCCAGGGTAAGTGACTCTCCTTTGGATGTGGTGTGTCTGTGTGTATTTTAATGTGTATTTAATACCTTTACCTACATTGATGTACTACCACAGTTCCTAAAAAGGCCTGGCGACCAGCAGGCCTGGCGGCCTGGCTTGGGGTTTTAAAGCAAAGTCTTGGAGTTACCTCCTCAATAAGCTACACCTGTGCTGTTCCAATTGCTGTTCCAATTGGAGAACCCTTAAGGAAGTACAGCTGTTTTACATTTACATTAAGGCATATTATCCTAGAGAACTGGTTAGGCAAAGACTTAGTACCTAACTTCTTTAACTCTTGAAAAGTTGAAAAGTGCCAAAATGAAGCCATCTTGTGGCAAGTTCATTCTGTAGTTCCTTCCATCTGACCTAGTGTGAGAAAGATTGGCCAGAATAAGCTTTAAGGTCTCGTTTAAAAGCTCTGGTTGATTTGTGTTTGGGGTGGGTTGGTGAGTGTTTGGGTGGGTGGCTTTATTTTAATGTATTTTTATTTTATTTATTTATTTTATTTATTTATTTACGGGTTTGTGTTGTGGGTGGGTTGAGGTGTGTGCGTGCATGTTTATTTTTATTCTATTTTTATTATTTTATTTGGCCCCGCCCACATCATGACATCATGATGTTAGCTCAACCCACACTGTGATGATGTCACGGTGGGGTAGTAAAATTTTTGACATCCCACCACTGATCATGTTCTTAGCTCAACCCACACTGTGATGACATCACAGTGGGGTAGTAAAAAAATTGACATCCCACCACTGCCCATATATAATTTCTTACTCAACTACGATGTTTCCTGTGTGGTTGGTTTGGGCTGCTGATAGTAGAGCTGAGGACTCAACATTTACACAGCCAAACTCCTGGGAGCAAAGGCAGAACATAAGTGTAATAAGTAAATGCATAAATAATATCTCAAGAGGACAATATATGATTTTTTATTACTTATTTGCAGTTGTGGCAAGTTTAATTATACATTACTAATGTTTCCTCCTTTTCCCTTCCTCAGCTACTTTCTTTATGTACGAAACAATTGGAACTTAACAAAACAGCCTGTAGGCTATACACAAGTGAAGGGACCTTAATCAACACAATGCAAGATTTAGTCCTATATGCTGTAAATGATTATTTCAGAAAGCAGAAGTCAGAAGAAGGTATTCAAGAAATAACTTTTATTCCTGGCCACAATGAATATACATCTGTGTTTTCTGTGAAAAGTAAAATACCATCATCAGCAACTTGCCAATTAAATTTTTAAGTATTATGTAAATTATCCAGCTTCAGAGCCAGATTGCTTTCATAATAAAGCTGGAATAATTCCAATAAATATTCTGGAAATTGTTTACTTTTCTATTTTCTCTAAGAATAATGCAGGCTTATTATCACTGGTAGCCTGTGCTTGGATAAATGTTTAATTTCTTTATTTTAGAATGTTTCCTTAAGTTCTAATTATTTTAATGATTTTGTGACCTCAGAATTGTTTCAACATTCACATACTCATTTTGAAAATATAAAAATTAGGATATGCTTATGTAAAAGTTGTACTGTATTTGTATATGGCACAGACAAAGTTAAACATTGTAATACATTTTCTTTTAATCTCACAAGAAAATTATACTTACTTTACTTCAGTTGAACAAAGAGGCTAAAAGTAATAAAATGCAACAAGTACAGCTCATGACATATCCATATAAAATTCAACTGAATATAGCTGAGTATAGTTAAAAATTCAGAACAGCAGAGATTAGCAATAAAACTAGCCAAAATTAAGTCTAAAACAAATGGAATATGACCTGGTGATAAATTCCACTTTAATTATTTCAAATTGAGTCATCCATTAGAGGTCCTTTAGTGGAACTCTCAGAGTAATAGCTGAGATTCACAAAAACCTGAAATGTTCCATTAGGGCAGAGGTCCTCAACCTTTTTAAGCCAGAGGGCGGTCCATGCCCCCTCAGATTATTAGTGGGGTGGACTGGTAGTCCTACCTTTGGCAGTGGTGCCGACAGCAGGACTACCCCAAGCCTTGAACGCTCCCCACACACCACTTCCCTGTTTACCAGCCTGGAGGAGCTGCATGGTGTGGATGAAGGAGGGGTCCTGGCTGTCCTTCTTGCCTGCGCTTGACCAGAGCAGCCCCCGGGAAAGACACGGATGGCTGTGTGTGTCTGCTGGAAAAGCCACTTTCGGCCAGAGCATCCCATGGAAAAGATGCAGGCTGCCACTGCCTCCTCAGTTCTTGTCCCCTCCACTTGATTTGTCATGTCCCTAATGGTGCTCCATGGCAGGGCATATGTTGTAAGCCTTCTTACAACATCTGACCTGCTATATAGCACAGTTAGGGACATGCCAAGCCAAGTGAAGGGGACAAGGATTGAGTCGGAGGTGGCTGGAGTGATGACGTGGGCTGGATGGAATGGTACCACAGGCCAGATCCGGCCCGTGGGCCATAGTTTGAGGATCCCTACATTAGGGTCTTGTCTATTTTATGTTACAATGTTGTATTAGTCTTCAAGGTGTCATGAGCCTCTTTGTTATTTTTATTGCAACAGAGTAATGTGGGCATTACTATGGATTTTATTTTGGCTAGTATTTGCAAAGTGTGCTGAAACCTACCTAACCCTTTTTTAATGGAATGAATGAAACCACATTTCAGCCAAGAATGTACAATCACCATTATAAGTTTACATTGTTTTTCTTATCAAAGGATTGATATATACACTGCTTGTATAGCTTCTCATGAACCAACATGGTTGTCAGTGGGGTTTTATTTCCTTTTTTTTAATAGTGTAAACAGAGCAATGTTTTTTCTGTCTCTTTTTAAGCTTTGCCATTTTTGTCCAGCATAGTATTGAGCTAGTTAAAAAGAAGAAGAAAGACACAGTTCAGATCTGTATTTGTTTTAAATAGAGTTAGGCATAGTCAAGGATACACATTTGATCATTATCTAATAGTGAAAGGAGAGAATTTCCCCATTACTTCTTTTTCGTGTTTTAATTTAGGCTAGTCTACTTTCTATAATATTTTACTTGTCCATATTTTGCTTTCACATGTTTGTTTTCTTTGTATTATTTTCTAATCTTTTCCCAATATGCTTAGTAAAAAGACATCTACTTTATTTGCCATTCCTTGCCTATTGATTTCCTAAGCAATATGCCAGCTCACTAGAAGCTTCTCATTAAAACTTAACTTTTGCCTTGTATAAGGCATCCTTCAACTGCTCATAAGATTTACAGATTCATATCAAATCAGTTCAGATATTTACCAGAAAAGCTAGAACAGGTTGGAAACTAGGTTTCATAATCTGTTTAGAAATATAAATCTTGATCAATCTTGGCAGGTCACAATCATTATTCCCCCGCACGAGGAAAGAGTGACACTTATTTGAAGTCTAGAAAGCATAGTGTACATAATGTATAGGCTCTTTAGTCATGATATTTATTTAATTAAATGCTAACTTTCTAGAATGGATAGAAGCCTCTGATTCTAATGTATGGAAGATTGTGAGAACAAAGGTAAAGGGAGGAACTGCAGAAAAGCCATTCAAAACTGAGTGAGATGTTAGAAAAGAGTGATATTGAATGCCATGTTGCCCTTTGGGAGGAAGAGAAACTATGCAGGGCTGTCTGCTGTTACAAATCATCTAAAAAAATTTCTCCATTCCTGATAATACAGTGTAAAGATCACTTTTGCTCTTTCTTACAATAGTAAGGTGCTCTTTTTTACACTAGTAAGGATTTGTGAGCTTAGACAGGCTAGAAATAGCTCTGATTTAGTGTGAGGACTTGTGTTGTAGAAGAGTGCAGCTATATTTTTAAAAATGTGGGAAGTACTCCAAGATTAAGACAGTTTGATTCACATTAATTTCCATTGAGTACATGACATAAAAGTCAATGTCAATTAATCCAAAATTTTCCTGCTGCAATCAGTACTTTTCCCTCTCCACCACTGGGGCTTCTACTTTGCTGGAACTGAATACACTCAGATTGGTTCAGACAATGTGATCTTTGATGTGGAGGAGTTTGTAGCCATTCTATATGAAGACACTCCAGCCAACTACAAAATCAGTAAGAGAGGCAGGTCGGCAGGGAAACTAGCTGCCATTCAGATGCTCTCCTTTCCATAACTAGAGTATGGTTTTTCTTTCTTTTTCTCTTTCACTGGCTAATCCAGTGCAAGGAATGATAGTGTCAGGAAGTTGACAAACTATAAATGGGGAGCTCAACCATCCACACTGCGTACATCAGCTTTGGCCCTGAGCATCTCTGAAGTAAAGTATACTGCTCCAATATGGAATGCAGCTGCACACGCGAAACAAGTTGATATTGCTGTTAATGAAACAATGTGCATAGTGGCAGGATACCTCAAACCTAAACCAGGTGATAAAATATATCCTCTTGTTGACATCACTCCACCAAAGATAAGGAGAGAAGTAGCAGGGGATGTCGAGAGATCTAAGCAAGAGAATGACCTTCAACATCCTCTGCAATGATATGAGCCTCAAGTCCTCCGTCTCAGATCCAGGAATAGTTTTATGCCAAGAAAAAACATTCTTGAAGATACGCAAGAGCAAAATCAAATTAGGAGATGGAGAAGGGAGCTCACTAAACAAAGAATAACATTAAAGGAGGATATGGCTGAGGAATTTGACCTATCCTACATCACTTAGAAGACCCTGAATAGGCTGAAAGCCAGAGTGCCTAAATGTAGCACCAACATGCTCATGTGGGGGCTTCTGGTGGAAAACAACATATGCTATGAATGTGGAGATACACAGATTCCAGCTCATTTGCTGATTACCACCAGAAACATGCACCCATGAGGACTTAAGTTTGACCAATGACAAAGGTGGCTTCATTTTGGTAGCTTAGGGTTTGTTCAGGATACAGATCAAACCCTGTAGAATCCAGTATTTACATGATATTGAAATATTTTATAAATGACTATAAATGACTATAAGCATAGGTAGGCTACAGAATGACAAGAGGAGGAAGAGGAGGAGGAGGAGGAGGAGAAGAAGATTGAATAATAAAGTAGCTAGTCAACTAAAGAAAAAAAGAAAAGAGCAAAGAATTGGCAGAGAGAGAGAGGATGAAGTTTTAAGGTAGCTCTCCTCTAAACTTGCCTTCTCCAAATCTGAATGGTTATCACAGAGTTACTTTAAAATGTCCTCCTTTCTGTCCCAGAAAATGCAATAATTACATTAACTGAGGTTCCACTATATAGCAATTAGTCTTTAAGGTACTGTGTAGGTGAGAATAACTGAGAGTCCACTTTATAAGCAATGCATTATACATTATATGACATAGAACCTAAGCACTTCCCCTTCACCACACTATAATGTTATGGTAGTTTGCATCCAGTATCTACATGCCATTGAAATATTTAATAAATAACCATAAGCATAGGCAGGCTACAGAATGACTTCAAAATTGAAAACTCTACAACATGACACTGAAGCACAAGTTCAAATAATATCTAATGATAAATCATATTACTTTCTTTTTCTAAACTAAGACAAGAAGACAGAGGAGGAAATTAATGTCAAGTCTGCATCATCTGTGATGACTCCAGATAGTGTGAACAGGATTGATGACTTTTTGCTCACTGTCATTCTTAGAAATCCTGTTGAGGTCTGGATTTCCAGTGGTGAACCTTTCTTGCCTTTGGATAGTAAGTGATAAAGAAAATGAATGTTGTATGGAAAAAATTGAAAATACACAGAGCATTATGTTGCTGTGATATAAAAACCAAGATAACCAGTGTGGTATAGTAGGTAAGATGAGGGACTAGGCCAGTGGTGGTGAACCTATAGCATGCATGTCAGAGTTTGCAGAGGCCTTTCTGTGGGCATGTGTGCCATCGTGGGCAAGCCCAGCCCCACCCAGCCCAACTGGCACCAAGGAAGCTCCACTTCCGCCAATGAGGAGGTGAGAGGGAAGTCTGAAATCCTGCATACGTGGCAGTGGCGGGGGTGAGATGAAATGACCAGACACCCCCACTCCTAGGAGGCAGGGGAGGAGGCATTGCACACACCAGGGGGGGCATACACACCCATGTGATGTCGCCAGCGTGCCTCGAGAGTTGTGTGTGTGCCTGCACCCACATGACTTCGCCAGAGGCACGCTGGTGACATCGCATGGGTGCATGTGCATGCACAGTGCCTGCCCACATGCCTCCCCCTCCTCTTTGGGCACTCAGTCTCTAAAAGGTTCACCATCATTGGACTAGGCTCAGGAAACTCTCTGTATTCCAGATCAGATATGGACATTCACCAGTGTATGCAGGTTTTTGTAAATACAGTTTACACATTTGTTACTACTCTCCTTTGATTGAAAAATACAGAGGACAGGATTTGAAAGTTCAAAGCCCTAGAACTTCTTGTGCAGAAGTAACAATATCAACTTCTTGCTCAGGGAATCCTGCTTTTTCCTCTGAACTCAGATGGGGCCATCACAGAAAATTAGTGTGTTATGGATTTTCTCAGAAACAGTATATAGTTGCAAGACATCCCTGATGTAATGCAAAGCATTTCAAGATGGCTTAATCTTGAAAGGCTATTTTAGACCTATTAACTTTACAAAGACTTCTACCTCAATCATTGCTAAGCTGGGCATGCTTGGAGTTACAGTTCTTGTGGGCCAGGGTGATATGGACTCTTACAAAGAGCTCTTGGACTTCATACACAGATACATAGATCTAATGCTGTGTGGCTTGATTCATTTTTGGGGAGAAAGGTGGGAGAGAAGCAAAGCAAGACAAAATAAACAAGTTGCATTATATAATAGAAGCTTCCTCCCAATTTCAAGTGACATTTAATACAAGAGCATGCAGAAGTAAACAGACCTGGTAGTCCTGCAGTTCTTGGAATTTACAAAAATCATATAATTCTGTATATTAATAATCAGATTATAATAATGGACAAAAATTTCTCTTAAAATGTATAGCATCAACATTTTTACAATGCGAAATTCACCCAACTAAGCAACAGAATTTGAAAATATAACACAGTGGAACCGCAATGTACAAACAGTTCGACTTACAAAAAATTTGACATACAAATAGAAATCCTGGCTAAAAAAAATCGACATAGAAATTTTTAATAGGAAAAATTCGACATAACATACAGTGACATCTAGTGGCCTCTTCTGGTAATGCAATGTGTTTTCAACATACTGTACAGTACAATTTTTTCGACATACAAATAACCTCGTGGAACAGAAAAAAATCTTATGTAGATGTTTTACTGTAGTCTACTTTTTCATTCCACCCATTTTCTACAAAGCTGCCTTCAAGATATAATTGTTTTCAGAGAGTTTCTTATGAGGATAATTACATATTTATGAACTGATTTGTTTAACTTATCTGAAAGGAAAACAGTATAAAGTATATACTTTTATTGCAGCTTTGCAAAAAGCAGAGAGGAAGGAACGACGAAAATGGTTGGAAAAAGATAAAGTTCTGGCAAACCTCAATACAATGAAACACAAAATGAGACAACTGCAAGGTCTGTATTGTAATGTTTGTAGAACTCACTGTGATCACAATAGTTTCCAGAATACACCATTACTATTTGATAATAAACAAGTACATTTAACTTAAGAATTACTGGAGTCATCTGTCCAGTGTTTTTTTTCCCCTGAGCTTGTTCTCTCTGGCATATATTAGCACTGAAGAGCCTGGCGTTTGCAGTTCAAGGCATTAAAATGACACTGTTGGAATTATGTTCTCCATGGAATGTGCACATGTGAGGTGCTGTCTCCTAAACACACATCTACCTTTCCAGAATGTTTAACATGCAATGTGGGCTCATCTTGAAGACCCTCTATTTCCTGTGTAGAGAGGTAAAAAATTGGCAAAGGCATGGCACAGAGGCAAACGTAGCAGATAAATTGAATGTAGATTTGTAGAAGAAATGAAGAAACACACACTTATCCTATTGTGATCTACACTTCTGAACTCGGTTGACTTCCCCTCTACTCTATAGCTATTTTTCTATAGCTGTAGCTGCATTCTTGTTACCATTCCTTCCCTGGAGAACATGAGTTAGAAAAGTATGTTTGGGGGCATAAAGTCCATTTATACTGGTGTAGTCCACAATCAAATCCTTTGCTCTTTTAAAAAAAGGCAATCATTGTACGATTTCATTGCTGTACGATGCAATCATTATATGGGGTTGTACTGTATTTGATATCCACCATTCAGAATGCATTGTTGTTTTACCTATAGATGAATGTGTAGTCTACAGAACCAACTCCAAGAAAATAATGATTATTTTTATCACTAAATAGACTCCAGTCAGTTTCCTCCAAAACAAAACTAACAATAAAAACCAAGATGGAGAAGGGCAATCTTCATCAATGTCTTTTTTTTCATGCAGTTCCCTATGTTCTACTGACATTGATGTGGTAGGTTTCTTGACCCTCAAAAACACATGTAAAATTCTCCTTTTAGAGAGAGAAGCCTTCCATAAAGAGAGGGAAGTACTGTAGCTGGATTCTGCCCATTGGATTTAATTAAACTACCCCAAGTAACTGCACTTCCCTGGCCTGGGGGGGGGGGGGGAATGAAACATGAGCTTTTTCAAATACAATTCCCAGAACCCCACAGTCAACACAGTTACCAGTTGACATCCGAAAAGAAGCATTTTATGTCTCTGGCCTGGAATCTTGCTAGACAACCATAGTTTTTCTACCAAAAACTTGCATCCTGTGCAGCTTTTCTAATCATAAGCTCCTCACTCGAGCCTCTTTCCTGACTGTTTTTATGTAGAAGTTCTTTGTACATACATATGGTATGGTATGTTTTGAAATGTAGCCAGCATATTAGATAAACTATATAAAGGATATTAGATACACTATAAACGATGAGAAAACATGCTGTCTGCCAGATGTTGTGGAACTACAATTTGTATCATTCTCCACTGCTAGCTAAGTCTGATGGGACTGCTAGCTAAGCCTGATGAGAGTTATAGTTGGATAATAGACAGAAGCCATAGATTTCCTCAGTCCTGTTCTACATGTAGAATAGTATTGCAGTAATAAACTTAGAATCCTTCACATAAGGCAAGGGTTCTCAACCTTTTCAAGCCGTGGGCCAGACCACGCCCCTTCAGATAGCTAAGTGGGCCAGACTGATGGTTCCCCCCACCATAAATGCTGTCATAAAATGCATCTGTGGTTGTTGTAAATGCATTTACAACAGCCATGGACGCATTTACAGCTGTTTTAAACACATTTATGACAGGCGCAGATGCATTTACGGCTGTCGTAAATGCATCCACTTCCACTTCCAGTGGTGTCGGCATGGGTCACATGAAATGGTGCTGGGGACAAGGTCCGGCATGTGGGCTGTAGATTGAGAACCCCTGACATAAGACATTCTGATTTAAAAAAAACTGGGGATCTGACTAGGTCAGATAGCCAGCTTTGCATTTAAACTTCTTTTAATTGCTGAAAGAATTCTTGCACAAGCTTCCTCCACATTTTAAAAAGCAGCTTGCTTTGTTTGGTGATTAGTCGCAGCTTTGTTCACACGTCTGATTACCCAGGCATGAAGCTCTGAGCAATCCAATTGCTGAAAGGCTAATGTGTCATTGGGTTCTAATTGTGAGCTGTCTTGTTTGGATCTAAAACTTTAAGCCATTTTACTTTTAGGACGGCGTATAGCCAAATCAGAAATACCAAGTTTCATGCCCACTAAGAGTCCCTTCCAGCCTGTAATAGTGGAGGGAGGCTGGACTGAAGAAACACAAGAAGAGATTAAACTTATGGAAATGATACAACACACAGAGGTAAGTGTTTTGTGCTGAGCTGTTGGAAAAATAATGTAAAATCAGTACCTCCTGCCAAAATAGAAATTGGGTAATGACTAGCTGAATCAAGACTTCATTCCACCTACAGCTCCTCTGTATTAAGGAGCAAAGTGAAAGAGGAAACATTCATAATTTTGGCATGGGAAGAGAACAGATAACACCAGAACTGCCATAGGTATGCAAACTCACTCCATTCTCTCACTGTCTCATCCAAATGGCTCTGTTACCATGTTTTCCACCCCTCAAAATTCCAGATTATTTCCAGAGCCCTCTGCAGGTCTGCCATCAATGTGCTAGCCCAAGTTAAACATTAGCCCCAAAGGGTAAATCTCTTCTTCAGATAGCTGTATGGATCGTGTTGTCAATACTTAATCATTGATGAAGAACTGAATGGGAGCAGTGGCCTCCAGTCATCAGAAGTGCTTTAAACCACAGTGAGGCCTGGTTTGTAGCTAATAAACTATTGCTGTGACAATTAACCAACATATGTATGAAGCAGATTGAGCTACACAATTTTGGCTCTGTGTCCTGGAGCCTTTGTACTACTCACACATTGAGCACTACAGCTTATGACTTAACACTTAGTTCATGCTAAGGTCAGCAGAATGCTTCAACACAAATACTGTACACAGTAAATGTGTATGATAGGCTTCTGATGTCCTAGTTTGGTGCAGAGGTCTTGCAAGTGAACTCGTTTAGATGCTGCACAGAGCCCCGAATGCTCTTTCCTTCCTCTAGAAAAGACACACTAGCCTCTTAGTTCTTTCAGAGCTATTCAACATCTCCGAAGAAGATTTATTTGTTTAGTGTATGGCAAGAAGAAGAAATAAGTCAAGACTCTTAGAAATAAATTTATGGGGGGAAAATCTTTCAATTATGTTCAGTGAGATGAAAAAATGCTAGTTGAATATAAATTTCAAGGTGTTATATGGGTATTCCCTTTGCTATATAATATGCTATAGTATACAAAATGCTATAGAAACATGTTTTAACCATGACTTTGGAACTGTATTTCATATCAGATGCACCTTTCAGAGCTTCAGACATCACAAATGAAAAGAAGTTCTTCTGATTCTCCTAAATTACTTGTGAAAAGTTGCAGAAGCCTCTACAAGCAGCCCACAACCAAAAGAGTGTGGGTTTATGTGAATGGATGTAATCCTGAAGAGGGAGCTCATGCCTGGGGAAAAACCATTGCAGAGGTAAAGCAGAACAAAAAATTTGTTTCAAAATAGTCTCCTCGTGTCACTAGGTCAGTGATGGCAAACCTTTTGGAGACCAAGTGCCCAAACAGAAGGGCGGGGTGAACTCTGTGATGGGGGGGAAGGAGGAAGCATTCCCATTGCGTTGCTAGACAGAGGGGCGGGGAGAACTCTGTGCAGGAGGAGGAAGGGAGTGATCTTATTGGGCTGTTGTGCAGAGGGGTGGGTGAACTCTGTGCTGGGGAGAGAGGAAGTGCTCCCATTGGGCTGCTGGTCAGAGGGGTGGGACAAATTCTGTGCTGGGGTGAAGAAGCGAATGCCAACAGAAAGGGCTGGGATTGCCATAGGTGATTTTAGGCCAGATCCTTTAATTACAATATTACTACTGTAAATAAGTTTTATTGCTTTAAAATGTAATATGTTAATAAGTCATGGCTCATTTTACTCTACAACCCTCACTCCAGCCTCACAGAACATTATTGTTATTTTTAACTACATGACTCCATTTAAGTTGCTACATGACTCCATTTCAGTTGCTGCCAGATTAATTGATTGCACATATTGGCAATTTCTCCAGTGCTTAACAATAACTACTTTCAGATTCTTTTAGAAGTGTAGAGTCTTCTGTCAGACAGCAGACAGAGGAAAATATACAGTAAGACCCCATGGAAGGATGTGTGAGAGTAGAGCTCAGCCAAGCCGAGTCACCAAACTCACAACCTATAAATAGGAGGAGTCCAAGATGGGTGGGAGTTTGTTAAAAAGGAGATTCTAAAGGCTCAACTACAAACAATTCTAGTAAGAAAAATGGTGAAAGACAGAAAAAAAGACCAATATGACTTTTTACAAATTCAGAGAGGACCTGAAAACAAAGAACATATTGGAAGTAGAAAGGAGGTTAGGCCACAAAGGGAGAGTACAGTCAAGTAGAAAGGAATTGCAAGGATTGCATTAAAAAGGCAGCATCTGAATATGAATTGAGGTTAGCAAGAGACTCTAAAAGCAACAAAAACATTATTCAGGTTCATTTGTAGCAAAAGACAGAGAAAAGAAATAGTGGCTCAAGTACTTAATATAGATGAAAATATGATAAGAGATGACAAAGAGAAGGCAAAAATGCTCAATTCCTACTTCAGCTCAGTCTTTTCCCCAAATGACAGCCAGCTTATGATCCTCCAGGCAAATGGAATACAAGTGGAGAGAACAAGGTTACAGTTTGGGATTGATAAATAGGAATACCTTACTACTTCAGATGAGTTCCAACCTTCAAAAAATTGTATGGTTGGAACTATACAATGTTTAATAAGGTGTATTTTAGCTATTTAAGTGTACTGATTTTAGTTATAAGCAGTGATGGGATGACAAAAATTCTACTACCACGCCATGATGTCACGGACGTCATGGGCGTGGCCAATGTCATGACGTCATGGCCGAAGCCGACATCATGACGTTGTGGGCGGGGCCAAAAATAAAAATAAATAACAAATAAAAATAAACATACACACACACACCCCTCCCTCTCAGCCCACCCACCCAGACACAAATAAATAAATAAATAAATAAATAAAAACAACCACCCACCAAAACACAAATAAATTACCCCTCGCTTACCTTTCTTGGGACCCGGCACCCCGACTGCGTCCACAGCCGCCGCCGCCACCGGAGCTGCCTGCACCCCTGTGGCGTCCTCGGGGCGGTACCTTTTTAGCCCGGCTCCGGCCATGGCCAGGGGCGGCGGGCAGCAGTGGCTCCAGCCGCGGCTCCAGCTGCGGCTCCAGCCACGGCTGCCGAGCCTCCCTGGGCCGTCCCCATGCCGCACCACCGCCGCCTGCATTCCTCCTCCGCCAGGCGCCGCAGCCGAGCTAAAAAGGGACCGGCCCAAGGAGGAGGCCACAGGAATCCAGCCAACGGCAGCTCCGGCGGCAGCGGGCGGCGGTTGCAGGCACCCAGCCCACAGGCCGGCGCCCGGCGGAGGAGGAGGCGTCAGCGGTGCACTGCACCGGGCGTCCCCAGGGCATGGGGCTTGTCGGCAGCGGACGGCCCAGGCAGTCCTCAACGTGCCGCGGGGGAGGTGCCCTTCTCAGAGGGCTGGTGCCGCCTCCGCCGCCGCCGTCCTGAAAGCTTTAAACAATTTTTTTAAAAATTGGAGCTAAAATGGTTCCAATTGACTGCGCATGTGCAGAAACTCAATCTGACACATGCGCAATGTGTCAGATTGAGTTTCTGCGCATGCGCAGTCAATTGGAGCCATTTTAGCTCCGATTTTTTTAAAAAAAATTCTTTCGGTGAGGCGTCCGGAACCGGACGCCCCAAAAGTGGACTCCCCTCCCGGAGAACCCTCCGGAATTGGTCCTACCGGTTCCAGGGAACCGTCTGGAACCGGGGACATCCCATCACTGGTTATAAGGTTGTGACTCGATTTTGTGATTGTAGTTTTTGTTGACTGCAAGCCGCCTCGAGTCGCATGGCAAGCAGGCGGTGATATAAGTCTAAATAATAAAATAAAATAAACTTGAAATGGGTTATTTTCCCCATAAGTGTGGTGATTTTATCTGCATATCTACAGGCAGTAGACTGATGCTATTCGGTCAGGGCTTTATAATACCACTGCTTTCATATAATATTCTGCAAACTCCACAAGGTGAGGTCTCAGTTTTGTTCTTCTTTCCTCTCAGTTAATAATGTGTTTCTCTTAGTCTTGTGTGAGAGAAACATTCAAAACTGTACCTGGCATATTCATGATATATACAGTCAAACCTCACATAACGAGCATTTCGTTTAGCGAAAAACTCGCATAACAAGCAAGGTTTTCTTTAAGCGGTCTGACTCGCATAACGAATTTTTCGCTATGCTAGTCAGAATTTTCCCTATGGAAAAACTTGCATAACGAGCGTTTCTATGGGAAAAACTCACATAGCAATTTTTTTTTTACTATGCGACTTTTCCCCATAGAAACACTCATTATGCGAGTTTTTCCATAGGGAAAAGTCCGACTCGCATAGCGGATAATTCGTTATGCAAGTCAGACTCGCATAGCGAATTTTTCACATAGCGAGCAACCTCGCAGAACGCATTAAATTCATTCTGCGAGGTATGACTGTATATATACCACTGTCTTTAAAGGGTGTATATCTCATAAACATGCCAAGTACGGGTCATGTGTTCTCAGTTGTGTGACTGATTAACTGATGCCATTGCTTTCTGTCTTGAAACCTGAATTAACAAATGAACACAGGTCATTGATAATAGGGGAGTGTAAGATTTATTGACCGGACTCTCCCCAGCCAGTCAGGCTGGTGGAACGAGGGGCAGCTGCGTGGACTGGCTGGCCAGCCATAAAAGACTTTGCCATTGCTGCCACCATGACAACCGCCAGGCTCTCCCCGCCCAGTTGGATGGTGGAATGAGGGGCAGCTGCATGGACCAGCCAGCCGGTCATAGGAGATCTTGCCATTGCTACCGCCATGACCACCACCAGACTCTCCCTAGCCAGTCGGGCAGGCGGAACAAGGGACAGCTGTGTGGACCAGCCAGCTGGCCATAAAAGACCTTGCCATTGCCACCACTGTGACCACCACCAGACCCTCCCCAGCCAGTTGGGCTGGCAGAGCAAGGGGCAGCTGCGTGGGCTGGCTGGCTGGCCACAAAAACCTTGGCGTTGCCACCGCCGTGTCCACCACTGGACTCTCCCCAGCTAGTTAGGCTGGTGGAGCAAGGGGCAGCTGCGTGTACCAGCCAGCTGGCTGAAGACCGCCAACGCTGAGGCCACAGCTGTTCTGTGGCCAGCCACTCGCTGCTGGGAAGTGATAAAGACTCTCCTGACTATATTGTATTTTCTTGACTGAATTGTATTTTTATTTTCATGTAAGATTTATTGACTGCATTGACTGTATTATATTTGCTGTTCTATTTATATTATGTTGTACAATAAAACCCCTACTTATGTAAAAAGTCTGTTCCATAGGCTTTTGCTTAAATTGGTTTTTTATGTAACTCAAAACAAACCCATAGGGGAAATTATTTTGTTACGTAACTCGAAGCAAACCCATAGGAGAAATGAATTTTTTATGTAACTCAAAGCAAACCCATAGGAAATCATGTTACATAAATTTATGTAAATTGGGACATTTATGTAAATCAGGACATGGTTTTAGCACAAAATCATTATGTAAGTCAAATTTTATGTAACTCAGGGCATATATAAGTTGGGGTTTTACTGTATTTATATTTGATATTGTAATATATGTTGCCCATGTTATGTTAGCCGCTCTGAGTCGCTTCGGCGAGGAGAGCGGCATATAAGTCTAAATTAACAACAACAACAACAACAACAACAACAACAACAACAACAACAACAACAACAACAACAACAACAACAACAACAACAACAACAACAACAACAACAACAACTTAGTTTTTATATTTCAGCTACTTGACAGCTGTACAACTCAGCTAAGAATGCCACAGCCTGCAAAGATACTGTACACACCTGTTGGAGAGAAAGTACAATCATGGGATGAAATAGAAAGAGACATGATTGTGTGTGTTTCTACAGGACATCCATTTATGAGCAGACAAGGTAATTTATCACAGTCTTCCTGGTTTGTCACACATTTAGACTGGATATGAAGAAATATGGAAAATATAATTATGAATCTTAGAATCTCTTCACACACAATTTTGCACTACTTCATTTTAATATATTTTTGAATGATGAATATAGTGATTATAATGATTGCTTAGCAGGCTCTCCCTCCAAATCTCAAATTTTTAAACTCTATCAGCCTTGGGAGGAAATGCAAAACAATGTACAAATGTAGTATACAAAACAAAATCTGAAATGGTCTAACGGCTACATTCCAGAGGACACCCTGTTGATATTGACCAAAGTCCACAGCATACTTGAGCTCTATTTTTAAAAGTTGTACACCATCTACTGTGACTAGTTATGCTGAGCTGCAGCCACAGGAAGAACAGAATTAGTGACTGAAATCTTATTGGAGGTGGAGTTCCTTGCAACAAAGATGGCATCAATAGCAGCTATGCTGTGGATCTATTGAGCGTAAAAAGTTTACAGCAGACACTCCCTTATGTTTTGGGATACCTGGGTATCCCCTTCATCCTGCAGCAGTATTCAGGAGCCATGGAATCAGGAGAGAAATGATTTAACACTAGAAAATCATCTCCGTTAGTCCCTTTGCCAGGATCGGCAGTTATTTTACAACTTTAAATTTTGAGGCTCTCATAGAATAAAGGGTACCAACAGCCACTATTTCTGAGGGCTATTTATAGCCTCCAGTATTGGAATCAGTATTTAGTACCTCAAGTACCTCTGTTTCAAGTGCTAAGGAGGAGAGGTTGGAAGATACTTGTGCACAGACTCCAAGTTTATGGTTTCCCAGATGCAGGTAGTTAGGCAGTTTGTCAATAGAATGCTATACTAGAGAGTACTTGGGTTTGACCCTCCCCCCCAAAAAAAAATCTTATCAGATTCTTATTTATTAATCAAAGAAGAAAATTGTGTTTCAGCCATGAAGCATGAAGTTGAAGTTAGAGCACATTATGCCAGAATTCGGAAGCTGGAGGGTCCAGAATCTACTGACATTATTGTGTCCCCATCAAAGAACATTATACAGAAGGTAATATAATTATTATTATTATATTTGTATTTATATGCCGCTCTCCTTGCCGAAGCAACTCAGAGCGGCTTACAATGTTACAGTATCAAATATAAAAGCAACAACATATCAATATAACAAATATAATACAGTCAATATAGTCATAAAAGCAAAAGCACAATACAATCAGAAAAATGCAATTCAATCAAAAGAAAATACATTATGGTCAAAAATATACGATACAACACAGTCTAGAAAGTCCTATCCCTAATAAATAATAAATAAATAACCGGCCAGGGGAGAGTCCAGGGAAGGTCTTACGGCCACGGTGGCGGCGGTGGCGGCAGGGTCTTTTGTAGCCGCCCGCTGCTTTCTCCAGCTATTCCTCGTTTCCCCCACCCCGACCGGCCAGGGGAGAGTCCAGGGAAGGTCTTACAAGTTCACTGGAGAGGGTGGAGACGTCCATGGCTGCCTACCGCCCGAGTCCCGCAGCTGTTGCTC
This sequence comes from Furcifer pardalis, assembly GCA_030440675.1. Taxonomy (NCBI): domain Eukaryota; kingdom Metazoa; phylum Chordata; class Lepidosauria; order Squamata; family Chamaeleonidae; genus Furcifer; species Furcifer pardalis. The sequence continues at coordinate 80,274,531 of CP126894.1, read as the reverse complement.
CCTTGCGGCCGGCTGGCCGAGGGAGAGACCGGCGAAGGCGGCGGAGGCGAAGGTCTTTAACGCCCCCCGAAGGTCTTTTATCGCCGCCGGGACCCGCAGGTGTTGCTCCCTTCGAGGCCGCTGTAAGCCGCCCAGAGTCGGGTCTACCCGCTGATGTTCTGACAGGTGGTAGCGGTGGCGGGGCATGACGGTCGTGCCGCCTCCAGTTTTTAAAGTTTTTAAAGTTTCCCGCTTGGGCGGGACTTCTCGCCAGGTGCCGGCAGTTCGAAGGCTGCAGGAATTGGCGGCCGCCGCGGCCTCTCAGCCCGGCCGCTGGTGTTCTGTCTGGCGGCAGTGGTGGCAGGGCATGGCAGTCTTGTTGCCTCCAGCTTTTAAAGTTTCCCGTTTGGGCGGGACCTCGCCAGGTGCCGGCAGTTCGAAGGCTGCAGGAATTGGCAGCCACGGCGGCCTCTCAGCCCGGCCACTGGTGTTCTGTCTGGCGGCGGTGGTGGCAGGGCCACCTTGTGTAATAGTATTGTATAATACAGGGGTACCCAATTCCCAATTTGGAATTTTTAAAATGAGTGGCACATCCCTAGCATATCAGAAAATAAACAAAATAAAAACGCTGTAGCAGTTTATTTATTTATTTATTTATTTGTTGGTTTGTTCAGATTTATTTTGCTGCCCACTTACTGAGGCAATTTAGGGCGGCTTACAGTCACAACAGCAGCAGTACAGTAACAATAATAAAATACAACTTCACAAAACAACCAAAGCAGAACACAGACTAACTCACCTTTGGCCGCTGATGGGGGCCTGGAGGTGGGGGCGAGGTCCTCAGCCGCCTGCCAGGCCATGGCATCTTCTCCCTCAGGCCCAGAGGACTTTGTCCCCCTAGCATAAACAGATTAACACATCTGAGATGAGGAAGAGTCTGTGTTTAAGCCTGTGTTGAACTGCAACCAGGAATCAAGGTTGACTCAGCCTTCCATCCTTCCAAGATCAGTAAAACGAGTACCCAGAATGTTGGGAGCAAAATGACAATTAACTTGCAAACCACCCAGAGAGTGCACTAAGCGTTATGGAACAGTATATAAGTGTGATTGATTTGCTTTTGCCTTGCTAGTATAATAGAAACTAATGGCACAGAGTTAGATAGGCTTATATAGACACCACTTCTGGTATGGAGATGAAACAATGAATTAAGGTATAGCAGTATAGTAGCAATACAGTACATCTAAATTTGACTTGATTAATATACTGTATATGCTCGAGTATAACTCTAGGTTTTTAGCCCCCAAAATGAGGTCCAAAATAGGGATTCGACTTATACTCGGGTCAATGACCTTGAGGGTTCCAAAGCCGCAGTGGGGCAAATTCAAACATACAGTTAAAAAACACCACTAACACTACCATAAAAACTCAAAAATATACCCACACAAATGCCTAAATTTATTAATTTTACCAGATTTTCATGTATTTAAATTATTGAAACTCACAGCTGCTGAATTTTCCACCCCCAACTTATACTTGGATCAATCTGTTTTCCTAATTTTAGAGGTCCAAATTAGGTACCTCGACTTATATTCGGGATGACTTATAGTCAAGTATATATGGTACATAAAATAATCTGTCTTTTTTAATCAAGGGAGAAGGTAAAAATCTCTACCTGTATTCTTGTTTGCCTGTTTCTCTTTGGAACCTGTTTCTGACATTTTCCAGTTCAATGATGTTGCCCCTGAGGTTAAAGGTCCTGTCCAGGGAGACAGAATTCTATTCTTGTCATGACTTACCTTGCATGTCCTCCTATGTCAGAATCTTTTCTAATTTCAGTTTTGTGTTCATTCTTTGACATAGAGATTGAAGTGGACATGTAAAATGTTGCTATGTAATACTGGCAAAAGATTACAGATATATAACACTGGAAAATGAACAGGTTGAAAAATCCTTGATGTTGTTGGTTACATTATTAGTTCTTTTAACAGTGTTCTCTGTGTAGATATTAGACAAAGCTGGGATGTTGGTCTGCAGCTTTGGTTCCCATGTCAGTCAGTCTCTTTCTTCCAAGGTCTCTTGTTGACCATGTACTTTCTTTTCAGCTTGATGGGACAAGGAGATAGATAAAATAACTGTCTCTAGACACGTTTCAAGATGTGGTTTTAGCTGGAACAGTACATTATAACTACAGGTATTCTGCTGTTATCTGTACTAGGTTTGTCTTGTAAAAAATCATTTGTAAGTCCCAATCTAGCCCTGTTGATCTGTCTTTTTTTTACTTTGTTGGTTGGGGTATTGCAGTCTGAAAAACAAGTTGTTTAATCCTCATATAGAGACCATCTATCTGACAAGTCTAACCACAGGGGTTGCATGTTAATAATGGGCTTGCTTCTGAGTGAAATCTGGAGGTGTGTAAATTTGAACTGTTGTTGGTGTCCAGCATAAAGTGGTGCTTGTATGTTCATGGTAGACTTGTGCAGTAGTGTTCTCAGTGGAACTGTTGCATGGATTTGTCTAGGCCAAAGTTAATAATGGGGTGGCAGTTATTAAGCTCTTTGTCTTTTCCTTGAACTAAAAAAAAGATATTATTGCTAAATCTCAGGTAGAGAAGAGGTTTCTGGGAACAGGAGTTGAGAAAGCATTGTTTTCAGTCAGCTATGAAGATGCCGACTGGTTGGTCTCATCAAATTGAAGTATTTGATGAGTTGTACAGTATTACATAGCAACATTTTACATGTCCACTTTCTGGGTAGAGGGGTGGGGCAAGTGCCCACAGTGAGAATGGGTAGGGATTTACTGGCCAGGTATATACTTATGGGCCACCCTATAGATTGTGAAGGAAGGCTGCTAGGTCAATGCAGAATTGTAACTTAGTTTGACAGGGCAATGCACAGGCCTTTCATATCACAAACTAGATACAGGTAGTTTCAAAGTTGCTAGATAGTTTCAAAGTTGTTCAGTGAGTTCATTTAAGACAAGTGGACCTTCAAAAGGACCACTTCATAATCAAGTATTATTAAACCCAATTCAGCATCAAAGGCATTTTCCAACATTTCTAGTGGTGTCTCAAGTAATATCTCATATATTAAAAATTACTGAATTGGAGAATCTTCATGTAGCATTAGGTAGGACCCTTTCTGTATCCATACCTATTGCAAGCTCAGTGTATCAGGATATAGGCTTCAAACTCTTTAGAAGTGAAGTCAGATATGAAAACCATTTACATGAACACATTTTACAAAGTTGGTTATTCATTTCATAATTTTATCAGGAAGCCCTGCTTAATGCAAAACATTTACAGCTATTGTCTCTGATCATAACTAGGGACTCCCATTTTAAAGTTGCCTATATTCCCCTTGCAAAGTACAGTACTTCATGCAAAGCCTGGAAAAGTTAGTTTGCAGTGCTATAACAGATGTGATGATTGTGGACACTAAGTGTCTCTACACATTTTTTATACTTTGCCCAAAATTGCCTGCATACTACAGTGATTGCTTTGTTGCAGTAAGACCAATTTAGCTTAATCAGTTATACGGTGTGAGTAAATTCAGATGTGGGACCAAAGCCCATTTATATTGAGTATCACATTAATTCTTCCACTTACCTTCTGTTGTAGAAAGCCATAAATGCAACATAGCCGTTAGCAGTTACCGCTGGGAGCTCTGAGCTTGAACCTGATTAAAGATTTCCCTGATGCCATTTGTGGTGAGAGGGAGATCTCATTGGAAGTGATTCATAGCTAGGAATTCCATTACTAGAGCAGTTTTAAATATTTTTAAATAATTGTCTAGAAACAGAATCTGCAATGAGAGAAAAGGAATCAAGGGAGAAAAATGTTTAGAGTTAATTGTTAGAGAGTTTTTTTAAAGCCACTAGAGGGGGAGCTTATTTCATCAACCTACTAGGTTAGTAATCAATTTTTTAAGAAAAGTGATTATATAGACCGATAAATTGTTGTGTAAAATTCTGGGTCAATGGCATTATTGGCTAGAGCCTAATGACAATACTAAAATCAAAATTTTATCCCACGATAAAGTAGTATTTAATGAATTGTAGATTACAAGAAATGTACTGTATTAACAACTTTTAACATAGAAAAATTTGTTTTAGTGCTAAACATTCTTCTTTCCTAACTTTATTCATTGTCAGCATATAAAATAATTTCTAACAGTGAAATAATACGAATAGGACTGTATTTCAGGCTGTACTCTTCACAGTAAAGTATGTCAGACTCGTTCTCCCATAAGCAAAGTAATTTATAATTTACATTAATTCAGTATATAGAGAAGGACCAATTTAGCTATTAGAATTCTGCAACTGTAAGAGTTAACTCCAGTATCCTGAAAACATAACAGTAATGCCTAATTCACCCAGCCATTTTTACAATAGTGCTAAAGTATGTCTGAATAGTATTCTGGGCACTATATATATAATATACAGATGTCACTAAACCCTAGAAAACCTTCAAAATGTTTAACTGAATGAAGATATGGTCTTATCTTCATATATCAGAAGATATATAGGGGTGTACCTAACACTACAGGCTCAGAAAATACTACCCCAACAGATCCCTAACAGGTCTGTTTAATTCAGTGATTACTTTACTGTTCAAAATCTTATATATTTGTTGATGAATTGGTCCATTGATTTTACAATTTATAAAATATATTTAATATATATCGAAAGGAAATTATTGCTATATATAATGTCATATAGGTACTAAAGAAGATATTTTTGTCAAATAAATTGCTGTTACCAACACATAGCATTTTTTAAAAAGGAAAATGTCTTTCAACTATGGGTTAAAGGAGAATATGATAAGAAATTGATCTGAAATACCTGATTACATCTATGTATTTCAGCCTTCCAGATTTCAAATAATGTTAATTTTCACGGATATTACCTTTATTGATTTGAATCACCTTCATAGGAAAAATAAATCAGATATCTTCTTTTTCTGATATCAATAGGTATCCATTTTACCATTACGCTAAAGTGCCTCCAAGTTATCTGTGATCCTGACAGCGTTCTCTGCAAATTGTAATTCCTATGTTATGGAAACATTAAGATGATACAAATGTAAATCAGCGTGACAGACTATGTGCAGAATGTCCTCAGGAGAACTCCGCATGTCTGCATATTTCATTGGGAACTTAGTCCTTAAATATAATTAAAATGTTGATTTAGCAATCCAAGAGAGTTTACTTCTAACGTATTTTTCTAAAGGAGAAAAAAAGCTTAATGGTTTAATATTTTCTCTTTTTTTATTCCTTCTTGTCTACTTCACTTCTTATCCTTTTTTTTTTGCTTTGTTTGTATGAAAGGATTAGAGTCTCATCCAATCAAGGATTTTAAAATTTCCATTGAAAAGTCTCTTGGGGGAATGTTATTCGTCTTAATTAGCAGAGTATAAAGTATAAAAAACACAACAGCAGCACAGAGAAACATGGAGAGATTAACTCAATCTCTGTAGCACCCGCCCCCTCTCTCCAGAATAACATTTCATATGGCAAAATCACTTTGGAAGTATTTAAAATAGGAAAAAGGTATCTTTACTTACAATTGCCATCTATAGTTACACTCAATAGAAAAATACAGGGAATTGAGGCTCCAGCATGTGGAGAAAACCTCCATTGCTTGCTGCTTGGATCTTGGTCAGAAGAAGGAGGGTAGATTATCAACAAAACAATGGAAACAAGCTAACGAACAGGAAGAGGTGGTAGTGGCGTGTCTCAAATGCCAGAGGTGGGGAAAAGAACTCTCCCAATCTTGTTAGTGGAAAAACACAATCAGATTAACCTGCAAAAGTCACACACACACACACACGCACACACGCACACACACACGCACACACGCACACACACACACACTGATATCCACTGTTAGTACATACAAGAGTTTTTTTCCCAAACAACCCTTCCCAAAGCTTGCATGCAACCAGCAGCATAGAAAGGGGGATGAGGGGGCAGCTTGCCCCAGGTGGCACATTTTGGGCTGTGGGCATTCTTGGACTACAATTCCCAGAAGCCTAGCGGGAGCGGGTGCCTGCATCCACCAGGGGGAGGCAAATTTTACTTATGCCCCGGGTGGCTGAAATCAATGTATGCAACACCCCTCTTCAAGTCTCATCTTGCTTTCCAGGTTCTTGAAACTATCTCCTGATATAGACTTTGTCAAGATTCCATAGTCATTATTCAGTGGAACAATAGATAATCTGAATGGTCGCTTTCTTGGTCAGGTCACACACCAGTTGGTACCACACACCAATGATCCAGGCATTCATCTTCTCACTCTTTGAGAGTTTGGTGCAGCTCTGGTTATCTTCCATCTTCTGGACTGGCATCTCTTCCTCTATTCCAAAGTCCTTTAGCAGTTCCCTTAATTTAGTTATTTTCCTAATATCGATTTAATAGTCTGAGAAAGTTGATTCTAAGGTATGTTTCTCTAAAAGAACACTTTGTGGTTTAATGTCTTCTCTTTTTTGTTCCTCCTTGTCTAACTCACCTTTTAGCCATTTTGTTTGCATGGGAGGATTAGAGTCTCATGCAATTGAGGATTTTTAAATTCCAACTGTGTCTAGTTCCTACCTCTATTAAAACAAAGTTACTCCTTAGTTAACATACTTGTTAGTCAAAATACGTATATAAAGTTCAAAGTTACATGTAAAATGAACAGATAAAAATTGGATAGTTGCATTTTAGTCCTCTGTCCCTGCTTCAGACACCATTATTCTCTCATCACAGTATGCTATATTCCAGTGATGGACTACCAGAAGCCCAAGTCAGCACTCCTGTTGATCAGGGATTCTGGGAATTAAAGTTCAAGAACATCTGGAGTGCCAAGATTTACCATCACTGCTGTAGTCATATACACTATGATATAATTGAATCTCTTGGCCTTCTTTATTTCCTTTTATCACTGCACAGTAGAAAGCACTTAACTGTATCATGGTGCTAGTTTGATTTCATGGGTGGTGTTACATTTTATGAGAGCCTAGGCTCTCATCACATCCTTCTTTTTACTGGTTTGTCTTCTGATGGAAAATCTGGTAGACTTACTTACTGGGTACAACCAATGGTTGCAACCAATTGGAAGTCAATCATTTGCTAGAACAAATGTGCACAACTTGTGACACATTACTAGCCAGGTTCCTGTATTGTGAGTTGTCAAGAGCTTGACTTTATCCCTGTTCAGACAATTAGAAAATCAAGGCAACAGTTGAGATCTGCCCTATGCATGCAGTGAGTATAGGCAGATATAGGTTAGGGCTGCAGTAGAGTGTCTGTGTTAAATATCTGTGACTTTTCAGATATTCAGTTAGTGAAGACAGAGGGAATGCAAGTAAGGCAGAACAGACAGAAATGTCTCATGAAAACAGATAGCGTACCATTTATTTCCGCTTTTCCTAGAGCATTACAATCTGTCTAGTCTCACATAAAATCTGAGATGATCTAGTCTGCAATTACTATGAAAAAGACCATGGGATGGACTTAGACATTTTCTTCTCCAGAAAAAACCTGAAAAGCACAAACTACTAAATAAAACTGTACAAATATGAATACATGAAAGTGTGCCCCAGTATTATTAATGACCATAGGTTGTTGTTGTTTTTTACACACAGGTCAACATGAATAGCAATCTTTTGGCACTTACCTGCAGACCTCATCAAGATTCCAGTGACCAGGCAAGTAGCACCTGAAGTACACAATCATTTTAGTTGGCACTGTTAAATTGGAAGTCATGGATGACTAACTGATACAGGGCTCATATGAATAGAAGTGGCATAGTAGACTCCATGCTAGTAGAAGTCTAAGAGTAATAATCATTGTATTGCATTGAACTCAGCAGATAACTATCAGCCAGTGCAGCTGGAACAGAATAGGTGCCATGTGACTTGTAGAATCCCAGCCTCTGTATGTTTTAACAGTTAAACCTTCCAAGTTGCCTTCAAAGGCAAACCCATAGATGGTAAATTACAATAACCTGATCTCATGAAACAGTGTGAACAGGTAATCTGACCATGATTTCCACCTTTTTCTCCAGGAGGAGCATTGAGTCTAAGATACCATCCAACTTGGTCACCAGGGAAATCTGTATATCATCGCCTATCAGAGATGGTAACAACTGGATTGCTCAATTGCTGAGTGGCTAGTGTCTTGTCCAAATTATCTTGTCCAAATCCAGCTTCAATTTGTTAATCCTCAACCACTTGATCGTAGCCTTCAGATAATTACTGTCACAGCTGCTTTTAGTTGTTTAGTATTTAAAGATTTAGCTGGGTGGTGCCATATTGATGGTACCTAACTCCAAAGGTACAGATAATCTCCAACAGTGATCTTATGTCCACGTTGAAGAGCATCTGTGCTAAAATCAAACATTGAGGAACTGCACAAAGCAATTCCTATGGGCACTGATAGAGAATCTTCTTTCTTTTGTAAAGAAAAGATGAAAAGCATTGCATAACTGGTCTAGCTAGGCCCGATCTTTCTCGAACCTCATCAACTTACCGGTATATATTGTGACTCAGTCCGAAGCCATCTCAGTATCATAGCCAGACTAGAAGTCAAATGACAAAGTGTCCTGTGCAGACTTCATTTTGTACATTGCCACTGCATATTGTCTGCCCAATATTGTCACGTACTGACTGATACTGCATTTTAAAAGATCACAAGATCCCTGTTAGATCAGACCAAAACTTCATCCAGTAAAACATCCTGTTTCAATTAATGGCTAGACAGATGTCCCAGGAAGCACCACCACCACCACCACCACCACCACCACCACAACAACAACAACAACAACAACAGAGCCCAGCTACCTTTTTTGTCTGCAATATGAATTCAAAGGCATAAACTTTGTTATGGAGGTGCATTATAGCTATTACCTGTATAGCTATTTCTGGCTGACAGAGCTGTCCTCTATGAATTTTCCTATCTCAGCTACTGGTCAGCACTTCATCAAAGGGCAAACAAACAAAAAACAACAGATTAATGGTCAGACAAAGCTATAATAGATAAATTAATTTATGGCTAGAATTCTATTTGTATTCACATAAGGTTTGTATAACTTGTCACAATTAATTGTGGCTAATCAAAGTGATGCCAGAGCACATTTGGGTTCTGTATCTGGGCACATAACTAAGAATATGAGTGAGACACACCTTGGTATGTATTAGTTATTTACAATTAACCACAGCAAGATATGTATAACTCATGTGAACAGCAGTAGGATTCTAGCCTATGTTTATTTGATTGCAACTGTGAGATACTAATATCTTAATTATTATTTCAACTTTCAAATTCTGAATTCAAAATTTTACATTAAATGTGAATGCAGAATATTAAATATTACATATCTGTAGACTATTGGAAAAATATTGGAAATTTGAAGAAAATACATGTAAGTGTTGTACTGTATTCTTTGTCACAATTTTCTGCTATATCAGTTCCTACAAGCTGGAAAAGCTGTGCTATGTCCAGATCCCAACAAATGTTAAACAAGTTTTGAAATGTTTCAGAAATTTATCAACCTCCATATCCCTTTATCAAAATATGAAGGTTTACACCAGCTAATGAGAAATAGTTATTGGTCTTTGGGGCTAACTATACACACTTTGCTATTAATGTTAAACAACAGCAAAAGTACTGAAATATAAGATGGCTAGGCTTTTGGTTTTAATTTTTTACCTTTAATTTTGCAATACTATACTATATTTTATTTCAAATGATTGTGTGCCCACTGTATACATTGGGTAATGTGTAAATGAATCTCATTGTCTTTCTCAGTCTCTCTATGCCTGACTACCATTGTATATTACAATTGACTGAAAAGAATACAATATATGATAGATCTGAGTATCTTCCTCTGTTATCTCCTTAATTGGTTTTTTGTTTGTTTTCTATGAAGTCTAGATTAATAAAATAGCACCTTTGTCCAAAGTTTCAACTTTTGAGGTATGCTGTTTCAATATCCTGCCTGTGCTGGGCTTCTGTTGATGATTTAATTATCATAAATATAGAGAAGAATATACATTATTAAGGATAAAACGCTTGCTAAAATTTCCACTTCTGAAACTCTCTGAGGTTCATCTACAGTTACACAGTGAATGGCACATCTGCCTTGGAAACATCTGCTCTGTGAAATAAGCTTCTGAATGCCTCTGTCTAATATTAAGACTTGTCCAGAATCCTATTGCTGATCAGATGACCCCAACTGTCTATGCCAGAATGTAGAGCAATCTCCCCCTGTGATCCAATTAGCATGGTTTTGGCCCCATGTCCAGAATACCAGAGAATGGGAGTTCTCTGTGCAATTCTGAACCAAGTATACTTACTAGTAACTGCAGAATTTCCTTCCTTTTCTCTGCTGAAGAAAACCACTTCTATCCTGAACTATAGGACCAACTCTATATGAACCAAGGGACTGCGGTGGCTCAGTGGTTAAGAAGCTCACCTTGTTAGTTGGAAGGCTGGTAAGTTGGCAGTTCGAAACCTGGGTACTGCATGATGGATTGAGTGCCTGCCTCTGTTCCAGCTTTTGGGGACATTAAAGGAGCCTCATTTGGGTGTTTTCTGAGCAGAGTTTCTTCCACAAAAATCCTTTCAACCCAGAATAATTTGTGACATGAAATTATTATTATATATGAATCAGAGGAGTCTCATCCATTTTATTATGACCAAGTAAGATAGATGCATTCAGTGAGATTTCCCAGCTTATAAATTCAAGAAATATAATAATAATCTGTGTGATTCTGCTTGTTTGCTCAAATTTTATATATTTTATGTAAGCCTTCAAATGTAACAGGCTTTTACTAACCAATAGCCTTTCTCTTAATTAAGTGGTCAAACCTGACCATAATGTCTTTGTTTCATTTACACTTTAAAAACATATCAGGAAAGCTATAAGCACCTAATATAACCACTCCGTGGGATCAGTTTGCGCGCTGTTCTGCACCACATTTGGAAAATAGTAAGTGTTGTTCCAATTTTACAGTTAGTATTTTAAAATAGCTATTCATTTTTATTCTCCTGTAAATTTCTATTTCTTATTGCTAAAGACAGCATCATAAAGGGGGTGTCTGAAATATTAAACAGTAAAATGTTATAAGAAATGTAGCTGTTGAAATTACACAAGACACAGCTATGTTTTCATTTAATGTTATTGACCACCGACTCTCTTACATTCACGGATTTCCCAGAATAAAGAAAGAATCTTCCCCCAGTAGTCTATTTCAATTACGTTCACATTCTTTTTGCACTTAACCACTGGGGCCAGCTTGCAGCATTTAACATGACTTCTGTTTTTGAAAAAGTACCAGAATAACATAACACTTCCCGGTACATTACATGTTATCATTAAGGATCACTAAACTTTTTCTTTGCTGTCCCTGTCTCTTTTTATACACCTGCCTTTTCTTGCTAACAGTAAAGACTAATATTAATGGAAAACCCATTAAAAAAACTATTATCCTATGAAGAAAAAGTGAATGCACTCAAGTGTAAAAGGAAGATGTATCGATCAATTTCCAGCTAAACCTGGCTTGTCTGACACTTTGCAACAGTGGAATGTATTTTTATTGCATGGCCAGGTAGTTCAGATTTCCGGTCATTTTCAGTAAAGACCCATTTTATAACATGGATAAAATTTTATCACTGTGCTATGAAAAGAAAATTAGGCTTCATAACTCACATTGGACCCTGAAGTAACTGCTTCTATAAATGTTTAAAACATTATCAAATTTAATGCACCTGTACTGAAAAATCAGTGTTTGTCTCTTCCCCACCCCGCATTAAGGAAAGATTATTTCCCTCTCTTTCCCCAGAAGAGAAGACATTTTGGGATTCTGTTAATATTTCCAGAAAAATGAAAACTTAGTTGCTACTTTTAATTTACTAGTATTGTGTTGAAGATATCTTGAGGCATTTCAATAGCATATCCTATCTAATTGATATAAAATGCACTCCAGTAATATTTCATTGGGCTAACTTGCTTCCGACCTCTGCAAAATATACTGATGATGTGAATTAACTCACAATCTCTTGCAGTAGCTTTGAATGTACAACAAAATGCCATGCAAAAATGAAGTATGCATCCTATTATGCCAAAAGAATTTACAAACATTTGAAGTTGCATTCTCACTTGTTCTTGGGCTGTATGAATTAGATGACAGCTATTTAAGTCGGTCAGAAATATAAAATGAATTGATATTTTAAATGATGTTCACAGCCTGTTAAGTGCATCATTATTATATTTATTGTTGGAAGTAAAAATCTAAGGAATTGATATTTATGTTGGTGCAGCTGCTTGAATCCTGGGAAACAAAATATAACAGACTCATTACAGTTGTATCATAAAAACTCATGAAACATGAAAGCTGTGTGATTTTTAGAGATACTCCTGGTCTCTGTTCTATAAAGTAAAATATTCTTCAGACAACATCATATAATCTAATTCTGATATTCATATAGGCCTGACATGCACATACAATGGCCCATTAAATTCAGTGGATAGGAGCAGTCTGTTGCAAACAAATTTGCTCCCTCCACTGAAATTAAAGGAGAAAATAATCCAGCTGTCTGAATTTCTGTTTTTAGGACAGGGGACAACATTTCCAGAAATATCTATCCCATCTTTCAAAACTACATCTTCACAGCACTTAGAAAGTTAAAGTTGACCCAGAGCATCATCCTACCACCTGTTCAATTAGGGATAACTGTGGTATGTCATTATATCTCTTCTTCTTAAAAGAAACATTCCAGGCTCAGCTTCAGGGTTGTGGCTACAAGACGTAGGTCAAACAAGAAGCATTTGTATTTTTCATTTCATTCCATACTGCAGGACTGTCACACTGCTGGAAAATCTAAGAATCAAGAAGGATGTCATTTGATGATTGTGTGATAGATTTAAAGCATGTAATTGAACCATTAAAATATGGCTTTTGCTACAGGTTAGATTTATCAGTATTCTTTTACTCTTTGTGTTATTTCTGATTCAGAGTCTTTATTTCAAAAATAGCTTTGATAACAGTTTTGATCAGATTTTGAACTGCTTTAGATACCTTTCAAATAGATTTTTTTTTATTTCTATCACTGCCCCACCCCGGAGACTCTAGGCGGCTCACAAGAAAAACAAAGACGAGTCAACAATCTAAAAACCAATCAAAAGACACCCATCAAATCTAAAAACCCATCAAAAGATTGCAAGATTAAAAAATTAAAAGTTTAAAAGAGAGAAAGAGCATTTACCAGATTAACCAACAGGCCAGGGTTACTGTATTGCTGGCACCCCATACCTGCCCTGCCACCCATGTCTTTAAACCTTTCCTGAAGGGCAGCAACTCTATCTGGAGACACAACTCAATTGGCAGGAGGTTCCATAGGGCTGGAGCAGGCACTGAGAAGGCCCTCTTTCTAGTGCTAGAAAGACGCACCTCTCTAGCTGATGGAACAATTAGAGAGCCTCTCCGGTCCGCTCTGGTGGGATGGACAGATGTTCTTGGGGTGATGCAGTCTCTTAGGTATCCTGGCCCACTGCCATGTAGGGTTTAAAGGTAATTACCAGCACATTGAATTGCACCCGAAGGCATATTGGCAACCAGTGCAGCTCCCGAAGCCATGGCGATGCACGGGCATACTGCCCACACCCCAACACCACTCAAGCAGCCGCATTCTGGACCAGTTGCAGCCTCTGAATGGTCATCAAGGGCAGCCCCATATAGAGCGCATTACACTAGTTAAGTCTGGAGGTGATCAGAGCATAAATAAGCAATTGCCAAAATCGTCTTTGCATTGTTAATATGGCACAAAACAGATGCTGTCATCATCCCACACCAGTAGTATTTAATTAAAACTAATTAAAAACTTATATTTTCTCCTTTCAAGTTCCAAGGAAGTCCCAAACCCTCCCCCTGTCCCAAGGCTTCCTGGGGCAAACCAGAGCTCTAGGGAACCTTGGAACCTGAAAGGTGGGAGAGGAAGCTTTCAATTATTTTAAATTAAATATTACTGCCATGGAATGATAATATTTTGTCTGTATCGCATAACTACGTGAACAGAATTTGGGCCAATAAATATCAATAAACCCATAGTTTTATTAACATCAATCTGTTTTCAGAAAATGATTAAAAGCTTTTGGGCTTCCAAAACCCATCTATTTTTGGGATCTACTAGACCAAAAATATTTGATTCCAAGAGCATTCTTGTTGAAAATAAGTTGTTAGTTGCCATTGCTATGACTACAAAAATGCTTTTCCTGGAGTTGCAAATGCTCCTGTTTATGTGATCAAAGCTAATTTAAGCAGGAATAAATCAATAAACTGGAAATGTCATGTTTTAATAAAATTGCATTTGATCTCATTAGTTTAGATTATGATGAAAGTGCACGGGATATTAGTACAACCAAATTAGCAAAAGGAAAGAAAGGCACTTGCACATTTATTTTCCTTTGTTCCTTTCTGCATTTTATTATGTGTAGAAATAAATTTCTATATTGAAGATTTAGCTTATCTTCTGCATAGAGCCAGGTTTTTAAAAATCCCAGTAATATTACCTGCTGTATATACTCGAGTATAAGTCTAGTTTTTTTGCCTCCAAAATGAGGTCCAAAAAGGGGACTCGACTTATACTTGGGTCCCAAAACTGTGGTGGTGCAAATTCAAACATGCATTTTTAAAAAAGCACTAACACTACCATAAAAATTTGAAAACATACCCACGCAAATGTCTGAATAAATTAATTGTACCGCATTTTCATATATTTTAATCTCTGAAACTCACTAGCAGCTGCTGCATTTTCTACCCCGACTTATACTCAGGTCAATCTATTTTCCTAGTTTTAGAGGTCCATATTAGGAACCTCGACTTATATTCAGGGCAACTTATAGTCAAGTATATACAGTATATTTTGCATATAGAAGGTCTGAGCTTCAACTCCCTGTATCACAGCTACCTCTAATTAGGCAAAGGATGCCACTAAGCTCCCAGGAGTCTAGAACTGCATGCTTCCCCCCCTTAGAGAAACAGCTGCTGCTGATCTCCCAGCAAGCCTACCTCCCCTCACTGTCACTGCCCACTTGTTCCTCCACTGAGCGCTTCCTTGCTCTCCACTCATGCAAACAACTTTGAGTGGCTGGCATAACTTTCTGCAGGCTTGGCAGCACCAAAAAGCACTTTTATTTTTGTTTGTTTATTTTTTTAAGAAAAAGAAATGGGAGGGGATCTATGAGGAGCCACAAAATGGGACGTCATTTCTCCACTTCTGCTTTAGACGGTGGCAGAGTTTGGGACACCATTGTCTCACATCTTCATTTAAAAGGCCTAGTCCATCAGAAAAGCCCTTATCAAATCTTTCAACTGCTGATATAGAGAAGAGTAATTGCTGAGTTAGACATTACTAACTCAGATTCTTTCATGAATAGTGAGCCCAGCTTTTGCCTTGTAGTTACATATGCAATGCACTTACTATAAGCCAGGGGTGCCCACACTTTTCAGCCTACCCACCCTGTACAGCTGATTGGGCCAGTCACATGATTCCTCCCACCGGAAGTGGAAATAAAACACGCATACATGGGAGCATTACACAATCACACATGTGCAGAACGTTGCCGTAAATGACCTGCAGCTGTCGTAAATGCATTTATGACAGCCGCAGATCATTTACGACAACATTATGCACATGTGTGATTGTGTAACGTTCCTATGCATGCAAGTTTTACTTCCGTTTTTGGGAGCAGCGAGGGCATGGGGAGGCAGATGAAATGGGGGCATTGGGGGGGGCAGATGAAATGGGGGCATTGGGGGACAGATGAAATGGGGGCATTGGGGGGCAGATGAAATGGGGGCATTGGGGGGAAGATGAAATGGGGGCATTGGGGGGCAGATGAAATGGGGGCAGGGGGGGCAGATGAAAGTGCCCCTGCTATAAACTATTTCTCATAAGGTAGCTCATCTATGCATTATAAAACTTCAGGGTTAATGAACCTAATGATCAGCTCATCATATTTCACTTAAGACATTGGTTCATGTTGTCTAGCTTGATTGTAGTATAGTACTGTATCTCCCTTTTTTAAAGAATTGCCTTATGGAACTTTTTTTTTTTCTTTGCCATCAGTTTGTCAGGCAAATATATATCCCAGCATATCTGGGTCTCTATACCAGATATTTATAAATTTATACCATGATATCCACTCTTATGATTGAGGAAGTGGACTTGGTCAAGGAAAGTGAATATTTAAAAACAGTGCTCTTCATACTTGAATTTTTTGGAATAGTAGCCGTGTTAGTCTGTGGTTCAGGCATATCAGAAAACAAAATAAAATAAACAAAAAAAAAACCACTAGCACTTTAAAGACTAACTGCTATATTTTTATTGCAGTTAGTCATTAAAGTGCTACAGTGTTTTTTATTTTATTTTTATTTTGTTTTGTTTGTTTTGTTTTCTAATATACATTAAAATACAGGAGTTAGTTTTTTTTGTCTTTGGTTTTGTTTGGTTTTGTTTGCTCTCTGATGTTTTTATAAGTGTCTTTTGATGTTTGCCCTTGAAAAATTCCTGTCCCAAAGTATAGTTTAAAAAACCCATTCACACCACTAGGTGGTGTATAATCTCACATAAATTGTAATGCCTGTTAATCTCAAGAATATAACATGACAATAAACAAATTTGAATTTATTATTTCTTATTAAATTCCTTTAATTTCCTGTCCACATTTATGGGCATTTTGAAAATCAAATTAAAGTAATGGAATGAACATACTCTTATCAAGAAGAATATGTAATTATCAAATGCTAGGTACCATCTGTAGGAATGTCTTATTGTGTTCTATACTCTTGTTTCCAAATTTTGCATAAAGCACAAATTTGAATTGTTCCCATATTTGTTGGATCTTTAGAAATTCTGAGAAGTTTGTAGTCAATGGATACAATCAAGACAGAGTAAATTTATGAAAATTTTACAAATTCCACATCTTTCACTTTCAGTTTAAATAATTCTTAACAAAAACCAGATAACATAGGTTGTGTCTGGCGACCATATAAGTACATAGTATGTTGAGTTAGGCCACTGATCTAAAAACATACAGCAGTTTTTATAAAACTATATGGCTCTCTCATCAAATTTTGTTTTAGCATCTTCACCATTAAAAACCACTTTTCCATTAATCAGCCTATAGTCCATGCAGGTTAGATTTCTGTGTTAAAATGTAATGAGAGTTTTACGTCTAGTCCCATGCACATCTGTCTAATGGGAGGCCCCACTAATGAAGCATATTTCTCTTTAACTGGACATAGGACTGTAGTCATTTGTTTTTGGCTCTGTGACTTCTAGCACAATTGAAAGAAGCCAACTTCAGACATTGTTCAAAGAATCTGATTTTCTGGATCCATTTCAATTTGGATTTTGGCTCTACATGGGGCTGCCCTTGATGACCATTCAGAGGCTTCAACTGGTGCAAAATGTGGCTGCCCGCATTGTGATGGGGTGCGGGCATTATGCCCATGCCTCACCCCTGCTGCGGAAGCTGCATTGGTTGCCGGTGTGCCTCCGGATGCAATTAAAGATGGTGGTGATTGCCTTTAAAGCCCTACATGGCAGTGGACCAGATTACTTAAGAGACCGCATCACCCCAAGAATATCTGCCCGTCCCACCAGAGCAGACCGGAGGGGCTCCCTATTGGTGCCATTGGCTAGAGAGGCCCACCTTTTTGGTATCTGCTCCAGCCCTAAGGAACCTCCTGCTGACCGAGCTTTGTCTCCAGACAGAGCTGCTGACTTTTAGGAAAGGTTTAAAAACCTGGCTGGCACAGCAGTTGTGGGGTGCAGCCAAAGGGGCATCCCCTCTCCTGCTGTCTTATATGATAGTTGTCCAGGTTTTTAGCTTCAGTTTTAACTTACGGGTGTAGTTGGGAGGGTATTTTAATGGTTTTTAACATGAAATGTTGTGGTTTTACTGTTTAGGGAATGGTGTAGTAGTAGTAGTAGTAGTAGTAGTAGTAGTAGTAGTAGTAGTAGTAGTAGTAGTAGTAGTAGTAGTTGTTGTTGTTGTCTGGAACCAGAATGGTCTTGGTCACTAGGACTGTACTGTGTATGTCTCTGACTCTGTAATGATGATAATTGTGTGCATTCATGTCAATTCTAACTTATGGCAACCTTCTCCAGGATTTTTTAGGCTGAGAATGCACAGATGTGAGCCATAATTTCCTCTTTTCTGGTGGGCACCTCGGAACTGGGCAATTGGCCCAGTCACATAGACTGGCTGATTCTGTGGCCAGTTACGCACTGAACCATCTAGTCCCCTTGTTTGACTCTATGGATATTGGCAAACTTATACAGACTCTAGAAGCTAGCAATTAGATTACTTTTTTCTAATGGATCTACTCCAGCCTGAAGAGCTAAATATGTTGCCAGAAAACTTTGCTTCAGTAGAAAAATGTATGAGTATTTGCATCAGAATGGACAAATGCAGCCAGGCATCCCTACATCTAAATTTTGAATAGTAGTTTTAAGAATTAAGAAAACTGAAAAGCCCTGGTGCTCGTGTGTGTGTGTGGGTGGGTGGGGAGTACCACAAGGTTCCCATCCCCAAAACCTGTGATTTCATTTTTAAAAGTGACTATTAGATGGTATAAGGCAGGCGTTTGCAACATTTTCCCACCAGGGGCCGGATCCACCCCTGACACTTCCCACCAGCAGCCAGAGGCAAGTTTGCTCCCCGGATTTACATTTCCAGCAGCAGCAGCACGTGGCCGTGGCAATCACACATTTCTTCAGGCCTTTTGGACAGGCTCTGCTGCTTTCCAGGGCTGCAGGATCCTTTACAGGCCAATAGCTCCATTTTTATTTTTTATTTTTTCGCATCTCCCTTCCCCACTCTGTCTCCACAGCTAATCCCCAGCACTTGGAGACTTCCATTGGCACACAGCACTGACATCAGCACCTGGCATCAACAACTGATGAGGAAGAATCCAAGAGCTGGGAAACCAGGTGCTCACATCAGCACCACACATTGGTGGAAGTCTCCAAGCACCTGGGATTAGCTGCACTGGGGAGCCATTGAAATTTTTAAAAACAGAGGGATTAGGCTCCGCAAAGGCTCCTGCCACCATGGGAAGTGGCGGCACTTGTCCAAAAGCCCAGAAGAAATGTGCAATTGGCTCTGCCACGGTAAGTGGTGTATCATGACTTCCAGTGGTGGGGGTGGGTAGGGGCGGTCCTAGAGGCGGCCGGGTGGCCACCGCAGGACAGATTAATGATATGCATGGGCCAGGGATTGTGAATGGCTGGTATAAAGGCCCTTTTTCAATTTCAAATAAATGGCATATGTTTAGAAATTCAGGGCATGGGAGTAGGTGCAACTACTCAGGGCTCAACTACATGGGAAAACATTCTTGAAATACTATGAATTTGGAGTAGGATAACTGCAAATCATTATGGAGTCCCAGAACCTCAATCCATGAGGTTTTTTCCCCCTTTCCACCAGAGATTCTTCTGCCTTTTAAAAACCAAAAACTTTTGCTTAAGTTCAAAGCATGCAATCATTTTGAACCAATGCAGACATGCCCAAAGTGGTGCTTTGACAAAGCACCTTTTCCATCCTCTAAACTGAAATTATGTATTTAAAATTTAGTTCTAAATTAAGCAGTTTAATGCCAGCCCTCTCATTAGCTGCCAGGAATGGCAAACATGTCACTTTATAAAATTTGCTATCACTCTAGATTAACATGCTGTTGTCCAGACTGGAGTGCTGCTTTGCATAACTATTAGTGGAGCTCTCTCGAGATAATTACAGATCTGAGGGGACTTCAGAGTCAGGCATTATAAGCAGAATGACTTTCAAGTATTGGAAGTTTGCATCTCAGTTCTTAACACTGTCCCTACATTCCTGGGAATTAAAGTCCAAAAACCAAAGGTTGGGGAACACTGTACTGGAGAATGGGGTTGGTGTATGATGTTAGTAGTAATAGAAATGGAATCTGGACCGGGGGGGAGGTGAGATAGGATGGTTGAAGAACAAGGATTTGAGGGCAAAGGTGGGAACTGTCTCACCTTGAAACTTGGAATGAGACCCCTCTGCACAGACCATAAGTCCATGCACCTAAGGGCCAGGTAAACAGAGGGAAGGGACCAGTGGAAAGAAAGCCAAAGAAAACCTAGAAAAAGAAGAACATCCATAGGAAAATACCTCTTTTACACATAATAATACAGCATTTATATTACACTGAAAATATTTATGTAAACATGTGCCCCGCTCATATTTCTATCATAAATCCATATAAAATGATTTCAGTATATAGCATTCTCTTGATAGCCAAGGGGCATGGCCCATAATATTTGTGGTGAGGTCTCCTACAGTTTAAATCTACACTGTGGATTGCACAATGCAAAGCCTGGGAGAGCTGACACGAACCTGTAAATGTTACTTATTAATGGCCTCTATTAATAGCAGGGAAAAAAGGCTGTGCTAAATTGGTCAAGTGGTTGCTGTGTTTTAAAGCTGAAATAAATTTAATTCCGGCTGCTGCATGTAAGTGAAATAGGTCACTACCTTTATTCCAGAAAGCTGTCTCCCCACCTCTTTCTGTTCATAGCAATTTGCAGTGTCTGAGCATCTAAAATTTTACACACTTCCATTTGAGATTTTAATTATTTTCAGGTAAAAGTAGGAATAGACTGAAATGCGCTTATGTGTGTTGCTGAGGTTCAGCAAAATGCCTTCGAGCTGAAACTGAGGTGCTGCTCTTGCACTGAGTCACAACATGTTAAAATGGCATTTATGTTCCCTGAGAAGGAGGCTGACCCACTTACTTCTGTCCCACATTCCTGCTGGGAGATTTAATATTGAATGGAAGTGGGGATAAACACAGCCTCCAACCAACGATTTCTCTTCTCTTACACTCTTTCTGTCTCTCCCCCTGATGAGTCTGTCCTTGTCAAATATACCACAGCTGCTGTACCTGAATGAGGGGATGTTTAAACAACAGCTAAAAAGGGTTTTACTTAACATCCTCCTATACTCCTGCACAACCCAGCCAGCTGTTTCCCTGCAGCTTGAAATTGATATGTGCCACTTGAAGAGGTATTGTTTCATTTGCAGAAGATAATCCAGCTCAGAGAGAGATTTGAAATGTGCCTTCCATTTTTGTTTGCTTATTTATTTGTTCTGGCACTAGAAAAGTGGTTCAAAAATTTTCCAACATGCCTTGTTTTAGAGCTAATAAATTGCCACAAACCAGCTAATATGCTTACAGCTTCCTGGATTCTGCAGTTACCTTGTGTTTACCTGCCTCTGAGTAGGCCATCTGAGAACACAAAACATGGTCACCATTGCCAGCTCCTTCTCTGGTAAGGAACCAAATATGGTTAAGAAAGTACTATAAAGAACAGATGTAGCCCTTGAGGCATTTTCACAGAGATAGCGAGAAAGTGCCTCTCACACTATTAAAGCCACATGTGGCTACTGTTAAAGTAGCACCAGCTACAGAAGGTACATTATGTTCTTCAAAATGAGGGATATTTTGCTTCTGCATCCATGATTCAACACACTTGAAAATGGCCCTATATTGCTGAAAAACATTGTGGTTGCATTGCCTGAAGACATGATTAGAAGCGGAAGAACGGAAAGTAAAATGATGCCAAGGTTTACACAGCAAAGAGCAGGCTAAATGTTAACAATACCAACGGCAGCAGTCAAGATGGTCTGTAGGATATATTCTTGTGCTCATTATCATTCACACACACTCAAAAAACACGTTCAAGGGGAAATCCAGAATCAGACTATTTTTTCCTTCAGTTTACCACTTCTCACCCAAGAACAAAGCAATTGTCATTGCTGTTTTTCAACAAGTTTTCCTTTTTCCTGTTGGCAACACAAGCATGATATTATGCAGCAATATTGGGCCATTTTTCAATAATTGAATTTCCTAGCCTCTTATAACAGAATTTTAAGTATACATACACTTCACACAAATTCTCAAAATCTTCCTCATGTAGGATTACCCAGTGCTAGAAAATCCCAGAGCACATCATCTAGAGTAGACTATGGCTGCAGTCCCTCTGTGACAATATTTTGAAGGTATGTTTTGGACTTAGTGAAATGGTGGCCCAAAAGTCTGAGTGTAACATATACAACAGAGAAACTGACACATCCTTTAACCTCTCCAGTAAACTAATGTTGTCATGCCTCCACCACAAAATGTAGATTAGAAAGCAATCTTCCAATTCCCAAACCTTTTTACAAGGAAGGCACCCTGAGGAAGAAAAGCTATATAGGATCAAAAGCAATAAGAACATGTTATGCACATGTTTTCCAAAATACGACCCCTCAACTTTTGAAATTAAAAAAAGAGGGCTTTGAATTAGCAAATATTATCACTATAAATCATCCATAGTATATAACAAAATGACAGTGAAGAAAGAAGGAAAGAAAAATCAACTCATTTGAAATGTGTTGGAAGAGAGCCTTACGGATATGAGAGACAGACAGAAAGCCTAAGGCTGAAGACTCTGTAAATCACTGCCAGCTATGCTACCGGGTTTTTCTGGACACTGTAGTCCGGGGTGCTCAAACTTATTGCACCACAGGCCAGTCACATGGTTGAGCAGGCCAGTCACATGGTTCCTCCCACCGGAAGCAGAAGTAAAACATGCCGATGCATGCACAAAATGCTGCTGTAAATGCACCCATAGCTATCATAGATGCATTTATGACAGCCGTGGTGCATTAATGGAAGCATTTTGCTTCTGGAAGTGGCAAGGATGGCATGGGCCAGATTATTTGGTACCACAGGCTGGATCTGGCCCACAGGCCATAGTTTGGGCACCTCTGCTGTAGTCCAATACATCTGGAACACACTGGACTGAGATAATAGATCTAAGCTATCCTTTTAATTCTGAAATTGTTGAAGTGGTAGCAGCGTTAGTCTGTGCAAGCATATAATAGAGTAAATAAAACAAAACAAAAAGACAAAAGACATGGCACCTTAAAGACTGGAACTATGCAGGTTATTATATAAAGACTAATATAAAATCCAACGGTAATCTTTACAAAAAGACAAAAGCTTTGTGGTGCCTTAAAAACTAATATATATATAAAGTATAAAATATAATAAAATATAGCAGTTAATCTTTAAGGAGTGCCACAACATTTTTTGTTTTATTTACTTTCTGATATGCTTTTGATTCTGATAACAGAGGTCCAGAATTATGCTTATCAAGAAATAAAATATTTATGAAAGTGAGTAAAATATGCAAATAATGCAGGAGGAAAGCGATACCTTTATTGGATCACTCAAAAATTAAAATGTTGCCTGATGAAGAGATTTGGGATCTCAAAAGCTCGCGCAACATTAAACTTTTGAGTGGTCCAAGAAAGTTATCGCCTTCCTCCTGCATTTTTTACAATTTGAATATGGATCACATGGCTAATTTTCTTTGTTTCCCTATGGGTAAAATATATTATGTTTACAAAGTATTAATGTGGTGGTATAATAATTAATTAAAATATTATGCAGTCGTCTATGGAAGAAGAACTGTCGAGAAGTAGAACTACCAAGAGCCAAAAGAGCCATGGAAAGATCAATGCTAAAAGTATCTCTTCGTGACCACATCACCAATGCCCAGATAAGAGAACAAAGCAGAATAAACGAAGCTGTTGCCAAATATCATAAATGGAAATTGCACTGGACTGGACACGTCTATCAAATGACAGACATGTGTTGGACAGCAGCAGTCACTGAGTGGTATCCCAGAGCAGTAAAAAGACACCTTGGCTGGCTGCCCAAAAGATGGAAAGACCTAATCATGAAAAGTTTTGGTTAAACTTGGAGAAGAAGAGTGCGACAGTGAAAGAAATGGAAAGCGAGTTGGAAAGCAGGAACTCAACCCCTGATCGTCTGATCAATCAAGGGGGGGGCTTAATTAAGCTTAGTATGCTATACTAAACATATTAAGTCCTCTAGTTTCTGAGATATGCTTTAGAATTTGTTTTTGTCCTAAAAATGTTTACAAAGTATATCTGTGATACCATAGTGGTTGGTAGTCCTGTATGACCCAAACTCTTGTGAACATGGATGAACTTGTGCTGGTAGGACACCCGTTTGTCTTCCCTCTGCTACAGTGTCATGTCCCCCACATTTGTTCCAGAGGGACATGCCCCAACAAACTGGACCAGGTGGTAGGGGCACACCACCAGAGATCAACTCCACAATGTATGCAGGAAGGGAACATGCCAGGTTGTACAGGCTCCACTTACCTAGGTCTGACAAACAAGATAATGGACACATGTTCAACATTTAACCCTGTGAGCGCAGTGGTATTAACTTGTGTCCGCAAAAGATTTAATGTCCCATTACCAAAATGTGCCTCTAAAAAGAAAATGTTCTACTTTGTCTTCTTAGCCAAAGGGAGGGGGGAATGTATTTAGAGAAATATTGATTTTCTTTGCTCCTTCAAGAAAAGAGTTGCAGATGACCTTACATGTGGATGGTATCTCAGTACTTCAGCCTGCAGTTTATAGAGATGGAGATGTGTTCTGCTTACATAAACTGTGGAATAAGTAAAGGCAGTGCTTATAGCTTGCTGATCTTGCCCATCATACAAATGTCTTGACCAGCTAAGTAATTCTGTTGAAACACAAATGTGTCTTCTTTCAGCCTTATCTTGACTGTTGGCATTTTCTTCAATTACCTCCCATTGTTGAAATTTAGAAGTCTCCCCAGAAGTAATTAAACCTCTAGTGTTACAGGCAAAACAGCACTGTCAAGTATGACATTTTGGCATTTCATTTTTAAAAATCATCTTTTGGGAAGTAGGCAATTTAAAGTATTGTACCCTTTTCTATTAAGACCCAGATAGGGACTAGACGGGTCTTTTTTCAGTGCATATAATGGATCTAGGCTGGCCATTTCTCACAGAATCAAATGCTGCCATATAGTACAGTGGAACTTCGTATAACGAATACTCCCTATAGTGACTAAATCACATAACGAATAGGTTTTTAAAGTAAATGGTACCTCACAGAACAATTTTTCATATGGTAAAAATTGTACAAAAAATTTTCAATGGGAAAAACCGCTTATTAAAAAAATCATTCTATGATTTTTTTTTCCATAGGGAAAATCGTACAACAACAAAATCGCATGGCGAGCAGACACATAGAACAAATTTAAATTGTTATACGGGGTTTTACTGTATATGCAAACACACTGTATCTCCAGATCTTTCATTCTGCACTTGTATATCTGCCCAAGCACAAGTCTCATCAAGAGGTACATGCTTTCGAGGATTTGGGTTTCACGGGATAATTGTTAACAATATTATTACATTATTCTTCATGGCCTTTGTACTCCTCTCTGCCACTGCTGGAGAAGCAGGGGCTAAACTGTATCTCCCTTTCTAAACTGTATCTCCCTACCTGTATCTCCCTTTCTTCCACGGCACCCGAAGCAAAATAAGTTTTGGGGACACAAAAATAAGCCACTCACAGAATATTTTTATTGCTATGTTTCTAAATTGCTTTCAAAATCAATATTATAAAACTGCCATTTTTAAAACTGCATTTTAACCTTCTTTCATGGGAGGAGACGGGCCAATATCTATAAAAAAAATTCCAGCAGACCACTACAGTCAATTACAAGTATAACCTATTGCAAGCCTCATGGCAAAGTCACAAGGCAAAACAAATATCAATATTATTAAATGATTAAAAGTTTAGAAGAATTGAAAGATAAGAGAAAACAAATATCCTTGTAAGTAACGCTTTTTAAGGAAAATATGCAAATCTACATTTGCATGATTGTGCAGGCTGATCATCATTGAATTCTGCAAATGCAAATAGAGGTAAAGCAGGTGACCACTAACTATTAAATTTGTAGTCTTCCCAAGCAGGGACTGTGGTGGCTCAAATGGTTAAGATGCTGAACTCGATGACTGGATGGTTGGTGTTCAATTCCCAAAGTGAGCTCTCGTCTCTGCCCCAGCTCCTGCTGACCTAGCAGTTCGAAAAGCAAAAATTGAAGTAGATAAATAAGGAACACGTTGGTGGGAAGGTAAACAGCATTTTGTGCACTCCAGCATTGAGGCATGCCTGCCACGTGTCCACCGAAATGTCTGCAGATGCAGACAGCGCTGGCTCTTTGGCTGTAAACAGAGATGAGCACTGAACCCTAGAGTCAGATAAGACTGGCTTTCGAGCAAGGGCAACCTTTACCTTTACCTAGTCTTCCAAAAAATTGCTTTAAGCATAATCCTCAGACCTTCCCTTCCTTTCTCTCCTTTAATTCTTTTTCCTTATTTTATTCCCACATCAATTTGCAGAAGTAGGCTAGAACATACAATGTATGTCCCACTATCAAGTCCCACTGTAGGCCAAGGTAGCATTTCAGGAATTCTTTCTTTTTCTTGATACCAACCCTTGATTCAATCCTAGATTTTGAGCCAAGGTAATTAAAAAATCTACTCTGTTGGCAGATCTGTGCCATGAAAGAATGTTGCTACTGACCAAAGTGGCTTGTGCCTTTTCATGTTCCCAAGATCTGTCATGCAGCACTTGGGTCAGGGCCGTAGCCAGGATTCTAGATGTAGGTGGGCAAATTTTTTCAGAGTGGGCAACAAAGCCTCTTTTCAATGCATTCCTATGGAAAAACATGCCTTACCAGGGTGGGCAAAGTGCTAACTCAGGGTGGGCCTAGCCCGCCCTGGTCTCCCTCTGGCTACGGCCCTGACTCAGGTATGGAAACCCAACCTTCCAGTCTCCAAGTTCAGCATCTTAACCACTAAGCCACCACAGTGCTGCGTCAGAGCAGCTAAAAGGTAGCCTTAGGAAACCTGAGGTCTACCTAGTTACTCCAAACAGCTTTAGAGGAAACCAAATCGCATGCTGCCATTTCCAGCAGTCATATCTCCCTACACCTGGTACCTCTTTGAATCTGGATTGTGTTGTTCATTCCTGTCACTACTGCTGAAGTTCATTAGGTGCTTCTCTGTGCCTCCCCTTTGACAAATTAAGTAGCATGAACTATCAGTTTGTCACATATGAGGGAAACCCCATAGGTACTGTAACTGCAAACATAAAATCAAACTCCGCAATTTAAAAACAAACACTCTAATTACGTTTTGCCCCATCAAAATGAAAGGAGATAATTTCAGATTGGGTTTTGGGGGACAACACTCATTTGATATCAATGGTTACTAGTCATGGCAACTATGTATTATTGCCATTATAAGAGCCAGTATCAAACAGGCAGAACTGCCAGAGTAATTCTCAATCAGTGGTACACATACATACCACCAGTGGAACATGAGGAATTAGTGGAGATGAATTTGTCCCTCCAAAATAGCACCCCTTTTTTAAAAAAAAAAAAATCTACATTTTACTACATTTTCTATTTCAATAATGGAGCTATTATGGAATTCCAGCCAACAATACTTCAGAGACTCCTGAAAACTTGTCACAAATAATAACTATGCAACAAAATGCTTTTAAATGAATAACAGTTTTTCTTGGGGAAGTGGAGTTTTTCTTCCTGTGTCCAAGTATTTGCTAGAGTGACTGGAGGAGTAAGTATTTTTTTAAAAAACTAGTTGAGGGAACCCGAATATAACATTCCTGGCCAATTTGTTAACTTGGCAAAGGCACCTTGTGGCCACATGGCAAAAAAGATGCTGGTCTATTGCTTTGGTTGGATCGAGCCTGTCCCTTCTTTTAGTATGATACAGTTTCTGGGGGTGGGGTGGGGGTGAGGAAGAGATTCAAATCACATAAAATAAAACTTTATTGCAAAGAACCTGGTTTTCAGCATAACTGCCTAATTGTAATGTGGAACTGTATTCTTCAGTTGGGTTTATGGATTTTAAACTTGCCATATCCTCTGTGAGAGATGTGGCCCTTTTGCTACATCCTATTTTCTTCATCTTTTGACAGTCAGACTTTTATGGAGATGCTCTTGAAGATGTACTTCAACAGTTCCCTTTTACAATCTCTATCATTAACACCTCTTTGTCTTTGGCAAGAATTTCTTTGTTGTAGATTGGAAGAGCAGTTGATTAGGCTACTGTTCACTGTCTTTGGAGCAATTTCTCAGATTTCCTCCAGTTTAAAATCTACCCTCCATATCAAAGGCTAGAAAGAAAGAAAGAAAGAAAGAAAGAAAGAAAGAAAGAAAGAAAGAAAGAGAGAGAGAGAAAGAAAGAAAGAAAGAAAGAAAGAAAGAAAGAAAGAAAGAAAGAAAGAAAGAAAGAAAGAAAGAAAGAAAGAAAGAAAGAAAGAAACCCTTGCTTTCACAATAATAATACAGTACAGTACTCGGAAATTTTTCATTGGTTGTTGAAATCATTTAATAAGGATTTCTGACCAACCTTATGTGTCATAGTAGGTGGATTCTGGCATTCTGCCAATTGTAATTCTGATTTATTTATTTATTTTTGTGGCTTTGGAGACTGTTGAAGATCACACATGGTTTGTCTTGGCATTCTTGTTCCAAGCGCTCTATCTTTGGATCACTTTTTTGGGGAGGAAAAGTAGTTTCATTAATACCGTACATCTGTTAATGCTGCCCTTTTGTCACAATAGATACAGTGGCCCTCTGATAATAGCATCTGCGAGTTGCAGAATTCTCTGAGGCTATGAATGGGGCTGATATGTTTCTTCTTTTGTTGTTGTTCAGTCAAACAGTCGATTCTCACTATACATTACTACCGGAAATACCATTGCTTCGACTATGCAAATTTTTGTTTGCAAGGTAATGTCTCTGTTTTAACTATGTTCCCCAGGTTTCTCATCACTTACCTCCCAAGAATCAGTCACCTTTTTATTTCATGGTTGCAATCACCATCTGCAGTGAGCTATGATCCTAAGAATGTAAAGTCTGTCACTGCTTCTACTTCTTCCCCATCTATTTTCCAGGGACTGATAGGGCCTCTTGCCATTAACTTGGTTTTCTTGATGTTGAGTCTGTCAGCTCTACTAGTATACCTGACTCTGTCATACTCTAGGTGTATAAATGGGGGCTATTTACATGAACTGACTATGGTGTAATACAGTGGTGGAAACAGTTACATGCTATTTTGAAAGTTGTATTTAAAAAATATTTTTTTCCATCTTGGGTTTTAAAGAACACAGCATTGAAAATTCCTCACTGGCTCAAACCAAAAGCCTGCTATTTCTGGTCCTGTTTCTCTAAATGGCTCTTCGTGCTTCTGAGGAACTCATAGGCAGCACATGAAGGCAGTAGCTCTATCCACACCCATTGTTTGTTTAGACTAGGTGGTACATGTTTTATGCGGAGTTACGCATGAAGGATGACCCAACACTCAAGTTTTGGTGAATTTAATTAATGGTCATCCAGGGCAGCTTTGAGTCCAAGATGTCCTCCTCTACACAGTTTATCTAAAGTTCCCAAAAGCATGACCATTGATAGAGTATTCCAGGCTCTTTTTATAATTTCCAGCTTCAGAATCTTTCCTGTGTATACCACATAATTGTACTCCTCCATAAATTCATAGCTTCTGGCAATACAGTAGTACTGAAGGATGTCAGGATATATTAGCAAAAAATCAGCAAAGGGTGGAACTGAAACTGACTCTTAAGCATCCACATTTGATTTGGCAGGTTAATATGTTGATAACTTCTCTACATATATTAAGTTTCCTTTCTCTAGAGACTAGTGGAAGACTTGGCTTAGTTCACATTTTACATAGCAGTCACCTTTTCATGCTTTTCCAAACACTGTTAACAACTCACAACCTTCCGTGCGTTCCTGAAAGATATCTACTAAGAAATAAGAAATATTATATATGCACAAATCCTCTTCATAGGTTATATACAAGTGGCAGGTATGACTAGCATGAAAGATGAATCAGCTTAGATAACAATATTGAACAAGACCTTTGTCTCTTTAAGAGCAGGGTGAATTGTCATTGTCGTCTTGCACTAATATATTATTCAAAGTATTTTTCATAGTAGTATCTTAGTCTTCCTTACAGCAAGGCTGAGAAATCTCTTTCCCTATATCAAAGACCATATTACAGTACAGTCAAACCTCGCATAAAGAGTGTCTCGCTTAAAGAGTAATTCACTTAAAGAGCATAATTTTCTCTAAATTTTCGCTTTGCTTAACAAATAAAACCAACCAAAAACTCGCTTAACAAATAAATCGGGGTTCGCAATCCCCCCCACAATTGGTCATTTACAATGGTGTTTCCCTTAAAGAGCAAACTCACTTAAAGAGCAATCCTGTGGTATGCATTATGCTCTTTAAGCAAGGTACAACTGTACTTCAGTATTCACATGCTGGAATGATTCCTCTTTTGCTGCTATCTCTTGATCTTTATTGGGGAATGAAGCATCATTATGGCTTGGTTTCTTTCCTCCAAATGGCACAGCTGCTGTAGCAGGACAGAACAGGAAAGGAAAAAGCTCTTATCTTAGGTCTAGTGAAAGAGGACAAGTAAACTCACCTCTTCGCTTTGCATTCCACTTTAAATTTTACTTTCTTGGCACAATACCAAGAGATTCAGATACCTTCATATTAGTTTTTATTTAAAAAATTCAGTTCAACATAAATATATAAGAGCCATGCTGGTGACACTCAAGAAAACCATGTGGATCACTAGTTAAGAGCAGCAGGTTGGGTTTCCTATTAAATAATTTATCTACTACAGTAATACCCTGGATAACATTAAAACTTGGTTCCGCAAGTCTTAAAGTTATGTGGTTTTTAACGTTGTGCACTACATTTATCGCACAACATTAAAAATAAGCCCGGTTCCCTTACCAAATAGGAAAGGGAACTGGGGATCAATCTGCCTTCCAGTTTGGGAAGGGCAGTGGGCATTGGATGCTCTGATGCCAGCTGCCATTTCCAAGCAGGAAGGCGATCCAGGTGGTGTGTATGTGTTTCTGAAGAGAGGCTGGGGATCCTTTTCCCAGACTCTCTTTAGAACCCCTCCAGCCTGGATCGCTAAGCCCCATAGCGATCCAGGCTTGGGGGGGGGGTGTTTCTGAAGAGAAAAGTTTTCCCAGCCTCTTTTCAGAACCCCCCACCTGGATTGCTAAGGGGCTTAGCAATCCAGGTTGGGGGGGGGTCCGAAGAGAGTTTGGAAAAAGGGTTCCCAGCCTCTCTTCAGAAACACCACCACCCCGCATGGATCGCTAAGGGGCTTAGCAATCGGGGTGTGTGTGTTTCTGAAGAGAGGCTGGGGACCCTTTTTCCAGCCTCTCTTCAGAAACACACACACCTCACCTGGATCACTAAGCCCCTTGGTGATCCATGCAAGGGGTTCTGAAGAGAGGCTGGAGATCCTTTTCCCAGACTCTCTTTAGAACCCCTCTAGCCTGGATCGCTAAGCCCCATAGCGATCCAGGCTTGGGGGGGGGGTCTTTCTGAAGAGAGGCTGGGGAAACTTTTTCCCAGCCTCTTTTCAGAAACCCCCACCTGGATTGCTAAGGGGCTTAGCAATCCAGGTGGGGGGGGGGAGTGTCCGAAGAGAGTCTGGGAAAAGGGTCCCCAGCCTCTCTTCAGAAACACCACCACCCCGCATGGATCGCTAAGGGGCTTAGCAATCGGTGTGTGTGTGTGTTTCTGAAGAGAGGCTGGGGACCCTCTTTCCAGCCTCTCTTCAGAAACACACACACCTCACCTGGATCACTAAGCCCCTTGGTGATCCATGCAGGGGGTTCTGAAAAGAGGCTGGGGAAACTCTCTTCAGAAACACCACCACCCCGGGCCAGATCACTAAGGGGTTTAGAAATCCAGGGGGGTTACTGAAGAGAGGCTGGTAAAAGGGTCCCCAGCCTCTCTTCAGACACACACACCCCCGGCCTGGATCGTTAAGGGGGAGACCAGCCTTGCCGGCTTTGAAGCAGAAATGAACGTCAGGAAATTTGAGGAAAACTTTTGCATTGCATAACATTAACATTGTCCGGTGCAAAAGGTTTCCTCAAATTTTCTGACATTATCTGGTTTTAATGTTGTGCGGTGCATGCATTAACCAGGATATTGCTGTACAAGATTGTGCAACCTTCAGGTTTCAAATGCTTTCTTTTTCTTGATCAGAATTATCTGTATCCATCAGCAGAGCATCAAACAAATGAGTAGAGGGAGTAGTGAATCAGATCAGCCAAAAGTGATGAAATATGGCACTTACAATAACCTGAAGTTTGGCACAGAATTGTACACACAGGGGTCAAGGATGAATGGTGTTGCAAATTCATGGGAGAGAAGTAGGGAAAATCTTCTCGCTGTTCAAGATACATTATGTTCTTACTTCACCAGATATGGCCTAAGTCACTGTTCTGAAGAGAGGGAAGATGCAATAAAAAGTGCAAAGGTTTGTGGCTGGCAGCAAAAGATTGTAACAGGGGTGGGGAATTTGCGGCCTTCCACATGTTGCTTGACCCATAAATCTCATTATCTCTCACTACTGGCCATACTGATTAGGGCTGATGGAAAAGCTGTCCAAAAACATCTGGCAAACCACACATTTTCCTCCCTACAACCCATTATAGACAAACACTTTGTTTCTAACAGTCTAAAAATACAGGAAAGAAAGTGATGTACGTGACAGCCCCAGAGTGACCACCTTTTAAGGCATAGTATATAATACATTTTGTCTTTAAACCCTTCTGTGATGCTCTCCCACATACATTTTGAATTCAGGATTATCTAGCACCAATGCAAGGCACATTCTGGCTTTAGGCATTATATGAAATAGCAAAAAGCATATGTACCAGAGACTGATTCATTTACTACTTGTGGCTGATGTTGAGATCTAAGTTTCCTTGCTTTTTTGTTTACATCATGCTGCTGATTTTATTGTTGAATCTGTGGCAGCTTGTTGATGTAGAGTAAATGGGGGTGGTTCTTCACCTTAGACTGAGGCTACCATTAGCTATCCCTTTCCTGCCTTCCTTCCTACCAGGAGACCCTTGAATGTGGTTATTTATGAATGGTTGTATACTTACCCACCTTTACATATGTTTGTGTGAAAGTGTGTGCCCCAATTCTGTACTCAGTTGCTTCCTATGCATTACATACACACACAGCAAGGGCGTAAGAGACATGGCCATGTTGAATTGATGCAGATTGTCTACAGTGAGATTGCTGCTATAACTGGAACTGATATGCTTCACCATTGGGAGATCTATAGCAACACAACTACACTCAGCTGATTGCCCCAGATGGTTGAATCCAAGAAATTCAGTTGTGGATGTGGCCATGGAACCAAACTGGACCTTGATCCTCCTCACCTCCCAATCTTGCTAGATGTGGCAGTGCTTCCCAGCAGTCAAAATATCTGTACCTCTAAGTCAAGTGATGGCGAACCTTGGCACTCAAGTTGTTCTTGGACTTAAATTCCCAGAAGTGTATTGGTTTTACTGTGGGCTTCTGGGAATTGAAGTCCAAGAACAGCTGGAGTGCCAAGGTTTACCATCACTGCTCTAGGCACTTTGAACCAGCAGACCTCCTTGCAAGGTAACACAGCCACCACATTCACAAAAAGCAAACAAACTCAAAATATCCTAGTTGGTGTTTAATAGGAAATGTTACATTTAGTACTACATATCCTCAGAGTGCATTACATACAGTAGGACAGCAGCCAAGCATAGCATTTCCTAAGAGCAAATCTGAAACCCCACTAAAAAGTAGCTTCTGATCCTTTTCCATATATGAATCTTCCTTTCAAGACCTTTGCAGACGGTGCCATCCTTCCTTGAATGTTTGGGAAAGAAGAAGCATTTTCAGTCCCCCCCCCCTCACACAGCTGAAGTTATTTTCACCATTAAGGGTGTACCAGATGGCACTGATGGCCTCTGGTTTAGGAGATGAGCTTTGGGTTTCACCCCTCCTTGTCAGCAGGCATAGCTTGACCATCTAAACTCCAGTAAATTTCCCAGACACATCTAGATGGTTCTAATTTTCAAGATGGATCCTGGGTTTCATGTTCACAGGGTTTTCACAGGGGGCATTGGTTTCAAATGCTGCTCTGGGATGACTCACTCATCATCTTTCTATGTTTCTGTGAATTTTTAAAAAGGAGGACAAAGAAACCAGCCCTAGGCAGATGATTTCAAAGCCATAGCAGCATAGGTACAGCCCCTCAACGGAAGAGAGAATTGGACACCTCAGTTTAGGCTCCATTGAAAAAGAGGGGAGCTATCTGGGGCAGTGTTCAAGGCCAGCACAAGATATTTTGTTGCCTGAGTTGTAGCACCAAATGGCCAAGCCAAGATGCTTGGAGTAAAGAAAGATAGCCAAGTTATTCAGACATATAAGACATAGGTAAAGATCGCCCTTGCTCAAAAGCCAGTCATATCTGACTCTAGGGTTAAGAGCTCATCAGCCAAAGAGTCAGTGCTGTCTGTGTTTGCAGACGTTTCAATTGACATGTGGCAGACACAGGAGTGCATGGAACACTGTTTACCTTCCCACCAAAGTGGTCCCTGTTTATCTACTTGCAATTTCTTGCTTTTGAACTGCTAGGTTGGCAGGAGCTGGGACAGAGAAAAGAGCTCATTCCATCATGCAGTACTCAGGTCTCAAACTGCTGACCTGCTGACCCTCCAGTCGTCAAGTTCAGCATATTAACCACTTCAGACACTGAAGTCCCACATGAGACATAACGTCCCACAAATTCTTCTCCCCTTCTTTGGCAGTAAAAAGCCAGCAGTAACCATGTCAATAATTAGCAATTTGCTGCTCTTTCTTGGACACCTAAGGTATGCTTTTTACATCACTTTACCCAATGGTAAGACTAGACCTGGTACTTTTTGGTCTTAATGCTTACCAGCATCACATTTATATTAATTTAGCAACTACTACTAGGGTTTTCTAATCAGGCCACTCAGATTCCCTTGTTTTGAAATATTACTCTTAAATCAGCTGTGTCTGATGCCTTATCTCAGGA
Organism: Furcifer pardalis; assembly: GCA_030440675.1. Taxonomy (NCBI): domain Eukaryota; kingdom Metazoa; phylum Chordata; class Lepidosauria; order Squamata; family Chamaeleonidae; genus Furcifer; species Furcifer pardalis. Next base: position 80,239,657 of record CP126894.1, on the reverse strand, counting down.
GTTCTTAACCTTTTAAAGCTGGGGTCCGGGTCACGCTCCCTCAGACAGCTTCAGGGGCCAGATTACCATTTTGCCCTTCCTCCACCACATGGCACTTCCTGGTGTGGTGGAGGCAGTGGGGGACCACATGAAATGGTGCCGTGGGCCGCATTCAGCCCACAGGCCACAGGTTGAGACTCCCTGCCTTATCTGATAATCTCACAGTTCTATGAAGGTCTAGGGAAAATAATTGAGGAAAAATGCAGTATGGGCACTCTAGTAAGAGAGCTGCTATGGTCAAAGTGTTGGAGTGGGAGACTTGAGAGGGGAAGCCTAACCGTGACAACGAATTGACTGATGGAGTTAGAGAGTTCATGTAACAGTAGTCTGCACTGTGAGTGCATTTAGTCTTCTGGTGCTGGGAATGATAAAGATGTGCAAAAGCCTGTATATCACTCAAACTCAGTGGAAGATGATGTATGTTTGGAAGGAAAATGGGCAGAAAGCATTACAATATTTCAGCTAGTAGCTGCAAATTATCCTGTCTACTGCTTTACTGGTGAACTGCTTTTTCCTTGAAATATATACCATTGTACCCTCTCATGCATTTGTTCCAGTTTTTCAAATAATTTCCCCTTCCCTTTGCTTCTAAGCTGGTTATACTTGATGTCTTTAAATCTATATAACTGGCTATACCTGAAATTCTAACAGTTTAGCAGCTCAATAAATATTAGTTTTATTTGACAAGTAATTGGAACAGCTTAATGAGTCCATAACATAGAGATGGCTAAATCTGGTCCCTGAATCTAACTATGTGTAGCCTCAAAAATGTTTTTTTTTTTAAAATCAGCTGTAGGGGGACAAGAGAACAGGCATGGAGTTGAACACACCCTTTACTCCAGGCAAAGTTGGTTCTTCTTCACTCCCCATTATCTTCATAAGAACTCAATACTATAGGTTCAGCTGAGAGTGTGTGAGGAGTCTATGACTAAGTGGAGATTTGAGCCTGGGTTTCCCAAGCCCTTATTCCACATTCTAAACCTTACATGTACTTGTGTTTTTATTACTCTAATATATATGTTATTTATAAACTGCTTCAGTGGTATTGGTTGCAATCAGAATAGGCAATACAGCAGCAAGCAAACAACATCAACAAAGACCACCCGTACTTTGTTTTCAGCAGTTATGAAACCAACCATTTAGATTTGGAGCAGAACTGGCCATGGTTTCTATTAAAATTCAGAAGCATATTCCCAGGAGTCTTTTAATAGTTGCAAACAGATGATGTTAGGACTCCAGGGATATACTGATGACATGTCTTTTAATTTGACAGCAAACAATACTACATCTGCAAAATGTTGCAAGCCCTCTGACATTTTCAACATTATGTTTTATTTTCCCAAGCCTAGTATTTGTAAATCATTTGTGAGGCAGGAGGAACTCTATCTGTTTTGCCTTACCACTAGAACATGAACTTTCAATAGAGTATACCTACATGGTACTGTACACATGTTGTTAAGCTTTTATTTCACTGCTCTATACTTCGAATAATGAAGGAGAGGCTGTAATTCACCGGAGAAACACATGCTTTACTTGTACAAGGTCATAGGTTTAGTTCCCAGCATCTCATGAAAGAGTTGAAAGAAAAGTCCTGTCTACAGCCATGGACAGGTAACCAGCATGGTCTAGTGGAGAGAGTGACAGACCATGACTCCGGAGGTCTGGGTTTGAATTCCTGCCTGGCCATTGAAATTCAGGTAGGTGGCATTGGTAAGACCATTCCTTAAATATCTCACTTGCATTAAAAGGCCTATAAGAGGTTTTAACTTTATGATATATGATAAACAATACCATGGACAGCCACCACCAGTCAGTACTGAGCTAGATAGACCAATGAACGCACTTGGCATGAGGCAGCTCGTGGAGCTGTCATGTAACTGGTCTCAGCAGTTTGATCCATTTTCACTCTCTTAGTGAACTACCATTGATTTTTGAACACACACACACACACACAGTTATTAGGAGTGTTTCTTGTGAATGTCTACAAAAGACATATTATGCAGTCATGATTTACTGATGTCACCCTGCAGATCATCATTATAATCTGTCTGCCTCAACTACAAGCTGCCCCTGGGGAAAAGCTAATATTAAATAATCCAATCTCATAAAAATACTAGTAAATAAAATAAAGTAAAATAAAAGCAGGAAAACATGGGTTTACCATTTTCTTACAGGCACTGAAGTAGAAACATGAGGGATACTATAGTGAATATTTTGCACTTTCAGAAGTGAGAATGTCATAGAATAAAGAGAGAAAAAGCCATGCTGACACAGTAGGGTTTGTGAACATGTATAGTAAGGAAAACAGGAACAGGGGAGAGAATGCATGTGATATGTAGTTGTCAGGGTCCAGGGTGTGGCTGGCAGGCAAAGTAACACAAGGACCAGGACCCAGGGCAACCAGGTAACTAGCCAAACAGTTACCATATCTGACCATATCTCAGTCCAGAGTCCAAGTCCAAAATCAAGCTACGGTAATAAATGAAATCAACCTGGCCTCTCTGATGAGGAAGATCTGTAGGAAATATGTTGTTACATAAAGCAATCTATCTCATGAGTCCTGCCCACTAATTCAGCTGCTTTTAGTAGTGAGAGAAAAAGTCTTTTGTTGACTATGGCAAAATTAGTAGCAAGATTGCCTAGACTGAGGCAGTCTTTCAAATCCAAGCTGTTTTATACAGTACTCGTCAATAACCCATAGCTTGGATGGGACTAATTGAATAAACTAGAAGCTGGTGCATTGCAGTCTAGCCTTACCATAAATGGAGAGTGGACAAGCCAATAGAATGGCCACAATCGTGCAACATCACCAAGTAGTTACTGAACAACTTTAAAGGCTACTTGGAAAAGGAAGTATGATCAATACAGATGCATCTTATTTAAAAAAAACATACACTGACAGTATATGTTTAGGTTCTTTACTTTTATATAGTGTGAAACTATATTTTCACATATTTATCTTTGGACAGCAGAAGATTGAGAAGAGGAAAAGGCGGCTTACAAAGAAAGCAGTAGGAAGGAAAGGCAGGTTTCAAGGACTCTGAAAAATGGGAGAAAATATCTATAAATAAATTACTAGGAGGCACAGAGCATGTTTGCCACTGATATCCAGAGTTCCAGGAGAAGTGTGCAAAATTGTATTTTTGAAACATAAGCTTCAGAACTGAACATCCAGAGCATTTCAGTTGCATCATCACCACCGTTCATTTCAGACTATACTTTAAAAAGAAAGACTAGGAACTGACCAATTCATATATGCCTTCGTGAAGACAAGGAGTTTGTCTATACACAGTTCTTGCAATCATTTCTTTCAAAATATAATCCACTTTCAAACAGTTTTTCGATCTCTACTACCCAGTTGGCCAGTTGTGTTCTGTTTGTACTTATCAGTGCTGTCAGGACATTAAAAAAGAGTTGACCTTGCCCTTCTCAGCAACTTGATCACGTCCTTGGGCATGGGAAAATTCTAATATGTAGATCCCACATAATTTGGCTTCCTGTACTTTGTACCAATAGGATTGCCAAGGTTGCAAAGCAGGAAAGATAACAAAAAAACCCCACTAGCAGAATTAAATTCAGGTAAGAATTCAGAGCGTAGGATCTGAAAAATTGTGTGTTCTTCATTGCCACACCTCTCTGACTATTTCTTTTCTACTTAGAGCTCATTTATCTTCTGGCCCTCTTTTCTTTACCCTTTTATAGTCTGTACTACTCTATTTTCAGAGTCTGGTTGAATTTGGCATCAATTGTTCAATCATTTCCAAATGTTTAGCCAGTCTTTGATGTAGTTTCCTTTGGTTTAATATAATCATTAGCTCCTTTTATTTCTGCACTTTAGTCTAGCTGCTGCAACTCTTCACTGAAGCTCTCTAATCTCATATGTAAATAGTAATTATAACATGCGTAACATTGATAGGATCAACTCTTTCAGTTGCCAGATTTTTTAAAAAAACCATTGTCTCTTATCTTTACTTAAAAGCCAAAGTGGTTAATTATGTATGGTGAGCTTTATCAAGTATCTGTCTGCCTTTAACTTACAACATTTCAATAGCATCTTCAAATTGTTCACTGCCATCTGGACCATATTGCTGATAAATCACATTTGATAAACTTTACCCTTCCATTCTCAGAGGTTTATTCAACTGCAATGGAAGCTGGCATTAAATCCAATCTATTCTCAAACTGTGCAGTTATATTAGTTTCTGAGCATTTTGGAATGAACAGAGAGCAACGATGTGATATAATTAGCTAATAATTACTTTACAAGGCTAAAGTGACTATCTTCATGGTTAATTGTGAGGGTTTGGGCAAAGATACTTTCAGCTTTGCATATTTATCCTCTTTGCAAGAATCAGAGTTATCACTGAAGTTTGTAATTACCTGGTTTGGAATATGAAATGGTCTTCATAATGGCAAACCTTGGCACTCCAGGTGTTCTTGGACTTCAATTGCCAGAAGCCCAAGTCAGCACTCCTGCTGATCAGGGCTCCTGAGAATTGAAGTTCAAGAACAGCTGGAGTGCCAAGGTTCACCATCACTGTTCTAGGGTATAATGCTTCTATGTGCTACAAATAGGGATGGTAAGAATTGTTGTTTGGGTTATTTAATATGTATAACAATTTAAATTCACACGTAGCTTCACACTGGGGAAGGAAGCTACTTTAGGGTTAAATAAGACCAGAATACTTAAGAGACCACGTCACCCCAAGGTTTTCAACCTGTCCTATAAGAGCAGACCGTAGGGGCTCCCTAGTGGTCCCATCAGCCAGGGAGGCACATCTCATGGGGACCAGGAGGAGAGCCTTCTCGGTATCTGTTCCAGCCCTATGGAACCTCCTGCCACTTGAATTGCACCTCCAGGCAAAGTTGCTTCCCTTCAGGAAGGCCTTAAAAACATGGCTATGCCAGCAGGTGAGGTGTACAAACGGCACCACAACCAAGCCCTGCTGGCTTATCTAGCCCTGTCTGGGGTTCTTATTTACTCCTGCCCGGGTGTCCTTTTTTAAGGAATTGGGGAGGTTTTATGGACATTTTTAGATAGTTTTATAGTATTTGGTTTTAATTGGTATTGGATATGAATTTTAGCTGATGTTGTGAGCCGCCTTGGGTTGCTTAGGCGAAAAAGGCAGTTATATAAATCCAACAAACAAATAAATAAATTAAAAATAAATTAAAACTATTCAAAGGCGAGAAAAACTGACAGACATGTACATCTAGGCCCACAGCCATAAGATCTTAGAAGTCTGAGCTTGTACTCCTATGTAGTCAATTGTTTTTAGAGCTGTAACTACAGCAAAACATTGAATTTAGAGATGATGATGATGATGATGATGATGATGATGATGATGATGATGATGATGATGATGATTATTATTATTATTATTATTATTATTATTATTATTATTATTATTATTATTATTATTATTATTATTATTATTATTATTATTATACTACAATTCGTGTCAAAAAATATTCTGGGTTGATGCCCACAGCATGCCACCATGACTCCCAACCCCACTCTTTAGGTTCAGTGGGCCGGTCGTATGGTTCAGTGGGCTGGTCACGCGGTTCCTCCCACCAGAAGTGGAAGTAAAACATGCCTTGTGATCTGTTTTGCAACAGGATGAGATAGATTTTAAGCTGCCATTTTCCCTTCTTAAACCAGGGGTGCCCAAACTAGACCCCATGGGCCAAATCTGGCCTCTGATCCCAATTCATCAGGCCCACACCACCCTCATCGCTCCCAGAAGTGGAAGTAAAATGCCCCCGGGAGAGATGAGGGTGGTGTGGGGCAGATGAATTGGTGTCAGGGGCTGGATCCAGCCCACAGTCCATAGTTTGGGCACCTCTGTTTTAAATGTAAGTTAAAATTGTGTTGTGCAAAAGATTGCTCATTTGTAATGCTTCACAGAAGTCTTGGGAGCAAAGGAGCTGGAATCCATGAGTTTTCTGATAATGTTCAGGAAATTCTTCAAGTCAAATAAATGAAAACTTAGGAGAATTCACATTTATATTCATTGCCCATCCACATTATAGTCCATGGATCAGTTGGATAAAGCTCCTCATTCCCCTTGTGACATCCAGGAATGGCTATACTGTATTGCCATGATTTTGTGAACAAGACCCCTGGATCCCTCTCCAGGCCATGCTGCCTGAGTTGATGGTGAGCAGTATCTTAGACCGGGAGACCCACTCCACTCCACTATTCCTGGAGGCCTATAGTTAGGACTGTATGATTGCTACTTCACTTTCAGAGTTGAGGTGAGAGTTAAATACTTTTCTTGGCATTTTAAGTTTCAACCAAACCAAACATAAAACCAATACCAAAAAAAAAAAATGTTCCTACTAGGAAGAGGTACAGTATGTATATCACAAAGTTTGTAATTACAAGAAACTTCTTGTTTGTTGATGACACTTACGTATTTAATCTGCTGAAAATTTTGTGATTACAATGCAAAGGCAAGCAAACCCTTTTGGCAGATTTAAAGACGGAAAAGAAGAATACCATATTTTAAAGAACTAAAATAAGTACTTTCAAATATATTACAAAGGTAGTTGAATACTGTTAGCAAGTTTAATGATAGAAACATGGAAAGTGTGTGTCTGTGTTTTCCTTTCCCAAATGGCATTAATCATAAAGCCAGCCCTGTACAGCTGGAATGATGTCATCGGCTGTTATGGCTAAACTCTTCCTGTATTTCCTAAAGGGGATTGAAGCCTGCAATATCCTGAGACTCAGTACCTGCATACAAATCTTGAAGAAGGAAATGGAAAAGCTTCACTTTCTTACCATGCCCGGCATTAATTTCTTCTGCAGAGGGAAAAGTGGTATGTCTCATCTAATGATAAATTGCCATTTATTTTAAATCTGCCACATAAAGGAAGTCATAAGTCATTATTATTGACTTATTGGGGCTCATTTTATTTTTATTTTAATTAAAGAAAATGTGCTTTTTGGAATAATCTGCTTTTTTCCTGTTTGTGTATTGTTTTATCGGATCAATGCCAAATAGGATTCTTTTCCTTTTGAAGTATTGAATTGAGAATATTTCTGCAAGCTTGCCGTGCAGACATCAAAAACACATATTTTGCTTCAGAAGTTGTATTTCTTCTTAAACAATTTTGACAAATATTTCTCTATGTCAATTTATTTTTACCTGCTTTTATTCGCAAGGGAATAACCCTTTGTTATTTCAGTGTGAGTTGAATGAAATGCATATCCCTGTACATTCTGTCCTACATCTTCTAATTAAAAAAAAAAATCAAAAACACGATTGCCATTGGTTTCAAGACATTAAGTTCTAAAACTGGTCTATCCATGTTGGGCTATCTCATTTGTTTTTATACAACATACCTGTATTCAGGCATGAATTAACTGGTTCTTTTCAAGAAGTAAGAAGAGGAGATGAGAGGTTCCTGTTCACTGGAAGTCTTTTCACATGACCAAGAAACCTGATTTTCCAAATTAGTTCAGAGAAGATAGAATTACAGCCTCCGTGGAATTATAAAATTCACTGCCTAATATATGATGGTTGCTGTTTAATCAAATTCCATGGAGAACAGTGCTGATGGCTGTTAACCAGTAGAGCTAAATACAACCTCTGCATTGAGTTAATAGTGTTCTTTACTGGAGGGGAGCAAGAGATTTTGAGGGCTGAATATGGCATCTATTGTATCTCATTAAAAGATGAACAAGGAAAAGAATGATGATGCTATGTATGTGACACTTTCTGGATTTGTAATGAAGCTATCAGAGTAGAATGTAGATGTTTTAACCCAGTTCAATTTAAGGACTCCTAGAAACATGAAAGAAAAAGAGAAAACAGTAAAGAGCAATTCAAAGATTGTTGAAGTTGGCTGGATAGTTCAATGGTTTAGGCATCTGGCTATGGAACCAAGGTTGGAAGTTCATTTCCCCACTGTGCATCTCAGAAGAGCCAGCCTATTTAGCCTTGGGGTAAGTGGCACAGTCCCAATATATCTCCAGAACATGGAAGTGGTAAACTGCTTCTGAGTTCTGTCTACCTAGAAAACACTGAAAAGAATTACTGTAAGCCAGAAGTGACATAAGAGCACATTATTATTGTTGTTGTTGTTGAACTAGAAATTGTAAGATTTTAGGCTTAGGGTCTCCAGGGACAAAAAAAACCCCACCCCTCAACAGATGATATTTGGGCCGTATTGCTTATCCATACTATGCTACTGTTAGGATAATTGTGAGAATAATGTGGAAAGGGGGAGAGCCCATGTAGACCACCTAGAGTTTAGTAGAAGAAAGGCAGAATACAAATATAACAGATCTATAAGTAAAATGAAATGTGGTCATTATCAGTAAATTGCACGATCTCTGTTGCTATGGGAAACGTATTCTGGATCTTTCTTTGTTTCTCCACTTTTTTATTTTAAAGAGGGTTAGAGACAGAATTTCAATCTTCTAAGTAATTTCATGGTTGGTTTTGGTTGACACTTGATCAAATTACCAGAGATACTTCAGAGAAATAAAATAAGAAGAAAATAAGTAATTGAAGTGACTTTAAATCAATATCTTTTTGCTGATCAACCAATGCAAAATCTTGCTCAATGAAATTCCCTAGGCATATCATAGTGAGGCAGTGGCCACTGAAATTTTAACCCTTGAAATGTTGAGGTCTGACAATCTTAGTCAATTGTATCCCATAGTTGGAAATCTGTGATGTCACCTTCACTAAGTCCATTGTTAAAGTATGTAGCCAGAGTCCTTAATAAGGTGTTTGAGAAGGAGCCTAGCAAATAAAATGTTATCACTTAGTGGTCTGCATGCAAGAATTTCTGATGTATGTGGAAAAATCAATAAGATAATTTGAAGAAAAAAAGTCAATGAAACAAATAATTGCTGTTCTATGGTTTTGTAAATGGCTGTTATTTATAGCCCAAGATAGAAAGAAGTCTTAAGAACCTGTATATTTGAAGAAATTGTAATTTTTGCAAACATACAAGGTCAACTAACAAGACAAAAAGTTGCAAAAAAAAAATCTATGAATGTATTCAAACCCTTTACCAACATGCTCCATATTGAAAACTGGTTCATAGAAGCCTCCAAGGCTATTGACTCTATAAGTCCTAAACATTGAATCACCCAACTCTGAGGTTTACTAAAGATCTAAGAACTCTGAAGGGCAATAGGAGGAGTGTGGAGAGCAAATGGAGGAGAGTTCCCATGAATGACAACCTGGCTTCTGTAAAACATGTTCCAATATTTATTTCAATGCTTTAAAGCTAGCGAGGCACCAATATAACAGCCATTGGATTATGCAATCTGACAATCAACAGAAAGAACTGTTCAGAATTGCTAGGGAGCTATTAGGTGCTGAGCAGCCAGGGGGGTTCCAACCAAATGTCACTAATTGTAATCAGTTGGTGGCTTATTTTAGAACTAAATTGGATGTCATTTAGAGGGACCTTAATTCCAGAGATAATACCAATAGCAATTACACTTACATACCACCCCATAGCACTTACTGTACTATCTGGGCGGTTCAAAAGTTAATTAGCATTTTGTTCCCAACATGCTGGATATTCGTCTTACTGACTCAGAAGGATGGAGTCAACCTTGATTCCTGGTCAGGACTGAACTAACAATGGTTTGGCTGCAGTACAGCAGTTTAGCCACTGCGCCTCCAGGGCTCCTTAAAACAGTAAGTCATATGGACATGTCTAGTGCACCTCAGGGCCTTGGTTGTTGTTTTTTACCAGCTTCCAGGATGCTCGCTGGCTGCAGAAGCACCACCTCTCTATTAGACCTTTGCCCTTCTTGGCTAGTGAAAGCTTCCGGTGAGAGCTTGACGGGATGGATTACAGAGATCATTAACTCCTCTGTCTGGGAGGGTATTGTGCCTGATTGGTTAAAGGAGACAATCATCTTATCCATCCTCCCAAAAGCCCAATTGGTGGCCAGTGACTTTAGAAACTATTATCAGGTTTCCATTATTCCATTTCTGGACAAGCTAGTGGAGAGGGTGGTAGCAGACCAGTTAAGTTCATTATTGTACACTACTGAATGCCTTGATCCATTCCCATTTCTTTGTGATCATGCCATTTTCACTTTGTAAGGTTCTACACCCAGAGAATTATGATTCATATTAATATTCTGGATACCTTAAAATATGAAATACACATTTTTTCATTTTTCACTCCTCAGTCACCTCAATAGGTCAAATTCCCCCTTGTTTTATAGCAGTGATGGAGTTGTGTAGAAGCACGGTTTGTGTAAATCAGTGCATTTTATAGCATTTTTTAATGCAGAAGTCTTGGTTATCACAATGGAGGTGGCTCTAAGAATTTACACAGCCAGCATGAATATTTTATTTATTTCCAGAATGTCTACCAAAGTAGGTCATCCCAAGGCAGCTTACAAAATAAAACATACAGTCCAATATCAATAGCCATTCATAAAGCAAAGATAAAACTTTTTCAAAAACCACAAGAGCAGCATACATATTAAACAACATCTTTTGGGTAAAAACTAAAGAAAACACATCATTTATAAAACCCTCTTTCGAACAACAGCAGATTAAATCAGTTACGTGTCTTATGTGAGGAAATTCCATCACACAGACTCATTCAAGACAAAGGTCTTATCTCTAGAACTCATGAATCTTTCAGATCTTGGTGGCAGCCACTGGGTGGGCTCTCCATCTATGACTATAACACATCCCAACACATGGACAAGTTCATTAGGGGTCTGCTCCATGTCCTGTTCTTGGTTGGGCAGTTGCCTTCTGGTAGTACAGTTCTTCACCCCAGACAGCTAAAACTACTACATAGAAGTCAAGCCAAAGACCAGAGTTGAAGCCAAGACAAAAAAATCCAGTTCAACCACTCAGTAGCATAAGTCAAATGAGGAGAGGCAGGATCTTAGAAACACAGCAGGCAGGGACTATAGCTCAGGAAAGACAGCGCTTCCAATTACCTTATAATCTCAGATTTGGAAAACACTATATTTATTCCTAAATAAGATTAATATATCATCACATGAGCGATTGACCTTGGAGCCATAGGTGACACGTATGCAACATTTTGTGGCCCTTCAAATAACCTGGGACATATTAAGGCTTTAAGGAGTAAAGCGACATTTTAAATTGGGTCCAGAAATACATTGGTTATCTACCGCAATTGGTAAACAAGCTGGTAAAATATGATCTGAATGTCTCGTTCCAACACGGCCTCTGTACCAACCAAAAGGGAAGTGCTTGAATATAAACAGAGCCTATTGATAGGAATGCTGCCTTCCTGTGATCCCCAAAGTGAACTTACAAGGTTTCTCTGCTTAGCTAAACTGTCTCTAAAGTGCAGCAGATGTGCTACCTAAAAATGCATGAAGGCATATGCTGCCCTGCCCACTCTGTAGGCTAGCTACTCTATGTATACACAAAAGGGACGGACTCCTGTCAGTCCTTACATTTGGGGCTGCAACAAAGAAGTTTTGCTCACATTCATTCCAATGCCAATAGAATATTTTGCATTACAGACACCCTTTCATTCTTAGAGCCTGTTTGCATGGCAAACTGTACTTGTGTTACAGGTGGTAAAATAATCTAGTATCACACATGGAAAACTAGACAAGTCAGTGCAGCATTCTACCTATGTGCTTTGGGGTTGCAGAGATCTGGATATGCAAACATATTATCACACGTGTTACTCTCAATGGATTACGACCATCACCTGCATTTAATTACAATATTTTTCTTCATTGCTCATGTACCATTTACAAAACCATATCTCTTTCGTCTTTGCCTGTGACATGATTTCAAAGAATAATTCATAGTTTTCTTATGCTCATCAATGGAAACGTTTTATTGGTCAAAAGGGAAAAACAAATTACAGCTGGAAATGGACTTTTAAAAGAATAAATATAAAGGGAAATGATGCAGTTTATTACCTTTAGGTTTTAATATGGGTCCTTTCTGTCTATGGTTGAGTTTTAGTTCCTGTCTTCATTTTAGTTGGGGTGTACAGAGAATAAGGCACATATCCTTTAGGTGACCTTCTTTCTTAACTAAATGCCTCTTTTCTGATTTTTCATTTTATTCTAAAAGAACTGAAATACAGGATTTTCCCACATAGCTGTCCCTTTGTGCAGCTACTGGGTAGTTTAAGTCCTTCTAATCAGTGCAACGTGTTTTATATGAGGCTGCTTTTGTAGACAGAAGCTACAGTTGGCTTTAAATCACTGACTTCATGATGAATAGTATAAATAAAAAAACATACTTCTTTAAAAAAATATCCCATTTATATTAAGACCAATTGACATTTTCAGTAATTCTGTAGTGCTCTTACCTGTTGGTACATTGCAAACAAAAATTCGTCTAGTCAAAGCAATGGTATTCCTGGTGGCAATGTATGGTTGTGAGAACTGGACCATTAGGAAAGCTGAGCACAGAAGAATAGATGCCTTTGAGATGTGGTGCTGGAGAAGAGTTTTGAGAGTCCCGTGGACAGTGAGGAGAACAAATAGGTCAATCTTAGAAGAAATCAACCCTGACTGCTCCCTTGAAGGTCAAATAGTAAAGATGAAGCTAAAGTACTTTGGACATCAAATGAGAAGAGAGGATTCACTTGAGAAAGCCTTGATGCTGGGAAAGGTGGAGGGCAAAAGAAAAAGGGGGTGGCCAAAATGAGATGGCTAGATGGTATTGTAGAGACAATGGGCACAGAACTGGGCAAGTTGAGGAGGATGGTGGAGGACAGAAGTGCCTGGCGGACAGTGGTCCATGGGGTCGCAAAGGGTCGGAATCAACTGTGCGACTGAACAGCAAACTTGAGAGTACCACAAGTGCCAAATCAGAAGCATATTGGAATTGATAAAATAAGAATATGCAACCTAATCATGAAGTCTGGCCAGGTTATCTTGCTGTGGTAAGAGAGTAGACCATATTGCCAGCAACTCAACGCCGCATGTCAAGCAACCCTGAGGACTAGCAGCTTTGACAAAGTCCAAAGGGAAGGGTGATGATCCCCAGGTGGATTAAACCCCACTTGAATCCATCTTGATGGAAGGCAGCAGCTTCATCAATACTAGCCTGAGGCTGAGGAGAACTTTGCGTGCCAAAAGGGCTCAGGACCAGAAAGTGACTCTCAGAGCTGGATCAGGGGTACGGGGGTCATGCTGTGATATGGAAGGCAGATGAAAGGCCACAGCATTATATTTGCAGGACAGTCTTCATGGCTGATCACCATGAAGATCGCCAATATTCAGAATTGGATATGCCACAAGAAGAAGAAGAAGAAAGAACCTCATCATTGCACTAGCACTCAAATATCCCCAAAGGTTGGATCTGTAAAGAAATCATCCAGACCAACAGGAAGGGACTCTTTCCACAGTAATGGGTCCAAGTAAGCTCTGTGATGATCCCTGATTTTTAGAATGGTTTTCAGTCAGGATTACTCCCTAGTTTTTAATGATAATGTGGTGACTCACTGGTTAAGAAGCTTGCCTTGTTATCTAGAAGGCTGGTGAGTCGGCAGTTTGAGATCCGGGTACTGCATGACGGATTGAGCTCCCATCTCTGTCCCAACTCTTGGGGACACGAAAGGAGAGTCATTTGGGCATTCCCTGAGCAAAGTTTCTTCTGCAAAAATCCTTTCAACACAGAATAATTTCTGACATGAAATTATTATTATAGTGGCTGTGGTGGCTCAGTGGTTAAGAAGCTCACCTCGTTAGCTGGAAGGTTGGCAAGTCGGCAGTTCAAGACCTGAGTACTGCATGACAGGTTGAGCACCCATCTCTGTCCCAGCTCTTGGGGACATGAAAGGAGCCTCATTTGGGTATTCCCTGAGTGGAATTTCTCCCACAAAAATCCTTTCAACCCAGAATAATTTCTGACATGAAATTATTATTAATAATATATCACGTTCATAGCAATGTCGTGCTTTATCATTGCTGTAGTACTACTGCAGAAGTCTGTCTGTCTGTCTGTCTGTCTGTCTGTCTGTCTATCACACCATTAGTACAATACTCAAAATTATTTACTTTTCCCCAGCAATAATTGGAAATTAAAATAAAATAATATAAGAACGTGATTTCCCAGAGCGCATTGTGCCTGGTGGGCTCTCTGGAGAGGAGTTAGAGTGTTTTTTATTTTTATTACTTGGGGGGGGGGTGCGTGTGTGTGTGTGTAAGAGAGAGAGAGAGAGAGAGAGATCAGGAATGTTTTCCCCCCCCCAATGCTCAGAACAGTTTGTCCAAGGACATTCCGCAGAAGTCTCTTGGGTTCTTCACCCATGAGGTACATCTACACCCAGAGCCTCTCTCCTGGAATCTTCCCTTGCATAACAAGTTGGAGTATTCTATACTTTATGTCATTCCTCATAATGCACCCAAGATATTGGACCTTTTAATTACTGTGTGTATTTAATTTAATTTAATTTAATTTAATTTAATTTAATTTAATTTAATTTAATTTAATTTAATTTAATTACTGTGTGTGGTTGCATGTTCCATGCCAGGATCAGTTTGTGGAGTCATTAGAGACACATCCACCATCTGAGAAAATGTGTGCTCAGATACGAATAGCTGCCAATGATGACAATGACGATTGGAACTTTCTTTAATGGTCTTGAACAGTTCTTGTTCTTTATCCATTTGGCGCAACACTTCTGCATTAGTCACATAGTTAACCTGTGATATCCTTAGCAGCCATCTGTGGATCCACATTTCAAAAGCTTTGATTTTCTTTTCAGATGCTTTAGTCAGTGACTAAGCTTTGACTCCATTATAGCAATATATGTGACATCTCACTATTCAGAGCTTCATAGAGAGAGTTAGATCTCTACCACAGAACAAATGTCTCATTTTTATGATGGTGGATCTTACATTTTCTATTCACATTTTAATCTCTACCTCATGATCCCATTTTTCATTTAAAATACAGTAAATCCCATTTTACAGAAGCCTTATTTTACAGAAACCCTGTTTTACAAAATGTTTTTTTGGGGTTTTTTTTTTTTGAAAATGTGTTCCCTTTTACAGAAAAACCCAATTTTATAGAACGTGATTTCCCAGAGTGCATTGTACCTGGTGGGCTCTCTGGAGAGGAGTTAGAGTGTTTTTTATTTTTATTACTTTGGTGTGTGTGTGTGTGTGTGTGTGTGTGTGTGTGTGTGTGTGTGTGTGTGTGTGTGTGTGTGTGTGTGTGTGTGTGTGTGTGTGTGTGTGTGTGTGTGTGTGTGTGTGTGTGTGTGTGTGTGTGTGTGTGTGTGTGTGTGTAATCAGGAATGTTTCCCCCCCAATGCGTTCTTATAGGAATGTCTTATTTTACAGAAAAATGAGTTAAGGAAAAGGCTACAGACTTTTTCTACTCTCTCAATTTCTTGTGTTCCTGCCATTAGTTTGCCATGAGTTGGTGCTTGGCTTATAACAAGATATTTAGCCTTGTTGGTGTTGAGATTTATATACTATCTTTACTTCTTTGCTTTGTTCCAATCACAATCCTAGTCCCAATCTTGCACAATATGGTGAATAGCAAATTATTTTAATTTTAATTATACTAATAAAGTCTAACTGTGATAATAGTTTAATGTTGGATCATGTACTGTATTTTTATATTGTATTGTATTACTGAAACTATGTCATGTATATGTAACTGGAATTGTACTTTGTAACCTTATTTTGCAGTGTGGTTTTGTTTTATTGCACTGCTGTACTGCATTGTTATATTTATTGCATTATACTGTATGACCGTTGATTATGTTATATTACTTTTGATTATCTTATATATATGGTTTCTGTAAACCGCCCTGAGTCGGTTGCACCGAGTAGGGCGGTATACAAATCGAATAAATGAAATGAAATGAAATAAAGTAGTTTGAATTAGCATATGCACATTTCATGCAAATTGTTCTTTCTTTCTTGTGAACAACAATGGCCTTTGTGTTTGTTATCCTTACCACCCTCCTTTTGGCAATAGAGTAGTGGCCATCCTACCCCACCCCTATCTGACTAAAATAAATGATGTTATATTTGACCTCTAATTCTCCAGTGGCCAAATCTGTTGAACTTTTGACTTGCATCCAGTCACTTTTCTGTTTCCTAAACACTTGTGGTGGTATTCTAATCACAGAGAAATAGGAGTGCCATAATAATGCAATACAAAGCTAAAAGTCTTTAAAGCTTCACCAGGAAATTGAATACCCACTGAAACTTACTGTGTGGAAACACACCTAACATGACAATAACTGGCAACAACCGTTTTGTTTGCCTTGAATAAGACCAGAGAGAATTCAGACTACCGTACATTCCCTATTCCCATGGCCTTTCCTAATTATAATTGTATCCAATGTGCAAGCAGGGGAATAAATCTTGCATGATCTTGTAGGTCCCCCCCCCTTCTCCCATTCAACATTCCCAGGGAGTCTCAACATCACACCCCACTCTTTTGGCCGTACCCTTTATTTAAAGAAAGAAACAGGAATTCTGTAAGCTCATTCCAACATGCTCAGAATTAAAGATCACTGCCACTTTTCTTCAAACACTGCTTCTTACGGGCCAGGTCATACAGGAAACAGCAGTGGAGGTGTCCGCTGGTAACATTAATAAAACAGATAATAATAATGATTTCGTGTGGCACCTTAAAGACTAAGTGTTATATTTTAGTATGAGTTTTTGTGGATTGAGTCAAAGCTCTGAGGAAATGGACTTGATCTATAACCGTTCATATTACACTATAGCAGCTAGTCTTTAAGGTGCCATCGCCTTTTTGTCTTTTTATTTTTACTTTTTTCTTGTCTAATATATCTGCTAACTGCTGTTTCAGAAGGAAAATTTTCACATCTAAAGGGTTTCCAGTCTCCTTTTTTTTCTGGATTTACTCTTGAGGGATGCGTTATAACTTCAGACCCCATGGAACACACAGAGTTAACCTGTGAAATCGAGATTTTTCCCTGTGCAATACATGCTGTCATCCAGAAAAGCGGCATACAATGCATCTGTGGAAATGTGTGAAAAGAAGTCTAGGAATTCAGTTAATTAACCACATCAGTTTCTTAACGTGATCAATTTTAATTAAACTGAATTTTAATAGAGATCTGTGTAGTCTGTAGAGAGCAATTGCTAATTCTACAAAGCATGTGCTGCTTTTCACTTCAGATTTGCTCCCATCTAATTAATATGGATAGGGCATTAAGCCTTTTTGGACTCTGGTGGTTTTCATTTCATGACTATTAATGATTTTAATGAACTGAACTAATTCAGTAGTTTTCATCCCAGCGTTTCAGAGCTTTGTTCATCACAAATTTCAAGTTTATAATTGGTTTCCAGGTCTTAACAGTGGTCATTGATCAGCTCCAGCAGTTTCTTTTACAACAGCAGTAAGAACACAAGAAAAGCTGTTAACTCTTTGCTAGCCTAAATCTTTGTGAATGTAGATATACGGTAGCAGCAAGAGCAGCAGCTGTACCCAAAAGAAAAAAAATGATTGAATAGATTTGGAAAAATGGCCTTGAGGTTCTGTTCAGGGAAGTGTCACTATTTGGAAATTTAGTGGCAAAATGCATCCTGGAACATAAGGCCGTGAGCAAACAAATTCAAGCACTTTTCCTGAACATGCCTAAGGCAAGCACAGAAAAGAAGGGTTACTTATAAAGAATCATAGTCAGTTTCACCTGCTCAAAAATCTGGATGTGGTACTGAAAGTTTAACTTGAATGAAAACACCTCTGAGCAGAAAAGAGCACTGGAATTATTTGGTGAAACATCCTTAATAAGATCTGCATTTTCAGAGCTGTTTTGGACAAGAACGAATGAGACCCTAGGTACTGAAAAACAGAAAAGCAAAATTCTTCTTTTTCAGGTGCCGTATCCATCCTAGATATTGGTTATCATCATGGCAATAGTCTTCCTGTCCTTAACTCCTCGGAACAGTTATTGTGAGGACATGCCACATCAGTCTCTCAGGTTCTTCAGCTATGAAGTTTGTCTATATCCAGGGCTATTCTTCGCAGGGATCTTTCCCAGCAGAGTGAGTTGTAGTATTCTGTACTTTATTTATTTATTTATTTATTGGAATAGTAGCCATGTTAGTCTGTGTTTCAGGCATATCAGAGAATAAACAAATCAAAACAAAAATGCTGTAGCATTTTAAAGACTAATTATATTTCAATGTGAATTTTTGTACATCAAGTCTGATGGAGTGGACTTGATCCACAAAAGCTCACATTGAAATATAACAGCTAGTCTTTAAAGTGCTACCAAGTTTTTTTTGTCTTTGTTTTTATTCTCTGATATGTCTATACTTTGTGTTGTTCCTCATGATATGGCCAAGGTATTTGAGCTTTCTTTGCTTAATAGTCTTAAACAGTTCTTGTTCTTCTTCAGAAAGGCAATAAGGTGTCAAGTATACCTACTTTTCTCTAGAAATGAAACAAATTTTATCTGAAATACCAAGCTGTTGCCAAGGCATAAGACAGCCCATCTCAAAACCTATCTGCACCAAAATGTGATGCAAGTACCCCATAAGAAATGGATCGTGGAAACAGCAAGTATCATAATGCAATGGTCAGAATAGGTACCATCTGGCAAATGTTGCTCCTCTGAGGCTTCAGCTACACAAGTCATTAAACATACATTATTCATTTTAAAACCCTTCCTTAAAAAAAAAAGAAACCCAAACACATGTCCAGTGATTCCTAACTGCTGAGCTGCAGTGGGACAGGTGTACACATAGTGGGCGACAAGGATTGGTTCACCTGTCAAGTAGAATTTATCCTGAACTCACCCCTATGTTATTCACAAACTGTGGACAAGAAGAGCTTTAAACTTTCCCCAGCTGGTTTTAAATCTGATGTTCACTTACATAAAAAACAGGTGGGGGAAGTTCAAGCTGCATTGGTCCCAATCCAGGGTGAGACTATGCACACTAATTCTGGAGCTAAAAGAAACGCGTACATGTGTTTAAAATAGCATGTATTTTATCCCTGCTTCTTAGTTTTTCACTTAGTTTGCTCTATAATAATTCTGCATCAGTTTGTGTTTCTGCCCTAAAAACAACTGCATTAAAATGTATGCCTTTTTATATTTATTTCTCACAGAGTATGTGTTTGGTACATGTTGTTGTCTAACATATGCATTTTTTTCTTAAGAAGTGCATGTTTTACTTGCTGTTTGTTCTTTCAGCCCGCCCATATGCAGTAAGCATACACTTTTCCATAATTTTTTTTTACTCACTTTTGGTTTGCTACAGGAGTTGCATCACTCAGTTCTGGAAGGAGAGAATACTAAAGCCAAGCAATCATACTTATACAGTGGTACCTCGCTTAAAGAGCATAATGTGTTCCACAAGATTGCTCATTAAGCGAGTTTGCTCTTTAAGTGAAACACCATTGTAAATGACCATTGAACACCATTGTAAATGGGGGTTACTGCAAACCCCAATTTATTTGTTAAGCGAGTTTTTGGTTGGTTTTATTTGTTAAGCGAAACGAACATTCAGAGAAAATTCTGCTCCTTAAGCGAGTTACTCTTTAAGTGAAACACTCTTTATGCGAGGTTTGACTGTATACCACTCCATGTTCCTCAGTGCACTCTCTGGGAGGTTCACAAGTTAATTAGCGCTTTGCCCCAGTTTTTATTGTCCAGTTTTCACACCTGGACATTGTTATCAGAAATACAAGAGTGTGGATGACGGTGGCCTTAGTCTCCAGTGACACTTCCTTATACTTAATGATTTTTTTTCCTAATTCCTTGATTCCTGCCCTTCCAAGTCTCATCCTTCTTCTGATTTATTGGTTGCCGTCCCCATCTGGATTGATGATTGAACCAAGGTATACAAAAATATTTCACTATTTCAATTTCTTCATTGTCAACATTGAAGTTGTATAGTTCTTTTGTAGACACACTTTTTGTCTTCTGCATGTTCAACTGCAGTCTTGCTTTTGCACTTTCTTCTTTCACTTTCACTAGAAGTCCTTTCAAATCATTGTTGTCTTGTGCCAGTAAAAGAGTATTATCTGCATATCTTAAATTATGATGCTTGTTCCATCAATTTTCACTTCTTCATCAATATATACCGTATACCAACTGAACAGATATAGATATTAAATGTACCTTTGTCTGACACCTTTACCTATAGGAAACCGATCTGTCTCTCCCAATTTTGTCCTAGTGTTAGCTTCTTTTTCACAATACAGGTCACTCAATAGGACAATCAAATGCTGAAACATGCCCATTTCTTCAAGAACAACGCAGTTTCTAATGAAACTGTGCAGTTTTCTTAAAAGCATAAACTGATCTTCTTCTGAAATTCTTTGGTGGGATCCAATAGCCAACAGATATTTGCAATACAATCTTGATTGCCTCTTCCTTTTTTGAAGCCAGCATGAACTCCATATAAGGTAAATGTATTTGCTGCAGCACCTTGAAAATCACCTTACCTGCATGGGAAATTAAAGCAATGGTCCTAGTTACTGCTCTCCTTGGCATCTCCTTTCTTCATGATTGGAATGTATATTGAGTGTTGCCAGTCTGATTTCCATATTTATTGGCATAATTGTTAGGATTTTTTAAACATATTCTGTCTCTGTGGCTTGAAATATTTCTGCAAGCATTCCATCTACCACTGGTGATTTGCTTTTTTCCTAATGCTTTTAGAACAGTGCTCATTTATTTGCTAGAACTGCAGGTACTTCTTTATGACATCCTTTTGCCTTTTCTGTAAACCTCTTTAGTACATGGCTTCCATCTTCTCTTTGCTTTTTCCTGGTCAGATAGTATGTTTTTTTGCTGGTCTTAATCTAGGTTTACCCTTCCCTTTGATTTTGTGGCTCTTCTGGAACAGATCTCTCATTTTCCCTCTTTTGCTGCTCTTTTTTCTTTGCACTGGTTATTGTAATACAGTAGTTCTCTTTGTCTCTACATGGCTGTAGCTGAAAAGCAGCATCCAGGAGTCTGACCCTACTTCTTTTACTTTTCCTTCTCACCTGACTTTACAATTTTGCACATTTTCATAATATCCATCTAGGTTTCTCTTTTCTTTTTACTACAAGAATATTATTAGTGAAGAATGCAAAGACTCCTATTGCCTTTGATGATATTTTTCTGTCTTAACATACTTAATATTTAATAATAGTTATTCATGTGGGCACTCTTGTAAAGTCTGCTGTTTATTTCCCCATGGAATACCTAAGAATACCAGCCTGGCTTGGACAGCATGCCATGAAAGTCTGCCTGACAAAGTGACCTTTGAGCAACAAAAGCTTGCAATGTTTTATTTTATTTATATTTATATTTTAAGTGATCCTATAAAAGGTATCACCTTCCTTCTACATTTGTTTGATTTGTATGGGTCACACAGCTTATTTTTGCTTACTCCTTTTACTGTTTGTTGTGCATAGTATGACAAATTGTTTTGCAAAAGGCACATGGTTTGTTCCCCCAAACATAAGCTCTTCAATGACCGTACCCTCACGTTACAGCAGGGGTTCCCAATGTTTTCCTGCCACAGGCCACACCCTCCCCAACACTCAGCTGGGGGGGAGGGTCAGAGGCATGGTTGTCCCCACTGCTTATGTTTTTGTCATTATTGCACCACTTTTGCGGCTTCTCGCACAGCCTCCAACACTTCCCGGGAAAGCATGAGGCTTTTTGGAGCATTTTCACTCTGTTTTGGGATTTTTCACTGCTTCTCTGCTGTGTTTTGGCAGTTAAACCATGCCAGTTGGGGACTTCCTGTTTCCATGGCATGAACCCAAGCACGGATGTAAGCTCTGCCCAGCACCAGACATCCCCAACCACCGCAGTTTAGCTGCAGAAATGCAGTGGAGAAGCAGCAAAAAATAAATAAATCCCAAAATGGAGCAAAAATGCTTCAAAAAGCCTCCCGCTACCCTGGGAAGAGGCGGAGGCTGTGCAAGAAGCTGCAAAAGTGGCGTGATTGCTGCTGCCGCCACCACCACCACCATGGTAAGTGATGTATTGGGACTTCCAGTGGTGGTGGTAGTTTCTGGATGTGCAAGGGTGGCCACTGCAGGCCATATTAATGAGCTCTGCAGCCTGTATTAGGCCCATGGGCCATCAGTTGGGAACCCCTGCATTACAGCATTTAGCTCTTGCTAATTCCATGGCCCAGCAATATCTGGAACTGACAAAATCATTTCGATGTGCTTTGGTATTGTAAGTTGTAAAGCAGTATTGTTTTAAAGCATATGAAATCCTGGCAGCACTCTACCGGACATCTCTTAGGGCAGGAATGAGGGATCTCTGCAGGGCCGTAGCCAGGGGAGGCCAGCAGAGGGCAAAAACCCTCCTGATTTAAAAGCCCCCCCCCCGCCCCTGTGGTGCTAATATTATATATGTCAGTGCGATACTGTTGCCCCTCCTGAAAATCCACCCCCATCTAGAATTCTGGCTACGGCCCTGAATCTCTGGCTCTCCAGGTGTTGTGGACTTAAAATCCCATAACCCCTTACTATGGGTCACATTGAATGGGGCTGATGGGAATCAATGGCCAAAGTATCTGAACTCAAAGCATCTGAACCCCATTTTCAACTCTCACTAGCCCTCCCATATGGGTATTTGGCTAAAGAAACTGCTCAAACCAAATCACCCCATTATCCCTGCCATATTCTTATTTCTTTATCAACCCCCATCAAATCTGCCTACTTTCCTCCAGTTTCTCTCCAGTTTCTCTCTCTAGGGCAGCCCAACCCCCACCCCATCACCACATTCTGTGGAGGAAGCCATGATTCTTTTCTAGGTGAAGAACAATGATAAATGGAAAAGGTAGAGAGAAAGTGAGAGGTCATTTATAAATAAACAGCTAATTTCATACTTAAGAATGCAAAATTGCCATCCACAGAAGCAGTGATGGGATGTAACAGGTTCTCACCAGTTCGCCAGAACTGGTAGTAACTTTCCCCAGTGTCCCGGAGAACTGGTAGCAGCTTTTGGGGGGAACCACCTTCAGGGCTTACCTTTTCACTGGTTCCCCCACTGTGCGTGCACGCAAAGCAATTGGAGAACCCTTAAGGAGGTACAGCTGTTTTACATTTACATTAAGGCATATTATCAGAGAACTGGTTAGACAAAGACTTAGTATCTAAATTCTTTAACTGTTGAAAAGTTGAAAAGTGCCAAAATGAAGCCATCTTGAGGTGAGTTCATTCTGTAGTTCCTTCCATCTGACCTAGTGTGAGAAAGATTAGCCAGAATAAACTTTAAGCTCTGGTTTAAAAGCTCTGGTTGATTTATGTTTGGGATGGGTGGGTGGGTGTTTGGGTGGGTGGGTGTGTTTTAATGTATTTTTCATTTCATTTATTTATTTATTTATTTATTTAATTTATTTATGGGTTTGTGTTGTGGGTGGGTAGGTGTGTGTGTGGGTTGAGGTGTGTGTGTGTGTGTGTTTATTTTTTATTATTTTGTATTATTTTTCCTTTGGTCCCGCCCACGACATCATGACATCATGATGTTAGCTCCGCCCACAGTGTGATGACATCACGGTGGGGTAGTAAAATTTTTGACATCCCACCACTGCACAGAAGACACATGTTCTGCTTCCCTGTCCCAAGGTATTATCATACTAAAGGTACATTACCATATGCACTTTGATAACAGAGCTGGGGAAAGCTACTTTTATGGACTATAGGTTCTGCCAGGCAATCTTTTCAAGCTCTGGCTTAATAAATAAGTGGGGTAGGGTGAAGAATTATCCTGGAAGAAAGTTAGATAGCCACTTTAGAAGAGAGATATGGTGCTCCAGAGTAATAACAACTTTGCAAGCAGTAAAGAAAACATTCTGTGTTTTGTTACTGGAAATTCTGGTAACAGAAAGCAAACATAGACATGGTCCTAAATTAGAAAATACATCTGACATTTACATTCAGTCATGTCACATTAATTATATGCGTTACATATAAATTACTGTCCGTGTGATTATGCATGCCATTTGGCCAGCCAGCATGGATCAAATTTCAGAAGAAAACAATCTTTTTTTTCCTTTTGTAGATTTGAATATCACAGCACAGTTGGTCTCAAATTGGTTGCCAGCAATTTTTCCACTAGGTGGCACTGATGTAGCCTAATGCCCCCTATGCTGGCTATTTTAAGTCATCAACTCTACCCAGATCAAACTCATTATGAATATACAGTGGAAGTTAAGATCAGATTTAAGGAATCAGACTTGACAGACAGCGTATCTGAAGAACTATGGCTGGAGGTTCATAACATCATACAGGAGGCAGCAATTAGAACCATCACAAAGAAAAAGAAATACAACAGAGTGAAGTGGTTGTCTGATGAGACTTTACGAAAAGTTGAAGAAAGAAGGAAAGCAAAAAGCAAAGGAGAAAGATAAATTTTTACCCAGCTGAATGCAGATTTCCAGAGAATAGCAAGGATTGATAAGGAGGCCTTCTTAAATAAGCAATGCAAAGTAATGGAGTGAA
Organism: Furcifer pardalis; assembly: GCA_030440675.1. Taxonomy (NCBI): domain Eukaryota; kingdom Metazoa; phylum Chordata; class Lepidosauria; order Squamata; family Chamaeleonidae; genus Furcifer; species Furcifer pardalis. Next base: position 80,215,202 of record CP126894.1, on the reverse strand, counting down.
ACAATAGAATAGGAAAGACTAGAGTTCTCGTCAAGAAAATTGGAGAAAGCAAAGGAACATTTCAAGCAAAAAAGGCCATGATAAAGGACAAAAATGGTAGGGACTTAACAGAAGCAGAAGAGATTTGGAAAAGGTGGCAAGAATACACAGAAGACTTATACAAGAAGGACCTTAATGTCCCTGACATTGCTGACCTCGAGCCAGACATCCTGGGGTGTGAAGTCAAGTGGACCCTTAAAAAGCATTACTAACCAAAAAGCTAGTGGAGATCATAATATTCCATTTACTGGATGCCATGATCTCTTGGAGGCTTTTTTATACTGACTTTCCAGCCAACGTTTGCATTCTCCTCTTTCACTGTCATCAAGAGTCTCTTTAGATCTTCTTTACTTTCTCCCATTAGGGTGGTATCATCAGCATCTCTGAAGTTGTTGATATTTCACTCATCAGTCTTAATTCTGGCTTTTAATTCATCCAGCCCTGCATTATGCATGATGTACTCTGTATATAAATTAAATAAGCAGGGTGACAATATACAGCTTTGTCATACTCCTTTTCCTGTTCTAAAGCAATAAGTTGTTCCATGTCCAGTCGTAACTATTACTTCTGTACAAAATATGTTCTTATGTTAGCATAAAGGACCAAAACAGCATTAAAACTGAACACATTAAAATAGGCTTTGTTTAGACACAACCCTAACAATAGTTTAACAGAGGTACTGACAAATTCCATAAGTCTGGGGGCTGCACAATGTACACATCTGATTTCAGGTAATAGCTCCTAGCTTTAAAATGGGTTACAGAAAGGATTCGGTGAAACTGAATCCAGCACACAAATTCCATATAAAAACACCAAATAATGCCTGTGGAGGCCACGAGAACTGTCAGAGCAAGAACTTTGTATCTCCCTCGACAGAAGGGAGGGATGGTGGTGGAGAAGGAGGAGGAAGAAGAGGAGAAGAAATCCCACTAAGTGTGTGGTATTGGGAATCACAGCCATTTCAAACAATGGTATACAATGTTGACTTGTTTTCCTAAACTACAGTTGTACCTCTCTTAAAGAGCATAATGTGTTACACAGGATTGTTCTTTAAACAAATTTGCTCTTTAAGCGAAATACCATTGTAAGTGACCAATTGTGGGGGGGGGGGATTGCGAACCCCGATTTATTTGTTAAGCGAGTTTTTGGTTGGTTTTATTTGTTAAGCGAAGCAAACATTCAGAGAAAATTCTGCTCTTTAAGCAAGTTATTCTTTAAGCGAGGCGCTCTTTATGCGAGGTTTGACTGTATGTTGTTGTTGTTCTGTCGCACAGTCAAGTCCAATCCTTTGTGACCTCATGGACCACTGCACACTAGGTGGTGTGACTAGGTGGTGTGCATGGTGACCCAAACATCATCTGCATCCTGCTCAGCTCTGCAGCCATTGCATCAACAATGCCATCTAGCCATCTCATTCTCTGCCACCCCCTTCCTAAACTATGCATTGAGCTAAACACATGTTGTTAATTGAAAATGTTTAAAGGTTCGGACATCTTTCTTGCAGCTGAGTTGGAGGAGAAAGGAAGAGGTGAAAGCCACTAGCCTGAAGCGAAACCATATCTTAGAATTTCAAGTTATGTTCAACATTGCTCATAAATGGTACAAAAAAACCCAATCAGCATTATGAGATTAAGGATTAAATTGAAAGAATCCAATTTCATGTTCCAAATAACATGATCTGTTTTACAGAAAACCCAAATATCAGGGGTTGTTATACAACTATAGTTAGAAGAAACCAGTCACCTCCCCAAGACCAGATGTTGCTGTGAATTGTAGTTAAATATAAACCGAAAAGTAGAAACTTTTGAGACCTTCATGTAAAAAGAGAAATCAAGGACATATATATGGATAAGGCATGTGTAGGCTTCTTTTCTATAACACCAAACCATTACTTAAGCTTGCACCTGAATTGGGCCTATGACTTCTCAAGGGTAATCACATTCCTTGTTGTTCAGTCGCACAGTCGATTCCGACCCTTTGCGACACTATGGACCATTGCCCGCCAGGCACCTCTGTCTTCCACCATCCTCCTCAGCCTGCCCAGCTCTGTGCCCATTGCATCTACAATACCATCTAGCCATCTCATTTTTGGCCACCCCTTCTTCTTTTGCACTCCACCTTTCTAAGCATCAAGGCTTTCTCAAGTGAATCCTCTGTTCTCATTTGATGTCCAAAGTACTTTAGCTTCATCTTTACTATTTGACCTTCTAATGAGCAGTCAGGGTTGATTTCTTCTAAGATCGACCTATTTGTTCTCCTCACTGTCCAGGGTGCTCTCAAAACTCTAAAGAGAAGGAAATGTCTTGACTGTTGCTTCATTTGTACAAAGTAGCAGATTAAAATCAATGCAATTTAAAACTCCCAATTGGTCAACTTGAAAGCAAAGTGGGAGAGGGAGAAATTGAGAAAAGGGACATAACAGGTGGACGATGACAGTTTTCCTTCAGTTGATCAGATTGGAAACTGTCTTGTGGTAACCTAACCTTTGCTAAAATAGCCTTGAAAAGGCTGCGAAACCTGACCTTTATCTGTCCAAAAGTGACCTGAATCATTATATTCTCTCTCTCTTTTACCATCTCTCTCTTTGGACACTTTGTTTAGGTCACCATCCACCCTTGCCACACAGACAAACAAAGACATATATATGAGTGAAAGATGATAGGGGAATACATACAGAACTACATTTAAATATAGATCAAAGCTATAGATGTGCATTTAAATATAGACCAAAGATAACATGGTCCCTGTACTCTTTGCTGAGATTATAGTCTGCGTGGAAACAGATACAGAAGCTTATGAAAAACCTATTATTCAGTGGGTTGTTGTGTTTTTTAAACGGCATCTAGTTGCTTCCCCCCTTTTTTTTTTTAATTTTGTGGAAAAGAATTATCACCATTTGCCATTTTCCCATCACAGAGCTATGATGCCAAAAGGAATGGTCTGCAAATTATCACCCAGAGTATTTTGCAAGCTAGATCAAAGCATATCGGACCCTATGATGGCACTGCTAAAGCATCTGAATAGCCTTTAGGACCAGACAAAACAGCTATGATAGTGTATGACTCTGGCATGCTTTTGATAGCCTTAGTGAACTATGCAGTGTGAAGAAGTTCACAATCCAACTACTTTACCCAGTGTAGAATGGAGCTGGCAGTTGGCTAAAAATTGAACATATGTCACAAGAGCAGGGGGGGGACCTCTTTTTTTATTGCCAGTTGACATTAACCAAATATAATAATTCAATGTATATATTAATATATCCAACATTAGAGAAATAAAGCCGATTGCAATATTAACATGGGGTTTTAATCTGTCTACTTTTGTAATTTTTCCTACTCCCCCCAGAAACAAATTATATAAAGGTCATTTAGCATCAATGTAAGCATTCAGCTGCAGAACAATCATTATGAACTTGATCATTTAAAAAAATAATTAAACATGAAGATAGCTGGAGATACAGTGTAGACTGCATAGTCATACAATGTGTGTGTTTGTCCATATCATGACACCTAATTTAGAAATTATTGATTCCTGTTTGTCTCTAAATGATGAGACAAGGTGAACATTTTTTTAAACAACGTACAGTGGTACTTCGCATCACGAACACATCGCATAGTGAAAAATCTGCACAATAAAGTGTTCGTGATGCAATGGCAATACCCCACACAATGAAAAAAATTCATTATGCGGGTTTTTTGGTAACCAGGGTATACCCGCTTAATGGGAACCCATGTTAACGAACTTTTTTTCCCCCATTATGTGAGGTATCTCCCATAAGGAACTGCATAACAAAAAAAAAACCAGCATAGCGAAGAGCTCTGTGGAAAGGAGTTTTTTTCGTTATGCAGGGTTCTACTGTATAGGTGATACAGTTAATCAGTAATGGCCTTCCACAGTGTAAAAACAAACTCTTTCCCTGGTATTTCACTGAGCAACAAAGTGTTTAATTTGCTGATATCCTGAAGCAGCTCACTTATTATGTCATTCCACATCAGAAATTTTAAACCGAAGATACAGTACCTTGATAGCAAGAAGGCTTCTTTTGGTCTGTTTCCAGTGATCACACTCACCAGAGTGATCCTACACACAAAAAAAACAGGAGGGGCCAGTGGTAGGTGCTCAGAAAGGTGCACATAGGAACACTCTGGAAGCAATTTGATTTGCTCCGGTATCTATCTATCTATCTAATCTATCTATCTGCCTGCCTGCCTGCTTGCCTTTGATTTTTTTTAATACCACCCAATCAGTGATAAACTATTACTCTGGGGAGTGCACATGATAAAGTGATATACCCTCCCATAAAATACAAAATGACACTAACAATAAATGCGGGGGGGATAGATTTATGGCAACATGGAAAAAAGAATCAAAACATCAAATTATAGGTTGTTAGTTCCCTACCTATTAGATTATGCTCTCAAAAGCCACTTTAAAAAATTCTGCTTTTGCTCATTACTTAACTATTCAGAGGGACAGGGACTGATGCAGCAACAGAAGAGATGGCTACCATAAAATGTTGCATTCTAGTTTCTGGGATTCTTGACCACCAAGAATTAAGAAGCACACAGGATTGTGGGGTCCTGCTGGGTTCCTCAGAGTTTACTCTCTGCCCTCCATCTTCCCCTCTGTGTCTCCTCCTCAGACCCAGCAGCTCTTTATTAAGAGTTTTAACACAAGCGTCCAGTATGGCATAAATAAAATAATCAATCACCTGTCACCCTGTTCTCTCTGTCTGACCACATCAGCATTAACCCAAAGAATGTCTCATCATGGCTAGCAGATTTCTGTATGACGTTTACACAATCAAATATGATATCCTGTATTTTGAGTCCCTTCACAATGGTAGCTGCATAAACTCAGAAAAGGAAGAAATGTTCTGTGAATGTTCATTGGAACAGTCTCGGTATGTTAACAATCCTGTGTTACCTTGACCAGTACATGGAGGATGTTGCCTCACAATACTGATAAACTAACAAGGATGCAACATGATGGAACAATAAAGAAGACTCAATTCCTCACTGAAAACTTACTCATCTCTCTCATTGTGGCCACCCTAAATGGTGAGGCCTGGGAAGAATGGGTGAAGCTCATTGGAGGAGAGTTCCAACAAGTATTGAGGTCTCAAACTGTTGAGGGCTATTTAAGTCAAAATCAGCACCTTGAATTTGGCAGACTAAGAGAGTCCGTGTAAATGAGCCAGGTTTAGGGAAATATGATCAAATTTACTTATCACTGAAGAAAAGCATCTTCATCAGAAGAAGAAAATGAGAGAAAGAATTGCTTATCAGCATATTGCTGAAAGCAAACTCCAAATCTCCTGATGACTTCCCTTAATAGATGTTAACATAGATTTTAAAAAGCATTGAAGAAATGTTCGACCCTGCAAAACCTCTTAACAAAGGATTCAAGGGGCTGAAACAGCATCTCCAAGCTAAACAATGGGAACAACCATCAAATAGGACCAGAACCAGTAAAGCACCAGACCACTGATCCCCAATCTTGACAGCTTTTCCAGAAAGATAATACAGTCAAAAGCAATCAAGAGATTCAGGAGGACAAACATGGTTACATTCCCTCTACCAGCCTCCTTTAAAAGGTCATTGCGTGGAACAACCAATACTGTTTTGGTGCTATAAAGGTAAAGGTAAATGTCACTCTTGCTCAAAAGCCAGTCGTATCCTACTCTAGGGTTCAGTGCTCATCTCTGTTTCATATCAGAAGAGCCAGCACTGTCTGCTTCTGCAGACATTTCTGTGGTCATGTGGCACAGCCCAAACCCTGATTGAAATGGACCTAGACTACTTGTGCCATCCAAGAACACCTGCAACTGGTCAGCCACTGGTCAATCAACTTGCTGAATGTAGAATATTTGTGGCAAGCCTATAACTATTTAGGTCTTTTTTCTTTATTCATGTCAGAGGTACTACCAGCATATAATAACATGCTGTTTAGGTCAAACCAATGGTAAGTTGGTCTTTTTGAGAACAAGAAGTCAAATGGTCATTTATTTCAAATAGGAATGAATGTAACTATCCTGAAATGGGACTTTGACAATGTAAGTGGCCCATTCTAAAATCTATCTTAACATCTATTAAGGGAGGTCATCAGGAGATTTGGAGTTTGCTGTCAGCAATATGCTGATGACAAGCAGATTTTAAGAGCCATGACAGGCAATGGTCTACCAGAGAGGGGGTAAATTTTTAACATTCAAGTGCCTTGTCCATATCCTCAGGCCTTAGCAATTAGATCCAGTAGTCTTTGGGGGTGCACTAATAAGATCTGACAGCTTGCAGAAGGGAGCTTCTTCTGATAATCCAGGGGTTGGCAACCTTTTACAGTCGTGGCCTGGGTCACACTCCCTCAGACAGTTGAGGGAGCCAGACTGGTCCCCCCTTGCCATAAACACTGCCACAAATGCATCTGCACCTGTTTCCAGCAATGGTGGTGGTGGTGGCGGCGGCAGCAGTGGTTGGAGCGAGGGGGGGGCCCTGATGATTTGGCGCTGCAGGCCAGATTTGGTCCATGGGCTGTAGGTTGCCAACCCCTGACCTAAACCTTAAATGTAAAGGTTTCCCTTGCTCAAAAGCCAATCATATCTGACTCTAGGGTTCAGTGCTCATCTCTGTTTCAAAGCTGAAGAGCCAGTACTGTCTGCTTCTGCAGACGTTTCTGTGGTCATGTGGCAGGCATAACTAGACACCAGAGTGCATGGAATGCTGTTTACCTTCCCACCAAAGTGGTCCCTATTTATCTATTTGCAATTTTTTGCTTTCGAACTGCTAGGTTGACAGGACCTTAGCAGACAATAATCTAACCATTACACTATGGAAGACACAAGGTCTGCCACTTTCAGATTATCACATCTCTGACCAGAAGAGAACACTAGGCCTAATATGTGTGACTATGTCATGTGATTTCTGGAAAAAGGTTTGAACCAACCAATTGTGGACCAAACAGATAGGTGCCCATCTGATTGCACCCTAACACTGCTTCAGCCTGTGTTTCTCAGTCAATCCACAAACCTTTCCAGCCTCCCAAAGTGGTCTTTCCTAATTCTGATAGCTATGTTCTTCTCAAACTGAGCCTACGATTTTCTTCCCAGAAAATGCATGTACTATATGTGTTATTGAGCACTCACCAAGTACAAATGTTTCCACAAGTTTCTATTTGGTGTTACTAACAGGTTTAGTGTGGTATAATGTGCATGAATAGCAGGCAAATCCAGGATGTAAAGATGGGGCATGTGCATATTCTTTTTGATACAGGCTGATGTAGCCATATGTCTAAATGCACAATCACTTACAGACCACACTTCTGAATATGCTCTTTGTCTAGAGAAGGGCAAAGGACATTGGGGAGAATGACAACCTTCAGCACCTTGTTTGGAGTGTGCAGTGTTCCCTGCTCAGTCGCACACTAAAGAGCTAGAATGCTTACACTAGAGCACAGAGGATCTGGCCACAAACCATTTGTATCTGTCTCACAGGTAATACTTTGCATGCACAAAATGTGCTGCAGCTAGCAAGGCACGGCAATTACTTTCTAAGTTGTTTCAAAGGGCCATGTAGTTAAGCACTTTTAAAATGCAGAGCTTAATTTTTTCCCTGCTACATTGTAATTCATTGTTGGCCTTTTCCACAATGAATTGCTGGGATTAACCAATAAATCAGCAGAAAAGGCATGCCAATTTTCTCAACAGTTGACAAATTACAGTGCAAGCAGAGCACTATATATTCTATTTGTATTTTGAATTTACTTCATAGGGAAATTTAAGATTCAGATGCTTCTAAAATGCTTTCTTGTTGCTTTTATGTGGTCATATCATGTTTAGTTATGCACAGTTATCGCTTTCTCCAGCAACGTTCAAAACCTTTTTGCTAGCAGCCCCCGCCAATATATGCAAGCAATATTTTCCTTCTTTTGATAATTTGTTCTTCTAAGAAAAATACTACTTTGGTCTGGGAGATTTCTAATTATATTATTTTCCACTGCATAGCTTCATTTTATTCTTATTTTTACTTCTGGCAGTGATGAACTGAATGTTCACAGCACAGATGATTTTCATCATGTTTAGAAACTCAATGTAAATTGTATGTTTACACTATCTATGATATTTCTGTAGGTATTTGTGTGGAATCCACCATGATGTTCTCCTGTGAAAACTCACTAATAGAAACAAGAAAAGGGACATGCACAAGAGCACCAGTAGATTTGGACAGGGCTTGTAGAGAGGGACTGTGGTGGCTTAGTGGTTAAGACACTGAACTTGACGACTGGAAGGTTGGCAGGTCAGCAGTTTGAGACCCGAGTACTGCACAACGGAGTGTGTGCCCATTTCTGTCCCAACTCCTGCCAACTTAGCAGTTCGAAAGCAAGAAATTACAGGTAAATAAATAGGTACCACTTCGGTGGGAAGGTAAACAGTGTTCCGTGCACACTGGTGTCTAGTCATGCCTGCCACATGTACACAGAAACATAGGCAAACACAGACAGCACTGACTCTTTGACTGTAAACAGAGATGAGCACTGAACCCTAGAGTTGGCACTGGCTTTCAAGCAAGGGCAACCTTTTCCTTTACCTGTAGAAGAAACTTTACCAGTGACTTTTCCCCTGTGTAGCAGTCTAAAATGAAGAAATTAAACTGGGCAGATCAGAGCCAGGGGACATTACAGGAGTTTACATTGCTTTTATTCACATCTTCCAGTATTTTCCCCAGAAGAAGAGCCAGCCGGTGGGCTGCGGGACAGAGAGGGCTCCAAGAGTAAGGGGGCGGTTGATAATTCCTGGGATGGGGAGGTGCCAGTCCCTTACTGGGCTCTGACCACGCCCACTCAGGAGGAAGTCACACCCACTCCATGCGCATCATGAACTGCCTGCAGCCGCCCAGCATCCTAACCAAACCTTCCGCTCATCCTTCTCCGGAAGATTTCATCGCCTTGGGTTTGAAAGGCCAACCGAACGAGTCCAAAGCAGCCATCACCCTGCTGAAACCAGCCTCAGCTGTCTTGCCCTCCGAGCGGAAACAAGAGGCTTTTGGCCACTTTGACCAGCACCTCCGAGCTGACCAGTCTCTCCAAATGGCCCAAGCTTGCCTCCATGCCCCCTCTCAGTGCGCTGGGGCACTTAGCGGAAGCAGCAGAGGCAGAGAAGTAAGCCATTTCCCCTTCCATCAAGGAGCCATTGGTGATTCCCATTGAAGTGGCCCTGATGGTTCTCCTGGATGAGATCGAGTCTGCTGAAGCGGAAAGCAATGATGGCCGCATCGAAGGGGTGTTGTGCGGGGCGGTAAAGCAGCTGAAAATAAACCAGGCCAAGCCTGACACCACCTTGTATTGGAGCCTGATGGATCTGGCTACGATTAAGTCAAACATTTTTGCCACAGAAGGAGTGACTGAGGTGAGATATAGAGATGCACTTGAATAACAAAATGCAAAATCTCTGCAGAAAATTTGTTTTTTAACAGACATATTTTTGTTCTTGCCAGCATGATGTAATATTGATTCTTATGAGAAGGTGCACAGATTGCTTTACAGGTTATTATTATTATTATTTTATTTTGGAGTTCAGAGTTTTGAATCTTTCCTGTTTTTATTTATACTGAAATTTATTTATTATTTGAAACTATCTTTCTTGCCTTTTTAAATTCTCTTCCCATCTCCACCCAGATCTCCACCTGTTCTACACTGTAGATATCAAGATTCCAGACAATTAGCATTTTTGGATGATTATCTGATGGGCTGTAAAGTATTCATTGGGGGGGGGGGAATCTTTGCCATTTTACAGATGCTTGAATCCTGTTAAATAAAGGGGGGAGTTCTTGTGGAGCAAGCGAACAAGATCCAGGGTCAATAAATTGGGCTGTAAAGATGCAAAAGATTTGCCTCTCAGACTAAGATTCAGGAGATCTGTCAGTCAGAAGAGAGGATCCCAAACTGGAGGATCTGCCCTTGAGAGAATGGAACACAGCTGTGAGGGCCAGCCGGCCACCATAAGAACAGTGCTTGCACTGCCACCACCGCCACCGCCACCCTCTTCTCTTGGCTGGCCCAGGCCTCAAGAGAATGGAACACAGCTGTGTGGCGTAGCCGCCTGACAGTAAGAATTGTTATATTATGTTATATTGTGTTGATACTGTATTGTTGTGATATTTTTGTAACTGAAATTTGTAGCTGATACTTTGATACTTTGTTTTTTGTTCAAGACCCACCTGACTGTATTGTACTGTATTGTATTGTTAGATTTATTGATTGTATTGACTCTATTGCATTATGTTGCTATATTTATATTGTGTTGTATTTATGTTTGATGTTGTAATACTGTGATATATGTTACTCTATGGTATAATACTGTAATATTGTGATACATGTTGCCCTATGGTATGTTAGCTACTCTGAGTCACTTCAGCAAATAGAGCAGCATACAAATCTAAATAAAATAAAATAAAATCTACAGTTGGAATAGGGTTGGGTGGGCAAAGAGCAGCCCAGCATTCAGGGCCACGCTTTTAGATCCCTTTCGGATCCCTCAGGCCCTAAGAAAGAATGTTGTCCTCTGAAAACCAATCATGCTCCCAGAACTCCATCAGAATTGATTTGCTTTTTTAAAACTCTATTTCCTCTGCTTTATGAAATTCCATTGGCAAATAACAGCCCCATAGACTCCCAAAACTACATTTGAATTATGACATTAATTGCCTTCCCTCCCACCACAATGAATACTTGTTTTTCAAGGTCAAGAATGGAGGGGCTGTCCATCTAGTTATGGAGTAGGGCAAAATGTCTTCTCGACCCTGATAAATTATCTATCCAGCTATCAGAAAGCCATCTTTTCCACCCACCAATTCCTTCCATAGTCTGCTTTGTTTTGTTTTGGTTTTTTGCCTTACTATCAAGGTTGCTCTTATCCAGTACCCTGAAAGCCTAGCAATGGCATCCAAAGTATATACATGCATGCACAGAAGTACCAATTTCCTAATGTGGTCATATAAACAGGATCATGTAACAGAAAATATTTTAATAAAATGTTAACTAAGGGAAAGCTGGAGAACAAAACAGCAAAAGCAATGTAAAATTATACCATTCACAATAGTCAAGAATAAGAATTTATTCTTGTCTGGAGGGTTAAAAGACAAATGTTGCTTGGTCTCTAGGAAAATAATCAACCTCTCTGGAGCACCAGAAGTGGAATACTTACAGTGCCGGCTACCCCCCCCCCCCCCGCTGCCTTTTGAAACTTCTTTGAATTGTTGCTTGATTAAAATAGAATAAACAACTTGGGCAGACACAGCTGGGGCAAAATTGTGTTTAGCTGAAAGTTGAATTAAGTCCTTTGCAACTGCAAAGCATGTGGTTAAATGTTGACGGCTTGTTAGCTGTCCATTTGGGTACACAAATCCTCCATATATGTATCCTACAATCACAAGAGCTGAGTTTAAGTGAAACCACCCTATCATTAATATATGGATAACACTATGAATTCTTGCACTGGACAAACTGGGCCAGAGTCCATGATATCCCACGGTGTAAAGTATGTAGGATGCTACAGGACTCTTTGTTGCTACCTCTCTGAATCTGATTTGAAGAACACCTGCTACCTCACAAAAAAGAGTGGGCTTTAAATTACTGCTTCCATTCATAAGGAAGCCTGCCTTCAGAGACCTAATCCCCTGAAGTGAAAGGGTTAAATCAACTAAATGCAGGTGGCTTTGTTGGCAAGGAATGTGGGTTGCTTTTGGGTTTTCTCCCTCCTGACAAATGTATTGTCTGAGACAAGCTATTGGTAAGTGCTTGTAAAGAGCCGGTTCCTGACCTTGGCCATGTACTTCACTTCCTGAAATTGTATTAGCCTTGTGCTGAATGAATGCATGAGCAAGTTTTAAAATGCAGAAATCCAGGATACAATGCTAAACACAAGAACATACACACAAACCCACTATTGAATAGACTTGATTGAGTACATAAAGTTGACAAGCTGCAATAGACTAAAGTTGCTTCAACGTTTCTCTCTACATGCAATTTCCCCTCTATTTATTGTGGGTTTGATACTCACAATTTTAGTTTAGAAAAGCTATTGTCGAAAGGCTGGCTAAAATAGTCATTATAATCTGCCTCAGAATTTTTGCACAAACAATGGCACTATCTAAGTTGTCTTTTCAATATACCCTGCAAGCAGCTTCTATTGCCCCATATAAAAGGCAATTTCCATGGAATTTGGAAGTTCTTTCAGGAAACAATGACTGACATCCAATAGTAAATCATAACTAGAGCAGGCTCGTTGAATCAGTGAGGTTTTGGTCAGCCAACTCTTAAGTGTGGTTGCTTTTTTTCTATAAGTTCAGTTATTTCATTGGACCAGCTCTAGTTATGATTTACAACTGGATTTCAGCCAATGTATTATGAGGGCATCACAGACAGAGAACAGAAACAAGCTGCTATGGATACAGTATGAATTTAGGGATAATGTAATGTAGCTTTTTTCAATCTGGTGCCCTCCAGATATGCTAGACTAAAGCAGTGGCTCCCAATGTGGGGCACATGCCCCACTGGGAATTGAAGTCCAAAAACGAAAGTTTGGGAAACGCTGGACTAAAGCTTCTAATATTGCCAGATCTAGCAAGTTAGGTAAAGCTGAATTATTCAGCTATTGTATGATCTGTGAAAACCAAGAAAGGTTAGACATTACACTGCATTATGAAATGATAATGTCAGGACGTGAAAGTAATACAGTTATATCTGTGTTTAGCATTGTAAGTAAAGATTAATCATTGAGGAAACAATAATTTATAAACAATGATAATTTACATGGAGCTAGTTGAGTAAAGAGGTTAAAAACAGCACCAAAAGGCAAATGATTGTATTCTCCTATGGCTCCCCACAAGATTAAGATGCCCAGGTTGGCTTTTCTTCACGTCCTTTACCTGATTCTGCATCTAAAATCATCTCCTGCCTTGAAGGATTGCCTAAAGCTCACTGTTATCCTGCTAAGAATGAGCTGTGGACCCCACAGTGGATAAAGACAATTTTGAGTTAATGGGGGGATTGTTGCATTTTAAAAACGAAGATCCAAACTCTATTGCTCTTTATGGAATTTCTTGTTCTTAGCAAAACTGAATGCCATCCAGGATGAAATCTGACTCCAGATAGAGTTGCCATATGTCCCGATTTCCTGGGATTTTCCTGGGTTGAAGTAGTCCCGGGTAAAAATCCCAAAAACAAAGGGTTAATTTCATAGAGTCGCTATTTCTAGAGAGGGAGGACAGAAAGTGGCCAGTTGCAAAATAAGTCCCTTCCTGTCTCCTGCTTTTCTCCTTCAGGAGGGAAACGAAGGCTCCATGGGCTGCATTGCCGTTTTTCCAAGGAATCCTTGTGTGGGGTTTGAGGGTTTCAATGAAAATGGTAGAAGCATTAGTGGATGCCTGAAGCCAACCGCTATTGATGAAATTGATTACCAAGCAAGCATTGCACCAGTGACATATGGAGAGGTAACAGATAGTAACAAAAGACTCAAAATGTCTACATCAAAGCATTTAGATCAAATGTGGCTATCTTTGGCTATCAGTCTGTCCCTCCCAGATTAAAACTGTGGCAAGTTTTTCCCCCAGAACATTTGTGAATCCTAAAGGAACAGCAGAGAACACCAACAGAATAACATGGAAAGAAAGAACTGCTCATGTCTTAAAATGGATTAGCCTCACAAATGTCTAACCTCCAGTGATTGAGAGAATTGGGTTACCTGGAAGTTGCATAATAGGCTGCAGATTGGAATTATGAGACTCAAGGAGGATTTAAGAAAATGGGACTTCTATACTGACAGTTTTTGTGAGTGTGGTGAAGAACAGGCAACTTCTCACCTATGTCAGTGTACTCTATGCCCATCAACATGTAATATGGAAGATTTGATGCTAGCTTCTGCAAGTACTCTTGATGTTATCCATTATTGGATGAAAATTATACACTATACTGTATATTTTAAATTGCACTGTGATGCTTCTCATAGGAAGAAAGGAAGGAAGGAAGGAAGGAAGGAAGGAAATAAATAAATAAATAAATAAATAAATAAATAAATAAATAAATAAATAAATTAGCAAGCCCAAGACTTGTTATGGCTTACTTTGGTTTGTACACATTGTACAGAGATAAACCATGGCCTACCATGCTGTGGATGTTATGTGCATTATTTTTAAATGCAAATGCAATTCAATTAGAGAAAACTATTTTCAAGAAGTGGCATTTTTCCTGAGAGTCCATGACTTTTGAAATGATGACACATTAATGTTCCCCCTCTTTTAACACATCATAATGTACTGTGCATAAGGGTATATGAGAAGAACTACACTTTAGAACACATAATAAAAAAATAAGTGTTCTAAGGTAATTTATTTCAGCTTCACAAGAGGCCAGTCATGACATTAAACAAACGACAAATGTAAACATCTTCAAATGATGTTTTAAAATGAAACAAGAGAGAGAATAAATGTTTGTCTGGACAAACGGCAGATGTGGGGATGTAACAGAGGAGAGCAAGAAGAGGAGACCTATGCAACATTTTGTTCTCTGTTGATTATAAGCAGGTACTGTATCCATATCCATAGAACAAAGCCAGTGTGGTGTCGACCTCAGTCACATCCTGGCTTGGTCATGGAAACCCATTGGGTAGTGGTGAAAATGGTAAACCACTCCTTGGACTTTTCACATACCATACCCTGTTTGGATTGCAACAAGTCAGAAACTAACTAGATGGGACATAACAACAAATATATTGACATCTTTTTTGCCCATGGGTATCAAAACAGTTTGAGGATAATTTTAAGTGATAAAGGACCCAGAGAAGAAGAATGGATGTAGTCCTTCCCTGTATCTGTTCCTTCTCTCAGATACACAGAAACCCCATAGCGGCTTTTCATTTTAAAATGAATGTTTCAGGTGTCAGAACTTTAGAGCTAGAAGTGGCATCATCTATGAAAACTGGGAATTTGAGCAGTCATCGAATTGCAGAGTTGAATGGGAGCACAAGGCTTATCATGTTCAACTCCCTGACCTGTGTTCATTATTATTATTGTTACATTACTTGTAACTCCCTGTGTATAGAGTCACCTTTGTGTGTGTATATGGGTGGGTCAACAGGTTCCAGAGAACAGCATTATTCACTATCACACTGCATATCAGTACAACAGAGTGTGCCTGTGTACATTAAAATAATAAATAAATGTAGGATAGAAACCCATGGGAGCACTGCCAATTTTGGCTACAGAAGCCCTGGTATGCTTTCCTCTGTAAAAACAGGAAAACACATTTGGAAATCAGGAATGTAATCTATAGGTAAAGGGTAAAGGTCACCTTTACTTGAAAGCCAGTTGTATCCAATTCTAGCGTTTGGTACTTATCTCTGAAGAGAACTGGTGCTGTCTGCCTCTGCAGACATTTCCGTGGACATGTAGCAGCCATGACTAGACATTGAAATGCACAGAATGCTGTTTACCTTCCCACCAAAGTGGTACCTATTTATCTACTTGTAATCTTGTGCTTTCTAACTGCTAGGTTGGCAGGAGGTGGGACAGAGATGGGAGTTCACTCAGTCATGCGGCACTCAGGTCTTGAACTGCTGACCTGCTGATCTTCCAGTCATCAAGTTCAGCATTTTAACCACTAAGTCACGGCAATCCCTATAATTTATAGATTGGGCCAAATTATAGAACAGAACTCTCTTTTTTAAAAAAAAATCATTGTGGCTGTTCACCCAAAAATAGCCGCATGTTGACTAACATCAGAACTAGAAACAAATTGAAGTTGTTACCTATTTATAGTGACACAAAACCTCCATGTCTGGGAGAGAGGTGGGGATTATTCAAAATAGCCAGCTGGCCGAACTGACTGTCCAGCCCGCACCCCACACCCGCCCCGCTAGCCAGGTCTTTACCCCCTTTCAGAAGGCCAGCAGCTCTGTCTGGAGATGCAACTCACTTGGCAGGAGGTTCCATAGGTGGACACAGAAAAGGCTCTCCTTCTAGTGCTAGAGAAGTGAGCCTCGCTAGCTGATGGCATGACCAGAGAGCCTTTCCGGTCTGCTCTGGTGGAATGAACAGATGTCCTCGGGGTGATGCGGTTTCTTAAGTATCCTGGTCCACTACCATGTAGGGCTTTAAAGGTAATAACCAGACCTTGAATTGCACTTGGAGGCATACTGGAAGCCAGTGCAGCTCTCGAAGCAGTGGTGAGGCACGAGCATAATGCCTGCACCCCATCAGCTGCATTCTGGGTGAGCTGCAGCCTCCAAATGGTCACCAAGGGAAGCCCCATGTAGAGCGCATTACAGTAATCAAGTCTGCAGGTGACCAAAGTGTGTGTGATCATGAGCAAGGAGTCCCGGTCCAGGAACGGGTGTAACTGGCATACAACACGAAGTTGTGAAAAGGTCCTCTTACCCACGACTGCCACCTGCTCTTTGAGCAGGAGTCGTGAGTCCAGGGGGACCCCCAGGTTACATGCTGGGTCTGTTTGGGTCAAAACCGCCTCATTCAGAACCAAAGATGGTAGCTCCTGAGATAACGCTGGGGCCCTGACCCACAGCCATTCAGTCTTGCCAGGATTCAGTTGTACCCGTTGTTCCCCATCCAGACCCTGACAGCCTCCAGGCACCTGGAAAGGACTTCCACTGCATTGCTAGGGTCCCCATGGGCTGAGATAGACAGCTGGGTATCATCTGCATATTGATGATACTTCACCCTGTGAGAATGGATGATCTCACCCAGTGGTTTCATGTAGATGTTAAATAGGAGAGGTGAAAACACCAAGAGGTGAAAGCACTGAGCCCCTAAATGGGTGGAGGGATGGTAGTGCAAATATATCAAGAGAGTAAGTGATACATCAACCAGATATATTGGTGATCGAGTCCTGATTACAGGACTGTAGTCAGAGGGGGGGGGGCAAAAACCCTCCTGAGCTAACAGCCACCACCCACCTGGGATGCCAATGTTATATATATGTGAGAGTGACACTGTTGCCCCTTCTGAAAATGTTTTGCCCCTCCTGAAACATTTTTTGCCCCCTCAAATCTAGAATCCTGGCTACAACCCTACTTGATCACAACAGCAACTCTCCATTAAGGCAAGTGGGAAATGTTTCACCTCAGGCTATCCCCGGCCACCCTCTTCTTGCTCATTCCTGTATATGTGCATGTGTGAATGAACATATTCGTGCCTGTGTAGTTTCCTGCCTGTTTCTGTCCATTTACATGAGTATTCCTTTTCATATACAGCATGTGTGTGTACAAATGCTTACATTTCCCCTAGCTCCACTGACCATTGGTTGCCACACTTTCTGCTCCACCAATTACAATGGGCGTCAGCCACCGCTGACTGCAAGAACAGTTGCAAATGTTTTAGTTCTCTTCCTCTGAAATGAGGTGCCTATATTGACAAGTCCTTCCTTGCAGTCACTTGTCTACAGGCTCAGGCTTATGTTTGTTTACACACACAAACCTGTACAATTATGGAAGCTCTTCTGTTAAAAAAAATTGCACCACTTGGATGATTTTCAAGGAAGCCAACTTGGAACATCCAAAAACGAAATGTAGAGATGGGATATAAAAACTGACTATGTCTTTCAGCATAGTTTTACTATGTCTATTTGCATGTAGAAATCTAAATAGTGCACACTGAGGCATTATTTATGTAAGGAATGTTTCCATAATGAATGTAACCCCTTGTTCCATGGCAAAGGCCAATCTGTTAGTAAATGAGCTTGAAAATTTATTTTATAAGCCCTAGACTATACGGCATGTAAGTACTGTAACTATTTTTTTTAGTTCAAGAAAGGTTTTCATTAATACCCATAACACTGATGTATGAATTAAGAGTTTCCACAATCCACCAGCAGCATCTAATCAACTGTCACACACACACAAGTACCTTGGATAAAGCTCAGACTTGGTTCCACAAGTCTTAGCGTTATCCGGTTTTTAATGCTGTGCAATGCATTGATCGCACAACATTTTAAAAAAAGCCCTGTTCCCTGTCCAAACAGGACAGGGAACAGGGGGTTGCAGGCACCGATCCCTCCCCAAACACCCCCACAGTCCTAGCCTCAATCCCACTGGACTGTTCTGTCCCTGTTGAGGCCGGGATTGGTAATGTACCTTTGCTTTTGTAATGTACCTTTGCTTTTTATACAGTTTCACATCTGGCCTAGACAGAAAAATGGTAGGAGGAGAATATGCTTAATCCTTTCCTTCAAGCTCATTGCTTTTCTGCCTCAAATAACCTGTCCAATCCACTACCACCCCTCAAAAGCCCAACTTCTCATACAGTGATTTCCCTTTCTAAACACTTATCTGTAAAACTGAGAGGAAAGTGGCTGGGATAGGAACTTGTAGTGGCAAAGTGGGGAAGAAAACTCTTGTGGTTGCAAATGCCTCCACCTGAAGCCTTGTTTTATTTTGTTTGTAAACGTGGCTTTCAGGACCCCATTACATCAGCCAAGGACATTGGCAGGTCTGCCCCTCAGAAGTGGTATTTTTTAAAATGAAGTATGCAAATAAAATACTATAATTAACGGTGTGTACAGCTAAGGATGTATAATAATGTTCTTTTTAAATAATTGTATGAATTGTGGGAGGGAAGAGAGTGAGGGAAGAGTAATGCATAGCAATCTCTGGAGCCTTTAGAAATATGGAATGACATTGGCTGGCCGGTAATGAAACTACATTTTGTCCTTTCCCCACAAAACGGAGAAGTCATTCTGCTCGGCAAAGTGCTATAATTATAGAGCCGTTTTCTGATTCTAATGGGAGGACTTTTATTTCATGAAATATTAACAAAATATAATATCAGTGCCATAGGTTAGAAATAGTCTTATTTTCTCCATAAAAAGTCAATTTGTAACTGCTGCAGAATTTCCTTCTTGGGATGGCTATATCTCACCAACTGATCTTTTTATATCACCATTGAAATGCAAGCACTAAATTAATCATAACGAATTTCTCACCTTTACAGTTGCTGAAGGGAAAAAAAAACCACTTTGGCTGTTGTCACATTAAATTTAGACATCTGTTATGTCCATGAAAGCATCTATCAGCCTGAGATAGTGCTTGCCTGGAAAAGATCTGCACAGAAAATTTCAAGAAATAAACAAATAACAAAGAGTAAGCTGTACTGATGACAGTGTATTAAATGTCTAACAGCTCCAAACGATGCAATGACTCATATGTTATCTCCTCCTTGTTGGATTGTTGATGTGAAAATGGGTGGAGCCAGGTACCCAAGGTTTAAGGCAGGGGTACTCAACCTATGGCCCTTGGGCTGGATCTGGCCCATTGCACCATTTCATCTGACCCTCACTCCAGCAACTGCTTCTGCTTCGGCCACTTCAATCCTTGTCCTCTCCACTTGGCTTGGCATGTCCCTAAAGGCATTCCATAGCAGGGTAGATGTTCTAAGGCTTACAACATCCGTCCTGCTACAGAGCACCGTTAGAGACAAGACAAGACAACTGGAAGGGACAAAGATTGAGATGGCAGCGGTGGCAGAAGCAGCAGGTGCCTGCGTCTGCCCGTGTCTTTCCTGAGGGCCGCTCTGGCCGAGCACAGATGAGAAGGACAGCCTGGACCTCTTCTTCATCCACACCATGCAGCTCCTCCAGGCAGGGAAGCGTTGTGGGTGCTCATGGTAGTCCCACCAGTGGCAGTGGTGGGGGACACACCAGTCTGGCCCACAAAATGTCTGAGGGGGTGTAAACCGGCCCATGGCTTTAAAACAGGGGTGCCCAAACTACAGCCCACGGGTCGTATGCGGCCCATGACGCCAATTCCTCCGGCCCTCAGCACCCTCCCCGCTCTCAGAAGTGGATGGGGAAATGCACCCGTCAATGTGCAAAAGGGTCCGCGCTGCTCCCGGGAGTGCTTGCAAACACACCCGAGCATTTGCGATCAGAAACGTATTTGCAACCGCCCGCTCCCTCCACCACCTGGACTTGGGGTGGTCTTTGCAAGACTCACAGCAAGGCTGCAGGACAGGCTGGTGGCGCCACGAACCCCACTGCTCATCTAGCCTCCTTGGAACCTTCCTTCCTTCTCTCCTCCATCCCCCTC
Source organism: Furcifer pardalis (assembly GCA_030440675.1). NCBI lineage: Eukaryota > Metazoa > Chordata > Lepidosauria > Squamata > Chamaeleonidae > Furcifer > Furcifer pardalis. The sequence goes on along the minus strand of CP126894.1, from coordinate 80,195,080 downwards.
TCTTTCTCCCTCCGCTTTCTCTTTCTCTTTTAAAGTTTGCTTTGTCTTTTGCAGTTTGTCTTTCAAAACAGACTTTTGTCCTGAGTTCACTTGCCAAGCTCACCTCCCTAGCTTGGCAGGGGTGGGAGCCCCCTTTTCCCTTTAAGGTCGCCCTTGTTTGAAATGATTTGCAAAATCAGGCTTCCTTTCTCCCCCCCCCCCCCCATCTTTTCTCTTTTGGTTTGCTTTGTCCCTTTGCCATTTCGAAGCAGACTTTTCCTGGAGCTCTCCTCCTCCCTAGCTCGGCCGTTGCTCGAAAGCCAGTCGTATATCCGACTCTAGGGTTCGGTGCTCATTTCAGTTTATAGCCGAAGAGCCAGCGCTGTCTGTGTTTGCAGACGTTTCCATGGACATGTGGCAGGCATGACTAGACACCAAAGTGCACAGAATGCGGTTTACCTTCCCACCAAAGCGGTACCTATTTATTTACAGTACTATAGTTGCAATGTCTTGCTTTGGAAAGGTTAGGCTGGCAGGAGCTGGGGCAGAGACAGTCGCGAGTCATTTCTCCCCAGGTGGAAAAAGATCTAAAAATTTCTCAGTGCCTTCAGAATTTGGAACGTTGCCTTTTAACAGTAATTTTTTGGAGTTCCTTATTGAAAGCAATTTTTTGAAGATAAATCTCTTTGAAAAGCATTTTTTTTTGCCATCACTGAGTAGTTGCAAAGAATTTTAAACTGCAATGTGCTTTTTCTATTGTTTTTCATTACCTTTTTAAAAAATGTTTAAGATTGTTAACAGGGAATGACCTATAATTTGACTAAAGTGCACACAAAAGCAATCTTGATAAACATCTGGATGCTTTTCTTAGGAGAAATGTGGTTGAGCTTTTGGAATTCTACACAGGGTAGAGACAGTGGGGGAGACCAGCAATGACAATGGAGTCAGCAAAGTTTGGGGAATCGAAGAAGGAAATTTCTTTTCCACCCTAGAAGAGCCAATGGGATTTTGGAATGCATGAATGGCTCCAAGATATAATGACAACTTTGAGCTTGGGTGTTTTTAAAATGTGGGCTGGGCTAATGTATGATGCAGGAATGGTAGGGGGAGGTCTGGTAAAGGTAAAGGTCACCCTTGCTCAAAAGCCAGTCATAACCAACTCTAGGGTTCAGTGCTCATCTCTGTTTACAGACAAAGAGCTAGCACTGTCTGCATCTGCAGACATTTCTGTGGACATGTGGCAGGCATGCCTAGACACTGGAGTGCATGGAACACTGTTTACCTTCCCACCCACATGGTCCCTATTTATCTACTTGCAATTTCTTGCTTTCTAGCTGTTAGGTTGGCAGGAGCTGAGGCAGAGATGGGAGCACACTCCGTCATTCAGTACTTGGAAATTGAACTCCGACCTTCCACTTGCTGATTCCAAAGATAAACACAAAAGGCAAACCTTCCCTCCCTCTTCCTTTCTTCCTTTTCTGGTTTGGTTTGATTTGTCCTTTGCATTTGTCTTTGGAAGCAGAGGTGGCAGCGATGGTGGTGAGGGTTAGTAGGAGTGAGGCCGGGATGGCAGGGCAGAGACCCCATTGGAAAAATAGTCCGGCCCTTGAGCAACCTGAGGGACTGTGAACCGGCCCCCGGCTTTAAAAGTTTGGGCACCCCTGCTTTAAAAGGTTGGGGTCACTTACTTACTTGCTTGCTTGCTTGCTTGCTTGCTTGCTTGCTTACTTACTTACTTACTTACTTACTATGTAGATGATTCCACAAAGGATCTCCATTGAGATCTCTATTTAGATAGCTCCATGACTCAGTGCACTCCAGCAATCTTGGAGGGCCTCCTTGATGTTGTCAATCCACTTAACGTGGCCTACCTCTGGATAACTGGACTTGGGTCTTCTTGATCTCCATGACCAATTCCACCTTCTTGCCTGCTAGCTTTCTTACATTCCACATTCTGTAAGTCGTGATCCTTTTATTGCTTGTCTGGCTGTCATCAGTGAAATCTGTCGAGTTTTTCTTTGTGTGTTTCTTGTAAACAGTTCAATTTGTGTGTGTGTGTGATTGGCCCTCAGCATCCTAGCACAGTGAAGGGACTGCCTTCTTAGTGCCTCCATGCAGGCACTACCACTATTTCAGGATCACTACTGATCCTTGTGTTCCTTACTCCACAGCTGTTAGGATTATACCACCCATGCTAGGTCCCCAGCAGAACTTAACCACCATCATAATGATGGTGCCCACCTGCTGAGATTTGCTTGAGTGCAAACAGTTACAGCCAAAGCTGGGGAACTTAAGGAGTCTCACACATGAAAATCTAACCTGGCCCTCTTTCATTGTTGCTCACTCTGAGAATAATTGCTTGAGACTAGCTGGTCCACCAAATTCTGGCAATCTGAGCTTTCAAAGACTTGAGCATAAGTCCTGATTTAGGTCCTGAGTTCTTAGTCTAGTGCTGGACAGAAGGCTGCTTCTATTTAAAGATGGAGGAAAGACAGAAGCATGGTTAGGGGAAGAAGAGGCAAGTTATTAATAATATTCTTTCTCAATGTTATGTTCTCATCTTTCTCTTTGGAGACTGTAGGGAACAAAATATCCAAACCACACACTTATTTTGCAAGCTTATATGTTATTTAGTCGTATCAACAGGCCTGAAAGAAGTAATGTTACTTGTGATATACTTTTAATCTTCTAATGATTTTATAATTACATTCAATAGTAGTTGCATTTAGAGCAGGGTCGCCATAATTCTCTCTCACCAAACCAGGACAGCCACATGACATCATTGCATTCTTCAAACTGCACATACGTCCGATGGGGCTGTCAGGGAAACCATGGTTCTGAGACCCTTTGTCAGTTTAAAATAAACTGTAGTCAAGAGGTTTTTCCCCATGTAATTCTTCTTGCAAAAGACTGTTCTTGATGGCTCTATTTTTATTTTTTTGAATAAAATTTCTTGGGCCACTCTTGAAAGCACCTTTCCTCTCCCTGAGCTCACCCCACCCTTCCCTTCACACACACACACCACTGAAATAGACTCACCCTCAAACCCCCACACGAGGATCCCTTGGAAGAAAGTTCTAAAAAGGGGCCCAGAACGGCAATGCAGTCCATGGCGCCTCCATTTCCCTCCGGAAGGAAAAAAACAGGAGACAGGAAGGGACTTATTTTGGAGGAGGACCTTTGCAATGGAGGACTCTTCACTTTCTTTCCACCCTGTTCCCTTCCTCTCTAGGAATACCAACCCTATGCAATTAACCTTTTGCGGTCATGTGAAGAAGAAATCCTCCATCCCAGTGTACGGTGGAGATTTGGCTTCTTCGATATGGGTATTTCTTGCTCCCTCCCAGCTTTCAAGGAAAAGGGCTGAGAAAGACTCCTTGTCCCCCAAACTTCAAGGTGAGCCAAGGGATTTTTGCAAAGAGTTATTTCACTGCCTCCGTGCCTTTCTTTCAGTTATATCACTTGAAAGTGTCTCCCCTCCCTGGTGGGCTTTTCAGTGTGCTGTTTTGCCTTCACCACTTCCAAGCAGGATAATCGAAAGAAAGGCAGGGAGGCAGTGAATTAACTCTTTGCAAAAATCCCTTGGTGAGGGGTGATCTTGCTTCTTTTGTCCAAATTTAAAAATCTGGGACTTCTACATGTTTTTTCTTGAACCGGCCAGGGCAGCTTAAATCCAGGAAAATCCTAGAAAACTGGGACATATGGCTACCCTAATTTAGAGAATGAATAGACCTTGCTGAATTCCTGACACTGTTCACAGGGAAATTTGTTTTGCAAAGAAAAAGATTATACTCATATGAAATGGGGATATGTGGATTGAGGGAAGGCTGCTGGGAGGATTGTTAACATATGCAAGGATGAAAGGACTGTGTCTAGAATATCAGATCTCATGTGATTTTGATGTCATTTCTTGTTTTTTCTTATCTTTTCTTTCACCATTTTTCAACAGCCTTCTTGTCTTATATAACTTTTTCCTTTATTTGCCTCACTCATCAAAATAAAATTATAAACTCCTATGGTATTTGGCATTGTAACACTGAAAAATGAAGGAAAGCAGCATAGGCAGCTTTTAACAACATAAAGTATGTACAGTACTTAGTGAAGCAAAAATTACGGGCTGAACTCATCAACACCACCATACTGCCTGCTTTATTATATGGCAGTGAAACATGGGCATCTGCAAAATCTGACATAAATAAAGTTTATGTAACACAAAGAGCAATCAAGGGAAGGATGCTATGCATATGATGGGTTGTCCAAATATCAAATGAAGAACTGTGTATAAGATCAGGTGCAAAACAAACATCTATGTTGTTTGAGTTTGCAACACATTGGTGGGCTAGGCATGTGTGCCACTTCAAAGATGGCAGGTCGATGAAAGCTATCACAGAATGGATAGCACTTGACATAAAGTGACCTCTAGGAAGGCCAACAACCAGATGGAAAGACAAGTTTAGGGCAAAGTTCCCAAGACCCTTGATGAGACTGGCATGGGATTGGAAACAGTGGAAGACGATGCTTTGATCCACCACAACAACCTGATGTGTGAAACATGGATCAACCAAGTAACCAAGTAAGTAACTATAGCAAAACAGCAATGCATCTACCTGGCATGGTACACATAATATCACCAACGTCTCTCATATATACAGAAAAACACAGTATTAGTAGGAAAATACATTTTAAAATTTTAAAATGGTAAAATAGATGAACACAGAAGGAGGTGCTCTCATTGTCTCTCTTGTATAACCCAGAATGGTACATATTATGATTATAAAAGACTGAGTCTTGCTCAGTGGTGGGATGTCAAAAATTTTACTCCCCCACCGTGATGTCCTCACAGTGTGGGCGGAGCTAACATCATGATGTCATGATGTCATGGGCGGAACCAAATAAAAAAATTATAATAAAATAAAATAAAACTAAGTGCGCGCGCACACACACACACACCTCTCAACCCACCCACCCACAACACAAACCCATAAATAAATTAAATAAATAAAAAATACATTAAAATACACCCACCCACCCACCCCCAAACACAAATCAACCAGAGCTTTTAAACCAGAGCTTAAAGCTTATTCTGGCTAATCTTTCTCACACTAGGTCAGATGGAAGGAACTACAGAATGAACTTACCACAAGATGGCTTCATTTTGGCACTTTTCAACTTTTCAACAGTTAAAGAAGTTAGGTACTAAGTCTTTGCAAGTTCTCTAGGATAATATGCCTTAACGGAAATGTACAACAGCTGTACCTCCTTAAGGGTTCTCCAATTGGAACAGCAATTGGAACAGCACAGGTGTAGCTTATTGATGAGGTAACTCCAAGACTTTGCTTAAAAACCCCAAGCCGGACACACAACATCCAAAGGTGAGTCACTTACCCTGGGGAGCAGGCTATAGAGAGCTTCAGGCTAGCAGCTTCTCTTCCTCCTCCCCGCTTGGGAGGACAGCAAGGAGGCCATGCATACGCGCCAAGCACTGTAGGCGTGCATACACACCAAGTGTTTGGCGCGCATGCGCAGTGGAGGAACCAGTGAAAAGGTAAGCCCCAAAGGTGGTTCCCCCCAAAAGCTGCTACCAGTTCTCTGGGATACTGGGAAAAGTTATTACCGGTTCTGGCGAACTGGTGCGAACCTGTTACATCCCATCACTGGTCTTGCTGTATTTTGCATAATCGTTCTGTTTTTTTAATTCCTGTACCCTTAAGGTGTAAAGTGTCTCTCTATGTTATTTTCCCATGAAACATTTTGTTAAAGGTGGTGGTCTTAAGCATTCCTGTTAACATTTTAGTCTTAATGGGTTATATTGTCAATAATGCTTTTTCACTGTGTTAATATCATAGTTTTCAGATTCTCACAAGACAAGGCTCTGTTAAAAATGAGATGTTTGAATCCTGACACAGACATGTTTGTGCAGTTTGGCGGTTGGTTGGTTGGTTAGTTGGTTGGTTGGTTTCTTTCTTTCTTTCTTTCTTTCTTTCTTTCTTTCTTTCTTTCTTTCTTTCTTTCTTTCTTTCTTTCGAGGGAATAACATCTCCCACTGAAGATCAACTTGAAAAATGCATGCATTGTTATGTGGTTTGAGGTTTCACCCCAGCGCAGGCACCATTGTCTTTTCCACTGAATCATGGGAATCAAGTTGTTTTATTATATTAAAAAGAAGGAAAAGGTTTTAGTTGTTTTGGGTGGTGGTGGGGAATCTTCACCTCTCCTTCATCCATTTCAATGCCATAACCCCACAAATACATCACAGGGTTGTCACCTCAAAGAACATCACCCATAGTTCTGGTCTGGTGTCAACAGACCATGGGCTACTGAACAGGATAATTAAAAGTGCTCAGAATTGCACAAAAAAGCGTGTAGCCCAGGCGCTGTACCAGAAAGAAGCAAGACAGCTTTAAAAAGGGGTGAGATAGAGCTCTCTAAATCCAAACACATGTGGATGCCTTAATTTAGTTGGAACCAAAAGCAAGCCAAATAGTAAGCTATATGCCTGTGTGAACAGCCTCAAACACACACAAACAATGTTTAAATTGTCACTGTTTAGACATTTTTAGACAGTCATGTTAAAAAGAGGAAAGGGGGAAAATAAAGAATATTGTTAAAGCTTAACAGATTTCCCTTCTGCAGATTACAAATGTACTTCACACATAACTAAGGTTAAAAACAAACCATTTAGACATGGACTTCTCTCCTTTCTTGTGATTATGGGAAAGAGATGTAGGGTCTGAATAGTCAGATCAGTGTGTAGTGAGAATGAAAAAAAAATCTTTGGGTATGAAACACTCAATTTCACCCTGTCCTCACTCCATAAAGACAAACAAGTCTTTTGAACGTAGCAGCCATAGATCACATTGGTTGTGTCAATATTAACAACTACATTTTACCAGCAGTCATACACAGTACAACTGGGGAGAAAATCTATCCAGCATTTGTTTGATATATGACAATCTTACACAATAATACCCCTTCTCTCTAAAAGCAAAACGAATGGTTTGGCCTTTGGAAATGAAGATACTGTGTGGATAAATCTTTATTATGGTGGACTAAAATGGTCTCTGTCATGATAGTTAAAAAATATTCTTTCTTTACCCTCCCTCCCTGAATGTTCTGCTTTTCTAGCCCCACCGCACAAGCCCATCTGAAGCTGTATAAGGTAACATCAACCTCATCTATAATGTTGATTCAATGAAAAGGTACCTGTTGGATCCGGGGATCCGTGGGCGGAGTGAGGACACGGACACCGGTAGTTGAACCCAAACAACACGCCTGTTTATTTCAAGTCACAGCAACAACAACAACACAACGGCTGGCCAGCAGGGGTTTAAATACCCTGCTTGAGCCAGCCCACTGACCAATAGGAGGCGGCGATTTTCCCGCCGCCTGGACATTCAAATATCTAACACCCCTTTCCCCCAGCATGCACTTAACCTGTTATTTGCATACAAAATCGTCCAGATGACGGGGGCGTGTCCTGACCCTGTCAGACCTGCGCAATTCAGTCGGCGCTGGGGTGTCGGGCAGAGCGGACCTGTCGCTCTCGCTCCGCCCCGGCTGGGCCTGCGGCGGACCCGGAATAGGAGCGTCAGGTTCCACGGTGACCGGGGGTGAGCCTGCTCCGCACGGTAAGTTGGCTGGTGATGGAGCGGGCTGCATGGGGATGTCTCTTGGTCGAACCGGGTCGGTGACCGGTTCGTCCATCGGGTGCATGTCTGGCTCCGGGCCGGTCTGCGCTCCCAGGGGGTGGTTGCCTTCCGTGTCGGGGCTCGTTCGCCTCCTGAGTTGGTCGACATGGCGTTTCCATGTCCGACCATCAGTGAGGTGAACCCTGTAGGTGTAGGGGCCCAGTGTGTCGCTGATGGTACCCTCTTCCCATGGTGGGCCAGACGCGTAGTTCCTGGCAAAAACCGGTGTGTTGACGGCCAGTGTCCGGCTGTGTGGCGGGTCTCCTCGGAACTTATCTGGGGAGTACCTAGGGTGTAGCCTGTCAAGCTGACAGCGGAGTCTCCGACCCATGAGCAATTCTGCGGGTGCCCTTCCAGTGGCAGCGCAGGGAAGATTGTGCTGGGCGAGTAAGAAGGTGTCTATGCGCTCCTGCCAGTCCCCGGGCCCCAGCCTTTCTAGGGCCTCTTTTGCGCTGCGGACGAACCTCTCGGCTTGCCCATTCCCTTGTGCTCTGAAGGGGGAGGTGAGCGCGTGCCTGGTTCCAAGGGATGCCAGGTACTGCTCAAACTCCGTGGCCGTGAACTGGGGGCCGTTGTCGGAGACCAGGGTGTCCGGAATGCCGTGCGTGGCCCATAGTTGCCGGAGCTCCTTAATTATGGCTCGGGCCGTGGTGCTACTCAGGAGTCGGACCTCCAACCATTTCGAGTATGCATCCACTGCTATGAGGAATGTGTGTCCGTGGAAGGGGCCGGCAAGGTCGATGTGGATCCTCTGCCAGGGGCCCGTGGGCTGTTCCCATTCCCTGACTGGGGCGGATGGTGGATTGGGCCGTGATGACTGGCAAGGTGTGCATTTGGCCACCCACGACTCAATGTCCTTGTCAATGCCTGGCCACCAGACGTAGCTTCGGGCCAACCCCTTCATTTTCACTATCCCCGGGTGGCTAGTGTGTAACGTCTCCAGGACCTTGGGGCGGAGTTTCTTGGGGACTACTACCCGGTCCCCCCACAACAAACAACCCCCTACACAACACAGTTCGTCCCGTTTATCGTGAAATACCTTGAATTCCCCTTCCCCCTTGTCCGGCCAACCCCGCTGGACCCAGCTGGAGACGGTGCGGAGTTCGGCGTCCCTCGCCGAAACCCTGGCAACCTCGGCCGAGGTGGTGGGGGCAGAGTCCAGGACGTCCAGGACGAGCACCGATGCCTCCCCCCTGTCCGCGCCATCCTGGGTCGGGAGGGGGCACCTGCTCAAGGCGTCTGCGTTGCCCATGTGTTTCCCGGGCCGGTAGACCAAGGTGTAGGAGTACCCCGAGAGGAAAATGGCCCACCGTTGCATCCGGGGGGATAAGGCTGAGGGTGTGGGGCGGTTGCCGGCCAATAGTCCCAACAGGGGCTTATGGTCCGTTATAAGTTCAAAGTCCCGGCCATACAGGTAGTCATGGAACTTCCTTACCCCTGCCACCGCCGCCAGTGCCTCCTTGTCGATCTGGCCGTAGTTCCTCTCCGTCGGTGACATCGTCCTGGAGTAATAGGCGATGGGCGCCTCGAGGCCGTTAGGCAGTCGGTGGGCCAGGACTGCGCCGACGCCGTAGGGAGACGCGTCGCAGGCGAGGACCAGTGGCAGGGTCGCATTATATTGGATCAGAAAACTGTCCTGTGAGAGTAGATTTTTTACTGCCTGGAAGGCCGCCTTTTGCTCCGGTCCCCACACCCATTCTTCCCTGGCCGCTAACAGTCTATGTAGGGGCTCAGCCGCGGTGGCCTTTCCCCTCAGGAAGGCTGCATAGAAATTTAGGAGCCCTAGGAATGCCTGCAGCTCCTGCTTGTTCCTGGGGGCCGGGGCGTTCTGGATGGCTTCCACTTTCCCTTTTGTTGGGTGGATGCCCTTGGCATCGTTGCGGAACCCGAGGAATTCCACAGAGGGGACCCCCAGTAAGCATTTGTCCCGCTTTACTCTCAGCCCGGCGGCCCTAAATTTCGCCAGGACAGCGGAGACCCTATCCTTGAGTTGCCCCGGGTCCCCCGCGATGATCAAAACATCATCGAAATAGGGCACTACCCCCGGGAGTCCCTGGAGAAGCCTTTCCATCGTGCTTTGGAAAAGCCCCGGGGCTATGCTGACTCCAAATTGCAGCCTCGTGCACTTGAATGCCCCCCGGTGCGTTACAATGGTTTGGGCTTCGGCCGTGGCGTCGTCTACCGGTAGCTGTTGATACGCTTGGGCCAGGTCCAGCTTGGCAAAGATTTTGCCGGGGCCCAGTGAGTGTAGCAGGTGGTCTATGACAGGGACCGGGTAGGCGCTTGGTTCCAAGGCTTTATTTATTGTGCACTTGTAGTCGGCACAAATGCGCACGGACCCGTCCGGTTTAATGGGGGTCACTATGGGGGTTTCCCACCGGGCATGGTCTACGGGAACGAGGATCCCCTGGGCAACTAACTTGTCGAGCTCCCTCTCGACCCTGGGTTTGAGGGCCAGTGGGACCCGCCTGGCTTTAAGCCGAATCGGGGCAATGCTCGGGTTGAGCGCAAAGGAAATGGGCGACCCCACATACCTGCCCAAGCCTTCCCCGAAAACGTCCTGGAACTCGGCCATCAGGTCGTCCCTCAGTGAGGCGTCTCCGGGCTGGTCGGTGGCGGCGCTGTGGATGCCCGCGATGGACAGCCCCAGGGCGGGGAACCAGTTGGTGCCCAGCAGCGTGGGAATATTGCCATGGACTACGGTCAGAGGTAGGCTCTCCTCCCTCTGTCCGTATTTGACTTGGACCCACTTCTGCCCGGCGACGGGGAGGTACTTGCCCTGGCAGTCCTTTACCCGGACCCTCTGGGTCTGGAGATCCGATTCTTTTAGGGCCGGAAATGCCTTCTTCATCCACCTCCAGGGTATGATGGTGATGGCGGCCCCGGAGTCGACTTCCATGGAGCACTCGGCCCCGTCGATCGTGACGGTTGTATAGAATTTCTCTCCCTTCTCCGTTGCGGTGTGCCCAATGGTCAGCGTGTGTGTGCCGGCATCTTCAAACTTGCCGCTGTTCCGTCCTTGGCGCCTCTGATTGGACCTGTGGCTGGCGGCCATCTTGCCCGGCGGGAACTTTTGAATCTGCCGGTCAACTTGGCCCTCTGCTTGCCTTGCCCGGCAGACCTTCCCGATGTGGCCCCGCTTCTCGCAGTAGCGGCAGATGGCTTCCCGGAAACGGCAGTGTGCCCTCTGGTGTGGCCCCCCACAGCTGGCACAGCGCTGATTTCCTCTTCCCGAGCTTCCCCCGTCCGTCGCGCACACCTCTGCCTCTTCGTCCCCGTCCTCGTCCTCGTCTGGGGCGACGTCCTGGTGGTGAGCGGTGGCTTGGTGGGGTGCCGACGGGGACCTGTGGAATGCGGCCGCGGCCGACGTGGAGAGCTCGAAGGCTCTAGCCTCTTCGATGGCTCCGGCCAGGGTCAGGTCTCTCCGGGCGAGCAGTCTCTTCCGGAGCTTATTATCCCGGACCCCCCTGATGAGTTGCTCGGTTAGGGAATCCTCAAGGAAAGCTCCGAAAACGGCCGGGATGGCTGCGGCTCTCAGGGCGGCCAGGTACTCGCCTATGGGCTCCCCGGGCATCTGGTACCGGTCCCGAAATTGGACCCGGAAAACGAATTTGGATGGCTCCGGCGCATAATGGTCTTTGAGAGCCCGCTGCAGGGCCTCCCAGGAGACCTCCGTGATGGGCATCGGGTCCACCAAGGACTGGGCGACCTCGTAGACCTTGGGACCGCAGTGCGTCAGGAAGAACGCCTTCTTCCGCTCGGGTGCGATGTCCGCCAGTTCTGCCGCCACGAGGGAGAACTCGAACCGGTCCATGTAGCTCTTCCACCTCTCATCTTTGGGCTGGAAGGGTGTCGGTGGGACGTAGGTAGCCATAGCGATGTGCCTTGCGGATGTTGGCTCTGGCGCGTGTTGGTTCTGTGCCGTTCCTCAGTATCCCACCTTCGTCGCCAGTGTTGGATCCGGGGATCCGTGGGCGGAGTGAGGACACGGACACCGGTAGTTGAACCCAAACAACACGCCTGTTTATTTCAAGTCACAGCAACAACAACAACACAACGGCTGGCCAGCAGGGGTTTAAATACCCTGCTTGAGCCAGCCCACTGACCAATAGGAGGCGGCGATTTTCCCGCCGCCTGGACATTCAAATATCTAACAGTACCCTTTCCTAAATTAGGGCTCTTTCAATTCTGGGAATACAAAAACAATAATAATAGATTGTTTTAACATAAATGGAATGTAGAAGGAGTAGGGTGAAATGAATAAAAAGGTACAAACGTTCTGTTTTGATTGCAAAATGATGAGATTATAATGAAACCACTTTGAAAGGAATGATAATGCCAGAGGTAAAAAAAAATTCACTGTTGTCAAACTGCTCAGAAAGTGGTAACATGGCTCATTCATTTTCAGCAGCAATAGAAAGCTGAAAACATACTTTTGCTGGTCCGAAGCTGATTGATGTACATTACTCATATCAGGCTAATGGCACTTTATTTTCCACCAGCAGCGAGTAATGAGTGACCTTGAGTGCATATTGTTCTGCTGAAAGGTTTTGTTGCTCTGCTTAGTCTATGAGCACCCCAAGGAAATGAGGGTCTAGCATTGGGTGTTTTTCAGCAAACCTCATTTCTTTCATGGCTTTCTGTAAGAGAATTTGATACAGGGATAGAACCTAACCTTAGTGAGTAAATGAAATATTGATCTGTGCTACTCTGGCCTTGCCTTCACCTTGTCCCAGGGCTGTGAGTTACTGACTTTTCCGTTTTGGCTGTAATAGGAATTATTACAACAGGCCTGTGCTAGTAATTACTTGGCATGGCAAAAAGGAGGGTCCATCATATATTTCTGTACCAATGTTCATTTCCATCAGTCCAGTAGTCTGGGTTGTGGATGTTTTTTGTTTTTTTTGGGCCCTGTCTCTCTGATTCTTGATTCAATACTTTTAACCATCATTAATCAAGCTCCTTGTCAGTAGAAGTTTATCAAAAGTAGTAAGTGAACAAGGTTGTTTGGCCTCCTTAACAGAGAGAGAGAGAGAAAAATGTTGGGCAGGGAGGGGGAACCAGCAAGCACAGGGTAGTAAATTTCAAAATATGGAAGGCTGGTTCCGTGATATATATGAGTGTCTCTTCAGTTAGAATGAGCAGTTTGTTTTCGTGATAGATATTGTAGTTTGAGCCATGATAGAATCCTCCTCAGGTCTCTCTGTTGCAGACTATCATTTATGAGAAACCGTGTGTTTTTAAATGGTGAAGGTCATGGCTGATGGCAAAAGTAAAAGCAGTGGTAATTCATTAAAAATAGTTAATAGGGCCTGCAGTTGACAGGAATAAATAGTGACTCACTGCTGTTCAACCCACCCAGCAACTCGCAGTGGTGATGTTTCTTCTGTGGTTTTTGCACTGCCCCCAGTTGCCAGACAATTGCGAACATACACACAGACACCAGCAAGATGGCATCCATCCTCTTAATAATAGATGGAGGATGGGTTTCCTGAGTGAATGACACTTTGCTAGATTCAGTGTCAGCAGCAGCTCTAACAGATTGCCTAGGCTTGTGATAGTGAACCTTGGCATTCCAGATGTTCTTGGACTTCAATTTCCCAGTGGTGTGCTGAGGAAAGGCCGCTGCCACCGCTCCTCCAGCTGCTGCGCCCTTTCTGGGCAGCCCACAATGGCTGCTCGGAAGTGCACATGCGTCAAAACTCCATTTGATGCATGCACACTTCTATTTTTCAGTGTGCATGCATCAAAACTCCATTTGACGCATGCGCACTTCCGAGCAGCCATTTTGGGCTGCTCAGAAAAGCAATCCAGAGGGCAGCCGGAGAGGCGACCGAACCTGTAACCCGGGGGTTACTACTACCCCCCCCCCCGGTGATCCCCTCCGGATTGCTGCTACCGGTTCAGCCGAACCAGTCCAAACCGGGAGCAGACCAAAACTGCCTGAAGACCAATCACAAACTAAGTAGGTTGATTTGGAAATTACAGGAAGTGGAAAAAAGCTTCTGTTCTGATGACAGATTGAGAGTCAGTGTGATGTAGTATATAAAATGGTGGCCTGGAGTCAAATCCCCACCTGGCCACAGAAACTCACTGTAGGGTGGCAGTAGAAAACCATTCCTTAAATATCTCACATACCTTGCAAACTTTGTTAGAGTTACAATAAGTGAAGCTGTTTCCATCCTGTCAAGTAATACAATATCATGATTAGCAGCCATTCATAACTTTATACTCCATGAATTCTTCTACTAAAAGCCATTTAAAGCTATCACTGATGGCCATCGCTATACCTTATACTGTAATAGCAATTTATTTTGTTTAAAATGGCACTCAGTGAAGAAATATCTCTTCATAATTGTCCAAAACATGACATCATTCAACTTCATTGGATAAACCCATTATGTTGGTTCAAGAATTTTGCATTAGGCAAGATGGAGGCAAACTCCTTCCTTCATCCCAATAATAATCTTATAAATCTGTAATCTAAAAGTAGAAATCATCAAATGTTTTGAGATCATTATAGGAAATCCCCAAACCCTCACAGGAGAAGGCATTCTCATTTGCTCTGGGAAGAGGGACAAGTACTTCTGAATCCATCTGATATGTCAAAATCACTTCCTCTCTCTGCATATTGTATTCTGCATATTCAAAATCTTGTAGAAATACCCATCTATTTGAGAAGTACAGCATACTAAGGAAAGAAGTGCATAGGTAACTTGTGGAGTGAAAAAGGTAACTTGTGGAGTGACTTTTCAGCTTAGGCCTAATGCAGAGAAGTAAAGAGAGGATGTGGTTTCTCCTTGTTCTGCTCACAGCAGGCAGCCTGCTTTTGTACAGTTATTCATTCCCGTTACCAAGAGAGCTGAGCAGACAAATCCATCCATACCCTTTCTTGCACTGCACTCCACTAAACTGCTTTAAGAGCACACAATGTCTGAGAGACACAACATATTATATCAATTTGGAGTGAAATTATAGCACCTTAGGGTGAAGGTAGAAGACCTGAGATTGAATTTTTATCTGGATGCCATGTCAATCACTCTTCCTCTACCTTCCCCCAAATGATTAGGACAAAGAACTTCAGTCTCCACACTACCCTTTCCACTCTTGAAAAATGACAGAAAAGTCAGAGTAGGAAGGGATTTTTCTCATCTTGCAGGACTTTTGTAGAAGCAGCCGAACATTCATGGTTTATTTTCTTCTGCAAAAGACTCAAACAAACCAAGGCAATTTCTTTGGGATAGGAAAAAGAGAGAGATTTAAGGGAAAAGAGGAAACCTTCTATCATTCTGTGCTGGAGAGAGGAGAAAGAAAAGGGGTAGTTTTGCTACTTTCACATTACCCAACGAAAGGGTAGGAATTCAGACTTGGAAAAGTTACCCCCAGAATCCCTCAGCCATAGTAGCTGATGAATTTGAAGATGATGTAGTGTAAAATAGATTCCCACCCACCCCGATTCCCTGGGCTATCTGCATAGTAAATGACAGGGAAAAAATGGAAACAGATACATAGAAGGCTATAAATATTTGTCCTCACAGACAGTCCCTTAAACTCTTTCCTTTTTTGTTTCCCTTCAATGCACAGAATTTCCTGACTACTTATTCTTAGGCTATTACCAACACCTGCAAAATAAAGTTGTTATTTAAGTTGCTGCCCTTCTAGGGGAGTGATTGTTTAAAAAATGGTATTTAGACTTTACATCACACTATTAAGTAGTACAAACAACTCTTAGAGCAATTCTCCCTAAATGTTGTTCTAGCTTGTATTAGTTATTATATATGGGTAATTTTCTGTTTTATTCTGTTCTCCCTGAGGAAGACCAGGCACTGTCCATACAGCCAAAATGCATCTTTGATATTTATTTTCTCTTGTTTTCTTCTGTTAGTGAGAACATACTAGTTTTGTTTTTGTTTTTAGCATGCTGAGCCAAAATAGTGTGGATTCTGCTCATTTGTTTGCCCAGAGTCTGATAATTATGAGGGGAAGAACAGTTGTAGGAGCATGAAGAAAATGTGACTACAGGTTGCTCTCCATTTCACATTAACTCTGGCTAATTGTTGCCCCTAGACCAGGAGTCAGCAAACTTGGCTCTCCAGATGTTCTTAGACCTCAATTCCCAGAAACCCTGATCGGCAGGTGTGCTTACTTGGGCTTCTGGTAATTGAAGTCCAAGAACACCTGAAGAGCCAAGTTTTCTGACTTCTGTCCTAGACTATTGCGCATTGGTCTCATTTTGATTTAAGACCCTGAGCACCTGCAACCAGAAGCATGTAAACAGATTGTCCTTTGTGGTGGAAGAAGAGGGAAAAGAAAGTTGGGTTGTATCAGTTTGCATGAGACTGACTATCTGACCGACATGTTTGCAAAGATGCTTGTGTATTTTTTGTTGTTTGTTCAATTACAGTTTTGTGCTCTGCCATACCTAGAGTCAGTGATGGGATGTAACAGGTTCTCACCAGTTCTCCAGAACCCGTAGTAACTTTTCCCAGTGTCCTGGAGAACTGGTTGCAGCTTTTGGGTGGAACCACCTTCGGGGCTTACCTTTTCACTGGTTTCCCCACTGCGCATGCATGCCAAGCACTTGGTGTGCATGCACGCCTACAGTGCTTGGCGCGTATGCACGGCCTCCTTGCTGTCCTCCCAAGCAGAGAGGAGGGAGAGAAGCTGCTAGCCTGAAGCTCCCTATAGCCTGCTCCCCTAGATATCCTAGATAACTGGTTAGGCAAAGACTTAGTACCTAACTTCTTTAACTGTTGAAAAGTTGAAAAGTGCCAAAATGAAGCCATCTTGTGGTGAGTTCATTCTGCAGTTCCTTCCATCTGATCTAGTGTGAGAAAGATTAGCCAGAATAAGCTTTAAGCTCTGGTTTAAAAGCTCTGGTTGATTTGTGTTGTGGGTGGGTGTATTTTAATGTATTTTTTATTTATTTATTTAGTTTATTTAGGGGTTAGTGTTGTGGGTGGGTGGATTGAGGTGTGTGTGTGTGCATGCGCTTATTTTTATTTTATTATATTTTTTATTATTTTTTAATTTTTTCTTTGTCCCTGCCCACAACATCATGACATTGGCTCCGCCCATGATGTCATGATGTTAGCTCCACCCACACTGTGATGACGTCATGGTGGGGTAGTAAAATTTTTGACATCCCATCACTGCCTAGAGTGCACATGAGACTCCTTGTCAGAGAAATGCGACGTGTAGGTAGGTACTCACACTGCCTTGTTGGCCAAAGCAACTCAGGGCAGTGAACAGACATTTTTAAGAATCAGCATAAATAGAATACTGTACGTGGGAAGTAAAATAGGCTTGTTTTCTGCAGCTCCAGGAGATAGGACCTGAAGTAATGGATTCAAATTACATAAAAGGAGGAAGAGCTTCTTGTTAGTAGGTGCCATTTGGCAGTGGAATGTACTGCCTCAGAGGGTGCCAGACTCTCCTCCTATTGGATGTTTTCAAAGAGTGATTGGGTACACATCTCTTGGCGATGTTTTATTTATTTTATTTTATTTTATTTTATTTTATTTTGTCCAATTTGTTATCCCGCCCCAATTAGGTCAACCCAACTCTGGGCGGCTTACAACACAACCAAAAAGACATGACTTAAAACAACAGTATGTAGTAAATACACAACCAATATGGCATTCCGACATACCTCACACATATCAAAATTCACTTCATCCGTTGAAATTGAGAATACAGTTAATTAAATATTAAAAATTAAGTTAAAATTAAGTTAAAATTAAACTTTAAAAATTATACTTACATAAGTTTTAGCTGTGGATTGATTGTTTCCACAGTAGGATGGATGCAGTCAACCTCAGGAGTCCCTTCCAGCTGCTCAAAAAATATGGCTGGACTATTGAGAAAAATATCATTCTTAACTTGCATCCTAAGTACCTCTTACAGCTACAGTACATTTTGGAACCTGGTAACATGGCTAGAGGAAATAAGTAAAATCATATTCTGCATACTTTCCAAGCTGGTGCAAGTTACTGTGTCCTTAATTGGCTATGGAACTGGGGTAAAAAAATGACCTAGAATACTAAGCCATTGAAGTAGATCTTCAAAGTAGCTTTAATGCAGAGAGAGTAAAGAAATGAAGAAAAAGCATACCATGCCACTCTATGAAGCTGTACATAAATGAGAAAGGGTAGAATAAGTTAATTAGTTAATGACATGATGGCCATTTGGTCACAGCTGTAAAGTGACTAGTTGAAAATAACTGGCTAATTGTAATTAATTCCTTTCCCCCCACCCTCCCACCCCCACCCCAAAAGCATTACTAATGTAGCTGTACAAGGAATAGTTCCAGTTCTACAGCAGAAGTTCTCAACCTTTTTAAGCCGGGGTCTGGGTCACAGCTTCGGGGGCCGGATGGCCATTTTGCCCTTCCTCCACATGGCACTTCCTGATGTGATGGGAGTGGTGGTGGGCCAAATGAAATGGTGCCGTGGACTGCATCCGGCCCACAGGCTGCAGGTTGAGAATCCCTGTTCTACAGTAAAATTATAACTTTCTATTTACTATTATAGTTATTCAGCCTTCCTGAATAGTAGAGGATGACCTCCCTCTACCTAGTGTCATTCTAGGATGTGGCAGTGGTGATAGAGGAGGAGAGTCTCTCTCTCTCTCTCTCTCTCTCTCTCTCACACACACACACACACACACATACACACACACACTAAAAGGTGGAGACGTTTGGAAAATAATTCAATAAAATGGCCTTCTATTTCTAGTGGAGTAAGAAAAAGGAAATCTAAACTTGTTTTGGGGAAAATACCTCCAGAAGAAGCTTGACTAAGCATGTTTCATTTTTATTTTATTTTTGCAATTCAGTAACTTTCCAAAATCTTCCAAATGTTGCCTTTTGCTGTGAGTTCCATTGCCCACTATGCCTCCTGGGGGAAGAGCATGCCTGTGTAACTTTGGACAAGCTGCACAGTTTTCAAGTTGCCAATAGAAGAAGAGAAAGGCAAACAATTTCTCAGTACTCCCCTACCTAGAAAACATTGAAAAGTGTCATCATTAGGTGAGAATTGACTTGACAACACATTATTATTCCTATTGTTGTTTTGTAGGTGTTTTCTTTCTGTAACAAATATATTTATAATATAGCTTCTTCCTTGTAAGCTCAAGGATTAAGGATGATAATGTTGTCTCCAGATGCTTTAAAAAAAGTGAAGCTGGTGCTGTGCCTTTATCCTCCAGTTTCCCAGAAATTTTATTCTGCGGAAGTGGTTTAATTTTTCTGACTTTCTTTTGGTTTAATCTTTGAGCTCACTGTAACATTGCAAGATGATAGAGTATACTACATTTGGTTTTTATTCTATTTCTCATCACTTACTCTTTCTGCAGCTTCCCTAGCTACCCAAACCACTGATCTTAAAAGGCTCCAGGAAAGGAGCAATTCCCCCTTGAGGATTGACTGAATTGTGGAAACTTATGGGTGCTGCTGGGTGCCACAGAGATGATCGTACATTTGAAAGACAACACATGCATGCCTTAGTCACCTTATAAGTAAGAAACAGGAATGTTGAATCTCACCCATGATAATTTCTCTGAAAGTTCTCTTTTGATATGTTATTTGAGGAGAATTTCTTTTCTGCCTAATGGAATGTGAATGCTTGAAATGCTCACTGGAGAAATTTCTGACATAGCATCAGGATTGATACTCAAGATCTTTTAAAGCAGAAATGCTTGAGATTGAACCTGAGACATGTACTACGAAAGTAATGTACTGAGCAATATGGCCCTTCATTCTTATACTTTTTGTGAGTGTGTAGGTCGGCTGGGCCTAGGGCAGGGAAATGGCTGTAGCAAACATTTGAAAGATCTTGGAAAATTGAGATGTGCTTTGGGGATTCAGCATCTCCTTCCTCTCAAAATCCATTCCTGACCGACAGCATGCTTAGAGTGTATCCAACATAGTTTTATAGTGGTCACATATACAATCGATTGCCCACTAAGTCTTTTTAAATACAGTTGTACCTCGCTTAAAGAGCATAATGCGTTCCATAGGATTGCTCTTTAAGCGAGTTTGCTCTTTAAGCGAAACACCATTGTAAGTGACCAATTGTGGGGGAGATTGCGAACCCAGATTTATTATTAAGTGAATTTTTGGTTGTTGTTTTTTTTGTTAAGCAAAGCGAACATTCAGAGAAAATTCTGATCTTTAAGCGAGTTACTCTTTAAGCGAGGTGCTCTTTATGCGAGGTTTGACTGTACTAAAAAGTTTGAGTAATGAGACCCTCTGGACTGCACATGAATTTTTTTTCTGGATATATACAAACAGGTTAAACTTTTTGACAAAATAAAATAGACCTCAAGTGCTGGTTCTATTCTTCCTAAATTAGGTAAAATGACAGGCCAGCTAATGCAATTTAAGATTTAAGGGGTCGGGGTCGGGGTTTTTTAAAAAGAAATTTTACCCTAATCATCAGGTTTTCTAGAGATAGCACACAAAGTAAAACTAATAAGGATCTGAGCTTTGACAACTTTTTAAAATTACAACTCCCAGTATCTCACAAGGCAGTACGCCTGTGCAAGGTATAGCCCAAAAGTAGTTTTGAAGGAGGCCTATAGAATGACGAACCAACATTATGCTCCCATAAACAGTTAATCTGAGACCCTTTTCTGCCTAAGCCTGCAGAAGATCTGGTTGTGCAATATCTATTTTGCAGAGAAATGAAAAGTTAAACCAGAGGAATCTAGGATTAGCTAATAGACATAGCTCTTTCTTGCCATTTTTCTCTCCACCAAAGTAGTAATAGCAGCAGCCCAGTTGGCTTCTAAAGGCTTTTCTTGCTCTTTTGTGCCCTTTATTTGATGCCTTGCCAATGCCCTTGAACAGTGCCAAATCAAACAGTATAGCATCTTTATAAGTTGGCTCTGGGAACTATGGAATCCTGCTGCTGAAATGGAATGCAAGATGCAAAAGGTGCAATTATATTGAATTTTTTTTTACTTATGAATCACAGCCTTTGCCTTTTCCTTTTATCTCTTAAGTGTCAGAAGCTGTCACTTCATCATAACCTGAGATTAAATGGCCCAAATGACTTTCCTGATGTAGGTCTTACAAACCTAAGACTTGAACACAATACTGTATGTGGAAATGTTTTTCATCCCCTTTAACTTTCTGAGTTAACCAGGGAGCTAAAATATACCAAAGTATACACAAGATTTAAATGAGCCTGCATAAGCAGAAGTCTTCTTTGCCACATGCATCTTCAGCACATGAAAAACAAAATAATTCCATAATTAAATTTGCAGATGAAGTTTTTGGGATAGTAGATGTGTTAATCTGTGGGTCAGGCATATCAGAAAACAATAAAATAAAATAAAAACAAAAACACTACAGCACTTTGAAAACTAACTGCTATATTTTTACTGTGAGTTTTCATGGATCAAGTCCACTTCTTCAGACAAAGGAGTAAAATTTCCAGGCATCAGTGGTGGGATTCAGCAGGTTCACCCCAGTTCCCCAGAAATTCCAGCTGGCCCTGACCATCCAAGTTTTGAAATAAAGTAGTCCTAATTCAGGTGCAACACAGGACTTTCCCCTGGCCATGCCAACCATACCACGCCAACAGAGTAGGTAGTATAAATATTTGAATTCCACCACTGCCAGGCATGGTTTATATATATGGTTTATATATAAACCATGCCTGGAAGTTTTACTCCTTTGACTGAAGAAGTAGATTTACTCCACGAAAGTTCACAGTAAAAATATAGCAGTTAGTCTTTAAAGTGCTGCAATGTTTTTGTTTTCTGATGTGCCTAAATTTGTAGAAAACATGTTCAACACAATTCCTCATACAGTATTTCATTGCATTCTATTTTATCCCTTGGTGTTCCGGGCCAGTATTAATCTTACATAAATGTACTTTCATTTCTGATGTTCATAGATGTTTTTAGTTGTTAAGCCGCCCCGAGTCTTTGGAGAAGGGCGGGGTACAAATGAAATGAAATGAAATAAATAAAATAAATTAATAACATAGACTTTTAAAATGTTTTTTTCCTACATAGATGGGAGGGTTGCAATTTGAGAAGAGGCATAGTGTGAAAGGTTCTAGCTACTGAAAAGTTTTAGCTATTTTATACATGGAGAACAGCTGGTACATGATAGACCATTGTTACATACTCATTTATTCCAAGTAAAGCTAAATACTCTTATCAGGAAATATTCTGGTTCTTTAAAAAAAAAACCAATGACCAGGTATTCTTTTTTTCTCTAGGTAATGCTAAGCTTTGCTGTATATACACCTTCTATTAAATGAGTTCTGTATTAAAAACTCCCTACTCCAAGGAAATAATAGAGAAGCAAGCTTCTAATCGAGAATGTCTGCCATCTCCCCACTTCTATGGTGTTTTAATGTTCAGGCTCAAATCTCTTCTACAGTGGATCAATACTGAACTTGTTTGCATTTACAGGGCTAACTTTACAATTGGTTTATGTACTTGGATGTATACAGAGGTCAGTTCAGCTGGAAATGCTTGGAGAGAAACTAAATCTCTTCTACCTGTTTGTATTTGACTTGAGCAAATTGAACTCAGGAAAAAATCACTTTTTTTTCCTGAAATAGGCTTCCCTTTTAATTGCAGCAGCTACCTCTTAATATTTCTCTGCAACTTGTAAAGAGTCGACAAACAAATAAACCCACACACATTTTAGCTTTCATTTTTATTTTCAGATCAGAAATAAAGAGTCACCCCTATTTTCAACATCTATACCAGTTTCCAATATATCACAGTTGTACTGGGTGAAATATTTCTTATAACATTTATATTTATAACTTTACTGATACATACATTTATTATTTCCATGGCCTTGAAAAGGGGCAGAACTGGAGAAATATGCTTTTAAAGATGCAATTTGTAAAAAAAACAACCTTGGGTTTATGAATGTGGGATATTGTGCTTCACTTATCTATGATTCAAAATATCAGACAATGGCCCAGTATTGCTGCACAATATTGTGCCTTCATTGCCAGCAAGAGCAAGGGAGCCAACCTTTATATAGAAAGGGCAGCCTAAATATTGACCAATGGCAGCAGTCAAAATACAGGATACCTAGTAAAATCCAACTAAACTCAGGCTAGAACAATAATGACATTAAGTGGCAGTGACGAGGAGACAGAAATTATTCTCTACCACTACTGCATTGAATCACTATTGTCCTGCAGATCTTTTTCAATTCCTTCACTGCCTGCTGCAGTCCTGGCCAAGGGGAAAGGAAACAGGATCTCTGGCAATGACCCTTTGTGAGACACTTTGAAGATAAAATCATTCACATCTGTCATGACCTAGACGCTAAGGATAATGCTGTTCTATTAACAGATATGTTTAGAGCACCAACTGGTTTAGTTTTATTGGATGACTTCCAGTTTTTGAGGCCTGAGGTGCTTGGCACATTAAGTCTTTGTGCTCAGACTGAACTTGTACTTAAACAGCTTTTAACATCTGCCAGCAATGTGCAATCTGGCTGGCCCAGGCAGTTGTGAAAGCTTCCATGAGCTTCCTGACCAATGAAGTGGTAAGGAAATGGTAACATGATCACTCCTGAAGAACCCAAAACTGAATTCAGAAGATGCTAACCATTACAGAGTGGTTGTCAACATCTCCTTCTTGTACAACGTGATGACATTGGCACTTCAGATACTCTTGAATGAAACTGATTCTCTTTTGATTCATTTTGATCATGATTCAGGTTTAGTTTTTGAATTGCCTTTAATTAGCTCTTGCAAAATGAAGGGTGAAGACAGCATTGCTGATTCTCTTGGCACTGTCAGCAGATTTGAGTATAACTGATAATAGGATCCTTAATGTTAAACTAAATCCAGTGTTAAAGATATTGTGTTGCGGTGGTTCTTTCTCTATTTGAACAGTCAATTCCACAAGGTAGTGCTGGGTGATAATTGCTCTGCCCTTTGGCAGTTATCCTATTGCCACCGTGGCAAAGCTTGGCACTCCAGCTGTTCTTGGACTTCAATTTCCAGAAGACCTGATCAGCAGGTGTACTGACTTGGGGTTCGGGTACTGTAACTGAAGTCCAAAAATAGCTGGAGTGCCAAGGTTCGCTATCATTGTCTTATATATGGTACTATATAATATTTATCCTCCCTAGACATTTTTGTCTATGAGAAATTGCTGGGGAGAGAATTGATGAGTTGGCACCAAAAATGCAGATTTACTCAGCTCTATCTCCTCCTTTCATTAAATCAGGATGTTCTGAATTAGCGTCTCAGGGCAGTAGCAGACTGGATGACAGCAAATAAGTCTTGATCCGGTTTAGATGAAGATACTGTAAGTAGGAAATCTATCTGTTCAATTTACTAGTCTTCAGCCTATTTTGTAGGATGTCAGAGAGTAAACAAAATAAAAAGACAAAAAACTTTGTGACACTTTAAAGACTAACTGCTGTATTTTAATATTAGCTTTTGTGGATCCAGTTCACTTCATCAGAAATGAAGTCTCATTCTTATGTCTGACAAAGTGGACTGGATCCACAAAGGCTAACATTAAAATATAGCAGTTAGTCTTTAAAGTGCCACAACACTTTTGGTCTTTTTGTTTTGTTTACTGTCTAATATGCTTGAAATACGACTAATACGGCTACAATTTTTTAAATTTTAACTATTTTGTAGGGGCTACATTCTCCTTGAACTCAGGTCTCATCTTATATAGAGGCCTAATCTGTTCTGCTCAAGTTCTAGAACTATGCTGCAGAGAGCATGGCTCCCTCTGCTCTCTTCCAGAGCCCTGCTTTTCCCTGTATGAATTCCTGCTGTCCCAGACACAGTTGATAGGGACAGAAAAATAAGACCATATAACACCTGTCCTCTGTGATCAGAATTGGCTTCCTGTCCATTTCCAAGTGCCATTCAAGCTGCTTGAATTAATCTTTCAGGCCTGAAGTGGTTTGAAGCCAGGTGAAGTGAAAGATAATTTCATATATACATGAGATAGACTGTAAGATCCTCTTCAGAGGCAGTTATTAGGTACCCCATCAAAGAAGACAAGGTTAGCAGCTACTAAAGAGAGGACCTTTTTAGTGGCACACTCCGTCTGGGAAAAGATCTTCACACAGAGCCTCAACTGGTGCCTATATTGCATCTTTTCACTTACTTAGTAAAGATCTCTTAATTTTCCCATTTATGCTTTTTAAAAGTTTTATGCTTTTAAAAAGTTTTAGATAGGATAACACATTTGGGTGTTTCAGTTTGTTCTTCTAAATGGTTTTATTGTTTTAGTTAGTTGTGTTGGGTACATAGAAAGTGCCTCCTTGAAGATTGTGGTATTTTTGAACCACAATCAGGTGTACCCTGGTAACTGTTGGCTAATCTTTCTCACACTAGGTTAGGTAAAAGGAACTGCAAAATAAACTCACTAAAAGCTGCCTTCATTTTAGTAGGGAGCCTACCCAAGATTTTGCTTCCCGAGAGGCCCTTAGCTCATCCATAAGACTGCTGACTAGAGCAATCATTCATCAAGACCCATGTTCTGATTGCGTTCCTCCACCTCAACCAGCACAGCCGTGTGTGGAGCCCATCCAGGTGAGAGACCCAACTGGAAGATCCAGTGCCCTTGCCAATGGTTGTGTTAAGTTTTATGTTCTTAAAAGTCTATTGATGTAGTTTATTACCTCTCTGAGCTCTTTGGCCGATGGATGGTACAGAAATCAGATAGGTAACATTTGAACAAACACATGGATGTATAGATTATGATGCTACACCAAGGTACTTGCAATGTTGATCATGTCTTTAAACAGACATATAATCTGACCACTTTCATTTGGGGAGAAAGCAGGTATGAGGCTCTTATCTGGAACAGGTTTCCAGCCAGTATCAGAGCCCTGCACTGGTTTTCTGTTGAAAATATTCACCCCACCAAAAAAAATGGCTGATATTTTCCTAGAAATGTACTGCTTCCTCATCTCCAAATACCGACCAAATTAAGCATACTTGTTTAATTTTCCTGACAGTATGTAGAAGTTAAGGATTATAGCCTAATACTGCAGTATCACAGAATAACCCTGTCTGATAGCCATGAACAAGAAGAATTTCTTTTAAGTTTAATTAAAATTGTATGTTGTTAAATGCTGTGCTTACATGCTCAGTCTGTTAGGCAACCCTTTGTTTTTGTTTTTAAAAAGAGAAAGAAGAATGTTGCTAAGTGTGGCATTTAAACCAGCTGAAGATTTCCAGGTTGCCAAGGCCTTTTAAGAGACAAATATGCAATAAACAGAAAGCAAGGCATTTCTCTGTTCCCATTGTTACTCAGATGTCCACAAACGCTCAGTAACCAGAGGGGCAATATAAAATAATATTTATATTAGCAAAGTTGAACATTAATTTTGAAAGCATAGGAGGAGGGAACCATTTGCATTGATGGTCATTAACAGGTCTCCTGACTTGACCTCAAAGTCCAAAGTCCCATATTTAGAAGGAAAGAGGACCAGTATGGCGTTTAAAGCTTTGTCCTTGGATATGGGACAGCCAAAGTAAAAAAAATCTGCTTAGGGCCAAAGGAAACGTTATGTGAGAGATTTGTGGCCTTATCCTATTAAGATCTGCTGCTAAAATTATGCTTGGGGGCATGGCATAGTGAAAGAGGACTTCAATTCTTTTCTCAAGTTGATAAAAATCACCCTCATGAAACTACTAGCCCCAGAGAGAAGACAAAGTTATGCACATTCCACTTGTGCATCTACACTCCATGTCACTGTATGTGTGTGCAGACGTACATGCTCATACATCCCCCAGACTCAGAAACGTGATCCAAATGTATTTCCCTAGCACTCGTTTTTAGGGAAATGGTAGATCTTCCCTTATTACACATAGTTTCCTCTTCTTTTCAGATTTCTGAGTGATATTGGGCAGTTTACTAACTTAAAACATGCTCTATTTCATCATGTTGCTATGAGATTAAAAATATGCCAAGACCTCTGTGAAGGAAGGATGGTGTACACATATGTGACTATAGTCTTACAGTGGTCTGACCATGATGAAATCTGGTTCTCTGTTTTTCCTGTAATGATAAACACAGTTTCTTTAAAAGTGACCCAGTTGTCAAAGAAATTCTCTATTGAAACATGCAACAGGAGGGTGCCTTAAGCAACTGGGATAAATAAATCTGAATATGACTTAGGTTCTACAAACTTAGGTTTGTACTTTGAGACGAATGGAAGTTGGGAGGGATAAATAACTTTGTTTGACAAAAGTAACCATTCAAAATGTTTCCTGCTGCAATTTCAAAGCAACTGAACATGAGGACTAGAGGTCTTTTGAAAGAATTAAAAGGACTCTTAAACCAATGGCAAACGAGGGGGAGGGACAATTTCCAAGGGTTGAGGGGCAGTGTATACCTACCTCTGAACTGTGAACACTACACCAACTCCTGCATCCCAGTCTCTAAAAGGCTTTCCTACTTTTCTTAAAACTGAGGGTGGGGGACCTCTTTACACAATATCATGGAGAGAAACATTTTAAAAGAAATTTTTCTGGATGTGTATTCGGAACCATAGCTGTTTGCGGATGGTGCATCAGCTAGAAAACAGAAGGGGGCTTACTGCACAAAAAAGGGAGGCAGGAGTTGAGGGATCCTCTTCGGGCTCCCTGGGGGTTATGCGTGGTCTATAGGCTATACTTTGGCCAGTCTTGGCTCAGAGGAACACAGGGGCTCTTTCTTGAACAGTCAAGCCAGAACATTGTGTTATTTGTAGCAGCAGCACAGTAAAGCAGGACAGGTTTTTCGGCAAGTCTTAGTCAGAATACAAGTTCTCCCAAGTTTTCTCCCTGTGTAGCCCAGTCAATGAATACACTTGCACTAAATGCTTAGAGCAGGGGTTCCCAACCTATGGCCCATATCTGGCCCATGGGCTGAAATCATACAGCCCATGGGCCAGATTGCCAACACTGCCAAAAGTGACCTGTCATCACTGGAAGTGCCGAAATCATAGTGTTTTCATGCTGAAACACTGCAAAAATGCGGCAAAAGGTTAAAAAAAACAGCACAAAAATATTCCTCCCTCGCTCCCTCCTCCAAGGGAAGTGGCAGAGGTGGGGGAAATGCCTGGAAATGTGGCACAAATGCATGTGCCAGGCACGTGGAGGAACCATCTGACTGGCTGGCTCAGCTGACTGAGAGGGCATGGTCAAGTCCCTGACCGGAAAAGGTTGGGAACCCCTGGCTTACAGAAAGAACAAAAATATCATTTACTCGCAATTAGGTCAGATAAATATACATGTGCTCAAGATTCTTGGTGAGATTGTTTTATAAAGATGTACAGTTAAAGTAAAGTCTTTAGGCCTTTTAAGTCTTTTAGGTCTGCCATGTGGCCCACAGAATGGAGGAGCTCAAATAGACAAAGTAAAGAAACCAAGAGAGAGAGAAGGCCAGACCATGCAAAGCCTTAATATATGCAAATAGGTCAGATGACCCCTAGAGGAAGGAAGACATGAAACTTTCCATTTAGTTACTTAGGGACAAACAATATAAAACAACTTCCTTTAGTTTAGGCTAGTATTTCTGTCTCCATAGTTATTGTGCTAACACCCAGTGCATGCTGGGATTGTTGAGGGAAAAGCCCAATGCATGCAATGGTTATTGCACAAACAATTCTCCTCTTTGCTGGGCATCCGTCATGCATCTGTTCAGCAAACAGTACATGACCAGTGGCGGAACAGACACTGCAGCAAAGACAGATGATTGCTCCAGCTTATGTGATTGCCCTTGCAGCCACATTTTTTCCTGTCAAGGTTCTGGACATATGTTTTAAACACTGAGATCACTACAGTGACGCTTATACTGCCAGGAGGAATAACTGGCATTCATGCAGTGAAAATAAATACGAAAAACAGATAACAGCCTCCATCCCAGCCACCTCAGCCAAGCTTATGAACTCAAAAATCAAAGCTTCGGAATAGCTGGCTGTGCTGTGGCCTTAAAGCCAATGCTGGCAGTTCTTGTGAATTTCAGCTCATTCTCAAAAATGTAAATAATGACCCATAGAGGGAAGATTCCACTGAGATGGAAGTTAATAGAAACAGTTTCCATCTTTGACCCTCTTGCAGGCTCTGCAGGCGTTGTTACCTGTCTTCTCAATCAAACTCAGGTTAGAAGAAGCACTACTTACAGCGTGCTGCTGTTACTAAAGAATAGCAGGATGTCAGCAAGTAGCCTCAGAAAACCTGTCACAGTGCTGAAAAATGCCTGCGGTAGCCCTGACAGCCGGACCAAAGCAACAAGGTTTTGAAAGAGAGAGAGATAAGAAGAACACAGAGTGCAGCTTCTGCATAGCAATATAAGCAATCCTGGTTACCATAAAGCAGAAGCCAGTGAATTTCATGGTATGTGTGCTACTGGTGCATCCCGAGTGTGTCTGATGGGGGGGGGGGGGAGAATAATGCCAAGAGACATGACAGCAAATGAGACCAAACTAATATTAGAGCAACACTGTATTTATTTATTTAGATTTATTATCCCGCCCCAATCAGGCGAACCTGACTCTAGGCGGCTTACAGAAAATTCATAAATTAAAACCTTGAGGTTCGAAATTACTTTAAAAAATCAATTAAAAAAGAATTAAACCATGAATTTACATGTGAATTTAAACCATGAATTTACATGTAGCCATGTGAAGGACCTGGAACTACATGGACATACTACCTCCAGAAGTATTTCAAGCTACTTCTATCAATTTTGCCTCTAGCAATGAGGAGGCAGACACTCTAGGCTTAATCAGGAAAAAGGCCCTGCAGGAAGTATTTTGGGCAGTTGCTCATTATAAAAGCAAGCCTGTTTCTGAGCGGCAGTATTCTGAATGAAAAAGTTCTAGAATTTGTTGCGTATGTTGCTAAAGTCTACAAAAGCTTACGCCAATTGAAACCTTTAGTCTTTAACCAGTTCTCAACCTTTTAAAGCTGAGGGCCAGGTCATGCTCCCTGAGACACCTTTGGGCGCTGGATGGGCATTTTGCCCTTCTTCCACCACATGGCACTTCCTGGTTTGGTGGCGGCAGTGGGGCGTCACATGAAATGGTGCTGTGGGCCAGATTCGGCCATGGGCCGCAGGTTGAGAACCTGTGCTTTAAGGTGCCACAAGAGTCTTTGCTTTTGCTACAGAACAGCAAGGCTATCCTTCTGGAAGCTTGAAGAATTTGATGTCTCCATGCCCCAACAGGGGGACTTCAATTCCTAGAAGCCTAAGTCAGTACATTGTCCAATCAGTACTTTGGGGAATTGACTTAGGCTTCTGGAAATGGAAGTCCAAAAACCAAAGGTTGAAAAACACTGCTTTAAACAAACACTTGGATTCCTGACCATTTTAAAATAATGTAATATTTTAATACGCTCATTGATTTAATTTCAACACTCCAAATTATGGAATACTAGAACAAAGACATTTTTAGTCTCACAATGTTCCCTTATCTATCTTTAGCTTCTGTCTCTAAAGGGAGATAGCTAAAAACTTGTATTTATAGTAAAAAAAACTTGTATTATAGTAAAACACACCTCCTCCGTGTGTTTTACTATACAGTAGGTAGCAAAATCTCAAACCTAGTTCAAACATTATTCAAAGCCATGTTTTCTGATTATATGGACAAGGCACAATGAACCTTCACCTCACATGTTCCCCTTCTACTTCCTCCTTTTATGCAGTTGCAAAAGATTAAAAGCACCGATTTCAAGGTTTGAGCTAACCACTATTATCTGTACTGTCCAAAAGTGATGAATTATGGCTTGTCTATAGACCATTGTTGGTAAGAACATGCATAACAAGTTTTATTCTGGTTTGTTCTCACTAACTGCAATTTGAAACAAGACAGGGACACCATAAGGAATTGCTGTTTATTTAAAAACAGAAGAAACTCCTATTCGGTTTCTTTTCTGGTGTGTGAATGACGAGATTTACTATGGCTCATGAGGGTAGTGGTTTCCTTTTATGTCTGAACCAGGTCATAGAGACATTCAAAAATTGCTGCACTACTGGATCTTGAAAGAGACTACACACCTTATGCTTCAGTCTTTTCTCTCATGAGATAATCTTGAGACATGTCCTGTACCATAAAACAAATATTCTGATCATCATTGGCATGGCAGAGTTCTAAACCATGCTCCATCACAATATCCTTACCATTTAAAGCCATCTTATCTCCACTGTCAAAGTTCTTCCTCAGTAACTGATTGTTTACTTGCTTGTTTAAGTGAATGTTTATACAGTGGCTACTCTATAGTTCCATATCTAGCTGCCTCACAATCCTCCACACTGCAGCAAAGTTTCATGATGTTTATTTGGATAGATATATTCATATGAGTGGAAATTGAATTTTAGTAAAGGTAAGAAGTTGAGCTTGAAGGGGAAACACAATTAATTTTACCAGGAAGTGATAGCTGGGAGGGGGGGATGAATCTAACAGTCTGTGGGCAGAACTAAATAAGGCAGAAGATTGCTGCTAGCACTTAAGATTCCTCAGGTGAGCGTAACCAGCTGTATTTCTGAAGAGTAGGCATTGCTTAGTCAAAGGGAGCAAAGAAAACTCTGTGGAAGAATAAAGGGCCAACTTTCTTAAAATTTATTTATTTATTTAAATTTCTATACTGCCCTCCTCATCAAAGGCGACCCAGGGCAGTTTAACACATCCTAAAAACATCAGAACAATATAGGTTAAAATTCTAAAAGTTCTTAAAATCTATACAGTCAAACCTCACATAAAGAGCGTCTCGCTTAAAGAGTAACTCGCTTAAAGAGCAGAATTTTCTCTAAATCTTCGCTTCGCTTAACAAATAAAACCAACCAAAAACTCTCTTAACAAATAAATCGGGGGTTGCAATCCCCCCCACAATTGGTCACTTACAATGGTGTTTTGCTTAAAGAGCAAACTCGCTTAAAGAGCAATCCTATGGAACGCATTATGCTCTTTAAGCGAGGTACAACTGTAATTAAATCCAATTAAAACTATGACTAAAATGAATATGAGGCTCATTATTATGCCTGCAAAACCTGTGGTGGCTTAGTGGTTAAGATGCTAAACTTGATGACTGGAAAGTCATCAGGTCATCAGTTTGAGACCCAAGTGCTGCATGACAGAGTGAGGTCCCGTCTCTGTCCCAGCTCCTGCCAACCTAGCAGTTCGAAAGAAAAAAATGCAAGTAGATAAATAAATACCACTTTGGTTGGAAAGTAAACAGTGTTCCATGCACTAAGGTGTCTAGTCATGCCTGCCATATGTCCATGGAAATACTTGCAGATGCATACAGCGCTGGCTTTTCGACTATAAATGTAGATGAGCACCAAACCCTAGAGTTGGATATGACTGGCTTTTGAGCAAGGGCGAACTTTATCTAAAAGCATAAAAGAGGGAGAACCTGTATCAGGCACAAAGAGTATTATAAATCAATATGTTATACTGTATTTTATGTCTGGGGTTGGAAGGAGTGAAAGTACCATAGCATGAAATATATAAGAGGTGCAGATAGTCCCAGTTTCAGTCTCAAACCTCTCTAATTCAAAAAAGTCTCAAGTAGCAACGATGCAAAATACCAGTGTTATAAAGTTAGTGCAAGCAACCTGCTGCCTTCCAGATATTTTGACTACAGCTTCCACCACCATGAACCAGAATGACCAAGAGTCAAGAATGAGGCTTGTATACCAAAGCATCTGGAAGGTACCAAGTTGTTCACGATAGTATAAATGTTGTTGTCACATGTTATTTATTTATTTATTATTTATTTATTTTATTTCATTTCATTTGTACCCCGCCCTCCTCCGAAGACTCAGGGCGGTTTTACAACTAAAAACAATTAAAACACATACATAAAAATTAAAATTCAAGTTAAAAACACCGAGGAGAGAGGTGGAATTTTTAAAAGAGCCAGGCGACCAAGTTGGCCTTCTGGCCCACTCCCCACACATGCCCCGCCAGCCAGGTCTTCACTCCTTTCCTAAAGGGCAGCAACTCCATCTGGAGACGTAACTCTGTTGGCAGGAGGTTCCATAGGGCTGGAGCGGACACAGAAAAGGCCCTTCTTCTCATGCTAGAGAGATGAGCCTCTAGCTGAAGGTACGACCAGAGAGCCTCTCCGGTCTGCTCTAGTGGGACAGACAGATGTTCTCAGGGTGACACGGTCTCTTAAGTTTTCTGGCCCACTACCATGTAGGGCTTTAAAGGTAATAACCAGCATCTTGAATTGCACCCGGAAGCACACTGGGAGCCAGTGCAGCTCCCAGAGAAGTGGTGAGGCATGAGCATAACGTCCACACCCCATCCCAACTTGAGCAGCTGCATTCTGGACCATCTGAAGCATCCAAATGGTCACCAAGGGCAGCCCCATGTAGAGAGCATTACAATAATCAAGTCTGGAGGTGACCACATGTGTGCTCATGAGCAAGGAGTCCTGATCCAAGGTTCTTCCAACTTATGGCAACTATATAAATTAATGATATCCAGAAGGTCCTGTCCTTAATAGTTCTGAAGAGCTGTATTGAGCCAGTCCATTTCATATTAGGTCTTCTTCTTTCCCATTTGTCTTCAGTGTATACTCTTTCCTAATTAGCTTGTCTTCTCATAATATGCCCCAAATATGAAGGGTATGGAGTTTCTTATACCAATGACCTGACAAAGTATAAGGAGGATGAATGTTACTTCGAGACTTTTGTGAGAATGAACAGGAAGATCCAAATAGTTCTGTATTATTTTTAGTGCAAGGATGTAGACTCTACACCTTGCTTTGTTGTTTTTTGCAAAGTGGGTGAATAGGAAACGTAAACACAGAACTTGCAGTGGGACTTGCTTTCAATACAATCAGAACTAGATGTTGCCTTCAAATCAAATCAAACACAGCTGGAGTGTTTACCAACATATCTGCAAGAGATCTCTTAAAAAGGAGGTGCCTGTTTGCCAGAAGATCATTCTTTATTTTATTTTCTTTGAAATTGTCATGAAGTCTTCACTCCAGATAAGAGAACTATAATGAAATAAAGGAAACATTGTTTAGCTGTCAACATGAGTTTGATGTGTGACATGTATGGGAAGGAAAAAAATAAGGCAAGATTGGATAGTGAGTTCCTGAAATTTATGTATGATGGGAAAAATACTTTTAAAAATCGAAAGTAGTCCTTCAGGTTTGATAGGAACAAGACTTTAATTTGTTTTCTTTATACTTACATAAAAGGTAAAGGAAGTTGGTTGCTATTGATTAAAACTGCATAAATAGTATCAAATAATTATGAAGGGTTTAAAAAAATTACTTTTACTTTTAAATTTTATTCTTTTTTTTAATAGAATATTATTGTTAGTATTGAGATGGGAAACACTTCCCTGAGTGGCCTCCTGGATAGAAGGGCAGTATATAACAACAGCAGCAGCAACAGCAACAGCAGTGACAGTGACAACGACAACGACACCATCACAACAATCACTAGCATGCTGAGAAAATACAATCAAAAGCCAGAATCCTAACTATGATTTGTGTTTTTGTAAGGGAAATAATTTAAGTCTTGAGGGCAAATCAATGAGGTGCTGGCTTATTCTTGGCCCTGCATCTGGAGTCCAACCAGCACCTTGTTAATGACTGGTAATTTACCACCCAGACACTTGTGATTTTTCCTTCACTCAAGTGTAACTTGCCAATAAGATGTTGAATAATTTAATTCAGTTACCTAATTTAGAACATCCGCTGAGAACTTAGAGGTCATATTTGATAGGAGTATCAGGTCAAGAAACAGCAAAAGAAAAAATAGAGATGACAAAAATGTTGTAGCAAGTTAAAAGATTAACTGCTAACTATGGAACCTTTTCCTTTCCGGCCTTCCTGCTATGGGTAGCAACAGGAAAAGAGGTTCTTTATGGGGCTCACCTCCATGAGAGGTTGTCAGGCCTAGTGCTCCTCCCTCCAAACATTCCAAAAATTAGTCAAAGCAAAACTTTATTTTTTTTAGAAACCGTTGAGTGACACCCTTCCCCTGTGGTAATTTCTTCTTAGCCTCTATTGTTATTATTTATGTCAAGTCTTACCATATAGGTATATTGTTGCTGTCTGTTGTTTGCAGTTTGTACTGAA
Source organism: Furcifer pardalis (assembly GCA_030440675.1). Taxonomy (NCBI): domain Eukaryota; kingdom Metazoa; phylum Chordata; class Lepidosauria; order Squamata; family Chamaeleonidae; genus Furcifer; species Furcifer pardalis. The sequence continues at coordinate 80,160,354 of CP126894.1, read as the reverse complement.
ATGCTAAATTTATCATTGGTCAGATGGGGATGTTGGCGGCACCAACTTTGTGGAACTCTCTACCAGATGAGCTGCTCCAGGCTCCATCTCTATATTATTATTTTTAAACCTAACTAAAATAATTCCTTTTTAAAGAGGCTTTTAAGGATATACTGCCAACAGCTAAGCAATAGATTTTGATTAACTTTTTCCATCGCCAAGATGTGTTCTTTGTTTTTGGACTTTTTAAAAAAAAAATTAGTGGAAGAGGAGGCATCATGGGTTTTTTTTGCTACTATAATTTATTTAGTGTATTAAATATTTATTTCTAATTTTCTATTGGAAATAGTTTCTTAATATCTTGTCAGCCACCCAGAGTGGGAAATATCCCAGCTGGGTGGGATATAAATTAAATAAATAAATAAATGTCTTCATTTTAAACTGTCCAAGCTAGCGACTTTCCTTCAATGAGGAGTATAAAAATCAAATCAAATAATCAGTGCTATATTTTTTATATATAGTTAGTCTTTAAGGTGCAACAACCTTTTCCTCTTTATTTTGTTTTTACTTTTGTTTCTTGTCTGATATGCCTCCGCTGTCTAACATGGCTAGCACTCCAAAATGACTCTTAGTAGGAGATTGCTCCCATCCATTGAATGCTTGCTGTATTGTCTACCTTGGGACTTTGGATGAGAAGAAAAGGAAAGAACAGAAACATGATGAGCTATAAATATGGGCAGTATGAATTTTGGCAGTCAATCCATCTGAGAAACTTCCCTGTCCCTACAGCCATTCAGCACATACAAAATGGACTATTTCTTCACACAACTCATTAGCTTTCATATCTGCTGCTCCAAGATGTGGACCAGTGATGGGATGACAAAAATTCTACTACCACGCCATGACGTCACGGACGTCATGGGCGTGGCCAATGTCATGACGTCATGACGTCATGGCCGAAGCCGACGTCATGACGTCATGACGTTGTGGGCGGGGCCAAAATAAAAATAAAATAAAAATATACACACACACACCCCTCCCTCTCAGCCCACCCACCCAGACACAAATAAATAAATAAATAAATAAAATAAAAGCAACCACCCACCCAAAACACAAATAAATTACCCCTCGCTTACCTTTCTTGGGACCCCCCCCCAGCTCGCCGCTGCCGCCACCCCCTCCCCCCAACCCAGGCAGAAGGCGGCCCCCTGCTGACTAGTGGCGCGCGTGCGATCTCGCATGCACCACACACCTCCGTCCGCTCGCCCGCCAGGGGCCGTCCGCCACCCACCCCCGACGAGCGCACCTCCGGCAGATTGCCCGCGCGGCTGGCCGTCGGGGGCTCTCCTGGCGGGCGGCCCGCATGCGCACGCACGCTACCCACCTCCTCCTGCCCAGCCAGCCGCCAGGGGCTCCCCGCCACGGCGCCACCCACCCACCCCCGACGAGCGCCCCGTCTCACGGCAAGTTGGGTGGGTGGCTGGGCGGGCGGAGGCGAGCAGCGTGCGCGCGCACGTGGGCCGCCCGCCAGGAGAGCCCCCGACGGCCAGCCGGGCGGGCGGGCCCCTCCTTGAATTGTCCGACTAAAAAAAACCCCTTTTTCTCCTCCTCGCCTGCAAGCGGCGAAGCGCACGTGGGGCGCTCGCCAGCAAAAGGGTGGGGAGGGGGCATTTTGCCGCCCCCTGAAAGCCGCTGCCCGAGGCATCCGGGGCCCCCCACGCTACGCCACTGAGCCAACGGGAGCTCCGGCGGCGGCAGGCGGCAGTTGCAGGCACCCAGCCCACAGGCCGGCGGCCGGCAGAGGAAGAGGCATCAGCGGTGCGCCGCGCCGGGCGACCCCAGGGCATGGGGCTTGTCGGCAGCGGACGGCCCAGGCAGCCCTCAACGTGCCGCGGGGGAGGTGCCCTTCTCAGAGGGCTGGTGCCGCCTCCGCCGCCGCCATCCTGAAAGCTCTAAACAATTTTTTTTTTAAATTGGAGCTAAAATGGCTCCAATTGACTGCGCATGTGCAGAAACTCAATCTGACGCATGCGCAATGTGTCAGATTGAGTTTCTGCACATGCGCAGTCAATTGGAGCCATTTTAGCTCCGATTTTAAAAAAAAAATTCTTTCGGTGAGGCGTCCGGAACCGGACGCCCCAAAAGTGGACTCCCCTACGGAGAACCCTCCGGAATTGGTCCTATCGGTTCCAGGGAACCGTCTGGAACCGGGGACATCCCATCACTGATGTGGACATAGTCCACTTAGCTTTGAATGGTAACCAGGCAAATTCATGAAGGTGTATCTATCAGAAACTAGCCATGGCTACAGAGATCCTTTGTGTTCTGAGCCAAAAAGCTAATAAATGAGAGTTGCTGGGCTAAAGAAGTCAGAGAGAACTCTTGTCTGTGTACTCTCTTGTGGCCTTCCCAAAGTCAACTGGCTGTCACTGGGGGATGGGAGGGGGAATCCCTTAAGAAATCATGGTCTACTTATATGTTCTTCTCCAACCTACTTTATCCCATTTGTTTCAATGGATTGAATTATGCTTAGTTCTTGGATGGCTTGAGATCCAGAAGCCAAGCTTGAGTAGTGAAGACCTTATAATCTGTATGATCATTCAATATTTATTGTCAGGTAATGGTTGCCTTATCACTAGCACAAAACAAACATTAAAGGTAAAGGTTTCCCTTGTTCAAAAGCCAGTTGTATCTGACTCTAGGGTTCAGTGCTCATCTCTGTTTCAAAACCGAAGAGCCAGCACTGTCTGCTTCTGCAGATGTTTCCGTGGTCATGTGGCAGGCATGACTAGATACTGGAGTGCCTGGAACACTGTTTACCTTCCCACTGAAGTAGTCCCTATTGATTTACTTGCAATTTCTTGCTTTCAAACTGCTAGGTTGGCAGGAGCTGGGACAAATACAGGAGCTCATTCTGTCCTGCAGTATTCGGGTATCAAACTGCTGACCGGCCGCCTTCCAGCCAGCATCTTAGTCACTTGAGCCACTGCAGTCCTAAACAAACATTAGGAGGTTTTTTGATATATAAATTATTTTCTTGCCTTTTTAAATAATGTGCCAAAACAAACATTAGGCACATTATTTAAAAAGGCAAGAAAATAATTTATGTAGCAAAAAAAAACTTAGTAAACCCTATTGTTGGTTTCAATTCCTTTGTAAAATCCGAAATGTAAATATTATTTTGAACTTTAGGTTTTTATCACTCTTTTCTAAAATAAACAATCACAATGTGATTTGAACAGACTCTCCATAAAGATCTCCAAAGGATGGCCTTTGCTATATTTGACAGCTTGCTAAAAGATACTAGGGCAGTCTGAAGATAAAAATCCTGATGCATTGCATTGCACTAACAGAATGCATAAGTATATTTACAGCCTGTTTGTATGCATGTTAAGTAAAATATGAGGCCTGTTAGTTTCATAAGGATTCATTGCCAGCTAAATGGGCACAGGATTGCTGCTCAGGCAGAATTTGACCCCAAGAGCTTAACAAATGCATCATTTTCAGGCACAAGAGACTTTAAGGGTGACAGCAGCAGCAAAGAAAACTCAAGGCCATTTTGACTTGATGAAGGGGTTTTTCAAGGAGCTAATATTTTGATAAATCCATTGTCTTTCATAATTTGTCTTTATGTTTATTTTGGAGAAAAATATTTGTCAAGAATGCAATTAGAATGTGAGCAGAAAATCTTTTCAGAGGTAGCCAGGTTAAGAGTAAGAGGGAAAGGAAGTAGAGGCGACGCTGTGTTGAGAAAGGTTAAAATCCAAACCGGCATTGTTTGCAAGTGGGGGGGGGGGGGGGAGCCTGCTGTTTCCTTTATGTCTAACTGATCAGTGCCAGAAGCCCTCCTGAATTTCTGCAAGGCTAGAGCGTCAGATCATCTGCATTCAGTGCCAGAGTCACGGCCCTGGAACCGATAATTGCCTCTGACAGGATTTAATTACCTTCTCCAGGACCTTTTCTCTGTTTGATTGGAGACCACCCCCTGCCTCCGATCACATCAGACACTAATAACACACTGAAGCACAGCAGCCAATCACGAGTCAAGTCTGAACAGTGACCTTGCTGAGTAGAAGCGGATTGGCAGTGTCAGCCTTGTCAACGGTGTCAGTGAACCGTCAGAAAAGAAAGGAGGGGGGCTGGGAAGGAGGGGGTGGGAGATAAGAGAACAGCATTAATGCTAATGGAGTCTGTCAGCGTGCTGGGCTTGATGTTGCATTTCAAATGTGGTGGTGTGCACCAGAACAAGAAAGCATCCCAAACCTAGAATGGCCTATACATAATATATGTCTATAGTGTATCACAATTCGATAATTAATGTGTGCGGGCATAGCAAAAATAAAAAAGACCATGTGTGCAATATTGTGTGTGTGTGGGGGGGGGGGTGTCATTTTCTTGGATTCTTCGTTTCCCCTATAAAATACCTTGAGTGGATTTCCAAGTTTCAAAGGATAATCTTTCTACTAGAGGAAAATATATTAGATAAGTACAATACCTCAAAAAATCCTGTATTTGATGTTAACACCATGGGTGTCAGTACTGTCACTCAACAGTCATCTCATTTTAGAAGCTTACTGAGACTTTTTAACACCATCAAAAGTCCCCCACCCCACCCCAGTAATTCATTGGGGAAACAAATGGCGCTTCCTTACAGCTGCTGTACTTTTGGTATGAAATACTTGCAAAAGCACCTGGACACCATTCAGGGTGCTCAGGTTAGCAAAAGTGGAGAACTTCACCAGATGTTAACTGTGTTATTTATGTGCTCTGGCATGTGTTGAAATCTTTTTTTAGCCAGTGTGGTCCTTTGGGTAACATTTGTGTATTTTTGTTGTGTGCAGATGCTTGCTTGTGTTAAGTTAGTATCCTAGTTATATCCTAGTCATAAGGGTTGGTGCACTGTGTGTCACTCTATCCACCAGACACTCTGAAATTATTAGCAAGAGTTTTGCAAATAGTTGTTTTGCTCTTGAGTTCTCTTACCAGTCTTGCACTTTGTGGCAAGATACTGTTGTGGCAAGATACTGCAGCCAAAGATGGAGAGCCTTCATACAATCAGCAAAAAATAAGACCTGGAGCAGACTGTGGCTCAGATCATAATCTAGGTATGACCTAGACAACATCCCTAAAGAATACACAGTGGAGGTATGGAACAGATTTAATGGCTTAGACTTGATAGACAGGGTGCCAGAAGAATTATGGACAGAGGCAAGGGACATCATACAGGAGGCAGCAAGGAAAACCATACCAAAAGAAAAGAAGCATAAGAAAGCAAAGTGGTTGTCTGATGAGGCTCTTAAAATTGCAGAGAAAAGAAGTGATGCAAAAGGCAAAGGAGAAAGGAAAAAAATCAACCAGTTGAATACAGAATTTCAAAGAAAAGCAAGGAGAGATAAGGAAATCTATCTAAATTAACAATGCAAAGAAATAGAGGAAAACAACACAAGAGACAGGACAAGAGATCTTTTAAAAAATTGGGGAAATCAAGGGAACATTTAAAGCAAAAATGACCATGATAAGGGACAAAAACAGCAAGGATTTAGCTGACGCAGAAGAGGTAAAGAAAAGATGGAAAGACTACACAGAGGAACTCTACAAAAAAGGACCTCAACACCCCTGATAATCACAATGATGAGAACATTGAACTTGAGCTAGATATCCTAGAGAGTGAAGTCAGAAAGACACTAAAAAGCACTGCAAACAACAAAGCCAGTGGAGATGAAGGTATCCCAGCTGAATTTTTCAAAGCCCTAAAAGATGATGGAATCAAATTATTGCATTCTATCTGCCATCAGATTTGGAAAACACAACAATGGCCACAGGTTTGGAAAAGATCAGTATATGTTCCAATCCCAAAAAAGGGTAATGCCAAATAATGTTCAAATTATTGAACAATTGTCCTCATCCCACATGCTAGCAAGGTTATGCTCAAGATAATACAGGATAGATTTAAGCAGCACATGGAGAGAGAATTACCAGAAGTTCAGGCTGGGTTCAGAAGAGGCAGGGGAACTAGAGACCACATTGCCAACATACGTTGGATCATGGGAAAAACAAAGGAATATCAGAAACAAGTCTACTTGTGTTTCATTGATTACACTAAGGACTTTGACTGCGTGGACCACAACAAAATGTAGCAAGTAATGAAAGAGATGGGAATACCAGAACACCTTTATGGCTCATGAGAAATCTGTACAAGAGTCAAGAAGCAACAGTTAGGACAGAACATGGAATGACAGAGTGGTTTGGAATAGGAAAAGGAGTAAAACAAGGCTGCATTTTGTCATCATGCTTATTCAACTTATACACAGAGCACATAATGCGCAATGCAGGGATGGAGGAATCACAAGTTTGGATCAAAATTGCTGGGAGAAACATCAACAACTTGAGATACGCAGAAGACACTACCTTGATGGCAGAAAGTGAGGAAGACCTAAAGAAGCTCCTGATTAGGTTGAAAGAAGAGAGTGCAAAAGCTGGCTTGAGACTCCACATCAAAAAAATCAAGATAATGGCAACAGGCCCTATCAGTCCCTGGAAAATAGATGGGGAAGAAGTGGAAGCAGTGACAGATTTTACTTTCTTAGGATCAAAGCTCACTGCAGATGGAGATTGGAGCCATGAAATAAAAAGGCGACTGCTGCTTGGGAGGCAAGCGATGAGAAATCTGGGGAACATAGTGAAAAGTAGACATATCACATCGCAAACAAAAATTCGGATAGTCAAAGCAATGGTATTCCCATTGGTAATGTATGGTTGTGAGAGCTGGACCATTAGGAAAGCTGAGTGCAGAAGAATAGATGGCTTTAAAAAGTGGTGTTGGAGGAGAGTTTTGAGAGTACCCTTGACAGCAAGGAGAACAAATACGTCGATCCTAAAGAAATCAACTCTGATTGCTCCTTAGAAGGTCAAATAGTAAAGATGAAGCTAAAGTACTTTGGACACCAAATGAGAAGAGAGGATTCACTTGAGAAAGCCTTGATGCTGGGAAAGGTGGAGGACAAAAGAAGAAGGGGGCAGCCAAAATGAGATGGCTGGCTGGTATTGTAGATGCAATGTGCACAAAGATGGGCTGGCTGAGAAAGATGGTGGAGGACAGAGGTGCCTGGAGGGCAATGGTCCATAGGGTTCCAAAGGAATTGGAATCAATTGTGCGACTGAACAACAAAACTGTTGTTCTAGAAGCTGGGAAATTACCTTCACAGGAAAGGTTGCCTTGAAAAATACAAGTGATCTTGAATTCTGAAGTCATTAATGAGGAAATGGAAAATGTTAGTGCAAGGATGGAGAAAACCTTCCTGATGGTTTTGGCTTACAACTCCCACCCAGTTCCATCAAGCACAGAAATTGTGGTTGTTGTAGTAGACAAAAACATCTGGAAGGCCAAAGGTTTTCCTGCTTTAAAGAACCTGAAGAGGTAACTGAGATTGTTGAGTGTAGGTTTGATTGCTGTATTAATTTAAAAAATGTTGTTTTTGTAAAAATGATGCATCCTCTGGACTGTTTCTGCTTTTCACTCATGGTATGTATATCTTGAAGGAGATAATAGTCAAAGTATCAGACTATCACAGGGGTCGGCAACCTTTTAAAGCCAGGAACTGGGTCACACTCCCTCAGACAGTTGAGAAGGCCAGACTGGTGGTCCCTCTACTGTAAGCACTACCGTAAAATGCATCCACGACTGTTGTAAATGCATTTACAACAGCCACAGATGCATTTACGGCTGTTTCCTCCACTTCGAGTGGCAGTAGGGGGCCAGATGATTTGGTATCATGGGCCAGATCCAGCCCATGGGCGGTAAGTTGCTGATTCCTGGAATATCAGAAAATGAGAATATTGAATATTTAATTTTGTTAATTTAATTTGACTTGGTGTTTCTTTGTTAACATAGTGTGTGTGCCATGTAAAGTTCTTGGTTGCTCTTGATCAGTGAGGCAGTCCTCCTCCTTCTCCTCTTCTGTTTCTGCTTCTTCTGTGTCTAGCCCAGACTTGAAAACTGCCAAAATGAAGGTACCTTCTACAGTTTCTTTCACCTGACGTAGTGTGAGAAAGATTAGCCAGCAACAAAAGATGTTCATTACCAGGGTATGCCCAATTGTGGTTCAAAATACAATAATCTTCAAGAACACTCTTTCTGTATACCCCAGGCAGTCCTCTGAGTCTAGGCAACACAGGCCAAATTCCAAGTTAAGAATGACTGAGATGGGTTTGGATCTAGCACAAGTGCCCTTGAGTTGTCCTAGCCCATTGTGATGGCTGCTAGCTGCTGATTGGTGGCTATCAACTCAGTTTCCATTATGATTGTGCTAGGCTTGTGGCTTTTAATTTTTTCCCCTTGTGATATTTTCCCTTTAGGCCAGCTGAAGTCCCTCTCCTCCTAGCTGAAGAGGCTTCGATACAACAGAGCCCCAGCAAGCCTAAATCTGCTCAGCCAGTTTAAAGTCAGCCTAGCTAGTTAGGATTGTCCCCACCATCAGCAGCTGCAGGGGGACATACCTCCTGCCCGGACACAAAAATCCCCTATCTCCACTGCTTCCAGATACCCGGGGAGGGGGGGGTCCAAGTGGTTAAAAAAAACCTATGCTGAATCTATTCTATATTTTCCTCCTTAATGGCTTTTCTCTGGTAAGAACTACGAGGGAGGAAGTGTTGACAATACACGAGAGAGTTCTAAGAGGTCATTTTCTGCTCTGTCTCACTGACTCCTGCGCTGAATGCCAAGAATGAGACAGGGTGAATATAAACGCCTTGTTTGGAGGTGCCCTAAGGACACAGCCCTAACTAGCTGAAATGGCTGGAAGCTGGCTGGGCAGTTTCTAAACCACTGGAGACTGTGCTGAATCCAAACTCTACCCAGTCTTCGATAGTTGGAAATTAGGTTCGTTTGTGAGATTCATATACCACCCATTTTAGTGACAAGCACTACTATGGGCAGCGGAATGCATCCAATAATCCCATCAATAAACCCAAGCCAAATACTCAAAATCCCACCCAGTCCAGAACATTAACAATAAACACAACAAGCAGGCAACCTAACTGAATACTCGTATTAGACAGAGCAGGTCTGTTTAACATGAACTTTCAATTGGTATCTTAATTGAATTGGGGCAAATGTTTTTAAAGGTCTTGTTAAAAAGTTCAGCTTTCTTAAAAGCCTGGATTATCCTGCAGGACTTCACGTTGTAAACCATTCCACAAGGAAGCATGCTTCCTCATCAAAACTCTTTTCACCACAGTGTCAGGATCTGTGAGGACTGGGTAGGATGGGTAAAAATTCTTCCAGAGAGGTGCTCCAAGAGATAGCAAGGTGACAAACTGTTCAGGGATTTAAATGAAAACCTTGAGGTTGGCATAATAAACAATAGACAACCAGTACAGGCTTGCCAAAATTGAGGACATGTGATCCACTTTACTTACCCCCATAATTAATCTGGCCATTGCATTGTGGACCAGCCCAAGTGTAGAGAGCATTATAAGAATTGTTTTTTGAGATTACCAATGCATGGGGTGCTGTTGTGAGGAACCCATTGACAAGGAACAGGCACAGCTGAGAAATTCATCCCAGCTGGAAAAGAGTGGACCAGACCACAGTTCATATCTGAGATTCCATTTTGAGAGCTAGGTCCAAAATAACTCTCAAGCCAATTTCATGTTGCCCTGGAGGGAGTGTAATATCCCCCCCGCAACCATTCAACCAGGCCGGAGGGCCTCCCAACAGTAGCATCTCTGGATTCAGTTTCAACTGATTAGTCTTCATCTACTCCATTAATGAGGCCAGGCAGCACTCCAGGACTTCAGCAGCATTCACTGCAGAGTAGGGGAAAAAAAGAGATGGGGTTACCCTGACCGTGGTTTAAATTTGTGCCAAGATAGTGACTGAGGAGTTGACTGAAGTGTAACTCAGCTCCTTCCCTTATGTTAGCCAGCAAAGCAGTTCTGTTAACAGAAACAGTTGAGCACCATAGAGTCGAACATGACTGGCTTTCAAGCAAGGGAGACCTTTACCTGTCTACTCTGACTTTGTCCCCTAGTGGGGAGTCAAGGGGTATACACAAACTTTAAAATCAACAATTAACAAAAAAGAAATTGATTGAGATTTAAAGATATAATATACTGTACTCATATTTAAAACATTGTTTCAAAACTATAAATTTTAAAGGCATTTGTGTTTGCATAAGGACAATTGTGCCAGCTCAAGAAGCATTTGGCCATTCTAAACCCATTTCAGCCGATGTGTCTTTGAGTTCAGATTGCACTATCTACTATGACTGAAAATATTTTTTTTTTGCCCTTACATTAAAATATACTTGTTGCTGGCTCTGATAACAGTTTCCCCACATCTAAAAATAAAAACAAAACAACAGATTGCCAACATTTTGGTGTGAGTGTTTAAGCAAAAAAATTCTTACATATGAGCATGCATTTATAGCCTTTTATTTATTCCATATGGTTGGCACATGCAAAGATTTTAATTGAGAATTGCAAAGTCATTCACCATTAGATAAAAAAGGCTGGACTGTTTGTATTCAGTGCCTAAGCAATGAATAAATTAAAACCAAAATGTGGTTTCTTAAGAATACATTCACATAGTTAGTTAGTTTTTCCTTTTCATTAAGAAGGTTTTTTTTAAAAAAACAACAACAAATATTTCTGCACAGTTTGGCTTCGTAGTATCTAGCATACATTCTGGTTTTATGAATGGCCAATGTGTATTTCTTTTGAGGGTCCATCTCTGTTCAGATGCTCGTGTGACTATTCCTACAGCATACGTAATTATGTGCTGTCAAATTATATGAAACTTTTTGGGATAGAAAATAGATAACTATTTTGTCCAAAAATGGTAGTTTTCCCCTGGAGCTGCTCTTTTTATGTATCAGGAAAATGCTGATGATGAAAATTCTTCTATTCTTTCCTCTGAGAATATATAGTTCTCACCTTACAGCCAGGAATAGAATTAGCAGTGAAGAGGTGTAAACTAAATTTCTTTTCAGATATGGGGGAAAGGTTGCTCAGCCTATTCCTAAACTGAAATCTACCCCTCCAAGTTAGACTTAAATTCTATAAATTAGAGATGACAGTTTCTCACCCCTGATCCCAGCACAGGATGTAACAGCTGTGACTACTACCATGCACATGATGGCAAGTGGAAAATCCCTTCACTTTTCCTGAAGTGCATTTTTTATTCAAACTGAAATCTCATGGAACTTATTTATTTAGATTTTATAGCCACCCAATCACCAAAGTGACTCAGGGCAGCTCACAATCCAATTGCACATGACTCTGTATAAAAAAGACCCAACATATCTTAAAAACCTTACATGAAACACATTGTTAAAATAAATAAACTAAACAAATAGACTAAAAACCAGGATGGCAATTAGCATGTTCATGTCAGCCAATGGGGGGCAGCTGTTCCTCTCTCAACTCTCCACACCTGCTGGGCCAGCCATGTCTTCAGCCCAGTGGCGTAGCTACCGCCGTATCTGCCGTATCAATTATACGGGGCCCCCGGGCCACGGGGGCCCCCAACGTGCGTAAGCAAAACAAATCTTTACCCTTCCTAAGGGTCCCCAAACAAATTTTTATACGGGGCCCCGGCAAGGCACGCTACACTTCTGCTTCAGCCCTTTCCTAAAAACTGACAATTCTGGCTGAAGATGAAGATCCATCAGCAGGAGGTTCCAAAGGGCTGGAGCAGATACCGAAAAGGCCCTCTTTCTCATACTGGAGAGATGAGCCTCTCCAATGGATGGTACCTTTAGAGAGCCCCTCTGGTCCGCTCTCGTGGGATGGGCAGATAACCTTGGAGTGACCTGGTCTCTCAGGTAACCTGGTCCACTACCATGTAGGGCTTTAAAGGTGATAATCAGCACCTTGAATTGCACCCAAAGGCATACTGGTAACCAGTGTAGCTCCTACAACAAGGGTCAGGAGCAGGCATAAGCTCCGGACCCTATCACCATGTAGGCAGTTGTGTTCTGGACCAGTGCAGCCTCTGAATGGTCATCAAGGGCAGCCCCGTGTTCAGCGTGTTACAATACGACCCTTCTAACTGCAAAATTGAGGGCAGGGGCTTTTAATATGGCCTTGAGGGTCATATGTGAGCTGTTGGCCACTCCTGCTATACACAATGTGCAATCAAGAGGAAAGGGGAGAAACAAAGAGAAACATGGCAAAAGTAGCAAATGTTTGGGATGCATTACAAAATCATTCTCAGATACATGTTAATTATATTCTTGAGATTTTAAGGATAGGATGGATCACAAACTAAGATTTATTTGCCATTGTTACTAAAACAAAGCAATCCTGCAGATTGACCTATGTTTTCTTGTGCTCTCTATGGGTTTTCTGTTGCCTATGTTCTGATTGTTGCCACTGTTGCTTCACCAGTATCAACGCCTCACAATGCCAAGTATTAACATTTGTAGAAAAAGAACATTGTTGACCTAATACCTCCTTAAAATGTATTGAGACATACTTGTAAGGATTGTGGGACTAAAAGACAGTCCTTTTTACTGAAGATCTTATGGCACAAGAAAGCTTATATGAAGAGATGCAGCCTTCCACACAACTTCTAATGGTACAAAAGTTCTATCTTCTTTTGCATCTGGCCATCTTATAAAGGTTTGTAATTAATACAAGTTGAAAGAAGTATGTACAGAAGTTAGTGTGGAGTGAAATGGGGGGGGGGGATAATCGGGCCCCACAGTGCATAATAACTCTTAGGTTCACTTTGATGCCTCACCCAGCAGATCATGTGTTGGCAGCTGTGTACTGTGTGACCTGCCTACCACATCTAAAGCTTCAGATGTAACTGAGGCTAAACATTCTGCTGCCAGTTTAGTAGACTCATGTACATGGAAGGGGGGGGGGGAACCATCTCATTTCATACCTCAGGCAGCAACATATCTTGAGCTAGACTCTAATGTGTGTGTGAGTAAAAGGGAAAGAGAGAATGCCCATGAGAGAATTAAAATAATGTTTCTTGCTGAGCTATAGGAAGCTTTTTGATAGTGCAATTCCAAATTATTTGAAGTTGACTGGGTTTCAAATTGTGTTCTGAACCCTGGCTCAGGTTCAGTGAGGTTTTGAAACCTTAAGTTGTAGTAGAGCCAAAGTTTAAACAAGATTTATTGTTTTAGGTAGTAACCATGGAAAAAAAGCTACACTCTAGCAGAAAGGTTCTGGGCAATAAAAATGCTCAAAGTCAATACAAACCAGACCTGGACTAAAAAGAATTCCAAAACTACTTACTGTGGACTATGTACATAGCCATTTTCAACATGATAAGCTAGTGTTAAACTATATGTTTTTGAAAAAGGGTACTGTATATTTGGTCTAGGCTAGTAATGGTATAACTTGGTTCAATCACGAATCAAATGGGCCAAATGGCAAGAAAGTATAATTTTAGAGGTCTAATCTTTGCTTAGGAAGTGCAAGAGATGTAACTTCAGATAACTGGTAAAAGCTAAATGTCAGACCACAAAGTCTACCACATTGTTAATGGTACTCTGTATCTCACTTGCCATGTCTGTGTCCTGTATTTTTCATGTTCTAAAGCCATGTTCATTGAACTTGTGAAATCATCCATCCTTTGCACATAGAGAGTGGATCCCTAGCTGTACATCTTCAAGTTTTCCAATAAACCCCCTAAATTTGTGACAGATGGTGAGCTTTGTCTCTTTCTCACTGGAAAATGGGTACTCCATATCCCTTCAGACTGGAGTAACAAGGTGAAGGGCTGGATGCCTATAGGCTGGAGCATGCTATACTAATGTACGTGATGCTTGAAAAATTTAAATATTTGGACAACAAGTCCTGGAATCCTTCAACCAATGCATTGCACAGTGTATTCAGTAGAATTGTTATGATAGAACTTGAAGTGGCAGAATTAGATAATATGCTTATCACAATTTTAAAAGTGGCACTCCGTTATGAAAAAGAAATCTGTTTATCTTAACACAAGCTTGCCTCATTCTTTTTTTAAAGTATTTTTATTAGTTTAACAAACAACAAGAAAAAAAGTATTAAAAAGAGGAGAAAAACTGAAAACAATTACAAATCCCATCTTTACAATACTGAAAATAAAAAGAAAATACAAAGCAATATAACATAATACAATAGCATAATAATTCTATTATTTTCAATGCTATCAATGTCTTAACCATACTGTTTATATACATATATAGTATATACTTTTACATTTTGTATCCATTGTCCTCCTCAGCATGATACAACTTTTTTAAAAAAAACATAATACATATATCACCGAAGTGGACTAAGGTCCTTGGGTCTGCCAGCCATCCCTTTTACAACTCAGTCATTCTGCCAAAAGTACATTGTATTCGGTGCAGGTTTGTCCCCTTTAATTTTCCTCAATGTATATTGCAAAAAAGGCTTCCAAATGTCCCAAAATCTATTTTGTTTTATTAAGCCTCTTTTTATGTTCAATTCCCATGTAAGTTTTTCATTAAGTGCCTCATTCTGCATGTTAATAAATAGCTTGTTTTTATTTTGTAATTGCTCATTGGGAAGTAAACATAGGCTTCATTAGCAAATCTGACTGAGACTTTGAAGGACTAAGAAGGGAAATATAGAATACATTGAAATATGCATTTCCTTTAAACTGTGTGATTTGATTGTCAGTCTTGTGGGGAACCTATATACCATGTTTCCCCGAAAATAAGACACTGTCTTATATTTTTAAAAACTCCAAAATATGAATGAGGTCTTATTTTCAGGGGATGTCTTATTTTTCCATGCCAAAGAATACAGTACACATTTATTGCTGATACAGCGGATTGCCAGGGCAAGATTTAGGTGAGTGTCTTATTTTCAGGGGGGCCCTTATATTTCAGAGGTAGAGAAAAATAGGGGGTGCCTTACTATACGAGGAGGTCCTATTTTCGAGGAAACAGGGTAGGTACAACTTAGAAGAAGACAGTTCATCCCTTATTGCATGGAAAGAAGTGGGGCTAAGCAAAGACAACACAGAGGGGGCAGAGCTACCAATTGTGGCCTCTCCTCTCTCATGTATGGGGCTAGCTGCTAAAGTTTCATCCTAGCAGTCTGCAAGAGACTTTCACACAGTCCTCACTAAGTGTTACTAATACTGCCACAGAAAATTAATATAAAATAGGATGCTCATGCAAATTCCAAGGGATTTCTTTGTATACATTCTAGAGAAAGGGTTGTTTTGAAAACGATTCCATCTGCTTGAATGCACTACATATTGATTTGAAAACCCTTCTGAGTAAAATAATTTTATTGAATAGTTTTTTTAAAGTCTCTAAATGGAGAAAACTACAGCCAATTGATTATTCAGCTGACAAAATGGAAATTCCAAGTTGCATAGACCACTAATTGCGGCCTGCCCACAGAATGACAGGTCTATAATTTTTAGTTTTGTATGCATTCAAAGCCCAGTCACCTTGACTCCTTGCAGTCCATTATCTGCTGGCCAAAGTTCATATGATGATGTTCAAAGAGTGACAGGTCTTTTCCATTATGGAATGATAAAACACTCTACGTTTTATTTAGATAAAGCTTTCTTCTGAGATGGAACAACTAGTTGCTCAGTGGGATGCCTGCATGTTGAAATGATGCTGAGGTGCTTTTGACTTTATAAATTTAAGGATTAGGGTTTTTATTCTGGATGATGATAGGGAGTTGGTTTTCTTGAAACTGGCAATACACCTGTGGAAATATTCCATTATTTGGCTGCTTTTAATAACTGATTTCACAAAAGATTCTGAACAGGAAACACTGAGTTCTAAGTACAGTAAAACCTCATATAACACTAAAACCTGGTTCCACAAGTCTTCGTGTTATATGATTTTTCGTGTTATCTGATCCTCTATGGGATCCATAGAGATACATTGTAACCACACAGGCTTTCGCAGTTGTTATCTGAAGCATCCCATAGGATCTTAATGTTATCTGATGCAATTCTTCCCCCCAGATTCCTTAATGTTATGCGATTTTCGTGTTATTCGATACTAATGTTATATGAGGTATTACTGTACAGTAATACCTCATATAACATTAGTATCGAATAACACGAAAATCGCATAACATTAAGGAATCTGGGGGGAAGAATTGCATCGGATAACATTAAGATCCTATGGGATGCTTCAGATAACAACCGCTAAAGCCTGTGTGGTTACAATGTATCTCTATGGATCCCATAGAGGATCAGATAACACTAAAAATCATATAACACCAAGACTTGTGGAACCAGGTTTTAGTGTTATATGAGGTTTTACTGTACTTCATTTTTCATTTTTTTACATCATTTCTCCCTTGGAGAGCTCTGTTTAGTGATCTCTCCGTGTGCACACTACTACCTATAAACAGATCAAGTGGACCCACATTGTCAACAGATCAAATGGACCCAGCTTCTGTTCTCTGTCTTCAGTTATGTGGCCTTTGTGCTTTCAACACATTGCTTCAATCCAAGAAGTAGGCAATTTGACTCATAAGTATTTTTGTTGTACCTCTATAGAACAAGAATGAGGTGATACCTAAGATCTTTGCATTTGAACTGAACAAAGGACTCACTATGCTTTGTTGATTAGGTGGCATCTAGTGCACATGTCAGCTGTCTCACACTATTACTGAATTTAGCGCCACACTGGGGGGAAAGGTACTTCAAGCTCAGTCATCACCCTTGTGGCCTGTGCTGCCTGCAATGATCTTGCTAGATGTCAATCTGCCATTCAGAGTAACAGTGATTAGTATGGAGATCAGTTCACATTCATACCTTGCAGGTGTCAAGCACACTGAACCAGCCACCTGACACAGCACTCAAAAGAAATACAATCTTCAATCTGTTTACCACAATGTTTTTAACTTCTCTGCTACAGGGTACCAAGTAGGTGAAAGAAGAAAGGCATTAGGGGCATAAAGGAAGACAAGAGTGCACAGCAGGGAATGTGGGCTATTTAAAGCAGTGGAAAAAGGTCCCCTTTCTTCTGTATTAAGGCCAAAAACAATATCCTTAGGAATTATGCCAGACCTTCCCTCCTTTAATTCAATAAAAGGTGAGAGGATCAATTTTAATGAGGACCACAGAAATCAAGGAGGTTTAACCCTTCCCTTCTCACTGGGGTCTCGATCTCTCTTCCTTGCTGCTTTTTTTAAAATCATGTCAGAAGCACACAGAGCTGCTTTCTGGGTTGAAAGGATTTTTGCTGGAGGAACTCTGCTCAGGAGATGCCCAAGTGAGGCTCCTTTCATGTCTCCAAAATATTTTCCCACCAAAGTAGTCTCTGTTTATCTACTTGGAATTTCTTGCTTTTTAACGGCTAGGTTGGCAGGAGCTGGGACAGAGACGGGTACTCATTCTGTCATGCAGTACTCAGGTCTTGAACTGCCGACTGCTGATCTTCCAGCTAACAAGGTGAGCTTCTTAATCACTAAGCCACTGCAGTCCTATCTCCTTTCCTCTTCTAAAACTCTAGAGGTATTTAGAGCCTAAACTAAAGTATTGAAAATATTTTAAAACCTTCCTGAATCTTTTTTTTCTTTGTCTTTGGTATTTTAATTTTGAAAACTCTCTGAAATCTAGTTTGGGAAACAGTGGGGAAATTATTCTTAGTCTTTTTCTTACTCCTGCCTACATAAGAGATTGTAGTTTGTAAAAACCAGTTGAGGAAATCTGAATAGATTTCAGACATCTTCTTTCTTTAAATGATTCATTAACTACATTTAAGTTATGGTATGATGTGTCGTTATCAAAAAGGTATTTGGTGCTTCCTGGCATCCAAAGCAAAGCAATCACACTTATATACTGCCCCATAGCACTTATTGCACTCTCTGGGCAGTTTACAAGTTAATTAGCATTTTGCCCCCAACATGCTGGGTACTCATTTTCCTGACTTTAGAAGGATGGAAGGCTGAGTCAACCTCCTACTGTGAGAGAGCATATGATTTTGCTTACTATTGTCATACTCTGGCTTGTACTGCTGGGTAGGTGTCTATGTTTTTTGTCTGGATTTGGGTACTCTTTATAAAGCAACATTTCTCTATCACACATACAATTTATATCTCAAGTTCCAAATGTATCTCTAACTCTGCCGGTGAATGACTACGAAAATGAAAACAGCACAAACTGAACTGTTCTGCTATTCTCATCTGCTCCCTACAGGATACAACAGTACTAACACACCACTTATTCCACAGGGTAGCCTGTACTCTGGGAATTGTGTTCATCCAATTTTCTTCCAATAATGAGCAAGTGCTATCAGGTTTATTGGTACCATCTTGTGCACACTTTTGGTGTGTAAATTATTTATTCCACTAATTAAACTGTGAGCAGTCGTGGCTGTTGAGATTACTGAGGCAATTCCATATGTATTGGCTGTAGGTTAATTATTTAAGAATTGTGATATCCCTGGTTAATACCAAATAAATACTGATCTCATCAGAAAAAGCAATTGAGTGTTCTGGAGTTTTTCAGCCTCCTGCTTAAGTTCTGCTTAGTCCTGCATAGTAACTGGAAATTCAACATTTATTTATGTTTTTGCCATAATGCAGTATCTCCCCTCCCTGTTCTCCTCTTGCTAGGGAATAAAGGCAAACCTTTCACAGGACCATTCAAGTTTCATCTTTCTCAGCATCTAATGCCCCTCACCTGTAGCCTGACTCTTCACTGCTGTTATCCCCCTTTTGTATATTTTATGCTTTTAAGTATTGATCCTGTCACTTTTATGTTTTGTGCAAAGCCTAGGGGTGAAGATAGACATGCATTGTAATTGTGGTGGAAATAGCCTGAATACTCATTCTCTATCTCCCAAAATAAATAACACAACCCGTTCTGCCATAGGTTAGCACATACGTCTGGCTTTAAGGCTTTGTAGGCACTAAATGAGTTTTGTTATTTGTAACACTGAACTCTTGGAGGTGCAGGACAAAAATATAATAAATAAATGTTAAATGATAGCATAAATAAATCATGAGAGCCCTCTCTTCAGTAGGCCATGGGCATGAAATATACGAGGTACATTGCACTGCTTATGAGAGTAACCTGGTCATACATTTAGTGAGAAACTGATGCACTTACAGCAGGTGAGTGTTTGGCCATAAAGAACCAGATGTGTGTGACCTGATTATGAGTACAAACCCACTGTTACTGTGTGGATAAAAACCACTGACTCCATGAATAATTAAATGCAGTATTGCCGCCTTAAAGTGGTAGGGCGAGACAGAGGCAGTTTAAAAAACATTTTAATGCCATTGATTTTACTTTAAAATATAAGGATATGAGGAAATATATTCCACTGAAAACAGTGGGACTTGAAAATGCTTATGTTTGCCCAAATCATACCAGCACTGAACAGAATTTTTATGTAGATTGCTACTAGGCATCTCTCCAACCTAATACCATATCTACATGAGTTTGACCAAAACTCTCTGCCCAAGTATGTAGAAGTTTGATGTTAAAATATTCCAACTGTTTCTCTCTTTCAAGGCTTCATCTTTACTCGATGTCTTACCATTGCTGTTGTCATTGTTGTTACTTATTCTATTGGGTCAGCAACAAAATAACAAAGCAGTGAATGTACAGTTAAGATGAATTTAAGGAACATTTTATATATCTGTGGCTCCTAATATTACTGATTGTTATTTGGTATGTTAATAATGTTTTAGCAAATCAATCCATTTCCTGAATTAACATACATCTGCATGAACATAAAATGGTGATTTTGATCAATCAGTCAGACCATGCATACCTGCTCTCTTTGTGTGTCAGTGTACAGTTGTACCTCGCTTAAAGAGCATAATGCGTTCCACAGGATTGCTCTTTAAGCGAGTTTGCTCTTTAAGCGAAACACCATTGTAAATGACCAAGTTGGAGGGGGGGGGGAGGTTGCGAATCCCGATTTATTTGTTAAGTGAGTTTTTGGTTGGTTTTATTTGTTAAGCGAAACGAACATGCAGAGAAAATTCTGCTCTTTAAGCGAATTACTCTTTAAGTGAAGCGCTCTTTATGCGAGGTTTGACTGTATGTCTGTGAACATGTGTACAAAGGGAAAATGCACAGATCTTCTACTAATTGTGGCAACAAGGCAAAAACAATTCTTCTCTCTCTCTCTCTCTTTGCAGAGGAACTAGGATCTCTTAAGGGATCAGACTTATGCTTTGTAGAGTTATGTACTGTGGTTTTTAATATAAATCTGAAGAAATTATATGTGCACAGAACAAGGTAGAATCATAAATATTGAAAACTGAGGATACACTGCTTGTAGTCCATGCAAGGGAGACAATGGACCTTAGGATATTGTGGTTCTCCTCCAGGAGCAGAGATTGAGATTCTTGTACAGAGATACCTCCTGCAAGGCAGCAGAGCTTTCCACAGCTGTGGTTATCCCCTGGCAATATTGTGATGTTAATATGAGTTTCCAGTGAGCTGATTCAAGGGAGTGTCAATGGTAGCCAACATTCTACAGGATCCTAGAACTCATTTCCCCCTGAGCCTCAAATTGAAATTGAATTTATGTCAGCTCAAAAACTGTCATAGAAAGCTCCTTCACATTGGAAGGTATGCAAGAAAAAGGGGAAATTGAAAAATACACACACATAGTATGACTTTTATCTTTGCAAGCATGAGCTGGGAAAGATTAAAGGTGTCAGTCTCTAAGTCAGGGGTGCCCAAACTATAGGCCATGGGCCGGATCCAGGCTGCACCACCTAATAATCACACCCATGCCACCTGCGCCATTCCCAGAAGCGGAAGTAAAACACACCCACGCATGCACAAAGTGCTGCCGTAAAGTGCCTGCAGCTGTCATAAATGTGTTTATGATAGCTGCAGGTGCACTTACAACAGTGTTTTGTGCATGTGGATATGCATGTACATTTTACTTCTGCTTCTGGTGGGAGGAACCACGTAACCGCCCCATGACCCAAAAAGTTTGGGTGCCCCTGCTCTAAGTCGTGGAGGCTCTCTTCCTACATAGACAAATGCTTTTTAAAAATCTATTAATCTTTTGTACTATTTAAGTTAATCACATCGCATCATAATTAATAATGCTTGATTACACTGAAGAAAATCATCCCCCCCCCCCCCCTTTTACAAAAGCATTGCCTTTTCTATTCATTTTAGCTTGCTGGAAAAAAACAGCATTTGACAGAAGAAATAAGAACTTAGTTTTCAAAAGATGAGAGAATAATAAAACAATTTATAAAGAAGTTGCCTCATATATACCTGTGCACATTAAACCAGTTTATTTATGAATACTGTATATTTACTTCTATTCTGCAGTTTAAAATAATTCTTTCTAGAGGCTTCTGATAACATAAAGAGAAAGGAAAACATTGACAGCCAGATGTAAAGTATAAGACCAAGAAAAGGCAGAATTAAAAAGTCTCACAAGAGAAAGTGATGGTCAGAATTCTATTGAGAATTTATGCTAGTATAAGTGCAACTGTATATATCACATCATAGCAACTGCATTCATCACAGTTGCTAACTGCACTAATTAATATGTTGCTATGCACATTCTTTGTCATGTGCCACTTGTGTAACATGCTAACAAACAATGAATGGCAACTGGTTAACTAGGGGCAATTTGCCAATGTGATTTCCTTAATTACATTTATGGGGGTATAAATAAAATAGGATTCTGGGTAAAATGATTAATTAATGCACACTTCCTCTGAACTAGCATAAAGCAATAATCAAAATGAGAAAATGGTTTAAAGTTGTTAAAGGATCTAGAAACTGTGGAATTTTTTACTTGGTCTTGCACAAGTGAAATTCCAAATAAACTTTCAGAAATAAACTTTCACAACTAACACCTATAACCTAAGAGGGTTTTCTTCCAGTAGCAACATGCTCTACCACAACTGGCAGAATCAACTGGATAAAAGTATCTGACTAAAGATAATTTAACATTTCTAAACAGAAGAAGATAATCCTTCAGGTAAAAAGATCCCAAGGTCTTAGGGCAGTACTGTATGGGCAAGCTCAAGTACTTTGGGGAGCAGCATATATTCCCAGCCCTCTGTGATTGGAAATGTTCACTTCTAGCAATATTTTGAGGGCTATGTGTAAACAAGTAATGTTCACATGCAAAACCCTTTGTTCCTGGAAAGCTTCTAGTTTTGTATTTTTATTCTTGATATAAACCCCACTGTTTCTGGAATGCTGTTCCAGGTGCAGAAAATTATTTATTTATTTATTTATTTATTTATTTATTTATTTATTGCAATTTTAAAAATAATAGTATGGGAGCAAAAATTATCCTCTATCGCCATATGACGCCTGCAGTATGCACTTTGCACACTCCTTTCTTATCAGTTTATTTTCTAGAACTGCCTTTCTCTAGTGATATTTTTCTACCCAAATCAGCAATCAATTGCCAACAGCAGTTAAATTCATCACTGAAATGTATTTCTAGGTAGATTTAAGATGACAGCTAGCTTCAGTTCCACTGAGTCCAAAATGCCTCCATTTCCTCTTATTTAGTACTCTTAGGAGACATGTTAGTCCTAAAACTAGTGTCCCTAATTTGCCATATTTAAGAACATGAAATGATCTAAAAATTTAAAGAACTTAACATTTTCTGGGTTTGTACTTGGCCTGTTTTATCTTATATCTTACAGTTGATATTTTAATTCACAGTCATTTCTGTTGTGTACTTTTAACTTGATTTTATGGTTGCATTTTATGGTCTTTTTAAACTATGTCAGCTGCGCTGCATGGCTTGTTGGCCAAAAGGGTGAGATGTAACAACAATGACAATGATGACAACAACAAGTTACTCAGAATCTTACACCAGAAGAACAAAAAGAGAATTGTCAAGATTCACATGGAACAAAGTTTCAGTTACTTATTGATAAAAATTTTATTGAGGAACTGTAAAAGAAGGAAAACCAATCTGCATGTTGTTTGGATCCTTCTCTAGGGAAGGCATCATCAAGGCTGCTGAGTCAAAAGGTGTATACAGGGAAGAGATGTTAAGAAATAGAATAAATGCTTAGAATAATAAACTATTTCATGCTCAATAAATATAAAAAAAATTGAAAGTAAAGTGGATAGGACTAATAATTAGGTATGACTAAAATCTAGTATCTGAATAAAGGTGACAGAAGGACTTATATTTGTTGTCCAAAAACAAGCACTATGAACCAAATTAAAGCAAAAATTGAAAAAAACTGGATTTGACAGAAAAACAATAAGTTTTGAAAAGAAATGGATGGAACAGTGAACCACATTGTCAATGGTTGCAGTAAGATTGCACAGATGGACTACAAAGGTCGTCACTACCGAGTTGCATCAATGTCGTGTTGGAATCTGTGCAAGATTTACAGAATACCTTCTACAAAGAACTGTTGGGAACACAAACCTGAAAAGATGATTGAGAAGAGGATAAGATGGAAAAGATCTTGTTGGACTTTTATGATCCAAATTAATAAGAAGCTTGAACACAACACTTCAGACATTACAGTGATTGGGGGGGGGGGTTGAGATTGGTTAATTTGACTGAGGTGGCAATCCCAGGTGACCATCACATGGAAGAAAAAGCACGTGAAAAGATCATGAAATATCAGGGTCTGAGAAAAAAGCAACAGTGATACCAGTAGTGATAGGAGCACAGGGGGCAATCCCAAAAAGATGGAAAAACATCTCAGATTAGCACTGATAAGCTCAAGATAGAGCAGTTGCAGACAGTAGTACTACTAGGTACCAGTCAGATTATCAGACACCTCATTGGCTCTTACATCCAGGACTAGGACCCAAGCACAGGCATGGGCTGGGCCACCGGTACAGGGGGATTCGTTCCAGTGTGCCATTGTCTATGGTGCCCTGGGGCACAAATAATAATTTTATTATTATTTTATCCGCCCAGTGCGCTGCACTTTAGATTAAGCATTTGCTCCAAGCTCCTTCCTTCAGCTTGGAGCAATGGTTTATTCTAAAGTCCCTAGCACCAGGCAGAGGAAGCGAGGGGCAGTGACCAAGTGGTTCCCGGGGGCAGCCTTCTCCCCTGTCTCTTGGTCACCGGCCCTCGGCCCTGTCCAGCACCCTCCGATGGTGCCCAGCACACCCTTGCCCAAGCAGTGGGGTTCCAAAACTCTGAACAACTGATGGATAATGTACACCTAAATAATGGAGTAGTGAGCTGCCTCTTGGAGTCTAATTGTTCGTGCAATGGACTATTGTATGAGTGAACAGAGAGGATTCCATGCTAGCTGTTGACAAGGATAAATTCTTTAACAAAAATGATTCTGGAGAAGTTCTGTATATAATTGTTCCTTTCTACAACGATAACAGGCTAGAACAGTGTTTCCCAACCTTTGGTTTTTGGACTTCAATTCCCAGAAGCCTAAGTCAATTCCCCAAAGCACTGATCAACCAATGTACTAACTTAGGTTTCTGGAAACTGAAGTCCCTCTATGGGGCATGGCCCCCATGTTGGGAACCACTGGGCTAGAATATTTAGGATCAGGAAAGGCTGTTTCCTCAGGCCAAACCACTTAGTGGCCATAGGGTTTCTCAGAGGGCAGGATTCACATAGACTGCAATCTCATATGCACTTACCTTAGAATTAACACTGTTGCATTTAGTCTGATGTACTTTACTATACAGATGAATGGGATTATACAGATCTTTTTTAAAGGTCATTTAGATTAACCCACCTTGTTGGAACTTGCTGTTTACTTCTGGCATGTTTTTGAACTATGTGGGATCAAGTAAAACGTACTGTTTTCTGAATCCATTTTGGCATTTAGGGGCTAGATGTGATATTCTGTTTCTTTTGAGATGTATGAGTTATTTTCCACTCCCAAGCCTGATTTAAAATTTTTATTTTGCTATCAGTTTTTGGAAGACATAACTTTCAGTGGTGTCTATTCTGTTCTGAACACTGGAAATGTGTAACAGCTGCAAGTAATAACTGATCGTTGATGGTGAAGCAAATGTAGGGTATAATCATATGTATTTGGAGAGAGCTCTGAAGTGTTCTGGATGAGAACAGAAGATGAATACAACAGGTTTTCATATATGTTAAAGTTTTATCTTCAAGGAGACCAATTGTTTCCATGGTCACCAAGGCTAAACCAAATAGTATAGGTTTATTTTGAGAGAAGCAAGGTTTAGGAGAGATTTTGGTTGAATCAAGAAAAATATCAAAGTACTGTACTTACTTAGAGGTTTTCAATACAAGTTAGATGGACCTCTCTGGCACCTTATCCTAAGCATACTTACTGAAAAACAAGTCACACTCAGTTCAAAGCAACTTGCTTCCAGCAATGTGTGCTTATGATAACATGTTGATAGTAGAGCTTATCTCTCTCTTTCTCTTTCTCTCTCTCTCTGGCACAGATTACCTAGTATTCTTAGCAATTTAAAACATGTTCCCTTAAATGATAAAAGGCATCTGTTTGTTCTAATAAAATATGAATAAGTCTTGCATTTTTGTGATCTGTCTTTGGAAGGTAATAATAATAATAACATGCTGTTGAGTTAATTCTGATTTTTGGCAACCTCCCAGATTTTTCCACATATAAAGTGCCTCAGGAGTGGTTTACCCTTACCACAGTGGGATCTTGTATCCTGCCCAATGGTGTGCAAGTGGCAGGGAGCATAATCCAATCAGCCACATGTGCACCTGGTGGTCCTGGGGATATAGTGGTGATTAGAACTCTCAGCCCCTGGCTCCAATCTGAAGTTAGCCAACCCACTGAGCTAAGCATGAGGTTGACTTGCAAGTATGGCTGCCAAGCTACCAGTCTCTGAGGAAGTCCCACTATTTCTGGGGATATAGATTAAATGCATAGGGGTAGGACTGCAGCCTGCAAAGTATATATGTACAGTATACATATATGGGTATTTTCTATATATCAGAATGTACCATTATTTTCCAAAGAAGCACTTTGTTATGCTGACTTCTAGATAGGCAGTTTAGCATTACATTGTACAATATTAACAGAACAGATGGATCTTGATGCCTTATCTCATGAAGTGCAAGTGTGAGGTGAGTAGTGTAGAAATACATTAAATAAATAAATCAGGAACCTGAAAAAGCCAGGGGACAGGAGGAAGAAATCTTTAATTACCAAAAATGGCCACCTCCAGCATAACTTTAATCTTGCATATGGACAGAGACTTTATATTTATATATTAAGGGCTTGTTTGGATTTCATTTTTTAAATGCTGATTTAAGATTCTTCAACTTAATACTGAAAATGTAAAGAATTATGAAATACATGTATCATACAGTATCCCGTCAGCTGAGGCTGTCGGCTGCTTCCTATTTGTCACCTTGTGACAGCAAACCTTAGTTTATTGTTCTGTAATGTGTGAAATGGGGACTGCATGACTTAGTGGTTAAGATGCTGAACATGAGGACTGGAAGGTGGGCAGATCAGCAGTTCAAGACCCAAGTGCTACATAATGAAGTGAGCTCCCATCTCTGTCCCTGCTCCTGCCAACCTAGCAGTTAAAAAACAAGAAATTGCAAGTTGATAAATACAGTAAAACCTCACATAAAGAGTGCCTCACTTAGAGACTAACTTGCTTAAAGAGCAGCATTTTTTCTGAATGGTCACCTCACTTAACAACAAAAACCAACAAAAAACTTGCTTAACAACTAAATTGGGGTTCACAATCCCCCACACACACACACCAGAAGGCACAATTGGTCATGTACAATGGTGTTTCACTTAAAGAGCAAACTCGCTTAAAGACAGTAATGGGATGTCCCCGGTTCGCACCGGTTCGCCCGAACTGGTAGCAACATTCCCGGGTGGTTTCCCGAACCGGTAGCAACCACCCGGCAAAATAAATAAATAAATGAATTTGGAGCCAAAATGGCTCCCGGGTACTGTGCATGCACCAAACCTTCATTTGATGCATGCACAGTTCTATTTTTTTACTGCGTATGTGTCAAATGAAAGTTTGACGCATGCGCACTTCCTGGCAGCCATTTTGGCTGCTGGGAAAGAAAGGGCACAGGGAGTGCCTGAAGAAGCAGCGGTGGCAGTGGCCTTTCTGCGTCTGGCCCCGCCGCCCCACTAGGATGCTGTGCCATTGTGGCAGTTTGCTGCCGCACCGCCACCTCTGCTGCTTCCAAGGGTAAGTGAGAGGTTTGTGTTTGGGGTATGTGGGTGTATTTTTATTTATTATTTATTTTATTTTTTTATTTAATTTATTTATTTAATTTATTTATGGGTTAGTGTTGTGGTTGTTTGGGTGGGTAGGTGGGTTGAGGGGTGTGTGTGTTTGTTTATTTTATTTTTATTTAATTTATTTTATTTTTTAAAACATTTATTTTATTATTTTATTTTTTGGCCCCGCCCACATCATGACGTCATGACATCGGCTCTGCCCACGACATCATGACATCATGATATTGGCTACACCCACGATGTCTGTGATGTCACGGTGTGGTAGCAAAATTTTTGTCATACCATTACTGCTTAAAGAGCAATCCCGTGGAACGCATTATGCTCTTTAAGCGAGGTACCACTATTGATACCACTTTGGTAGGAAAGGCTGGGAAATGTGGACTTTGTAGTTTTTGGACTGCAATTCCTATCATCTCTCATCATTGGTTATAAAGCCTGATTAGACTTAACAATCTAACAATGGGATGCTACCAGAATTTGGAGCCTCATCTAGGAGAACAGGGGCACCCAGGAGAACAGGGGCACCCAACTCTGCAAGTTTTCTAATTTACCATGTTTTCAGTAACATCCTAGCTCGGAAGCTCAACAACCTAGATATTTCATCAACCTTCAAACTGGAGTCTTCCCTGTGGGCAATATTTGTCCACACACATACAGAGCAATTGGTCTTATTGGAAAGAAATCCTGCCAGTTTCAGTAAAGATTCCTGTGTGCTATGGTTTCAATTCTATTCCTCGTTCTTTTATCCCATAAAGAAAAATCTGATCAATGAATGTGGAAACCTCTATGTAAATGCTGCAAGGATTTGGGATATTTAACTATAGCCAAGGGTTTAATTCTCCTGCTGACATCCAGCTCATTTTCAATGTGGTCCATCATTTCTGGTATGGCATTACTGAAAGCTTACTGATTAAAGCCAGCTCTCTTATGCATACTTTACCTCTGTGACCTATGAGTGGCTCGAAACCATTTGAACTCTGTCTAAATTGGATCCCCCTGGTTATAAGTATTGCTGCATGTCACTTCCGTGTCAGTTGAATGGAAAGCTTGCTACAGATGATAAAGGTTCACAGCTCAGTATTAATCTGCTGGGCAAACTACATCTATTGCTTTCACAGTGGTTTTCTGTGGCTCAAAAACACTTCTGATGACCTCTGCTAGGCAGAACTTAATGTCAAATTTTCTAATATTCATTAAGAAAAGCACAACAAACTGGCCTCATTTAGAATGCTGTGTTTGTGAAATCATTGTGTTAAATAAATATCACTTGATAATAGCATAATGAATATGGAGGAAGGCATTATTAAAAATGAAGCTTGCTTAATTAATAAAACATGATTTGTCTGGTAGGCAACATGATTGTCTCTTCTTTGTACTCAAATTATATAAATTGAGATCAGACAATAAAGCCATCTAAAGTTCCCAAATCACTGGTGTTCTTTCCACAACCACTTGCTTCTTTATGAATAGTTCACAGACTGCAAACGTTATTTTGCACTCGTTGTCGGCAGCAACCTGCATCCAAGAAAACATTTTTTTTTCCTAAAGAAGGAATTTTTTTTTTGCTCTACAGTTCCCAGAATGAGATATAACCAGACTAAGATTAACAGCATTTAACAATTGCAGTTAACTAAGGCAGTGTTTCCCAAATGCTGGTTTTTGGACTTCAGTTCCCAGAAGCCTAAGTCATTTCCCCAAAGCACTGATCAGCCAATGTACTGACTGAGGCTTCTGGGAATTGGAGTCCACTAGTGGGCTGTGTACCCCTTGTTGGGAACCACTGAACTAAGGTATTGAAATTAGGTGTTTTAGTCCAAAAAAGTAACTTTTACCATCTCTAGCATAACCATCTTTAGGTTAGCCAATTGTATGACTGCCAAGTATATGGCTTTTGTCTATGCAAGTTGGCTTTCTACATTCACTTGAAAAACTCTAGTGTGATCAAGTGCTACAGAGCAAACTCCAACTTGAGCTGAACATCTTCAGACACACAACCTGTAAATACAAGCTAACTCAAAGTTGCAGTTGCCATGGATTCAAGAGTACTGTGAGACTGAATTCTTTGCTACACCATTTGGTACATCTTTGAAGATCTGTTATTTACAGATTATTAACAACAGAGAGGGCAAATGTTACATATATATATTAGTTTTAATATTTGTATCTGTCCCACATCATGACATTTCAGTGTAGTGTGTAACAAAAGTTACTTTAAAACAATTTGGAACTGTTTTCAAATATATATAATAAGGTAAAACATGTAAAACAGCTTAAACAATTTATAGCCATTTAAAACTATACACTTAGAAATTACTCTGCAGCTTACTCAAGCCAATTGCAAATGCACCAGTCAACTGTGACATTTTAACTTGATGGTGAAATGAAATCAATGTCCAAGAAGGGAACATTCCATGATGGGGACACCACTGCAGGGAAGGTCCTCTTCAACATGCCCACTTAATATACAACACTCACTGTAAGACCTAGAGGAGTGCTCTCCCCCAGCCGATCTAGGTGCTCAGGCAGTTGTGTGTAGAGAATGATGTTCCTCAAAATATCAATGAGTGTCATATTCTCTCTTCTTAATTAATTAAACTCCTGGAAGGCATTCATGTAGCTAGTGCTGAAGTAATCTAATTTGGAAATTTACCAGTGCATGAGATACTGCAAGTCAGAGTATTATTTGTCCAGGAAGGGCTATAACTAGCACAAACATCATTGTCAGGTATTTCACAGCATAGAGTCAACCAGAGATGGACACAAGAACAGACAAGATGATAGAAATAAAACTTGGAATATATTCTGGTTTATGGGGCAGCTGCTTGCTTAAATCCAGAACCAAAGAACCAGCAATCCACAGAGTGTCTGTCATGTTGGGATTCTGACTCAGTTTACTGGCTCTCATCCAGTCCATTACAGCATCTGGGCATGGGTCCAGTGCTTGTAGAGCCTTGGCTGGCTCTAATGTCAAGGAGAAGTAGAACCAAGTACAGTTGGCAGCCTCCAACCTCAAAACTCCTAATGACCTCATGTTGTATTTACATACAGGTAGTAAGCAGGATAGGTAAATAGAATGGAACCCCTCAACTGGAATGAATACCTTTCTTTCAGTCTCACTGTTTGTAATCAGCTCCACAGGGAGAAGGATTAATGTAGTAGCACAATATTTGTCGTGTCAAACGATCATGAGGGTGACTATGAAATTAAAGAAAATTGGAACAAACCTCTGTCCTTGACCCAATGTCAGTAATGTGACACAGCTGTGTGAGTGTAGCCTTTGACAGTGTAAATGTATTTTCATGGGAGGGGCAGCTACTGAGCTCAATCTTCTTATGATTTTTGATGGAGTATACAGATGGTGAGAATCTCCTTTTGATTAGAATTTGAATAAATGTCAAAGATGGAGAAAAGTGGAACACACTGCCCACTTTTAGATGAGACAAGGAGTTCAGGCCACTGAGGAGGATAGGGCTGAGCTCAACATGTAGGAAGGAAGGAAGGAAAGAAAGAAGAACTGGCGGAAAGGTGAGTTTCCTTGTTCTTATATACCTTGGATAAGTTCTGAAGTCCCATTGCCGAAGCCTGTCATGGTTCCAGTCATTACTAGACACCTGGTTTTGGCAATCTCTTAACTGCACACTATGAATATCAGAGGACTAGTTGGGAGTTTCAGAATCATGCTGTTTCTTCATATAAACCAATATGAAGGAATAGATCTTATAACTACAGTATTTCCAAAGTTTGTTTGTCCTTAAAATCTCCGAAAGGACAGTAGATGGTCTTTCAGTGATATAGGCAATTACGGAGTAATGCTAAGGACTGGATAACCTGCCACTGCATTCATTCCTGCAACTTAGTTATGGCATCCTTTGTAGTCAGTCTTTGTGATCTTACTGTATACACTAACAATATAGTCCATTGTTTCATCTTTTTTTTTTTTTTACAAAGCCTACACTTTGTCAGTTTTGACAAAGTTTGCTTTAGTTTGTAGTTAGTTTGCTTGTTTCTGGGCTGATGATGATGATAATGATGATGAATGCTAACAAAACTGGATAGGGTGCTTAAAATTGAGTAATTAGACTATAACTATAGTTTTGCAAATAAGAATAAAACATACTATAAAGCATACTCTCTGACTTACGAAATCAACTGTCAATTGTCACATCTATGAAAGACTCTTAAGACTATGATATCAATAGACTAAATTAGAAGCAATTTTAAAATCCTATTAGTGTAGTAAAAAAATTCTCCACCAGCAAAGTTTTCTCCCCTCTAACAATCTTCTTCTGGCATTCTTTGTTCCTCTTTCTGGCTATCTTTTGTGACTGTTATTTATACTCTTACCTTCCTTGCATTAACTATCAACAATCCTTTCTGTTGGGCCTAGAAGGATAGAGACCTATTGCACCACCACCACCAACATTAATAGGCATTTCTATTGCTTTTGCACTTCCTGTAATGACAAGGGCTTGTAATTGAGAATCTGGAAGGTTGTTACAATGATGATAAATGATTTAATTTTGAGTAACATTTTGCAAAGCCTGGAGGAAAAAGATACGTAAAATAAAAGATCTAGTACAATCAGGCACTGTAAGACCAATGTACAGTAGCTACAGACAGTGTTTGTTATAGGACAATGGTGACGTGGTGAACCTATGGCATATGTGCCAGATGTGGCACTTCCAGCCCTCTCTGTTGGCACACATGCAATCACCCGCAGCACAGAGTTCGTCCTGCCCAATGGGAGTGCTTCCTCCCTCCCCCTAGCACAGAGTTCACCACACCCCTCTACGCAGAAGCCTAATGGGAGCACTTCCTCCCTCCCTCAGCACAGATTTCCCCACCCCTCTGACCAGCAGCCCAATGGGAGCACTTCCTCCCTCCCCCCAGCACAGAGTTCATCCCACTCCTCTGTCCAGCAGCCTAATGGAAGCAAGTTCACCCCGCCCCTCCGTCTGGGCACTCAGTCTCTAAAAGGTTCTCCATCACTGTTATAGGACCTGCAAACACCATATCTTGTCCCATTAACACATTGCAACATGTTCAACTGTCAGCCATGGGGAAAAATATTTTGCAAAGAGAGGTTACCATACAATGACTTTGTTTCCAGATTTGGCTAGAGAGGTGACTAGCTACTATTAATAAATTGCTGTTTAATCCTTTTTTAAAAAAAGTTTTTAAATTACATTTTCTAAAATAAATCTTGCTTATTTTAGGACTTTATGCATGTTGGATATTGCAATTGTATAAAAATATATTGGGGAAAGAGAACAAGAGAGATAGAATACTTGGAACAAAGGTTTTAATCTCTGTGAAGAAAGCTAATTGGCCAATTTAAAACATTCTGTTGGGCTGAGTTTACAAACACAGACTCCAGACTCATCCACATGTAAGTAGATGCATTAATACAAATGAGTTCAGGAGCTATCTCATAATTATAATATCTTTTTAAAAAATAGCACTTTCATTGAAATACAAAGATCATATTATACTGGCACCTGAAGCAAAAACTGAAGGCAATTGAGAATAGGGTAAACAAAGATTTTTTAAGCTCTGCATTTATTTTTTCATTGCAATGTTCAGTGCTGCATTTCATGTTAAAAATTAATTAAAACAAAGAAAGACAACAAGGATCAGAATCCTAATCATACAAAACTGTTTCTTTGTGTGTTACATCATTGGTCTGCTTAACTTGTACTGTAAAAATTCAGAACCATGACCAATTTGTCATTTATATGCATTGTAGCAAAATTTACTTCAATGGTGGTATTCTTTTGAGCAGATCACTTCCGCCCCGCCCCAGCATAATAGTATGTCCTTTCCAATGCAATCAGTGATATTCAAGCTACAGCTGCAAAAAAAAAAAAAGGAAAGGGGTGGGGGGACAGAGAAGCAGCTTTGTGTGTTTAGAAAATCCTCTGGTTGATATTTTCCCAGCTCTAATACAAAAGATTTAGCAACCAAATTATTATGTGCTATTTACGTTCTAATGATGTAAGGTACATCTGCTTAGGCTACACCAGTCTTCTCCCACCTAGCTTTAGTCTACATATAAATCAAATCAAATCTTTATTACAGTTTAAGACCAGCATAGAACAGCAAAGGGATCAGAAGTTAAAATGGGGGTACTTAAAATATATCAAGAGACAGAAGTTAAAATGGGAGTGTTTAAAAAGTTAAGGAGTTAAGGAGAAGTAAAATTAGTACATAGATCAATAGTGTTACAGCTATTACTAAACCTATGCTGTGGTGCTAATAGTTTATTTGGTATGTGAATTAAACAAATTCACATACATATAAATGCTTCATTTTAAATGTGTACTCCAATAAACTATCCAAAGTTCTACATTTTTTATCGCATTATGCAAAGGATTAGACTGTGTACAATACAGGTGCAGGATGTACCTGTAAATTGATTATCTTCTAACTCTGTGGTCCACACTTGCTTTATAATCCCACACGTTGGGTAATGTATATCTCTATTTCTGGCTTGTGTGTGCAAGTGTGTGTATATGCGTGTGTGTGTGCTTGCGTGTTGCTGCTCCTTTCCATTGATGGAAGCCATTCCACCATACACACTTTTGTATATTTACTTTTGCTGTTCTCTATATTATTGTGATATGGTGAACTTTTTGTTGCTCTGGTTGTTCAGGCACATGCTTTTAGGGGATGCTTTTTCCTCTCATCAATTGTTCCACTTATATAGATCCAGCATTTCTCAAGCTCCTCAAACTCAACATGGGGAAACCTAGTGGTTAAGGTGCTGAGTTTGATGACTGGAAGGTTGGCAGATTAGCAGGTCAAGACCTGAGAGCTGCACAATAGGGTGAGCTCTCGTCATCTCTCCCAATTCCTGCCAACCTAGCAGTTCGAAAGCAACAAAATTGCAAGAAGATAAATAGGTACAATTTTGGCAGGAAAGGTAACAGTATTGTGTGCACTTCACCATCTAGTTATGCCTTCCACATTAACATAGAAATGTCTGCAAACTCAGATAGCCCTGCCTCTTTGTCTATAAACAGAGAAGAGCACCACCTCCTAAAGTCAGATATGAGTGAGTTTCAAGCAAGGGACACTTATTAGCATGGCAGATAAGCATACAACTAAAAAGTATTGGTGTAAAACTGTTTTACAATTTATAAAATGTTTATACCTAATTCTCTCTTTATTCTATAGCAATCAAATGTCCATAATTCTAGATAGACTTTGTATACAGAAAATATTAAAAGGACTAATATTAGTGTTGTTGTTCTGCCTTCTCACAATATGTTCGCATAGGGCAGCCTCAATTTCACCATTTTTTGCCTCAGAGATGGCTCAGACTTGATTTGCTCTAGGACTGACTTTGTCTAGCAGTCTAGGGACCCTGAAAATCTCTCCTCTAGCACTATGTTTCAAATGAATCAATTTCTCTTTTACTGTATCAGCTTTCTTTACTATCCAGCTTTCACACCTGCATATGGTGATAAGAAATGCAAGAGTGGAGATGATTTTGAACTCAGTCTCCAGTGACATATCCTTACACAATGATATTTTCTAATTCCTTCATCACTACTCTTCTCAGTCTTCTTCTGGTTTCTCATATGTAGTCTGCCCTTGGATGATTGAACCAAGGTATGCAAAGTTTTCACTATTTCAATATCTTCATTATCAATATTAAAGTTGTGTAGTTCTTCTGTAGTCATGATTTTTGTCTTCATAATATTCAAATGCAGTCCTGCTTTGGCACCTCTTTTCACTAGTTTGCCACCTTCTGCCAGTAAGATGGGGTCATCTGCATATATTAAATTATTGATGCTTCTTTCATTGGTTTTCACTCCTGCTTCATCCAAATCTGGTTTGGCTTTCTATTTACAGATTGAACAGAAAAGTAGATAATATTCACCATTGTCTGTCACTTTTGCCTATAGAAAACCATTCTGTCTCCCCACATTCTGAAGCTAACAATAGTATTTTTTCTTTATAATACAATTTACATGTATAAATCACTATAGAATTTTGTGTAAACACATGTAATTAAAAATGGAATGACAGACACTGAAACAAGAAGAATATAAGAAGGGGTACAAGAAGACCCATCTTGGGTCAGATCAAAGACCTATCTAGCCCCAAAATGCTATGCACATTGTTCTCTCAATTGCTTGTAAGAACCCCACAAGCAAGGGATGAGTACAACTACATCTTGCAACCATCTCTGCTGCCATAACTTAGATAAATCCATGATCCATACATACAGTGATATTACTGGCTGCTGACAGCATTCCTGATTCTTCTCTGGACAAGCAATTGTTTTCTAAAGGCAACCATATACAGTATATGTTTTCACTGAGATTTTGTAATTAACTGTGTGGGTCCTCAGAGGTAGAATAGGGCATACATTTACAATGTTTCTATTAGTAGTAATAACAGTCTTGAAAAATTATAACCATAAGGACCTTGTATTGAAAAGGTAAAGTAGCAACTCCATTTATAGGATAGGACTCTGATATTATTTTTGTTGTTCAGTTGCAGATGTTAATTTTCAGGCCAGCTTTTGCACTCTCCTCTTTAACCCTCATCAAAAGGCTCTTTAGGTCTTCTTGACTTTCTACCATTAGGGTAGTCTCATCTGCATATCTCAGGTTGTTGATATTTCTCCTAGCAATCTTCCACAAATAATCACCAAATTTTCCAAAATCTATTTTCTTGAACTATGCCTTTTTTAATGTTCAATTCCCATGTTAAGTTATCATTTTAGGAAAGTTCCTACATTGCTTTATACCAAACTTCAATTTTCATAACCACATCATTTTTCCAGTTTCTTGCAATACATTGCCTGGCTGATGCTAACATTAAAGATATTTTTTTTTTTAATCTTCATCTACTTTTATACTATCAACATCAGTCAGTAACACTGTATTCGACCCCAGCTCAAGCCGCATTCCCAAATTTTTTGAAATTTCTTCTTCTATTTTCCCCCAGAAAACTTTTACCACGTTACAACCAGTGGTGGGATGTCAAAAATTTTACTACCCCACCATGATGTCACCACAGTGTGGGCGGAGCTGACATCATGATGTCATGATGTTGTGGACGGGGCCAAAGAAAAATAATAAATAATAAACAAATAAAAACAAGCACGAACACACACACACATACACACCTCAATCCACCCACCCGCAACACAAACCCGTAAATAAAATAAAATAAAATAAATAAAAAATACATTAAAATACACCCACCCCAAACACAAATCAACCAGAGCTTTTAAACCAGAGCTTAAAGCTTATTCTGGCTAATCTTTCTCACACTAGGTCAGATGGAAGGAACTACAGAATGAACTCACCACAAGATGGCTTCATTTTGGCACTTTTCAACTTTTCAACAGTTAAAGAAGTTAGGTACTAAGTCTTTGCCTAACCAGTTCTCTAGGATAATATGCCTTAATGTAAAATGTAAATGTAAAACAGCTGTAACTCCTTAAGGGTTCTCCAATTGGAACAGCAATTGGAACAGCACAGGTGTAGCTTATTGATGAAGTAACTCCAAGACTTTGCTTAAAAACCCCAAGCCAAGCTACCAGGCCTGCTGGCCGCCAGGCCTCTTTAGGAACTGTGGTAGTATGTCAATACAGTATAGGTAAAGGTATTAAATACACATTAAAATACACACAGACACACCACATCCAAAGGTGAGTCACTTACCCTGGGGAGTAGACTATAGGGAGCTTCTCTTCCTCCTCCCCGCTTGGGAGGACAGCAAGAAAGCCATGCATACGCGCCAAGCACTGTAGGCGTGCATGCACACCAAGTGCTTGGCGTGCATGCGCAGTGGGGGAACCAGTGAAAAGGTAAGCCCCGAAGGTGGTTCCCCCCAAACGCTGCTCCGGGACACTGGGAAAAGTTACTGCCGGTTCTGCCAAACTGGTGCGAACTTGTTACATCCCATCACTGGTTACAACTCCACCACATGTGTTAATATGTTCCCTTTATTTGTTTACATCTCCAACATTTATCACTTGCATTTTTATCTATCTGGTGCAGCCTAACCATGGTCAAGTACCATGTTCATAACAATTTGTAATTATGCTCTTTTACTCTTACAGACATTGTTCTCATAATTCTTCTTTTCCACACACACACACCATGATATATCAATGATTTTAACATTCAAGACCTGTTCCCAAATATTTTTTAAAGTTTCTTGGGTTCTACCTTCTTTATTTAACATGTTATAGATCTTACTTAGGTCTCCTAGCAATCTTATCCCAGCCTGTGCTTCATCTAATCTTGCATTATGCATGATGTACTCTGCATACAAGTTAAATAAGCAGGGTGACAATACATGGCCTTGTCATACTTCCTATTCTAAACCAATCAGTTGTTCCGTATCCTGCCTTAACTATCCATAACTGCTATTATTGTTACCTTTATATAAAAGTTGAGGGTAATCTAATTCTCCAATCAGTACTCAGGCCTCTCTCCCTCTTCCTCACTTCACATTAAACAGTTGTTTTCTGAAGAGCTGATTTTTTTTTTTGCAGCATAGCAAAATTGACAACACTGAAATAACATGCATAGCTCACAATTTATGCATTCTCTTTGCATTAGGTATTACACTAACGTAAAAATCAGAGCCCAAATTCTTCCAGCTGTCTCTGTCTCTCTGTCTGCAACCTATTAGTAGACATTTGCTGGCATTTCTCTTGAGGCATGTTGCCAGCCAGATGATGACAAATAAAGCAAAATAAATTGCCACCTTAATAAAAGCAGTAAGTCGGGTATTTGAGTAAAATAATCAAACATAGGGCAGGGGTGGAGAGAAAGTCTTCATGCCTTTAATTTACCTTTGTGAATAGTTCTAGCTTGTTTTGACTCTATTGGATTATAAAAACAAAGCAGTCTTTGCTTACTGAAGTCTCCATATAAGTTTATTAAGTTATCATTGCCCTTGGTCATAATTTGCAAACTCCTAGAAATAGGATAGATTCTGTCTGCTGAGGTTTTGCCATTCTGTGCAGTGCTTTTCTTATGCTGAAGTGCATAGTTTATTTTCATTTCTTCCTTTTGCCTGGAGGGCTCGATGCACTGCCAAGATTTGAGTGAGCCCCTGTGAAGTGTTCTCATTAGGCAAGTGGTTATGTATTTTGTCTCCAATGCCAAGGCCAAATATGGAATTCCTTGTAAATAACTGGTGTCAAGCTTTAGGTCTGAAAAATTTATTCAAGCCATGATGTCACAGTGGAAGGGAATTTTCTGGTGTGCTTTCTGCACACAAATTTGTGATTGGTATTTGTTTGTCTGAACAATTGTTTTAAAAATAGAAATTTTACATTTCCCATAAATTTTACACTTGCAGTGTTATTTCACAGTCTTTGCCTGGCAATTTTTCCTTTGTGCTGGTAGTATATCTGTTTCATTATTTTTCAAGTACTGTTTGATGACACTGATTTAGCAGTTTCTCACAGTTCACTGCCTCAGTTTTCATCAAATTATTTCTCGAGTTACACTAGACACTTTTCATCACCAATTTCCATATGCCTCAAAGACATAAAGCGGCCAGTGTGCCAAGTCTGGATTCAAAGGCTAGACAATAACTAGAGAAGAATGATTTTCAAGTAGGACAGAGCTCTCTGAAATAAAGCATTTTAAATCTCATACTTGCTTTTAGCTGGGACTTCCAAGGTGCAGCAGCTGCTATGAAATTCATTTTTGTGTCAAGTAAAAGTCTAAAAGGAGACACTATATACAACTTAAGTTCTATAAAGGTAAGATTTCTCCACATTTTACTGTGTTTGTCCACAAGAAACCTGGCATACAGACAGAAGCACCAGCAGCTAGAGGACTTATTAACTCTCAATTTTACATCCAACCAATTTAAAAGTCTATTTTACAGGACAATAATAAGCTTGAAAGGTTGTTAAAATATATATTTTATATCTATTTCTTCAGAGGCTGTGTGTATTTTCTTTTTAATCATCTCTAGCCAAAGCTTGAGAAATTACTTTAAAAATTAACAATGAAAAAATAATTAGTTATAGTTGCTACCTCCAAAGGCTAAACTGACACAACCGTAATATGGATGCAGCAGGTGAAAGCAAAACCCACAAGAGAATGTGGTACTACTAGGACAGGGTTTTCAAGGTTTTCATGCCATGGGCTGAACAACTCCCCCTCAGACAGCTGAGTGGACAGGACATGTGGTCCCCTTGCTGGCAGGTGCATTTGCTTCCGGGGTCATCACCGCAGGCCAGATGGAATGGTGTCCGGGGGGGGGGCTGGGTCCAGCCCCTGGGCCGTAAGTTGCGAACCTCTGCACTAGGAAAACCTGAAGGCTGTAAGAGAACAAGAAAACCTGTCCTAGGATGATTGATTGACTCAATAAATAAATATATTTTTACTTTGCAAGACATGAGGAGGGCTGTTAATGAAAGGACCTTTTGGAGATCGCTAATGGACAGGGTTGCCATAAGCCACAAGCAACTTCATGGCACATAAAATCATGCTCCCCAAAATGTTAGAACAGTTAACAGTTGCATTTTTAAAAAATAACACCTTATTTTGCTCCTTGCAGAAGAGTCTAACATATCTACTTTTAGTTTATTTAATACATTTGGATGCAGCAGAATGAGGCATACCACTAGTCAGTGCTAGGATGGGACTTTCATGTCCCAAACAAAATTGACCAGGATTTCACCCAAGCAAAACCCTAGGAGATGCAGCCCCACAAAACTTAAGTTTAAAGAGGTGCTGTACATGGGGAGCTCAACCAACCACACTATCAGCTTTGGCTCTGAGGGTCACCGTGGCAGAGTTGGAGTGCATCTGAGCACACTAAACAGGTTGACATCATTGTTAATGATTTATGTTGAGGTTTGTACTGCAACATTTGCTTTAAAACAAAATTAGTTTATTTCAACAACATCTCTGGCAAATTTTGCTTCTTTTTAAAATATAGGAACACAAGACAACAGTGCTATGAAAAGAAAGTATTTTGCTAAACAACATTAAGGTTACAAAAGCTTGTACAAAAAGTATGTTACAATAAATAATCCAAGCAGTCAATTGTATCCTTATGCTTTGGAAACTTCTCCCAAACAATTATAAACAAGACATACCCACCTTCCAAAGAGTTGCCATTTAGGTTTCTAAACAGGTGAGGTATGCATTAAATTCTTTCTCATAAATTTGCCCAATATGAGAAGTGAATGTGTTGCTCAAAGGTTTGCTAAGGAAATAAGTTCCAAGATCAGTCACTAGTTCTAGCAAAAGCTAGGCCTACCCAAGGGAACAGAGTTAGATGACTGCAATTTTTACCTTTTATTTGTTTATTTGTGAATAATAGTCATAATTTTTAGAACTTGCCTAATTATTTAAAAAGCATATGGAAATCTCTGATCATCTGTAACCACACAATAACTAGAATAACCATATATTGCTCAGTTCCTGTAAGAATGTATTAATTCTTAGATTTCTGTGCCACC
Organism: Furcifer pardalis; assembly: GCA_030440675.1. Taxonomy (NCBI): domain Eukaryota; kingdom Metazoa; phylum Chordata; class Lepidosauria; order Squamata; family Chamaeleonidae; genus Furcifer; species Furcifer pardalis. The sequence continues at coordinate 80,119,778 of CP126894.1, read as the reverse complement.
CATCTAGCCTATTGGTCACTCTGTCTAGGTGGTTAACAAAGATAAAAACATAAATTCACCATAAAAAGATAAAGGCCTTGCTTGAAAGCCAGTCGTATCCAGCTCTAGGGTTCAGTGCTCATCTCTGTTTACAGCCAAAGAGCCAACACTGTTTGCATTTGCGGACATTTCCGTGGGCATGTGGCTGGCATGCCTCGGCACTGGAGTGCACAGAATGCTGTTTACCTTCCCACAGAAGTGGTCCCTATTTATCTACAGTAGTTGCAATTTCTTGCTTTCGAACTGCTAGATTGGCAACAGCTGGGACAGAGATGAGAGCTCATTCTGTCCTGCAGTACTCAGGTATAAAACTCCAACCTTCCAGTCCTCAAGTTCAGTGTCTTAACCACTTGAGCCACCATACAGGCACCAAAATGAAACATAAAAAATTAACTGATAAACAAAAAAACTTAAACTTGAACTTAAAACAACTAATTGATGCTTGCATTGTTTATTTATATCATAGCTTTTGTACATTACATTGTTTAATAAAAGAATTCAACCAACTAGTAAAAGGATTTCTTTCATTGCAGGGTTTTATACTTAGAATCTGGGGGGCGGGGCGGCGGATGCAATGTTCTCCTTTTTGTAATTTCCTTTTTGTTTTTCAATTATGTTCCTAAATGTGAGATCCATGCACACACACCTGGGCTTTTATAGAAATTGTTTTTAGAAATGGTTTTATAGAAATGGTTGATAATGTACCATAAATTCCTCTCCATTTTGTGTTCTTGGGAGTTGTTACTCATATTTTCCCTATTGCTCTGTACTGTATATCCTTGACTGTTCTTGTATTTCTTTGATTGTACCCTATTTATATTTTTATTATTTTTATGAAGGATTTATTGACCACATTGATTGTATTATATGTGTTATATTGTATGTATATTATGTTTTTTGTAACATTGTTAGCCACTCTGGGTTGCTTCAGCAAGGAGAGCGGCATATAAATTGAATTTAATAATAATAATAATATGCTCCGTCACTTCCAAGCTTTTTGAAACTAAGTTGTGGTGCAAAGATGTTCTGGATTTTCCAAGCATTATCCTGCTCAGTTATGGATAGCTTCTGCCAATCACTATGGCTGTGCAACTTCAAAGTGAGAATATAAAATCTTAACATTCCAGTTATTTGTCAGTCACTTTCCACCTCTGCAGTTTTTGTCCCCTTACAAAGGAGAGTTGCATTTTATTTTATTTTTTTTAAAATGAGATCTTTATGTGACAGTTGGTTCCTTGCTTCAGAGCTTTACTGGTGATTTTTATGGTGTCTGCCATTTTCTTGGTTAATTCAAATTTGTACCTTCAGCAGCTTAATAAGTTCTTCTAATTATGAGAAATAAAAAGCATGGAGGGACAATTGGGATGCATGATTCAGTTGCATGTCATCCACCTTGACCTTATGCTAGCAATGTACTGAAGAACTAAAAACCTGGCTGGCGAAGCAGGTGTGGGGCACCAGTGAGGTGGTGACCCCCCCCTCGCCTGCTGGTTGATAAAATAACAGCAACATTGCTCTCTCTTTTAATCCTCTTTCTTTAATGCTCGGTCTTTTAATTTTTGTAGTATAGTACTTTAAATTGGTTTTTTATATGGGTGTGGTTTTAATGCTTTTTGTATTGTGATGTTGTTTTTAATGCTGTGAGCCACCCTGAGTAATTTTGAGTTGGTGTTTCGCTTAAAGAGCAAACTCACTTAAAGAGCAATTCTGTGGAACACATTATGCTCTTTAAGCAAGGTACAACTGCACTTATGAAAAACCTGGCCTCAAGGAGTTAATAGCAAAATAAATGGGCTAAAGGAGTGGAGGCCAGACAGCCTTGGAGGTGTGAAAATTGCAGTGGCTGGGAAATAGAAGAAGCCTCCTTATCTCTTCTGTCTCAGAGCCAGCCTTGGGGATTTGTAGCAGGATGACTGGTGAACAACACTTGGGCAGGGTGAGATGGCTGTTGGGAGGGCTGTATCCAGTGATGTGCAGCCAAAAATTTTTACTACCACACTGTGGGCGGAACCAACATCATGGGTGGAGCCAACGTCATGATGTCATGGGAGGAGCCAATGACAAGGGCGGTGCCAAAGTAAAAAAACCCATAAAAATAAGTACACATAAAAATACAAATTAAATAGACACAAAACACATAAAAATACACATAAAATACACATTAAAAATAAATACCCATTAAATGTACATTAAAATATACCCACCCACCCCACACCCATAGGCGAGTCACTTATCCTGGAGAGCAGGCTGTAGGGAGCTTCAGTTGCTCTTCCTCTTCCCTGCTTGGGAGGACAGCAAGGAGGCCGCCGAGGGCCTCAGCAGCAGCCACCGGTTCCTCCGTGACTGTGTGTGGTCGCCCAATGCTCTGTGTTGCCACACTCCAAGCAGCGAAGGCTGCATGGCTCGACAGACAGAGTGCTGTAGGTGTGCAGGCGCGCCAAGCACTGTAGGTGCGCATGTGTGCCAAGTGCTGTAGGTGTGCATGCACACCAAGCACTGTAGATGTGCATGCACGCCAAGCACTGTAGGCGTGCATGTGCAGTGGGGGTACCAGTGAAAAGGTAAGCCCCCGAGGTGGTTCCCTCCAAAAGCTGCTACCAGTTCTCCGGGACACTGGGAAAAGTTCTGGCAAACTGGTGCGAACTGGCTGCTCCCCATCACTGGCTGTATCCAAGGAAAAAATTGGCCTGCATACCTAGCATCTCAAATTCCCATTGGCCAGAGCAGGATCAGGCGAGTAGGGGATGGCTATAAGAGTAGGCTAGGGACACCATGTTGGTGGTTAGGATTTAGCTAACCTGAGCAGATTGTTGATGGGCCAGGTTGGCCAACGGACTCAAGATGCTGTGGAGCTTAACACAAGTGTTGCCCTGTGAAGCTTGGGATAGTTTAGGAGTATTTAGCAAGGTGAAAGACTGACATGCTACTTCTTGCTTGCAATCAAATGCTAAGGCTGGATGGATCCACTCTTTTGCTCCAGTATGAGTTAGGCAAATCTTTTGGGTGGAAATGTTTGTTCTAAACTTTCTTGTTGGCTTAAGTTGGCTATTTTACTTTTCACCCCAGAGTCTGTGTGTGGATGAATGTACTTTTTCTTTGGAGTTTCTGTGCAACTATTGTTTTGTCTTGCTTTTCTGTCATTTTATTTTGTTAATAAAGCTTCACCTTTAAAGCCAATTTTGGAAGCCATGATGTTCACTGAAAGCTTGGGGGCGCTAAGTCTGCTTCTTGGCTATGAGATGTCTAAGTAAGGATACACAGAAAGAGCCTCTTAATTTTTTTTGGTATTTTTGTACCACAACCGGGCGTACCGTGGTAATGGCAACCTTGTGTTGCGAGCTAATCTTTCTCACATGAAGTCAGGCGAAGGGAACTGCAGAATGAACTCACCAAAAAGTGCCTTCATTTTGGCAGTTTCACCTCTGGCCTAGACATGGAAGAATAAGATGTCTAAGTATAAACGGGGATCAGTTATTGCTTGGGCCAGCTACCAAAAAAAGGAAGGGCAGGTGCATGCAAGACCTAGTCCTTAAGTCCTTCTTTTCTGGAGGACATGCTCCAAACAAGGAACAGAAAGAAATGGGAAGGGCAAAGGGCTTTCCCTTGGCTGGAGAGCGAGGGCAGGGAGAGTCAACTTGGGTGCTTGGAGCAGCACTGCCAAGAGCCAGAGTTGTCTTATTCACTACTCTAGTTTCCAAATCCTCACAACCACATTCAAATGATTCTGCTTTGCAGTTACTAGAAGCTTTTACTGCATAGATATCCCGACTACATGAAGAACTGTAACTGCATTTAGCTACTGTGTTTCCCCGAATATAAGACATTGTCTTATATTTTTAAAACTCCAAAATATGCATAAGGTCTTATTTTCAGGGGATGTCTTATTTTTCCACGACAAAGAATACAGTACACATTTATTGCTGATACAGTGGATCGCCAGGGCAAGATTTAGGTGAGTGCCTTATTTTCGGAGGGGGGCCCCTTATATTTCCGAAGTGGAGAAAAATAGGGGGGTGCCTTACTATAGGAGGAGGTCCTATATTCGGGGAAACAGGGTATATGCAGTTACTGTCCTTTTCCTGTCAATATAGAAGCTGGACTAAAGGACATAATATCTCAGTATACACCAAAGTCTCTTCCTCCATCCCCAGTCCTATGCCTTGTATTTCCAAATGCCTGAGACAGGCCATGGTGTTATTTATTTATTTATTTATTTGTTCAGATTTATATTGCCACCCACTCACCAAGATGACTCAGGGCGGCTTAGTCAAAACAGCAACAGTACAGTAACAATCATAAAATACAACCTCACAAAACAACCAAAGCAGAACGCAGACTAACTCTCCTCTTGCTGTTGATGGAGGTGGGGGCGTAAAACCCCTACTTACAGTAAAACCACTACTTACGAAAAATGTCAATTCCATAGGCTTTTGCTTAAATTGGTTTCTTATGTAATTTGAAGCAAACCCATAGGAAAATTTATTTTTTACATAACTCGAAGCAAACCCATAGGAAAAATGAAATGTTTATGTAAATTGAAACAAACCCATAGGGAAAAGAATTTGTATGTAACTCAAAGCAAACCTATAGGAAATCGTGTAAATTGGGACATGGCTTTAGCACAAAATCATTATGTAAGTTGAATTTTATGTAACTCGAGGCATATGTAAGTTGGGGTTTTACTGTATTACTAGGTGATTTTTTTTCTTCTGCTTATTGGCCACTTTTATCTTCCAATTACATCTTCTCTGTGATAATTTGGCTTTCTTGGTGTCTATTTTTTCACCAAACAGACTTGTGCTTTGAGATGCTATTTTGTTTGTCAAATTTAGATTTTACCCTTCATCCTGTGAGCAAACTCTTCTTCTGCTTCTGCTGGTGTCTAGGCCAGACATGAAACTGCTAAAATGAAAGCACTTTTGGTGAGTTCATTGTGCAGCTCCTTTCACTTGACCTAGTGTGAGCAAGATTAGCCAGCAACACAAGGTTGTCATTACTAGGGTACGTCCGACTGTGGTTCATAAATACCACAATCTTTGAGGAGGCTCTTTCTGTGTACCCTGGCAAACATTACTGAGCCATATTATATGGTCTTCCTTGATTTGTTGAAAACCTGCTTTTTAGGTGCTGCTTGCATAATTACAATTGCACTGGCAATAGAGGTCCCTCCTCCTCCTCAAAATATTTGTACTATTTTTTCAGAAGTGACTGCATGTGTGGAATGTGTGGAATCTGTACTTCATAAAATAATAGCTGTCCTTTATCCCATTAAACTCACTTGTACATCTCTTCCTAGATTAAAATTAATGTGCTTAAGCTAATTTTTAGCGAAAACAAAATAAAAATAGGACTTGACCACTGTTTAATGCAGTTCTCAATCATTTTAAGCTGGGGGTCACACTCCCTCAGACAGCTTTGGGGGCTGGACAGTCTCCACTATGTAATGGTGCATTCTAAAACAACATTCCTTGGCCCAAAGTACTGTAACAGAAAAGTCACCTCTTTGTAACCTCAGCTGTTTCAACATTAGTATCAGAATTCAACCTCATTTCCATGTAATTGTCTTTCAGATATCAGCCTCAGGCTGACATTTTCAGTTAAGATAGTAGAGAGTGGGACTGTGATCTATCTGCCTTTTGAAAACTCTAGTCACATTGGTTTCCAAATCTAGTCCAAAGGGACTGATTAGGTTGACAATTGTTGACTGCAAGGGTATTTTTTCCCCTATCACTACAAAAATATGCCTTAAAATAATCTTATGGACTTCTGTGGCACTACTTATTTGTCACATGTAATCTGAATATGATTCATATATGAAAGCTGCTTTGGCAAGGCCAAGAACTTCACACATGTAAGAAGTACAGTACACAGCTTCTCCAGAAATGCATATAGATCCAGAGAATCTTCTTCGTACATTGCCCACGGTGGGAAAGATCATACCTGCATTTTTTATTTCTAGTGCAAATAAAATGAGATATAATATGGGAGACCTTGGAAAACCCCCTCATGCTGCTGATCTGAATATTGAGGAGACTATTGTTGTTCAGTCACACAGTGGAGTGCAACCTTTGTGACCCCATGGAGCACCACATGCCAGGCTCCTCTGTCATCTATCATCCTCCATAGCCCACCAAGATTTACGCCCACCGTATCAATGATGCCATCTAGCCATCTCATCCTCTGTCTTCCCCTTCTCGTTTTGCCTTCGATCTTTCCTAGCATCAGAGCCTTCTCCAGTGAATCATCTCTTCTCATTTGGTGGGCAAAGTACTTGAGCTTCAGCTTCAGTATTTGTCCTTTCAAGAAGCAGTCAGGGTTGATTTCCTTCAGGATTGACTGATTTGATCTCCTTGCAGTCCAGGGGACTCTCAAGAGTCTCCTCCAGCACCACAGTTCAAAGGTATTTATTCTTCTGCGCTTAGCTTTCCTTATAGTGGTGGGATGTCAAAAAATTTACTACCCCACCGTGACATCATCACAGTGTGGGCGGAGCTAATGTCATGATGTGGGCGGGACCAAAGAAAAAATAAAATAAAAATAAGCACACACACACCCCTCAACCCAGCCACCACACAAACCCATAAATAAATTAAATAAAAAAATAAAAAAAAATAAAAATTACATTAAAATACACCCACTCACCCACCCCAAACACAAACCTGTCACTTACCTGTTAGTATAAGTGCCTGGGCAGCACCATGTTGCAAGATGGATATGGTCATCATACTGGTTCTCTAGGATAATATGCCTTAAATGTAAAACAGCTGTACCTCCTTAAGGGTTCTCCAATTGGAACAGCAATTGGAACAGCACAGGTGTAGCTTAATGATGAGGTAACTCCAAGACTTTGCTTAAAAACCCCAAGCCAGGCCACCAGGCCTTTTTAGGAACTGTGGTAGTATGTCAATATAGGTTAAGGTATTAAATACACATTAAAATACACACAGACACACCACATCCAAAGGTGAGTCACTTACCCTGGGGAGCAGGCTATAGGGAGCTTCAGGCTAGCAGTTTCTCTTCCTCCTCCCCGCTTGGGAGGACAGTAAGGAGGTTGTGCATACGCGCCAAGCACTGTAGGCGTGCATGCACACCAAGTGCTTGGGGTGCATGCACAGTGGGGGAACCAGTGAAACGGTAAGCCCCGAAGGTGGTTCCCCCCAAAAGCTGCTACCGGTTCTCCTGGATACTGGGAAAAGTTATTACCGGTTCTGGCGAACTGGTGCAAACCTGTTACATCCCATCACTGGTCTTGCTGTATTTTGCATAATCGTTGTTCTGTTTTTTTAATCCCTGTACCCTTAAGGTGTGAAGTGTCTCTCCATGTTATTTCCCCATGAAACATTTTGTTAAAGGTAGTGGTCTTAAGCATTCCTGTTACATTTTTGTTACATCTTAATGGGTTATATTGTCAATAATGCTTTTTCACTCTGTTAATATCATAGTTTTCAGATTCTCACAAGACAAGGCTCTGTTAAAAATGAGATGTTTGAATCCTGACACAGACATGTTTGTGCAGTTTGGGGATTGGTTGGTTGGTTGGCGTGCATGCACACGAAGTGCTTAGTGCGCATGCGCAGTGGGGGAACCAGTGAAAAGGTAAGCCCCGAAGGTGGTTCCCCCCAAAAGCTGCTACCGTTCTCCAGGACACTGGGAAAAGTTACTACCAGTTCTGGCGAACTGGTGAGAACCTGTTACATCCCATCACTGCTTATGGTCCAGCTCTCACAACCATACATTATTATTGGGAAGACTATGGTCCAGCTCTCACAACCGTACATTATTACTGGGAAGACCATTGCTTTAACTATGCGGATTTTGTTGGCAGGGTGATATCTGTACTTATTATTATGCTGCCTAGGTTTGTCATAGCTTGCCTCCCAAGAAGTAAGCATCTTTTTATTTCATGGCTGTAGTCACCATCTGCAGTGATCTTATATCCCAAGAAGGTGAAGTTTATCACTGCTTCCATTTCCTCCCCTTCTATTTGCCAGGGGGTGATGTGGGTGGATGCCATGATCTTGGGGTTTTTTTTAATGTTGAGTTTCAGGCCAACTTTTGCACTCTTCTCTTTCACCCTCATCAAAAGGCTCTTTAGGTCTTCTTCACTTTCTGTCATTAGGGTAGTCTCACCTGCATATCTCAGGTTGTTGATGTTTCTCCCAGCAATCTTAATTCCTGCTTGTGCTTCATCCAGCCCTGCATTATTCATTATGTACTTTGCATATAAATTAAATAAGCAAGGTGACAATATACAGCCTTGTTGTACTCCTTTTCCTATTCTAAACCATCAGTAGTTCAGTATCCTGTCCTAACTGTTGCTTCCTGATTCAAATACAGATTTCCCAGAAGACAGATGAGTTAATCTGGTACAGTATTCCCATCGCTTTAAGGATTTACCACAGTTTATTGTGATCCACACAATCAAAAGCTTTGGTGTAGTCAATGAAACAGAAGTAGACCTTTTTTTGGTACTCCCTTGCTTTCTCCATGATCCAGTGAATGTTGGCAATTTGGTTTCTAGTTCCCCTGCATCTTTGGAACCCAGCCTGTACTTCTGGAAGTTCTCGATCCACATACTGCTGAAGCCTAACTTGTAATATCTTGAGCATGACCTTGCTTGCGTGTGAGTGTAATAGTACAACACAGTAGTTTAAACATTCTTTGGCATTGCCCTTCTTTGGAATTGGAACATAGACTAACCTTTTCCATTCTCAAAAGACGTGTCTTTTACAGCTCTTCTCAATAACATCTTTTATTGAGTCAATCTATCTCATATTCAGTTGTCCTCTTTTCCTGCTAACGTCCATTTTCCTCAATACTACTATCTTCTTCAGTGAGTCTTGTCTTTTCATGATATACTACAGTATGATAAACTGGCCTTAGCAGCTCCCCCGGTGGCTTTGTGGTTAAGGTGATTTGAAGACTGGAACACCGAGTTTTGATACCCAAGAGCTGCATTTGGGGACATGAAAGCAGCCTCATTCGGGTGTCCCCTAAAAATCCTTTCAACCCAGAGTAATCTCTGCAATGAAATTATTATTATAGTTTAATCATTTTCACTTTTACAAAGAATTCAAACTTTATTTGATGTTTGTTGTTGTTCAGTCGCACAGTCGATTCTGACCCTCTGCGATCCCATAGATCACTGTCCGCCAGGCACTTCTGTCCTCCACCATCCTCCTCAACTTGCTCAGCTCTGTGCCCATTGCATCCACAATACCATCTAGCCATCTCATTTTTGGCCACCCTTTCTTCTTTTGCCCTTCACCCTTCCCAGCATCAAGGCCTTCTCAAGTGAATCTTCTCTTCTCATTTGATGTCCAAAGTACTTTAGCTTCATCTTTACAACTTGACCTTCTAAGGAGCAGTCAGGGTTGATTTCTTCTAAGATTGACCTATTTGTTCTCCTCGCTTTCCAGGGGACTCTCAAAACTCTCCTCCAACACCACATCTCAAAGGCATCTATTCTTCTGCACTCTGCTTTCCTAATGGTCCTGCTCTCACAACCATACATTGATTGCCACAGGGAATACCATTGCTTTGACTATGTCTCTACTTTTCACTATGTTCCCCAGGTTTCTCATCGCTTGCCTCCCAAGAATCAGTCGCCTTTTTATTTCATGGCTGCAATCTCCATCTGCAGTGAGCTTTGATCCTAAGAAAGTAAAATCTGTCACTGCTTCTACTTCTTCCCCATCTATTTTCCAGGGACTGAGAGGGCCTGTTGCCATTATCTTGGTTTTCTTTATATTGAGTCTCAAGCCAGCTTTTTCACTCTCTTCTTTCAGCCTAATCAGGAGCTTCTTTAGGTCTTCCTCACTTTCTGCCATTAGGGTGGTATCATCTGCATATCTCAAATTGTTAATGTTTTTCCCAGCAATTTTGATCCCAATTTGTGATTCCTCCATCCCTGCATTGCGCATTATGTGCTCTGTGTATAAGTTGAATAAGCAGGGTGACAAAATGCAGCCTTGTCTTACTCCTTTTCCTATTCCAAACCACTCCGTCATTCCATATTCAGTCCTAACTGTTGCTTCTTGATTCATGTACAGATTTCTCATGAGGCATATAAGGTGTTCTGGTATTCCCATATCTTTAATTACTTGCCACATTTTGTTGTGGTCCACACAGTCAAAGGCCTTAGTGTAATCAATGAAACAGAAGTAGACTTGTTTCTGATATTCCTTTGTTTTTTCCATGATCCACCTTAGGTTGTCGATGTGGTCTCTAGTCCCCCTGCCTCTTCTGAACCCCTCCTGCACTTCTGGTAATTCTCTCTCCACATGCTGTTGCAGTCTATCCTGTATTATCTTGAGCATCACCTTGCTAGCGTGTGGGATGAGGACAATTGTTTGATAATTTGAACATTCTTTGGCATTTCCCTTTTTGGGGATTGGAACATATACTGATCTTTTCCAATCCTGTGGCCATTGTTGTGTTTTCCAAATTTGCTGGCATATAGAATGTAATAATTTGATTCCATCATCTTTTAGGGCTTTGAAAAGTTCAACCTGGATACCATCATCTCCACTGGCTTTGTTGTTTATAGTGCTTTTTAGTGCCTTTCTGACTTCACTCTCTAGGATGTCTGGCTCATGTTCAATGTTCTCATTATTGTGATTATCAAGGGTGTTGAGGTCCTTTTTTTAGAGTTCCTCTGTGTACTCTTTCCATCTTTTCTTAATCTCTTCTGCATCTGCTAACTCCTTGCCATCTTTGTCCTTTATCATGGTCATTTTTGCTTTAAACGTTCCCTTGATTTCCCCAATTTTTTTGATAAGATCTCTAGCCCTACCCCTGATATTGTTTTGCACTATTTCTTTGCACTGTTCATTCAGGTAGGTTTCCTTATCTCTCCTTGCTTTACTTTGAAATTCTGTATTCAAGTGATTGTATTTTTCCCTTTCTCCTTTGCCTTTTGCATCCCTTCTTTCCTCTGCTATTTTAAGAGCCTCATCAAACAACCACTTAGCTTTTGTATGCTTCTTTTCTTTTGGTATGGTTTTCTTTGCTGCCTCCTGCATGATGTCCCGCATCTCTGTCCATAATTCTTCTGGCACTCTGTCTATCTGGTCCAAGCCATTGAATCTGTTCCACACCTCCACCATGTATTCCTTAGGGATGTTGTCTAGGTTCTACCTGTCTGGCCTAGTTGTTTTCCCTATTTTCTTGAGTCTAAGTCTGAATTTTGTGATCAGTAAGTTGTGAGCTGAACCACAATCTGCTCCTGGTCTTGTTTTTGCTGACTGTATGGAGGTTCTCCATCTTTGGCTACAGATCTGAATGTTGTAGTCAATCTGGTTTTGATGTTGGCCATCTGGTGATGTCCATGTGTAAAGTCTCCTTTTGTGTTGCTGGAAGAGTGTTTGCTATATTTGTCCTTCTAGTCACAAATGGTAACTATAACCCAACATCATATTTTGAATGAATTGTTTTCCTGTTGGTCTCTCCCCCCCCCCCCCAGTGTTTAATTGATATATAGTAGTCAGTGATAATATCAGTGATGATCTTGGTCTCCTGTGACACATCCTAACTTTTAAAGATCTTTCATAGCACCCCATCCAATGTCAGTTTCCTTTTGACCTCTTGCCTGTAGTTTCCATTTGGATTCACATTTGGACTAATAACTGAGCCAAGGTAAAGAAAATTTTAATTTCTGACATCTTCATAGTTAACATCAAATTTATGTAATTCTTCTGTAGTCATGATTTTTGTTTTCTTAATGTTCAGCTCAAATCCTGCTTTTGCCCATTCTTTTTTGGTCTTCATCAGTAATCAATTCAAGCCATTGCTGCTGTTTGCCAGTAAGAAGCAGGTTAAATAAAAATTCTGTTTTCCTCTTCTGCCATTATTTTAGAGCACTTTTTCTTCCTGCACAGGCCAAATGGGACTATTACATATCAGCTATGTAATTTAATTTAATAGGGGCAAAGGAGCAGATGACCAATATCCTGCAAAAGAGTCATGACACAGCAAATTAAAAAACTTCAGATGATCATTGTTTGCTGTTCCTTTTTTCTGCTCCAACTGCACTGCAAACAAATCTCACTCTCTATTTCTGGATAAGGGTGCAGTAAATACTGAATTTCTGTTTCATTTTCTTCAGGGGTTCTAATAGCCATCATTTCTCTCCTTGATTATTTTCTTAATTGAAAGCACTTCCAAGGGCAATAAGAAGTGCTCTCAACATTTCAAGAATATTTTCTGGATCTGTTTCCTTCTTGACCTAAGCTTCTGTATTCTTGGTTCATTTACATAGTTGACCAAGTCTTTGGTACAAAGTTTATCTATGAAGAATCACAAAGTAGAACAAAGACAAAGCTTACATTTCTTTTGCTGTTGATATCTGATTGCTGGGCTGATTGCTGGGCTGTTATATTAAAGGGCTGTTATTATATCATGCCAATTATATACATTTGAACAGCCAACTATACGGTATATCCATTAATTGAAAACAGTAGTATTTACTTTAAAATGATGGTAGCGCAAGATAATCACTATGGCAGAATTAAGTAGATACTATCAGGATTTGTATACAGTACTTGGATCAAAAACTTTTGTATGTTTTAGTTCTACAATATAACTGCAATGACAACAATTTTCCACAATCTATAGCTGTAATCTTACAGTTACTTGAGAGTAGCCGAATGAACTCAGTAGGCTTGATAGCTTTCTAAAATACACAAAAGTACACTGTATATAATATTTTGAATGTTACTGGTCATTATGTTCAGCCTTTAAAATGGTATTTATATCAGTTCAAGATTGTGAGCTGAAGTGGATGAGTAGATAAGAAGGTTGCCTTATTAGCTGAAAAGCCGGCAATTTGGCAGTTTGAGACCTGGGTACTGTATGACGGATTGAGTGGCCATCTCTGTCCCAGCTCTTGGGGACATGAAAGGAGCCTCATTCAGGCATCCTCTGAACGTTCTGCAGCAAAAATCCTTTCTACCCAGAATAATTTCTGACATGAAATTATTTTAATATTGTGAGCTGGTTGTGAAGGTTGTTTGATTTGAAAAGTGTGTTGTCAATAAGTAAATAAAATTTAAAGAAAAATACTAGTATTAGTATTTAAAGAAAAATACTAAATAAAGCATCAGCCCATGGAGAAAAACACAGTAACAATGTATTTTAAGTACTGTAATAATATATAATATAGCTATAATATGCTAAAACAAAAAATTTTCACTGCCGTGTGCTTCTTGCAAAGTGTGTGTGTGTGTGTGTGTGTGTGTGTGTGTGTGTGTGTGTGTGTGTGTGTTGGAAAACAAGCATGCTTTCTCATCTTTTTAATTTCAAAAATTTTATCAAAACCCTGAGAAAGGCCAAAAGTTTGGCTCAAATTACAGTATAATGAAGTAAATAACAGCAGTGAAAAATTGTGAAATAATTTCTTAGTATTCATCTTAATTTTTTTCACTATGCATATGATTTTATCATAGTATGCGTTTTATTTTAATTGTAATTACAGTCAAGACTGATAAAAAATCTTAAAATTTCAGCTCATCCATTATGAATTACATGCCAAAATCTTATCAATTTATTCCTATGAAAGATTATGCATATACCGTGGCTAAACTCCTGTCAATCTCCTTTTACTTACTATTGATACTGCACAATGTTTCTAGGAGAGATATTTGTATTCCATCTTAATATCATGCAAAACATATATTATTTGTATGTTTTCCCGAGAAAGTATTGCATTTTGTTTGACATTATATTCAAAACAATTGTTTTCAAAATCACTGTAAGTGATCTGTGAGTGCCATTGTTGCTTATGTGTTTCTAAAATCTGTTTCCAAAAAGCAGATGCTGGATAAGCTTTCAAGCTACCTATAACTCCAACTCTGCAAGGTATAAAAACTGTTGTGGTTCAATGATAAACTGGCAAGAGGATTTAAAGTTAGCCTATATAAGCTTTAGTTTCCTGTATTTCTTTATCTTTTACATCTTGGGAATTCACCCATTTTGGACCTGTAAGAAAACATAAAAATATCCCACCAATTTTAAAAAGGCCTTTGCACATTTTTATTGACATCAGTATTAGTTGGGATGTCCCATCTTGTTAACTTTAGTAATTGGAGTTTTTTCTCCTTATTGTCTTCAAACACTTTTGTATTAGATTTCCTCACTCTTAATGTACATGCTCCTGTTCCCAACTTCTGCTGCATCTATTTTTAAAAGTCTAACCTGGTATTCTCAACATGCTTAGTTCAGCGTAAGCTCCAGAAAACAGAACTTTTGAATATGTCTGTTCAGTTGAACTGTGTTATATATTACACTACTCAAAACCATTCTCAATGCTGTTCTGTTCCAACTAAGAGGGCCATTAAATGAGGAAGGGGCAGGATACCATTATTATAGGTGTGTGACAGTTTGCCATTCTCAAATTGTTGCCCGTTTTCTATGTAGCAAACCTCAGTAACAACACTTTTCATTCCACCTAATTTTATTTCAGTCTGGTCAATGGAGAAACGCAAGGACCGCCATTAGATTTCCCCCCCTCAGAAAACACTTTGAAACCCTCCTTAAACTTGGGGAGATGGACACCTCAGAAACTCCAAGAATTACCTACCTAAGAATTAAAGGATGACTTCCCTTTATTTATGAATGGGATGTGGTTTCCATTGTTCCTTATGCAAATGTATTTAGGCTCAGCATGTGTTAGTACCAATTTCCATTTATTAGATCTCCCTGGAGACCTTAATGTTAATTCCCATCACACATATACAAAATATTTTGGGGGGAAATTGAGGTTTATCTCCAAAAAGATAGGACACACACACAAAAAAAACATTCCTGTTGGTTTATCTTACGAAAGACATAAAGCGTGAGCAATCCAGGGATTCTTATGATCTGCATAGCACCCTGCACACTGTGCCTTGTGTGTGTGTGTATCTTTCATGTATCAACGCTCCTCGCCTTTAAATCTTTCCGCTTTCCAGGGAGGCAAGAAAGGGTTTTTCCAGCCAAAGAAAAAATTGTGGTCAGATGTTTTCCTTCCTTGTTTTGCCTTCTTCTTCTTCTCCTCTTCCTCCTTTCTTTTTGGCCGAGGGTGGGTAGCAGGGAGTGAAGTAGGAAGTAACAGCAACAGCAAGGAGGAGCTGGCAGGCTGTGTGCGTGTGTGCATGTGTGCAAGGAAAACGTCTTGGCCGCCCTGTTTCCTGGTGCTCTGCTCCCTGACCCCAGTGGTAGTCTTTACTCATTGCACTGCTCTCTTCCTCCTTTGCTCCCCTTCCTCTCGCTCGCTCTTTTTCTCCCTAGTTCTCCAAGCTGGATCGAGGCTGATCTCCTTTTCTGGCTTCCTCTCCTTCCTTCCTCTCTCCCCCCTTCCTTCCTTCCTCTGTGCTCCAAAGATCCTTGTGGGTCGAAGGTGCTGCCCTGCCTCGCACCAGCCCTCCACCTTGGGCACCCCCCCCCATCTTTCCCTCCTCTCCCCCCCTCCCTTGTAACCACCACCACCACCGGCTTCTCGGCAGCTTCACCTCTTCCTCATGGATCGGCTCCTTCCCCAGCACCGAAGGCATCCCTAGGAACCCAACATCAACATCCAGAATTTTTTTGTTTTGAAGGAGAGAGAAGGTAAAAATCCGCCCCCCCCCCCCAACCCCGGGTCGCGACCAGAGGAGGAGGGAAAAGGGGAACCGGTGGGAGAGAAGGCGAGAGGGGAAATTACTCATAATAACCCAACACAAAGCCCTGGGTTAGAGGTGCCTCGTCATGGACAAGGGGGGATCAGAGAGAGGGCAAGCGGCGGCGGCACAACAATCAGACCTCCCGATTAAAGGAGCTGCTCGTCTGCCATGCGCCCTAGCGGTCGGGGGGGGGGGGTCGAGCCGGGTTTTCTTTTCAAAATGTTGCTTCCAAGGGAAGGCTAATTGGCAGGTCTGCGCGAGAGAGGAGTCTCTCTCTCTCTCCCCCTCACCCCCAGTGCCCCCCCATCGCCCATGCTCTCTCGCCCGCCGCCGCTCCCCTTTGGCTTTTGCCTTCATTTCTTGGCCTTCCGGAGAGAGGCGGCGGCGGCGGCGGCTCGGGAACGGATTTGGCCCGGGAGCTGGATCCTGGTGGCGAGGGAGCCTCGGGGGCTCGGAGGGGGTTATATACTGTGAGAGCGCGACCGAGGCTAGGCCAGAGCGAGAGCATTGTGTGGCGCGGAGGGCGACACATATAGGCATAAGTAGACCGCGAGAGAGAGCAAAGGGAGAGGAGCGCAGCCAAGCAGCCGAGCCAGGGAGGAGCAGTAGCAGCAGCAGCAGAAGGAGCAGCAGCGAAATGCAAAGTACAGCGAGCGTTTGGAGAAGGGGAAAACACACACACACACACACACACAACCTTGTGAGTGGCGGGAGGGCGGCTCGAAAGGGGCATTTTGGGGTCCGTGCGTCTCTTAGACCCACCTCTCTCTCTCTCTCTCTCTCTCTCTCTCTCACACACACACACACACACACACACACACACACACACACACACACACACACACACACACACACAACCTTGTGAGTGGCGGGAGGGCGGCTCGAAAGGGGCATTTTGGGGTCCGTCTCTCAGACCCACCTCCTGCCCGGGCAAAAAGGGGGGAAGGTTTTTAACATCAAGTCTTAGGATGTCGATATTTAGTCTGTAAGCCGCTCAGAGTCGGGCTTGCCCGATTGGAGCGGGGTAGCAAATACGAACAATAAATAAATTAAATAAATAAAATAAGGAGAGAGTCGTGCAAAAAATAAAAGTAACAGCGATTGGAAACTGGGCAGTTCCGCGCGGGAGTTTTCCCCAGGCGCCTCCCCGGTTGCCTCGTTCCCAAAACACGCTGGAAAGCCAGCGGTCCTCCCACCCTCGAGGCCTGCCAGCCCTTGGCGACCCGACCTTTAGGGGGGTGGGCTGGGGGGGGGGGTGGAGAGGAAGGCGAGGCAAGGCGGCATTGCCACGGCTGGGAAGGCGGGCGAGCGGGTGCAAATGACGGTCGCCTCGCTACCACCGTTGCCCCCATGAATTACGGAGTCGCCTCTGCCCGCCCGCCCCTTCCACTCGACCTCCCTTGGTGCCGTCGTGTGAAAGGTCTGCAAGCAAGAAGCCTTGGCCCGAGGCGGAGGGGAGGGAGAGAGGAAGGGTCCCTTTGGCGCACGTTTGTGTAATTATTTAAATGGAAGGGACTGCGGTGCCCTGGTGGTTAAGACGCTGAACTTGACGACTGGAAGGTCGGCAGGTCAGCAGTTCGAGATTCACAAGTGCTGCACGGCGGAGTGAGCTCCCGTCTCTGTCCCAGCTCCTGCCAACCTAGCAGTTCGAAAGCGAGACATTGCAAGTAGATAAGTAGGGACCACTTCGGTGGGAAGAAACAGCGTTGCGTGCACTCCGGTGTCGAGGCATGCCTGCCACATGTCCAGATGCAGACAGCGCTCGATCTTTGGCTATAAACATGAGCACTGAACCCTAGAGTTGGATACGACTGGCTTTCGAGCAAGGAGGGCGACATTTACCAATTGAAATGCAAGCCAAGGGGGGAAAGGGGGGAAACTTTTTACGCGTGGACGGAACCATCTCCACGTTCAATATGAGGAGAAAATGACTGGGGAGGTGTATATGGGGGGGATGTGTTTGTGCACAGTCATCGAGCCCAGTTTGGAGGGGGGGAAAGTAAAGCGGAGGGAGCGAGTTTTAGTCGATCTGGGTTAGGATGCCAGCAGGAGTGGAAAGGGGGGGGGGTCGGTCGAGTTGAGTGACAGTGGGGTGGGGGGGGGGAGAAAAAAAGGGGGCGGCGGATGTGACAGGAACAGCCAGGATGGTGGGGTGTCAGAGCGGCGTGGGATCAATCTTTCCGAGCACTGGGAAAGAAAGGAAGCGAGGAAAGCAGAGAGGAGACGGACCAAACCCCTCTCTTAAGTGGATGCGGAGGTTTGCAGCCAGTCACCTTTCGGGCAAAGAGTTGGCGGGGAGGTCTGGGTGTGTGAAATGTGTGTGTGTGTGTGTGTGGGGGGGGTTGAAACTACCCCACCTTAGGTCAAATGACCACAGACTGACCCGCTGCCACCAGGAGGTTGCATGTGCCAGGTGGTACCTGAGTCTGGAGTCCTCGTGTTGGCTCCTGCCTGTCTGAACTGAAGGTGCTGTAAAGAGGGGCGGCAGGCAGGTAGGTTGGGTCTGGGGATTTCATCTCCAAAGTGGTCACTGGGCCTTTCTCGGTCTCTCTCTCTGGGTGCTTCGTTGTCCCTTGTCTGGCCGCAGTTTTAGAGGATGAAGGCGGGTTTGGCATCGCAGCCACATGTTAAGGATGGGATTTTTCACCTGGTCCACGTTTCTTTGGTGGAACTTTGATGCCCCTCCTTTTTCTCAAGCATCTACCTGAAGATGAGAGGGGATGATAATTTGCAGTTAAGTGAGAAATACTGTATGTGTGTTGCAGATTGGCTGGGGAGGGGGATATATAAGGGGAGGACTTTCATCTTGTCAAGTACAGGTTGGGTTTCATTGATTGGGTAGAAGCGACTGTAGGAACATTTGTCACACACTTTGTGGCTTTATAGGTTGGGTTTCATTGAATCAGTAGAAGCAAGTGTAGAAGCGTCTGGCACACACTTTGTGGCTTTATAGGTTGGGTTTCATTGAATCAGTAGAAGCAAGTGTAGAAGCGTCTGGCACACACTTTGTGGCTTTTGCCCGCTTGGCGCTATAGTCCTGAGCAGGTATTGTCGGAAGAAAAAACCCAGAAGCTTCATCGCAAGGCAATGGGGTAGGATTGCAGCTTGAACTGTTGGGTTGCTTGGGACTGTGCTCTTAAAACCTGTATAGAGTACCCTTAAAAAATTGGGACTTCATGAAACAGTAAATCTGCCTATGATTTGGAGATTTCTGTGCATGGTTGCCTTTGTTAAAGGGAGAAGTACACATACTTCCTGTCAGTATCTTAATTATATCTCCTCTCTTACTGTCAGGAACATTTGCCTTTTGCAAGTAAACTTAATCAAGGAAAGTTAATATTCAAAAAGATGGAATAATGTGATAGATTTTCCTTTCACAGCACTGCAAATTAGAAATTTGATTTTTGTTTGCTATCATTTGCTATTCACAAACATAAAAAGAGATTTGATTATGTGGTAATGCCAAAATAATTGCAGTGTCTTTGTTGTTTTGGCAGTATATTAAATATATACTTTGTAAATGAAAGGTAAACATTTGCTTTTGTATATTACCTAGACTCAGTTTAGTATTCCCTAGTGATGTTTTTCTGTTTTATGAAAATACCCCTTGTATTCTTGTAGGATGAATATCATTTTCAAGTGACAACCAAGGTTGCACATTAATATTAACATACTATAAGATAATATTTCTTCATCTCTTTTTTTGTCATAATTTTGTATTAAAATAATTCATAAGGTATGTAACATTGTGAATCCCAAGTTGTTTCACTGTGCACATAAACAACTTTTTATTGTGTTCAAGAGAAGAACAGTGTAGAATGAAATACTGTACAGATCTTCAAGGAAAGGCTAATAAATGCATGAAAGTTTTGAGGCATTTGGCTTCTGTCTTTATGTTTTCTTCAAAGAGTTGTTCATTAAAACAGATGAGAATCAAGCACTTGTGATATGAGAGCTGTTTTCCGCTAGAAAAAACATTAAAGACAAATTAATAAAATGCAAATATGACCTTTATTAATTGAGATAGTCAGTATTTGAGGAATTGAGGGCCAGTTGTATACAGGATGTTATGCAAATTTAGAATGTTTATATACTCTTTACTTTTAAAAATCAGAGTAACTGAGCTTCAAAGAAGTCTTGTGTCAATCCATAATCATAGGCTTTCATGTAGTTGAATGTTCTTTCTCAAAGTTTTTGTTATTATGTAACATACATAGAACTGAATGCAAATGACATGTTTCCCACTGATTTTAATTATCCTTCATTATAAGTTCTGTGAACTATAAAATGTGAAATTTAGCTTTTGCTTCTGGAGAAACAGCACAAATATAGTAGTTTTTTTTTTCTGAGGGCAGGAAAAGAATGAGACTATATTTCATTAATGTTGTATTCTACCTAATAAAATTTGCTTTGAGGAAAAAACAATTGGCAATATCATTTCAGTACCAGGACTAAAATTTTGCAATAGAAAGTGTACTCTCTCCTCTCCCATCCCTAAGCTCTGAGGGCTAACATTCTTTTTTAATGACAGTCATTTCTCTAACTGGAAGATGTTTCATTTGTATTTACTTTTCAGCGCAGTGCAATTATGTAGTTCCATGCTGCACACTCTTCATAGTTAGTATCTCAAAAGAGAATTACAGTCTTCATGGCAGAACTGCGATTGGAAGCAGGTGTTGTGTTTTACTGTTATGCAAAATAACAGTAAAATATAATTGTGGGTGAAATTAAGGAAACAGCTGCAAAGATGATACAGAACCACCATTACAATTTGTAGGCTGTTATCTTGCGCAAACTGGGTAAAGATTTGACATAGTAAATCTAACTCTTTTAACAGTTTCATCCTTTGTATTGCTTCTGACCCAACCATATCATTCCTGAAATACACTACAGTACTGCAAAAGAGATTTTGACAATAGATGTAGAATACAGTACTTGATGGGATCTTAACTTTCTTTCATCATGCCTTTTTTCATAATATGTGAAGAAGAAAAAAGAACCTGATTCTGGGAAATGAATTTGTGTAATTCTTTAACTTACATGTGGACGCCTACATAGGCCTGAGGTTATAAAATAATAAAATAAATTGCCTATTGCAGCCCATCTGCCAGTTGGAAAGTCCTTTGGTAGAAATTCATGGTGAATTAGATTTTAAGAGTTTGTATATATTATATGTAACTCATATTTAAAAATATAGGAGGCAAAGTACAGGTTTCAAATATTTGAATTCATGGCTATTAAATCCTTTTTAAAAATTATACCTAGTGTAGCATTATTGAATGGAAAATGTAGTATAATGCACTGCAAAAATATAGAAATGTTTGAAGTTTTAACATGCATGAGTTTTTATTTTAATTAATAGAAACAGGCAGATATTATTTATTTATTTATTTATTTATTTATTGGTTCAAATTACTTGGTCTGCAATTAGTAAAAATGTGTACATATTTGTCTATTTGAATATCAGTCATATTCTAAGGGCAAGGGGTGAATCACCATGAAAAGCTGATGACTCCTATCTTGAATCTGTTTATTTTTCATTGTAGTCTCTGTGAAAAAATTGATATTTCTGGTGCTAAGGTGTCATTTTTTCCCCATCAGTCAGTGTTGGAATGAATAGTTTCTCATTTAATCTCATGGTTTAGTAGAAGAACCTATAACTGAAGCCTAATCCATATATCCAATTTCGGTATGGGGTGGGTTTGTTTGAAACATTTGTGTGATAGGCATCCTAAAATAAATAGGAATATCTGGAGGAGTCCGCAGGATGCATTAAAATGACAAGTTTTGTGAGGGCTCATGACTCTAATTCCTTTTGGCGAGGATGGTTATTCTTAAACAATTTGGAAGAGTTTGGACTAGAGACATAGTGAAATGATTATAAATACGTAATGGGTAAATAGTAATTGCATGTTCATCTGCAATAATATATGTAATGAAGACAGGCAAGTGAAACAGGTGAATATACATTTTAGATCAATTAAATTAGGAAACATTTGATAATTTGGAGGAACTGATTAGTCTTTTGATTTTGATTATGTAGAATTGTAAATGTTTGCTTAGGATGAAATGTTATTTATATTAGGGAAATGGGTTGCATGTGATGGATTTATTTCATGGCCTTTTATACAGTTTTTTAATTAAATATTTTTGATTAAAAGAAAGTGAAATAGGTGTGAATGGAAAGATTTATTGTTACATGTCATCAACTGGTTTCCAACTTACTGTGGGACTGTGAACATGTTGCATACTTAAGGCCATAGCTTCTATTATAGTCCATCTTCCTTTTCTGCTATCTTTGACTATTCCCAGGATTATTGTCTTTGTCAAGAGAGTTTTGCGATGATATTCCTTAAATTCAGTAAGGCCTGTTTTGTTATTTTTGCTTCTAGATAAAATGCAAATTTGATTTGATCTAGCATTCAATTATTTGTCTTGTTGGGCATCGTATCTATAAAGCTCACATTTGTAAATGAGGAGATTGCACGATGTCAACTTAACTACAGTATTTAGCTTTTACATCAGTATATAGTGTGGGGTTGCGGTGGCTCAATGGTTAAGAAGCTCACCTTGTTAGCCTCATTTGGGTATCCCCTGAGCAGAGTTTCTCCAGCAAAAATAATTTCAGCTCAGAATAATTTCTGACATGAAATTATTATTATTATCTATACCTAGTATTTGGGAATAATGGTTGTAGTTCTTAGTGGTGCATTTTAGTTGCCAACTTTTACCAACTTTCTCTTTCATTTTAATCTAATACAGATTTCTGCATGATATTTTCTGCATTTTCTGAACAGAAAAGGAGATAAAATACAAGTTTTTGTCTGATACTGTTGAATGGGACACCCTTTGTTTCTGCATATTCCATCCTAATAGTAGCCTCAAGACTGTATAGGTTATGTATCTGGAATGCTAGGGATACAAAATAGTAGAAAGGAAAGAAATGTAAGTACAGTAATACCTCAGATAACATTAGTATCGAATAACACTAAAATCGCATAACATTAAGCAATCTGGGGGGAAGAATTGCATCGGATAACATTAAGATCCTATGGGATGCATCAGATAACAACCGCTAAAGCCTGTGTGGTTACAATGTATCTCTATGGATCCCATAGGATTTTAACATGCATCGGATAACACTAAAAATCGTATAACACCAAGACTTGTGGAACCAGGTTTTAGTGTTATCTGAGGTTTTACTGTAGTTCTCTTTTAAATACAGTAATGCCTTGGATAACGTTTACCTTGGATATCGCTAAAATTGCATAACGTTAAGTAATCTGGGGAGGAGAATTGGATCGAATAACGTTAAGGTCTTATGGGATGGATTGGATAACAACCGCTAAAGCCTGTGCTGTTACAATGTATCTCTATGGAGCTTTAACATTATCCGATCCATCCCATAGGATTTTAACATGAATCGGATAACATTAAAAATCTGATAACACCAAGACTTGTGGAACCAAGTCTTAGCGTTTTCCGAGGTATTACTGTACAGTCAAACCTCGCATAATGAGTGTTTTGCTTAGCGTAACACTCACATAACGAGTCTGACTCACATAACTAATGTTTCGCATAGCGAGCAACCTCGCAGAATGAATTAAATTCGTTATGCGAGGTATGACTGTATGTGGATTCCTTTGATGGGTGATGTTATCAATGTCCATATAGCCCAGCATTCTCTATTTAAGAATGGGTTGCTGGTTGCATCTGGATATTCCCACTGGTATATATTTCATGTGGTGGTGATGGCTATCCTTTCTTTTTTGTCCCCAGAATTTGGTATTTAGGGATTTTTGAACATGGATGTTCCATCTAAACCAGTGTTTTCCAACTTTTGGGTTTTGGACTTCAGTTCCCAGAAGTCTAAGTCAATTCCACAAAACACTGATCAGCAAATTAGGCTTCTGGGAACTGAAGCCTACCTGTGGGGTGTGGGCCCCACATTGGGAACCACTGATCTAGATGGCTGAGAGGACCATCAAAGTGGAATTATATTTGTGATATGTGTTTGGAGAGGTGAAGTGAGGGGAAATAAAGGAGTAACTTTTATTTCAGGAGTAACTTACTTAAAATAGTGTAAAATTGCTCGCTTTAAAAAATTTAAAATAAAAATACTCCAAATCATGTAAACATTTGAAAATAAAAGTTAAATTGCATTTAGACATAAAAATAACAGTTTTTAACAAATGTTTGCATTGTGGAATGCTTGTATTCGTAGTTCCTGTAGGCCACAGTACTCTTCTCTCATCTCCTCCCTAGTTCTTTATTCTCCACTCCAGCAGTCTGACAGTATTCCATTTTCATCTAGCATGTCCAGCCATCATTGGGCTATTTTGGATGCCTACCATTTCTAACACCTCCATGATTGTTTGTACAGTTGTACCTCGCTTAAAGAGCATAATGCGTTCCACAGGACTGCTCTTTTTAGCGAGTTTGCTCTTTAAGCGAAACACCATTGTAAGTGACCGATTGTGTGTGTGGGGATTTGAACCCCAATTTATTTGTTAAGCGAGTTTTTGGTTGGTTTTATTTGTTATGCGAAGCGAACATTCAGATAAAATCCTGCTCTTTAAGCGAGTTACTCTTTAAGCGAAACACTCTTTATGCGAGGTTTGACTGTACTTTGCCACAATTGGTGTTCCCCTAAGTTATTAGACTCTACAATTGGAGAATGAGTTTATTCTTGCTTTATTTCACAACACGAATAGATTAAGCTAATATTCTGTTGAAATGTATACATCAATGAAAATCAAGATAGGAAGTCAAGCCCTGGATGGAATTTTAGATGGTTAAATCCTTTTGTCTTTTCTTTTCCAGAAATCTGCAGAGTTCATGAGGAGTTCTTTAAGTTGCAGTGTTGGCTGAAACAAAATGCCCGCCTCCATCCTTTGCTCTGGAAAGTTGTAAGTTGCTCATGTCTATAAAGAGGAAGCATGGCTCATGGAATTCCTTCACAAGGCAAAGTTACAATTTCAGTGGATGAATACAGTTCAAATCCAACCCAGGCATTCACACATTACAACATTAACCAGAGCAGGTTCCAGCCTCCACATGTACACATGTAAGTACTGTTAATGTAGTCACCTTGGGTTTTGAATCTTGTATAGCTAGTTTGCCACTAGCTCTAGCAATCCAGTCATTCAGTCCAGAGATGGAAAGGCATAGATTATACAGCAGCTTTGAATCCACATAATTTGCCATTATGTGTATATGGAAGTAAAATCATTTTGTATTATAATAGATATTTTATTATAGATATTTACATGCATGGCATTCTGCTTGTAATATATACAGTGTTGTCAAGTCTATACAAATTAAAGTACAGTAAAACCTCGAGTTACGAGTAAAATCAGTTCCATGGCATTGCTTATAAGTCAAATTTGTTCGTAAGTCAAGGCATCCCCATAGGGCTAAAGAAAAAGCCCCCCCTCTCCAAAAATCAGTCGAACCACCCAAAAACAACAGCAGCATTGAAAGGAAAGCATGCATAATTAAAAACGCTGTTTTCTACCTTAAAGAAGCTTTGAAAATGGACAGAAAACTCAGAAAAATACAGCTAGAAACTGCAGCCATTTTGGCACCGAAACTCCAGACAAAGAACTCTAAGCACTCTATTGCCACCTACAAGGCTCAGAAAGGCTGCATGTGTATAAAATATAAACCCATCGGGGAAATGGTGTTTTTTGCTTCACTCGAGGCAACACACAGAAAAAAAATTAATTCCTAAATCAGGGCATGTTTGTAACTCGAGGCATGGATTTCAGTGCAGAACCAATTCGTAAGTTGAATTATTCGTAAGTAGGGGCATTTGTAAATCGGGGTTTTACTGTAATCCTAATAGGGCTTTCAAAATATATGAGATATTTGAGGAGCGGTTTTACAATTTCCAACCCACCCATCCTCATTGAATTGCCATGGCCATGCAGGGATTTGAACCCAGTTATTTTAGTTCTGGTCCCCCTGTCTACCCATTGTGCTATGCTTGCTCTAGTGCCAGTAGTGGAACATAGGCCAGTATTGAAAAATATGGCCAGCTCTTTCAGAATATTAATAAAATGACTTCGTAATCAGATAAGCAGAAACACACTTAACAATTGAGGTTTCATATGTTTAAAAAGTTATTATTACACTTTTCAGTGATGTTTGGGGGCAAAAATACCCCTTTCCATATAACCAACTTGAAAATCTTAGCACATAGGCTAAGTGAATTCTACCTGGACGTTGGTATTGCTCACCCTTGTACAGATGGTGGACTTGGAACTATCAGAATTACTGAAATTCCTTGCTGTAAACTGGGTGGCAAAATTTTCACAAAAAAATTGTTGCATGGATTGACAGACAAATTAGTGTTCAAAGAACTACAGACATGAGAAGCTTGGTAAAGCTCAGCACAATTTTGTATGTGAACTGCAGCCCTCAATCATAGACTTGTAGCTTTATTGATTTCTTTGGAACTTGCCAGAGGGACATATTTCTTGAAAATGTGAGCACCCTTCCCCCACCCTTTGCACTCAGCTGCGAAATAGGCCTAATTGGGACTAATTGTCTCCTGATCACTGAATCCTTTGTCCTCCTTGTTGTATGGGGAACGTGTGCTGCATGCTGCATTCTTCTTACAATGAGGAAGACAAAGGGTTTCAAGACTAGTCCCAAGAAATAAAAATACTGCATTAAAATGATGTTTATGGCCTGGACCTAAACCAACAAAAGTAGAGCAAAAGGTCCCTTACACATCCTGCTATGTTTGAGTACTGTGGTTTTTGAGATCATGCTGACATTGGTATTAGATATTTTAAGATTTATATAGATATTTTTAAGATTTAAGTGAAGTGTTAAACTCACATATCCTTCCTATTGTTAATTAGGTATTTTTCCCCAGCAGAGGTATTATTGGCTATTTGATCTTTATCAACTGTTTTGAGTTGAGCTCTCCTTCTCAGTGATCTTAGGGATAAGTTAAATGATAAAACAAAAAGAGCACCTCTTGACCTCCCATTGACCCAATGCAAATGGAGGTCTCCTGTTCATGGGCCGATAATAGTTTTTGCACAGTGCAAATTCTGAAGTGTGTTGCTATTTTGAATTTGAGACTCAAGATTTCTTCACTCACACAGGACTGATTTCTGTTGAACTTGGGGTGACACTAGCCTTTAAATTATACAGAACTTTTTATGAAATAGAATGGAAATGTCACCTATTGTTAGTTGTAGAGAAAGGAAGAAAAGTGTACAGCTAATACAAATATTTTAATATTTTTTAAAAGTTGCTTTATCTCAGAACAATTTTTTAAAAACCAAGTTATTTCTCCTGATCCGGAGAAACATCTGGGTAGATAGGTCTGTTGGCAGTGAATTTGTTGTAAAGAATTATGAACATTTAATGGAATTTAAAAAGTAAGTTAAAGCATGAAGTATGTGTTGTTGGAATGTCAAATAATATAGCTGATAGAATAAAACCTTTTCTGTCCTGCTCTTCCACATGACTGAATAGGTTTATACAATAATTAAATAGTGAGGGGAAAAATTCAGGCTGCTGCTGTCATAAACAATATTTAGCTGTTGGTTGCTTATGATTGTAAGTGTGCAGAAATAGGCAGCACAGTTCCACATCTTTTATAATAGGAATAGCAGTTACACTCATTTATCACCCCATAGTGGTTTTGCACTCTCTGGGTGGCTCACAAGGTAATTAGCATTTAGCTTTGTATTTTAGAGACTATAGATAAAGTAAGTTGTCTTTTCCAGGATTCTATCTTAGAGAAGATAAAATTGTTCGAAATTTAATCTGGTTTGAGTATTAAGACATTGTTGCTTGACTGCAGTGCTGCTAAAACAATATTGTCTCCCTTGATAACTGGCTTCTGATTAAAGCAGGAGTTCTCAACAGCTGGGGGGGATGGTCATTTTGACTTTCCTCCACCACATGGCACTTCCTGGTGTGGTGGAAGCTGTGGAGGACCCACATGAAATGGTGCCGGGGCCTGCATCCGGCCTGCAGGCTACAGGTTGAGAATCCCTGGATTAAAGCATAAACACTTTGGACGTCGTGTCAAATTGTGTATTTCGGCTAGTACTGTGGTGTGGTGTGGGCTTCACCACTACCCTGCAGTCCCCTGTGTTTTCAGGTTCTGTACTTCAGTGTAGTAGAAAACTCTGGAGCAGGTTTTTGGCACTGGAATGTTGTATAGTTGAGAGGTTGGAAATTTAGCTTCTACTGCAAGCATCACATTGGGTCTAGGGTTAGGGTCTTAGCTCTGGAATTGACATGTAAATTTTGCTTCATCTCTAAGTGCAGAATTTAGAGTACTTAAAGTTGGACTCAATTAATAGACTGTAATGGCATCTTATAAGCCAATGGCTTTGTTCAGCACAAACTTTTGTAAACTTTGGTTCACTTTCAGATGCAGTTGAATTTTAGAAGGGAGTTTAGTCATTGCTTCAGGTTAAAGTATGGCTTATTTCGGTTTGCCACTGTAGATTATGAATCTTAGTACAGTATGTATTGTCCAATTTACTCCATACTTGTTCTGTGAATTCCAGGACTCTCTTCCTAATGAGAGCTTGAAATTAATGACAGTTGTACTTCATATTCAGGAGATTTGTGCTGGTATTGCATTTCAAGACTGATATAGCACATTTGCTTTGGCTCTTAGAAAGTGACCTAAACTCAGAGACTCTCATGAGATGTTTGCATTTGTATCGCATGGATGTGTTTTGCTGACTTCCATGCAAGGGTCAGGGGGAGAGAAAACCTTTTCCTATTTTAACTCTACCTCTCCTTTCAAGCTGTGCTTCCTTCACTAAAGTTTCCTTTGTGTGTTTGCAAAGGTAACCTTCCAGAATCTCTCAGGATGAGATAAGAAGTTGTATAGAGGCAGTGCGCGTTTCACAGAAAACCCCCCACCTAAAATCTCCTTCCAAACCCTCTCTTAATTATTTACCTATTTTCCAGGTTTCTGTTTAAAATCACTTACCTTCAAAATGGTTGAGGCAGTGGTTAGGTCAGTGATGGTGAACCTTTTAGAGACTGAGTGCCCAAACTGCAACCCAAAACCCACTTATTTATTGCAAAGTGCCAGCATAGCAGCAGGGGAGGAAGGAAATTCTCCCATTGGGCCGCTGAAGCGTTCCCATTGGGCTGCTGGGCAAAGGGGCAGGTGAACTCTGTGCTGGGAGGAGGGAGGGAGCACTTCCATTGGGCTACTGGGTAGAGGGCAGTGATGGGCAGTAACAGGTTCGCGCCAGCTCGCCAAAACCGGTAGTAACTGGCTTATAGGCCTATTTCCTTAAGAAATTAAGATGCTAAAATATTTACAGCAATTTTGGCCAACAGATTAAATGGATTTATGGGCAAGTATATAAATCAAGATCAGGTGGGTTTTTTAAAAGGAAGACACATGGCGGATTTGACAAGAAGAGTTTTAGATTTAATGGATATTACAAAACAGATTGGGGAGAAAATTGGATTTTTGTCATTAGATATTTTCAAAGCATTTGATTCACTTCAATGGGAGACAATCAAAGAGATGATCGGAATGTACGGATTTGGCATAAAATTTCGAGGAATGATTGAAAAATTATATCAACAAGGTTCCGCCTGTGTCAGGGTGAATGACGGAATAACGAAGGATATAGAATTGAATGCAGGGACGAGACAGGGGTGTCCACTTATCCCAATATTATTTATAATGGCCATGGAGATATTAGCTAATGTTATAAGAAATGATAAAGATATAGTTGGAATAGAAGGAAATAAGATAGGTATGTATGCCGATGATACATTAGTAATAATAAAACACCCTATGAAAACATTAGAAAAAATACAAATACACTTAAAGGAGTTTGAAGAAATCATGGGATGAAAGGTTAATTGGGATAAATCCGAGATGATAACATGTAATATAGATAAAAATGAACATGCAAAAATTAATGAGAGATATAAAATACAGATAAAAATAGTTTGAAATTTTGGGGATAAATATCACAGGTGAATGGGATAATCTTAAGAAGTTGAATTATGATAAGTGTAAGAATGAGATTAAAGCTAAAATACAACAATATAAAAAGCTGAATTTATCTTAGTTTGGCAGAGTTGCATTATGTAAAATGATGTTATTACCTAAGTTGAACTTTTTGTTTGATGCCTTGCCAATCCAGGTAAATGAAGGTTACCCGAAAGAGTATCAAATGTTATTAAATAACTATTGTAATAGAGGACGTAGAACAAGATTATAAAAAAGCCTGTGGTATATGTCCCAGAAAGAAGGTGGTTTAGGAATACCAAATATTAAAAATTATTACAGAGCATTCCAAATTAAGAATGTAGTGAAGATTTTAATGAAAGAGGAAGTAATTTGGGAGGAGTTAGAGATGAAGGACATAGCACAAATAGGCAAAGCAATTTTTTTAGATAGAGGGATGAAGAAAAATCTTTGTAAAAATAGACTGTTAAGAGGGTTATTAGAGGTATGGAACAGATTGAAAAAGGTTTGGGCCCCAGATATATCTCCAATAATGGAAATAGAGGATATTAAAAATTTTCCTATAAAATTAGATGAGGGATTGAAGGAAGTTCTTGTAGAAAATGGAGTAACACTGTTGAAGGATTGGATACAGGTTTGTAAAAATACAGAAAAGAAGAAGAGAATATATACACGGTTGAAATTAAATTGGTTTCAAACTGTACAGGTAAACAAATGGAATGATAAATATTTGAAAGGAAGTAGTTAGGAAAGGAGGAAAACAGAATTTGAAGAGATGGTATTAAAAGTGAGAAAGGGTGAAATTGGCCTTAAGAGAATGGTAAGCAGAATTTATAAGATGTTAAACAAAGAGGCTAGACCCCAGGAAATTTTAAAAAATATTTGGGAACAGGATTTGAATCTCAGAATCTCAGATGTGGCATGGAGAAGGAGAATTATGAGAACATTGTCTATAAGAGTAAAAGAGCATAATTACAAACTGCTGTGGAGTTGGTACCTGACTCCAGTTAGACTCCATCAGATAAACAGAAGTACAAGTGATACTTGCTGGAGATGCAAACAAGCAAGAGGAAGGTATGAACACATGTGGTGGAGTTGTAATGTGGGAAATACATTTTGGAGAAAGGTAGAAGAGGAAATTAAAAGTATAATGAAGATGGAGCTCGAGCTGGGATCGGGTATGGCCTTATTAACAGGAGTTGATGGTATAAATGTGGGTGAGGATAAAAAAAGAGTTCATATCTATAATGTTAACATCAGCAAGGCAATGTATTGCAAGACAATGGAAAAATGATGTGATCTTAAAGATTGAAGATTGGTATAAAGAGATGTGGGCGCTTGCCTTAAATGATAAGTTAACATGGGAGCTGAATGTATTAAAGGGTATAGTCCAAGAAAATAGATTCTCAAAAATCTGGAGTATATTTGTTGAGGCCTCATTGAGTGACAGTAGAGGATTGAAGCCAGTACGTGAACAAATGAACTTTTGGAAATAAAAAAGAATGTAAGTGGTTTACCTCTAACCTCCAGGGCAGTGTAAATAGCACATGGGGGTTTATAATTTCTTTTTTTATATTGTATTTTGTTAGGATTAGTATTATACTGTATGTGATTTTTATTTGGTGATGTTGGTTATGTTATTTTGAATGTTTTATACAAATGAGAAGAACCATAAAAATAATTTTGTAAAGCTAAAATTGTATGTTGTTTTTGAAAAAAAAAAATTAAAAGTGGGGAAAAAAAGAACCGGTAGTAACTTTCCCCAGTGTCCTGGGGAACCGGTAGCAGCTTTTTTTGGGAACCACCTTGGGGCTTACCACTGTACTTGCACCAGTGGTGGTGCTGCAGGTAAAGTGGGTGGGCAGGGCGCTCACCCAAGTGTTGCTCTAGCCTAGCCTTTTGCTTCCCCTGCAAAGAAGAAGCATGGCTTTTTCCTCCATCTTGGACAGAAGGTACCAGTAAGTGAAACCCTTTCTTTTTCCCCACCAGTCTGAAAGGGAGACAAAATTGTAATGTAGAGCTTCTTTCTTCATCTGGATGGTATGTAGAATGAGGTGGGTGAGCATTGGGAGGCCACTATGGGCAGCTATGTCTATCCCAACTGAAGTGCACCCATTGTATAAGATGACCCCCACTTAGAGGCATGTTTTCCAGGGAGGAAAAGTCGTCTTATACGCCAGCAAATACGGTATGTTCTTTTACACTAACTGACAAACTTTTCATAATTCTTCTCCACTTATTGTTCCAATTAGTTTCTGAAATTTTTATATTTAAATCCTGTTCCCACATTAATCTTAATGTATCCTGTGGGTTACCTTCCTTATTTAACATTTTATATATCTTACTCACTAAGCCCTTTATTACCATTTCACCCTTTTTTATTCTACAGAGTATTTCTTCAAATCCTGTCTTTTCCCTTTCTAAACTGGATTCCTCTTTATAACTAGCATTTCATTTGTTTACTAAATAACCTGAAACCAGTTCAAATTCATCTGTTTATACACCTCTCTTCTTTGCTCATTATTATCACTCAACCTTATCCAAACTTTCAACAGGAACACATCATTTCTAGAAAATGAAGGATTCATTCTAAGTTTTTTTAAAAAAGCAGATGGGACCAACCATTCAAGATAAGCAAGGTTAACTTTTTCAGCTTATTTGATCTCTCTTAAACCTAGAGGCATAAAAGGTCACTTGTTTCTGTATGGGGGATTTTTCCCCAAAAATCATAACTCAAAAACTGTTTGGAAAAGTTCTCCAAATTTGGCACAGAGCTTAAGCAGACTGTCTGCCAGATCTGTGACACCTTTGGACTGAACTAAAATCCAGTTTAAGAGTTTTTGCTTGGAGTGCCCCAATTATTAGAATTGCCTTGTAGAATATTGCTTTACTGTGCTGCACAATAACACAACTACACTTTTGGGCAGCTATAGTTATTGAGATGATAATTGTGTTCCATAAGAGCTTATTTTCCCTACATGTTTTGTAAATTGCCCTAGTTCTATTGAATAAGTAAATGCAGTGCTAGATCTTTAAAAGTATAGAAAGATACGATGCAGTCTTTTAGTAGACATATTTATCTAATATATTTTATTGTAGCAATAATCTAGTAGATTTGTTAATATCTAGTAGACATTAGATTACATTAGTTACTTGAATTAATTTGCTTATAAAAATTAAGGAAGCCTTTGTTGGGGGAAAGATGGGAGTATAAATTGAGTAATCATAATTTTGATTTTGAACAGTTATTAGTATTTTTATCGCTTTGCATAGCAGATGATTAATGAAAAAGCAACATAGTCCTGGAGCTCTCATCTCCTAAGGCCTTTCTGATTTGTGCGGATAGTGCTTTATGCATGATTGAGAGTAGGGCGTTGACAAGAAAAGAGTCCTTGGAAATAACTGGTCTTTAATAGCTGAGCTTAGGTAGTGGATTGCGTTTGGTTCTGAGAACCAGAACTAGAAGTGAAGTTGATATGTTATTAAACCCCTTTGATTGCATTGTGATTAAGGCTTGGTGGAAATCTTTTCGGAATGCACAGTTTGCTAAGTGCATGGACGATCTTTGTACTTAATATTTACCAAAAGCTTTGTGCTATTTTATCCCATGGCAGGCCCAGAACGCTATCTCATCTTAGCCAAGACTTGTAGAGTTTTGGTATGAAAAAGGCTCTACCTCATCACATACAGTACTAGTTTTCCTAAGACAACCTTTTACTTGTGCAGGAAAACAATGAGAAACACGTTGTGTATTAGTATTAGACCTGCAAGAATGACACCAATTCAGAATTTTATTTACCAGATATTAGCCAGTGGAAAACACCATCCACATTGAAACCATAATGTGAGGAGTTTGTGTTCAAATTGAGAATTGCTGCTCTGATTTACTGAGGGAGAGGCACTGATGTGCAACTTTGTCTATTGTCATAGCCCAGATTGTTTAATCTGGAAATATATTCGTCTCAGTCTCAAATAAATTTGTATCATATTGCACTTTCCTCATTCATAATGTACTCATAGTGCTAGGATGCCAGTAGTACTACTACACATTTTTTAGTCTTATTTGTTTATTTGCCTGCCCGCCTGTTCAACCAACACACCAATGTTACCTTTTGTGGAGATTAAAATAAACTTGAGTTTTATTGGGCAAGCTGTTGTTATTGGCAGCAGCTTTATCACATTTCCTCTTAATTTCCCTCAGTGGTATGTCACCAGAACTTCTAATCAGTTAAACCTCTTGGGAGTATGTGTGTTATCAATGAGCCTCTCAGATCAGCAATCTTTATCTGAAATAAACTAAACATAGAGGAATTTAACAGCTCTGTCTGTTTACTTACATTCATATCTGTTTCTACTAATTTTATTATTACATCATTTATTTATAGTAAAACCTTGACTTACATATGCCTCAACTTACATAAAATTCAACTTACATAATGATTTTGTGCTAAAACCATGTCCCGATTTACACAATTTCCTATGGGTTTGCTTTGAGTTACATATTCTTTTTCCTATGGGTTTGCTTTGACTTACATAAAAAATAATTTCCCAATGGGTTTGCTTTGAGTTACATAAAAACAATTTAAGCAAAAGCCTATGGAACTGACTTTTTTCATAAGTAGGGGTTTTACTGTATTTAGTTTGCATTAACCTGGGTATTGTAAACAGACAACGTGATGGTCTACAGATGTAGTAAACAGCAACTTCCTGTTGCTTGTGGCTGTCCTCGTCCAATTCATCTTAAATTTACTGTACTTAAGATTGTCTTTCCTGCTATACACATATCTAGAGACTGTGTGTGTGTGTGTGTGTGTGTGTGTGTGTGTGTGTGTGTGTGTGTGTGTGTGTGTGTGTGTGTGTGTGTGTGTGTGTGTGTGTGTGTGTGTGTGTGTGTGTGTGTGTGAGAGAGAGAGAGAGAGAGAGGGGTACTAGATAAATCACTTCCTGATATGACCCTGGCTTTTTCCTGCCAGAACACTGTCTGTTGTTGGTCTGATAAAGGTGGTCAAACCTAGCACCATTTAATCAAACAGAGGTACAGTAGTTACATATGTGTAACTGGGATTGTTAAGTCTGGGAAATGAAGTGCCCTTTAATGTATATACCAGGAGGCAACAGAGATAAAATTAGAGTTTGTGGAAGGGAGGGACGGAGGGAGGGAAGAGGTGTTGTGGAATAAGTATTGAAACTGGGTAAGGTGACTACTTACATAGTGTTTTAGTTTTCCAAATTGGATGACTTCTAAAAGCAGAATAATGTATCGGGTGGTGTTAGTACACACACAGTCACTTTGACCATCCAATTTCTAATTTGTCTTCCTCAATATAGTATGTTGAGAGCACTATAATATCTAGAAAGGTCATCACATTTCTGTTCACAGCAAAGTGAAACCAAGAGGTCTTCCTTAAATGAAGAGGTGCTCTCTGTATTAATAGAAATTACTGTCATCAGTGGTCTTGAAATGGACTATTACCGTATATACTTGACTATAAGTCATCCCGAATATAAGTCGAGGTACCTAATTTAAACCTCTAAAACTAGGAAAATAGAGTGGCCTGAGTATAAGTCGGGGGTGGAAAATGCAGCAGCTGCTAGTGAGTTTCAATAATTAAAATACATGACAATATGGTAAAATTAATTAATTTAGATATTTGTGTGGGTATATTTTTGAGTTTTTAAGGTAGTGTTAGTGCTTTTTTTTTTTTACTGTATGTTTGAATTTGCACCACCGCGGTTTTGGGAACCTCAGGGTAGTTGACCCGAATATAAGTTGAGTCCCCTTTTTGGACCTCATTTTGGGGGCTAAAAAACCTGACATACTTGAGTATATACAGTAGGTCATTTTTTTCCATTAGCAAGTTTACAGTGTGACAGTTCTGAATAAGAAAGAAGCTGGTTGCATGCTGTTGCCCATTGGATGCCTGAATATACTTGCAATGCTTTACACCAGGAGTTGCCAACCTTTTTAAGTTGGGGGCTGGGTCATGCTCCCTCAGACAGTTGACGGGGCCAGACTGGTGGTTTCCCTGCCATTTATGGCTGTTATAAATGCATCTGCGGCTGATTCCAGGGGTGGCAGCTAGAGCAAGGGTGGGGCTGGATAATTTAGCACCATGGGCCGCAGGTTGCCAATCCCTGCTTTATGCTCTTTGGGGAGGTTCCTTCTGTGTCCCCACCTGGAATCTACTGAGAGCAATTTTTTGACATAATGATGTGTTCTGCAACCCCAAGCAAAAGCAGATCCCCCATTTTCAAGCCTAGTGTGATCCATGTTGGATCCAAGGAGTGGAAAAGTATAGCAAAGTGCTGCTCTAAAAGGCTGGTGAAGCAAATGAATGTTCATCGTATGTAACCTCTTCTATAAAGGCATTTATCTGAAACAATAAAGCAACATACAGTCTACTGTGTGCTGTTATTTTTTTATTACATGGCACACACAGAGAGAATCAACCAATATGATAACCTTATTAGTTCTTCAAGCCCTATTTTTTTGCATCGGATAACGATCTGTTAGTGTTATCCGAGGTAATCGTTCGTAATGGTGGCTTGGCTGGGAAGCCGAACAGGGGCTCCCCGTTCGGCTTTCCAGCCATGCTGCTGTTGCTGCGGACACAGGGGCGGGGTGGCTGGGAAGCCGATGGGGGACTCCTTGTTGACTTCCCAGTCACCCCACAGCTGCAGAGACAGTGGTTCCCTTCTCAAGCAAAGGGCTATCCCAGTGACAGATAGCCCTTTACTTGCAAAAGGAATGCAGTTTCCAACGTTTTCCCCGATTTACCTGAGTGGTGCTGCAAGGCAAAACACCAGGGTTCTTTCCCTGGCATTTTGCCTTATCACAGCACCCAGGTAGGTCTGGGGACGCCAGGAACAGCATGGATCAGGTCCCCCCGGCTTCCCCAGGGGCGGCAAGGGTGGTGGAGAGCCCGAAACGGGCGGAAAAACCTCTGTCCCGACGGAGGTTTTTCCCCGCCCATTTCAGGCTCTTCAGTGCCCCTGCTGCCTCTGGGGAGGTCAGGGGACCCGATCCATGCTGTTTCTGATGTCCCCTGACCTACCCGCATGATCGGTGCTTGAGTTGGCCCGGTTCACCTCCCAACTCAAGGGTCGATTGCACACTGCGATCTGCCTGCCTCTTTGGAAAGGGCAGTGGGGATTCCCTTTCCAAATAGGCAGGGGGATTGCCCCCCTGTGGGCTTTTTTAAAATGTGCGATCAATGCAACCCACAACATTAAAAAGCGGATAACGATGAGACCTGTGGAACCAAGTCTCATCGTTATCCGAGATACTAGTGTATTTATAATATTTCCCAGTTAAATCAGTAGTAAATGTCATTGTTTTCAATAAAGCTTACTTCTACGCAAATATGTATGAGAGTGGAGCATTAACAAGGTATAGAACTAAGGCTGTTAAAAGTTCTGAATAATGAGGGAAAAGCTTTTTTAAAGGCATATTTCAAGAAGGGTGCAGTCCTGATTTTAATAGATAATTTGCAGTACAGTAATACCTCATATAACATTAGTATCGAATAAAACGAAAATCGCATAACATTAAGGAATCTGGGGGGAAGAATTGCATCGGATAACATTAAGATCCTATGGGATGCTTCAGATAACAACCGCTAAAGCCTGTGTGGTTACAATGTATCTCTATGGATCCCATAGGATTTTAACATGCATCAGATAACACTAAAAATTGTATAACACCAAGACTTGTGGAACCAGGTTTTAGTGTTATCTGAGGTTTTACTTGTACTTTGTTTAGTAGAATGCAAAGGATTATTCTTGTCTGGATCTTGAACCTTTGGCCTACACCACTTGCAATAGATTCTTCTTCCAAGTCTTATGCTAGATGTGAAACTGGCTTACTGCAGCAGCTGGGGAGGTCGGAAAATGTTGGGAACAGCGTGGATCGGGTCCCCCGACCTCCTCGGAGCCAGCAGGGGTGCCGGAGAGCTTGAAATGGCTGGGGAAGAAAAAGGTTTTTTCGCCCATTTCAGGCTCTCCGGCACCCCTGCCAGCTCCGGGGAGGTTGGGGGACCTGATCCGCAGCTGTGGGGTGGCTGGGGAAGCTGACGGGGGAGCCTCCT
The DNA here is from genome assembly GCA_030440675.1 of Furcifer pardalis. NCBI lineage: Eukaryota > Metazoa > Chordata > Lepidosauria > Squamata > Chamaeleonidae > Furcifer > Furcifer pardalis. Next base: position 80,082,024 of record CP126894.1, on the reverse strand, counting down.
GTCAGATTTTAAGCTACCCCGCCCCTGCCTCTGCAGCTGCAGGTTGGCTGGGAATTCAAACGGGGAGCCCTTGTTCAGCTTTCCAGCCACGCTGCTGCTACGAATGACTGCATCGGATAACGCTAACAGATTGTTATCCAATACAATTTTTTTTAAAAAAAAATTACATCGTTACCTGATTCTAGCGTTATCCGATGCGATCGTTATCCGAGGTATTACTGTATTAGGTTTGTGGAAGTGTAATAGTGTATTGTTTTATATTAATTTTCAGTCTAGAGTGCAGAGGACGCAAGAGCTGAATGTGGTTGGCCTTTTTCTTAGAGTCCTAGCTATTAGCAAAGTGTGGAGTCTTTTAACTGGCCTTGTGTCTTCAAAGTCATAATTTTTTCAGGTTTGGCACAGGTATCATCATCATTAAAAAACATAAAAATAAAATAAATAGGTCATAAATTGATATGCAAATAAACATCGTGAAATTTATTTATTTATTTATTTATTTACATTTCTATACCGCCCTTCTCACGGGGCGACCCAGGGAGGTGTACAACATTATAAAAGCATAATAAAACCCAACTCAAACCCATTGTTAAAAAACTTCAAAATTACAGTTATAAAATTTAAAAAGTTTTTAAATTTTATAAACATCCACAGGTCACAATAATCATTTAAAAGTTAAAAACTCAAAGACACAAGATTAAAAAGATTAAAAGACCGGGGGGGGGGAGCTCAAACAAGCCAGCGAGCTGGGGTCTTGGTACTGCCAGGACCCCATACCTGTCCCGCCAGCCATGTTTTTGAGTTATTCCTAAAAGACAGCAAATCCATCTGAAGACGTAGCTCAGTTGGTAGGAGGTTCCATAGGACTGGAGCAGAAACAAGTGCCAGAGAGATGTGCCTCTCCGGTCTGCTCTGGTGGGATGGACAGATGTTCTTGGGGTGATGCGGTCTCTTAAGTATCCTGGCCCACTACCATATAGGGCTTTAAAGGTGATAACCAGCACCTTGAATTGCACCCGGAGGCAAACCAGCAACCAGTGCAGCTCCCGAAGAAGAGGCGAGGCATGTGCATAGCGCCCATACCCCACCACCACCCGAGTAGCTGCATTCTGGACCAGTTGAAGCCTCCGGATGGTCATCAAGGGCAGCCCCATGTAGAGCGCATTACAATAATCTAGTCTGGAGGTGACCAGAGCATGTGTGATCATGAGCAAGGAGCGGACATAACTGGCGTATTACACGAAGTTGTGCAAAAGCCCTCCTGGCCACGACTGCCACCTGCTCTTCGAGCAGTAGTCGTGAGTCCAAGGGGACCCCCAGATTACGCACTGGGTCTGTTTGGGGCAAAACTGCCCCATCCAGAACCAAAGATGGTAACTCCCACGATGGCCCAGGACCCCCGACCCACAGCCACTCAGTCTTGCCAGGGTTCAGCTGAAGCCCATTGTCCTCCATCCAGACCCTCACAGCCTCCAGGCACCTGGAAAGGACTTCCACTGATTCGCTTGGATCACCACGGGCCGAGATGTATAGCTGGGTATCATCCGCATATTGATGATACCTCACCCCATGGGAACGGATGATCTCACCAGCGGTTTCATGTAGATGTTAAATAGGAGGGGCGAGAGTACCGAGCCCTGAGGCACCCCATATTGGAGCAGTCTAGGGCTGGATACCTCGTCCTCCAGCCACACCGACTGGGTCCAGCCCCTCAGAAATGAGGAGAACCAGGACCACACAGTGCCCTGGATCCCCAATCCTTGGAGCCTTTCCAGAAGGATACCGTGATCGACGGTATCAAAAGCTGCTGAGAGGTCAAGAAGAGCCAGGACAGATGGATGCCCTCTGTCCCACTCTCGCCAGAGATCATCCACCAGCACGACCAATGCAGTTTCGGTGCCATATCCGGGCCTGAATCCTGACTGAAAAGGGTCCAGATAATCCGCTTCATCCAAGACTCCCTGTAGCTGCCATGCCACTGCCCTCTCCAAAACCTTACCCAAAAAGTTTGCAAGCACTGTGGGGTCGAGCGATGTTTTTTTCAGGAGGGGGCCTACCAAAGCATGTTTTAAGGTAGCTGGAAATACCCCCTCCCACAATGAGGAATTTATGATTGCTTCGACCCAACCGCCTGTTACCGCCTTCGATGTTTTGACTAGCCAGGCGGGACATGGGTCCAGTGCACAAGCAGTAGCACGAACAGATCCAAGGAGCTTGTCCACTTCATCAGGGACAACTGGATCAAACCGATCCCAGATAACATGGCTAGACTGCACTCCAGACAACCCCAGCTCTACCTTCTCCACGCTAGGGTTAAACTTAGAGCGAATCTGAGCGATTTTCTCCATCAGATAATCAGCAAAATCCTCAGCAAATCCCTGCCAGCCAAGGCCTGACCCCCCTCTACCGAGGAGGGATCTGGTAACCCGGAACAGGGTCGCTGGGCGATTATCCGCAGAGGCAATGAGGGTGGTGAAATATTGACGTTTCACCACCCTTATCGCCACAAGGTACGCTTTAGTAGCAGCTCTAACCAGTGTTCGATCAGACTGACTCCGGGTCTTCACCCAGCGGTGCTCTAGACGTCTCTTTGCCCGCTTGAGCTCCCTTAGTTCTTCAGTAAACCAGGGGGAGGATCGATGCCCGCGGGCACGGAGAGGCCGTAGTGGTGCGATCACATCCAAGGCCGCAGTCAACCTCTTGTTCCAGAGGCCTACAAGACCCTCAGGTGAATCACATTGCTGGTCCAGAGGAAAACACCCCAGTTCCCTCTGGAATCCTTCCGAATCCATTAGTTGCCGGGGGCGGGCCCATTTAACTGGCCCTACCGCCCTGCGGTGAAGTCTCGCCGCCAGAAATCAATGATAAGGCAGTGTTATGAATCAACTCTGGCTTGTTGTTTGCAAGCATAATGTTGTTGTGTACTGTGTGACTGACCACAACTAAACAAACAATGAAATGTGGATTATTTCTCTGACTTGATAGAGGAGAGGGAAACTACAGTGTTGCATTCAGACGTCATGGTAGTGAAACCACGGGTGAAAGTTTCTTGGTTTGTTTCTTGGTTTGTTTGCTTCCATTTGGAAATAATGAATAATATGTACCACTAACTACTTCAGTCATTGTGTGCTTGTGCCATCAAATTGCCTTTGCCTTTGGGGAAACCATACGCATGAGTGAAACCCTCCACCCTTCCCCAATATCCTATCATTAACAAACCTGCTCAGGTCTTGTTAACTCAAGCCTGCTGTTTCTTTTGTGGAGTCTTTCTGCCTGATATTTGGTCTTCCTCTTTTCCAGCTGCCTTAATCTTTTCCTAACATTATTCTGCCCCCACCGGGAAATAAGGAGACCAGACACAATTTTCTGTGGTTAAAGGCTTGGACCACATTTATTAAAATTCTCACATCTGGGTCCTACGGAAGGGCAGGTAGTGCATATCCTGGTACCAAACAGAGCAAGGAAACTAATCTGCCCTTCACTGGACCGGATGGGCAAATCCCTAGCCCCTACCCAGCACTGCACATACTAGGCACTGGTGGGCTGGCTTTTCAGGGAGGCATGCAAGTGATCGTCTCCACTTCCCCTCTCTTCAGTGGATTTTGGTCATACCGCATGCCTGCCTCATGGTGTTCCCTGCATCCCTACCGATTCACACAAACCCAGCGCTCTTTAGCAGTTTTTCTTTTGTTGTTCAGTCGCACAGTCGATATACTATCAGGATTGGCTGCAGAATATTGTAGAACACTACTTTAGAACAAGTTTTTTGAAACATTTTATGAGAAATCAGACTACCGCTACAACTTTTTAGTTTCTTTGGAGATCATTTTCATGTTTGCATGAAGTTCCTGGATGACTTTGTCTAATAGGGATTCTCTCATTATAATGAGGCAGCATGGATCAAATATAGCAGTAAAAGTTTTCAGATACCCTGAGAGAATTCAAATGGAGATAATAATCCTCTAGGGATATTATTTATTTATTTATTGCACTGTGACCTTTGATTGTATTTGCCAGACTGCTTTGCATTGCTGCATTGTAACACTGCCAGAGTGTTAATGGGAAAAAGCACAGTCTTTGTTTATCTTTGAATTTGATAGTCAGCTTTGCAACAAAATGAAGACCTTTAACCCCACTGAGTTTTCACCATTTGTTTTTAATTATATTTTACTATAATTTCTGTGCTTTAGGTGGAAATTGGCAACCTTGGTGCAAGTTCATACATAGAGCATTAATTTTTCTCTGGATAAAGTGGAAAATCATATTCTCTTTTCATTGGTTTCAGCAGAATTACATATTTGAATATTTTCAGTCTTAAGTTGGCTGGACCTCATTAATGGAAAGAGGACTGTGTAAAGATCCATGACAATTTAGACATAGTTAATATTAAAAAATACATCCCGATTTGAGTGCAAAAATCACTTTGTAATGAGATTCTTGTACCCTGGTCTTTTAAAATTATAATTATGTCATATGTGCCTGAACTATTTGCCTTGAGACAGTTTCTTTTTTTAAAAAAAGTTAAGAAAATTTCCAGTTTTAAAGGCAATGACTGTAGTTCCCAGTATTTTATGAGTTATTTATTTTGTCAAGGATAGAATTAAAGAGTTTGATCTGATATCCTTTTAATGTATTTCTACCAAATATAAATTATATTCCTTTCAAAGATGATTTTACTTTGTATTTCTACCAAATGTAAATTATATGCCCTTGGAAGATGATTTTACCTTGTGTCACGTTAGAATGAAATAGTGCTGTTTCATTTGGTGCTGTGAGGAGGGCAACAGAGACAGGTACACCTCCTGTCTAATAAAACACTAAAGGAATGTAGTAAAATAGCAGGTGAAAAGTACCAATGGGGGATTAGGCAGGAAAGAAAATGAATAGAAAATGAAAAACGAGCAATTGATTTGAAAGGAGAAAGCAACTAGCAGTGAAACATGAATTACATTTAGCTCTCTGCCCATATCCTGGGGTATCTACTTTTTCTAATTTTGTATGAGTTTGAAAGCAAGTTTATTGTACAGTTGAACAATTGAATGTGGCTTGTTATTGATGTAGTTTTGTCATTGGAGACTAACCAATGTTATGTATGCTTACTATGTGCTATACACAATTTCTTTTCAGCTGTTATCTCGTATTCTTAAAATTAGAGTTGCCAGATGAAAAAGGGTTCATGTTCTGTTTGATAGTTAGGTGGAGGAGGAAATTTATAGTTTGCATTATGTCAAAAACAACTGTTAAAAGTGCAGTATCCATATCCTCTTTGTCATTTGGTCACTCTACTGGTAATGGTGCCATAAGACATGTGGAAACGTCAAAATATTGGTTGGCTACACATTACCAGTAGAAGAAAATGGAATTAATATGTATAATGTATATATGAAGTAGTGACATCTTTGAAGCCAAGTGGCTCAGTGGTTAATAAGCTCTCCTTCTTAGTTGGAAGGCTAGCAAGTTGGCAGTTCGAGACCCAGGTACTGCATGATAGATTGAGCGCCCGCCTCTGCCCCATTTCTTGGGGACATGAAAAGAGCCTCACTTGGGTGTTCCCTGAGCAGAGTTTCTTCTGCAAAAATCCTTTCAACCCAGAATAATTTCTGACATGAAATTATTATCAGTCCAATAACATCTTGGAGGTTGCCCTAAGCTCGATCATGGAACATAGGAAAATGCATTGGAAACATTAGAATACAATTTGCAAAAATGTGAGGTCTAAGGTTATGTGGGAATTATGAAGACCATCTTTTTCAATGAATATCTCTTAAGAAAAACATTTACTGCAAAACTATAGATCACCCAGATTTTCTTTGCCCCTAAGATAATCAATTGCATGCAATTTACTTTCTCTCTGAACCAATGTCTCATTAATGTTAAATTTGTGGGGGAAAGGGAGGGGCGCTTTATGAATAGATTTCTTCAGTAAATAGACATGGTTACTTATTTAAAATGGGAAATTTAATGTAATTCTTCCAAATAATTGTGGGGTGTGCCTCTGATATACCATGGATTGTATATGGTAAAATATTTACTTGGCACTGTTTTGTATCTTGTGAAATGCTTGTATATCTTACTCTAGGAAACACATTGTATCATTGTTTATAATACCTACTAAATGGGTCAGTTTTCTGTTGTGAAATTACTTCTTCACAACAGCCAAGAAACACAAAATGAAGAGTTCAGGTGTGTTAAATGTAGACAGAAGTCATTTTGTTTCACCATATCCAGCTACTACTTGTGATTTTCAGAAGTGGCAGAGGCAATTAAAACTCTTGGTTGGTAAGAAATTCTGTTACATTTTCCCCCCAGTGTGAAACATCCTGCTTCATAATGGGGATTGGATAGGCATGGATCCACATGTGCAATTTAAACAAGCTTCTGTTCCACTTTATAAATATGCACCAGATGCAGGGTAGAAAACCCCACATACTCTCTCAGGATGCTGTTAGGGCCAAACAGAATCTCATTAGAGATGACTTCAAAGATCAGTTCTGCGTGTCCATAAAAATGAGTGTAAATTATCTTGTATGAGCCTGCTGTTAGCACTTGCACTGATACATTATGCATGATTCTAGACTGCACATAGTATGAGCAAACTGCACTATGTTCCATTAGTGTTTTTCATTTTTATGCTAAGCTTTGCAGCTTAGCATTTTATTGGTGTTACTTTGGTATAATACTTTTTTATTTCTTGTAGCACTTGCTTTTAACATTGAAGGCAGGCCTTTGTAGGACCAGTAAGATTCTTTTCATGGTTACATCATTAAAATGTAATAATTCATAAAGTCTTCTTGGCTTTATTGATAATTTGACTTGGCTTTCATAGTTCATTTTGAAGATTCCTGCTTTTTAGTGGCTGTGTTCAGATTGAATCTAGAAATACTTCCTCCATTGCCCCTTCATTGAATTTTTTTCTGTGTATTTATGAAATTAATAAAATAACAGGTTGGAAAGTTAGAAATACAGATTTTGACTTATTTTAAAGAATCCAGCCCTTTCGTATCCATAAAATACTTGGTAATGATCAAGATTTTTTTAAAAGTCAGAGGGCTTCCAGTTTACACAGGTAAATATTAATTCAATTCAATTTATTGTTACAGTCAAAGACCAGCATAAAAAACAAAGCATCCAAAACATGGTTGACCAAACTATAGCAGGACTACAAAGGAGACTTTTGAATGCTCTAATCAGACTCAAGCAGTAGGATTCAGCTGAAATCACATTACAGTATATGCAATTATATTAAAAATATGATATAGAAGGATGTGATATAAAATGTAATATCTACTAAAATTACAATGTTTAAAAATACTAAGACAATGTTAATAAAAAATTGTACTATCAATAAAAGTAGAAATATTTAGTGACTTACATTCAAATTCAAGTTCAAGTTGTTTACAGTCCATGACCAGCATAACACACAAAAACATAATACCACATCCTAACTAGTCTGGACACGGGTAATAAAAGGAAACTATGGTACTATAATACTAAAAACCTACTGGGAATCGACATAAAACAGCAGGTGCCTATCTAAAAACAATATTACTAAAATCCCTCAATAATTACTAAAACCTAGTGTCATGAAAATAAAATGCAATACTAATATTTACAAGAAAAAGAGGGATAGCCTCATTACAAGGATATAAAATACTCTCTAATAGAGTTGTAGTTTACTAAAACTCAGTAATTTATGGCCAGACCGATAATGATAAGGGTGAAGAGATAACATAATAAGTAGTGTAGGTCAGCTGCTCAGTGTGGGAGCAATCTCAGTAAACTATAGAGCCACACTAGACTTCCTAGTCAGCAGCCGACGTATCCTACTAGCCTGTGCACAAAAACCCGCCACTTTGCGCGTGATAGCAATACTACTGTCCTGGAGTAGGAAGGAAGCTTGTTGGGCCGGCAATTTTCCTGGGCATTGGCGCAGCAAGGAGATTATTAATTCTGCACGGGCATCCCTATAGAATGAGCAGAAAAGGAGAACATGCTCAATCGATTCAACATCCCCATCTCCACATGGACATAATCGTTCTGAATAGGGTATCCCGTTATATCTGCCCTCAAGGACAGCTGAAGGCAGGCATCCACAGCGGGCCTGGGTGAATGCGAGCCTGTGTTTTGGGAGATCTAATTCCTGCAGATAAGCTGCGGGGACAAGCTGGTACCTGATGGAAACATTGGAGAAGAAACCAGGAGACTTGGCTACATCTTCCTGCCGTTCAGTGTCCCTTATTCTCTGTTTCACTAGCTCCCTAGCTTGTTGTGCTTCCATTGCAAGCAGGGTAGCTGGACACAAGCCCAAAGAAGCCAATTTATTAAGTATAAAACATTTCCAGGAAGAGCGAAATGAATCTTGAAGTGTAAGAAACACCAAGGTGCCCTGGGAATTGTGTATTTTAAGCCAATATGAAATCATCAGCATCCAGCACCTCGCCTCTACCTTCACTAAGCCCGTCTCCAGTCTTAATCTGGCATTGGAAACGCAGCGGGTGGTCGAGAGAGCAGCTCTAAGAAACTTTGACTGAACTCTCTCCACCTGCTGATAACTGGCTAAGGGTCCTAGCTGCGCACCATATGTGAGCTGGGCAAGTGATTTAGCTTCATACAGTTTAATGGCTGCTGGTACATAACGCCCTCCCCTGCTCCAGTAGAACCTAAGGATTGCTGATGCACTCCTCTGCGCATTCTGAACTACATGGTCAATATGGGTTTTCCTAGAGCCTGAGGCATGGAAAAGAACCCCCAAATAATTAAAGCTGGGGACCTGCTGAATAGGATGCCCCTCGATTTCCCAGTTGTAAAGTTTGGGTTTCCTGCCAAAGACCATGATTTTGGTTTTGGCATAATTGATAACTAGATGGTTTTCCGTGCAATAGGCAACTAATGCTCTGAGTGCCCGTCTGAGGCCTACCGGTGATCTTGCCATAATGAGGGTATCATCAGCATAAAACAGTGAATTAATATGCCTCTCTGCTAACTTTGGAGGATGGAAGTCTGGATTTGCCAAATGATTGACCAAGTCATTAATATAGAAATTAAACAGAAGTGGGGCCAATATACATCCTTGTCTCACACCTTTCTGGGTGGCAACTGCAGAGGACAAGTGACCCCATGGGGAGCAGCGCACCTTCAAAGCTGAGTTCTCATGCACCACAGAGATCAAGGCCAAAAGGCGGTGATCAATTGAGGTGGCTTTTAGTTTCTCCCACAGTTTGGTCCGTGAAATGGAATCAAAAGCAAATCTTAAGTCTATAAAGGCGGCATACAGTGAACTCGGATACTTCTCACGAAGGTGATGTAGGATCAGGCAATTGTCCATGACTGATCTTCCTGTCCTGAACCCAGCCTGTTCCTTGGCCAAAATAGCTTCCTGGTCGACCCAGTCTTTTAGCTTCCAGTAAAGATGTCTAGTGTAGAGTTTGCTGACCACACTAAGAAGACTTATAGGTCTGTAGTTAGATGGATCATTTCTTTGTCCTTTCTTAAAAATAGGGACAATAACTGCCATCCCCCAGTTCTGGGGTACACAACCCATCCTATCTATAAAAGTAAATAGAGAAGCTAGAATGGGTGCCCACCAACTAGCGTTGTTTTTAATTAATTCTGGGGGGGATACAGTCAATACCTGCTGCCTTACCAGGCTTGAGTTGGGCAATCAGATCCTTGATTTCTTTCTCTGATATGAAAGGATATTGAAATGAAAGGATATTGAGTTTTCAGGATAAGAGAAGACATTTCACTATCAATTAATTGCATGTATATTTTTGTCTTTCACCCAGGAAGAGCAATTTTCTGCAGAGCAGCTTCCTTCTGTCTGATATGCAAGGATCTCCCTTCTTCCTCAGTCTCCAGTACAACAGATGCTCTAATTCAGTCCTTGGTTGAGATGTTTGGTTGAGCAAGAGTTCTCAACCTTTTAAAGCTGGGTGCCAGGTCATGCTCCCTCAGACAGCTTCAGGGGCTGGACAGCCATTTTGCCCTTTCTCCACCACATGGCATTTTCTGGCCACATGAAATGGTGCTGTTGGCCGCATCCAGCCCATGGACCACAGGTTGAGAGTCCCTGCTCTAGAGCAGTGGTTCCCAACATGGGGTCCATGCCACACAGGAGAATTTCAATTCCCAAAGCACTGATCAACATTGGTTGATCAGTATTTTGGGAAATCGACTTAGGCTTTTGGGAGTTGAAATCCAAAACCCAAAGGTTGGGAAACACTGCTCTAGAACGGAAGAAAGAAGCTGCAAAAACATGTTCCAATTTTCTGCCCTCTTCTTAGGTTTTCAGTGGAACCAACACATAATCATTTTGAGCTTCAAATACACTCAGAACTAATTTTTTAAAAATGTGTTGTTGTTCAGGCGCACAATTGAGTCTGAACACTTTGTGACACCATGAACCACATCATGCTAGGCTCCTCTGTCATCCACCATCCTCTGGATTCTGCACAGATCTATGCCCACTGTGTCAATGATGCTGTCTAACCATCTCATCCTCCTTTTGCCTTTAATGTTTCCTAGCATCAGGGCCTTCTCCCCGTGAATTCTGTCTTCTCATTTGGTGGTCAAAGTACATGAGCTTCAGCTTCATTATTTGTCCTTCCAATGAACAGTCAGGTTCCTTGAGTTTCCTGCCCAATGTCCTTGAGTTTCCTGCCAAAGCTGCAAAGTCTTACGTGGTTTCTTCAAATTCCTCTTGGCTGTGTCATTTGTTTCTACTTGGATGAGAAGAAAGGGATATGCATCTGGGTTTTATGAGTGATGGCAATCATTCCATCATATCCCTAATCCATCCTCAAGTGGGACAACATTTAATTGTTGTTGCATTCATTAATCTTGTTATTTAATTAATAGCATTAAACATTTCATTTGTGAAACTGGAAAGCTTTCTGAAGAAAAATATAGTGGGGAAAATATTTCCTCTTCAAATTCTAAGTGTCATGGACTCTTTGGGTCATACATCTGTTAGAGAGGGGTATTACAAGGTATAAAGCATTTTGCAGACAATAAAAAACAACATGATTGTCATGCTACAGGTTTGCTAACAGGGAATGAAATAACATCTAGCCAATGGGCATCGAAGGACTGATTCTCTGCTGTAACCATTAATTGAAATGTTCCTTTCTCAGGTTTGGCAATTCACGCGGCATTCATGTCACAGTGTCCCTTGGGAAACAAATCAAGCAATGGTAAAGTGATTTTGCTGGACAGAAACTGCAAAACTAACACTTTTCATCCATGATGTAAACCTGTTTTTTAAATGGTTTTAAAATGAAAAACTAAAAAGGCCAGGTATTTCTGAATAATATAAGCGGAACTTATCCATGTTATCTCTTTGAGTTGCAACTCCTTGAATTCCTTAGCCAGCATGGTGAAGCACAGGCCTTAATACATATTTTGTGGCATTATTTATTGTCCTACTATGATAAAGGCATCAATGCTAGATTCATTTGCATCAAAGAGTCTTGTGTAGCATTAGTACAGTACTAATAAGTTTCTTTGGAAGAAGCATTGCTAGACCTCAGTCTCTGCTTGATGCATAAAGATCCATGCCCTGGAGTCCCAAAAAAAATGTGGGCCAAGAAAACTTTGCAACAGACTTGACTGGTTAACCACTGGCACTTCCTGTAGATGTGTCATTTTTGATGGATGCAGGGCCATTTTTTTTTTTTGCTCTTAGGATTTTTAGGGAGTTACACAGACTCAAAAATCCATAAAAGAATGAAATCAAAAGTAGGATGGAGGTCAATTCTAGTTTTGCGAATAAATAATCTGGGATGTTAAAAATTCTAGGGTAGCTGTCACACTGTAGACCAGGGGTGCCCAAACGTTTCAGGCCATGGGCCAGTCACATGGCTGAGAATGCCAGTCATGTGGTTCCTCCCACCAGAAGCAGAAGTAAAACATGCATGTGTGCGTGCATAATGCACTCTTGCATATGCATAACACTGCAATAAGTAACCCATGGCTATTGTAAACACAGGGTGGAGTGGGCAGGACAATTTGGCACTGTGGGCCAGATCCAGCCCATGGACAGTAGTTTGGGCACCCCTGCTGTAGATTATAGTAGAGCTATCTGATAACTATTCTTATGGTAGGTAATTACCATTTTCACTGCAGAATGTACAACTTTAACCAGTCTAGGAGCCAGTTTTCTGTCTGAAGCGCCTTCTGGGAGTTTGAAGAGAGTGAAAAAAGAAAAGAAAGAAGTAAGCTAGAAATAATTTCTCAAGAGTAGGTTTTTGCAAGTGCTAAATGGTGCAGGAAGTCAGCTGGCAGTTTAAAGATGCATAAAATATCCATATATTTGGGATTTAAATGTTGTAGCCATTCTGTTTGAGCCCCAATATACAACAAGAAAAGCACTTCCTGAATTCTGAAGTGGTCTGGAAATACAGTCATACCTCACACAACGAGTAACTCATATAACGTATAAGTCGCTTAACGAGGATGATTTTTTACAAAATGTCTGCTTTGCTGAGCAAGGCAAAACTCGCTTGACGAAAACAGACACTCGCTTGGCGCGGCTGCAAGTGGCCAAGCGAGACAGCCTCGCAACCAGCTGACCTCTCCGCTGATTGCGCGGTTGTCTTGCTCAGCCGCACCAAGCAAGAGAGCCCCTGGGAGTCTTTGGCCGTAGGAGCGCAGAGTGCTCCTACGGCTAATGACTCCCCCCGGAGATTGAGCGGGCTCTCTCGCTTCGCACGGCTGCAAGTGGATACCTGAGAGAGAAGGTGCACAAACCTAGACTTTATTGATATACTGTATCAGTATTTAAATAATATTAATTGTTCATGAAAAGTATGACACAGTAGGCAATAGTTTTCTAAAAGCAGTGGTGTTTAGTGGAGAATTAAAGAGAGTTTTACATGTGGCCATTCTATTAAAGAATCTTCATCATTTCATAGCATACTGGTGGTTTGCAACTATAAAGGGAGCTGTTGGTACTACATTAATTTCATTTCATTTATTAAACTTGTATGCCACCCTACTCAGAGAAACTGATTCAGGGTGGCTCACAGAACCCACTAATATAAAATATTACAATGTGACAAAAACACAATGGAATTCAGTGTGACAGAACAATACAATACAACAAATACCATACAATAGATCAGTATGTATCAATTATCAGTACGTAACATTACATTGCAAAAACAACGACCTGTAGCTGCAGTCCATTACTCCCAGCTGGAGGATGCTGGTCAGGCATCTGGTAATAGGGCCACCGTGGATTTTATCAACCTCCTCCTCCCACAACTGCAGTCCTTTCCTCTCGGCTGAAGAACGCTGGTTGGGAGTGCTGTGGCAGTGGCACGGATTTTATCAGCTTCCTCCTCCCACAGCTGCAGTCCATTCTTCCCGGCCAGAGGACGCTGGTCAGGGTCTGGTGGTGGTGGCAGTACAGATTTATCAGCTGCCACCTCCTGCAGCTGTAGTCCATTCCTCCCAGCCGGTGAACGCTGGTCGAGAGTCCGGTGGTGGCAGCGTGTGCATTTTATCAGCCGCCTCTTCCTGCAGCTGCAGTCAATTCCTCCCGGTCGGAGGACGCTGGTCAGGGGTTCGGTGATGGCGGCGGCGTGGATTTTATCAGCCTCCTCCCCCCACAGCTGCAGTCCATTCCTCCTAGCTGGAGGATGCTGGTCGGGAGTCTGGTAGCAGTGGCGGCACGGATTTTATCAGCCACCACCTCCTGCAGCTGCAGTCCATTCCAGCCGGATGACACTGGTCAGGAGTCCGGCGATGGTGGCAGCGTGGATTTTATCAGCCTCTTCCTCCCACAGCTGCAGTCCATTCCTCCTGGCTGGAGGACGCTGGTTGGGAGTGTGGCAGTGATGTGGATTTTACATTCCTGAATATTCCAATGTGGAAGGAATATAAAGAGGCTTCTAGAGTTGGCTGAATTATTCATTGCCAATTTAGCCCTTTGTTCCTTAAGTGGAACATTTGAACCAGCTGCTGGTTTCTCCAGTTGCATTTGTTTTTTATGTTTGCTGAACAAACTGTATGAAGTGTTCTGATCTACAGTTATTCAGAAAACTCCACACAACACAGACAATTCAAAGTGTGAAGGTTGCTGAAATCACTGTATTGTTTCTGATCTCTGGATGGAGAGCTAATGATGTTAGTAAAAGCCTGGTAAATAATCTATATTGATGTCACTAAGATGAATATATAGAAAGATGAATAAGAGTCCCCGTCAACTTCCCGAGCCACCCTGCAGCTGTAGATCGGGTACTCTGATCTCCCTGGAGCTGGCAGGGGGATCAGAGAGCCCAACATTGGTTAAAAAAAAGCTTTTTTTTAAAACCCATTTCAGGCTCTCTGACCCCCCTGCCTGCTCCAGGGAGATCAGAGGACCCAATCCAAGCTGTTTCTGGGCTTCCACGACATCCCCAGCCAGTGGTGCAAGCCAAAACATCAGGGTTCAAACCCTGACGTTTTGGCTTGTTGCACTGGCTGGGGAGGTGGGAAAAGCCCAGAAATAGCTTGGGTCGGGTCCTCTGATCTCCCTGGAGCAGGCAGTCAGAGAGCCCGAAATGGGTTTAAAAAGGATGTTTTTTTAACCCATTTTGGGCTCTCTGAACCCCCCCCCCTGCTCCAGGGAGATCAGAGGACCCGATCCAACCTGTTTCTGGGCTTCTCCGACCTCCCTGGGCAGTGGAACAAGCCAAAACGGCAGGGTTCGAACATTTTTACCCATTTTGGGCTCCCTGACCACCCTGCCGGCTCCACGGAGGTCGGAAGACCCTATCAACGCTATTTTTGAAGTTCCCCCACCTCCCTGGAGGCTGCAGCAAACCAAAACGTCAGGCTTCAAGTCCCGATGTTCTGGGTTGCTGCAGCCTCCAGGGAAACAGGGCATTTTTTAACGTGCAATCAATGCATCGCACAACGTTAAAAACCGGATAACGACAAGACTTGTCGAACTAAGTCTCCTCGTTATCCGAGGTACTAGTGTACCTTGGGAGGTGATGGGTGGTCCAACATGGGAAACATTGAAAACATTAGACAACCATCTGTCAGATATGCTTTGATTTGGATTCCTTCATTGAGCAAGGTGTTGGCTTCATAGGACCCTTCCAATTCCTTTATATTCTGATTCTGTGATTCTAAGATTCATTTTGTTCAGAACTAGTGTTTGCATATTCCCATTTCTTAAGGTGAAATCCTATCACAATTTGGGAATAAGCTCTTTGAAAGCAGCAGAATTTGCTTCTGAGTAGATGTTAACAAGATTGTATTTTTTAAGGGTCTGAAAACTCACAAATTTAATCTTTGGTTGGGCATTGACCCTTTTGTCTTCAATTTACAATTTGATATATTTTAAATGTTTTTTATTAAAAGTATCTCTTCATGCTTTCTTTGTTCTATATACTAATTTCATTTCCCCCCTCTTTTAAAAATATAGTTTATATATGGCCTTGAAGACAGGTAGGGCTAAGAAGTGATCGATAAATAATTTTAATGTATAAGTAAACTGAACTCCAAAATAGGAATATATTCTTTATAATATACTAAACTATCCACAATCAGCAAATGTTGCTGTGCAGAATGAAAAGTCTGATGCCTTTTTACTATGTTAGATTGCAATTCATTATCTGTAAATCAGAACACATCTGAGAAATACCATGGACAAGTTTATGCTGTACAGTTTTTGTTGTTTTTGTAGCCCCATGTAGTTGATGAACTTGGAAAGATTACCCAGCTCCTAATGAGTTTTTGTATGTGGCTTCTAGGCTGCCTGTTCTAAAGGACTCTTCTAAACTTGTGGTTTAATCTGAGATCTGTTAATTGATCTATAAGATTTTGACACTGGCCTTCATAAATCTTAACATGGTGTGAACTATGCTAGTCAAAACAGATAAATTTATCAGTATATCAATGGCAGAGGAAGAACAGGAAGAGAGAGAGAGAGAGAGAGAGAGAGAGAAGTATAGAATGGGAGTGTGGAGGCAGAAATGAAGATAACACCTGAAATTGGAGAAGAGAGAGAGAGAGAGAATTTTTTCTTACAGTCTGTATGACCCGTGGCCAGGAAGGTAATTTTTTCCAGTGCTCAACACATGTTTCAGAAGCTCTAACTTGAAAAACATATTTTTTTTAAAGCAGAATATCTAACACCATTAATACCGTAATCATGTTAAATTCATTTTGGCCTAGTAGTCAGTGTTTGTTTTGTACTCATTAGTTTTATTTTGGGCATAAGAAGACATGTTAGAGGTTTCTTTTTGTTTTCTAATGGACAATATATGTTATGATTTTTCTGTATCTCCGTAATAATTTCTAGACAATAAAATCCAGTCCTTTGTCTTGGAATGTAGGCAGTGAGATTGCATCTGCATTGTTTTTAAATAAATCACATAAGTGAAATTACATTGCTTCTATCTCATTCTGCATCATAAAACCTTATGTCATGCAGCTTGTCTTTCCGTCCTTGAGCTTCTAATGCTGACAATTTTCTTCTACATTTACCCTAGATTTACTTTATTCATCAGAGAAACTGATATTCTCTAGCGTACAGTGGCATCTGCCTTCTAAGCAACCAAATGAAATGAAATTTGCCGAAGAGAGATTCAGACACCATTTGTGTTTCTGTATAGTCAAATTCTCATGTGCGTTTGCATATGAAGTGTTTGCTAATCTGGTTTTCTCATTAGGGATGGCTTCTGCTCAGTAAGTAGTAAGGCTCTAAGTTTGATTGTAGATGGATACAATGAGTTATTTTAGTATGCCTGACTCACAAACTGACTTGTGTTGTAATTGCAAATTTTATTATCCCATCTTTGGGTGAGTGTGGGTGTAAAAGAGAGGGAAACAAAAAGAAATTGGTGGTGGCAGATGAGTTTTACTGATACAAAATGGAAGGTAAAAGAATTTTTAAATTGAGTTTCTAAGAGTATCCTTAAGGCATATTTTATCTTCCCTGTAATCCGTTTTTGCAGCTGAATGAAAAATAAATGATTTAACACAGGAAGAATAATTGTCAACAACATAAGTCAGTAACATTGGTGATAAATGTAAGTGTCCCTGGAATTCCCACTGAGATTTTTTAAAAAATTCATTAATTTTTGAAGGGTGGAAGGATGAGCAGAAATATGTGCTCATAGACAGCCTACAGTGTGGTTGGCCACAAAACCTCTGCTTACTACATTATTAATACAAAAGCTCCTTTATTCATACCAGATGGTTCTTACACAGTGCTATGTGCTTACATTTGTTGTGTTTCAAGTAAATGTAACAGATACTATAGAAAAAGTACAACTGTAACTTGAACAAATGTATTGAATGTTCAAGGAAAACATTTTGTTTGCAGATGCAGTGTTGAAAGATTGTTAGTAATAGTTACTATTATTCAAAGTTAACTGTTTTTACATAGATTTTTTTTTACTATTGTAAAACTTTTCTTGAAGCATAAATAATGTAAATTGATTGTTAAACATTTCAGGTTTGTTTTTAACAATGAATACATTTGTAGACTAGAAAGCTATTTAATACGAAATTGAACCATGTGCAGTTTGCAGCTGAGACCACTCAGTCATTTAATCAATGAGTTACATATGATTCTGGAGAATATTACTTCTTCCCACAGACAGAGAGTGGCCAGACTTTGCTTGTTTACAGACAAACCACAAAC
This sequence comes from Furcifer pardalis, assembly GCA_030440675.1. Lineage (NCBI taxonomy): Eukaryota > Metazoa > Chordata > Lepidosauria > Squamata > Chamaeleonidae > Furcifer > Furcifer pardalis. The sequence continues at coordinate 80,064,386 of CP126894.1, read as the reverse complement.
TTTACTGTTGATTAATGCTTAATGGTCAATATAATGTAGAAAAAGAGAGAGGCTTGACCTTGCTACAAACCTAAATACTGTACTAGCAAAGTTTGTATCCTGATGTGCCCTTTGGCAGCCCTATTACTGGTCTCAACAACTGAACTTATTTACTTGTCCATCTTCTAATATGATATGTACCAACTTCTGTTAGCACTGCCTGTCTCTATTCCACAGATGCTAGACAGGAGAGTCTCTGCACAAGAAAGTAAACCGATCCATACATGGGACATCAGAAATGGGTGCTGTGGCCATTTTGTACTGTGTATATTTTATTGGAGATGGTCCCCAAGTGGATTAAATCCCACTTGAATCCCATCTTGATGGAGGGCAGAAGCTTCAATACTGGCCTGCGGCTGAGGAGGACTTTGTGTGCCAAAAGGGCTCAGGACCAGAAAGTGACTCGTGGAAGTGGATCAGTTCTATGGGTGTCATGCAATGTGGAAGGCAGATGAAAGGCCACTGCATTATATTCACAGGACAGTCTTAATTGCTGATTGCCATGATAATAGGCAATATTCAGAATTGGATACGGCAGAAGAAGAAGAAGATATATTGTATAACGGGAGTGCAGTGGTTTAGTTGTTAAGATGCTGAACCTGATGACTGGAAGATTGGCAGGTCAGCAGTTTGAGACCTGAATGCTGCACGGCAGAGTGAACTCCCGTCTCTGTCCCAGCTCCTGCCAACCTAGCAGCTTGAAAGAAAGAAATTCCAAGTAGGGAAGATAAAAAGCATTCTGTGCATTCCGGTGTTTAGTCATGCCTGCCATGTGTCCATGAAAACGTCTGCAAATGCAGACAACGCTGGCTTTTTGGTTATAAACGGAGATGGGCACTGAAATCCTAGAGTTGGAGATGACTGGTTTTTGAGCAAGGGTGACCTTTACCTATATATAGGTCAGGTGAAAGGAACTGCAGAATGAATTCACCAAAAGGTGCCTTCATTTTTGCAGTTTTACATCTGGTCTAGACACGGAAGAAGGATTAAGCATTATACTTAGGCTCTGCCCCACTTTATTTGCGTCTGTCCAAAGGTCTGAATTTGGTAATTTGCTTTTAAAGCATATTTCATAGTTTTTCAGGCTGCTTGGTCACCCTCAAGACAATTTGTTACTGTTTAAAAATTAAATATGTTCTGTGCAGCATTTCAGCATAAAAATGACTGTGTGGTCTTTATAGTTTTTGGCTTCAACTGGAAGGTTGACAGTGAACCTAGGGTTGGTATAATTTCTGCAACAGCTCCTGCTTTCATGTGATTCAAGTCTGTGTAGAGCAGGGGTGCCCAAACTCTGGCCCGTGGGCCTGATTGGCCCCCTGCGTATAATGCGGCCCACAGTGAGCACCCGGGCTTCACCGCGGACTTCCCCCCTCGCCCCCCACCTGACGTCAGCAGTGGTGGCGGCAGAGGCAGCAGCTGCGCTTTTTCCAGGATGCTCTGAGCATCCTCTCACTCAATCCTTTCCCCTCAGCAACCTGTGCTGAAGCCGATTGCTGCCTCGGGGGAATTTTGGCATGACATCATCCTGAGCGCGCCAGGGGGCTCTCTTAGCCCCGCGAATTTTGACTTGCAGGAGGCTCCGAAAATTCCCCTGAGGCAGCGATCGGCTTCAGCACAGGTTGCTGAGGGGAAAGGATCGAGTGAGAGGCTGCTCAGAGCAGCCTGGAAGAAGCGCAGTCACTGCCTCCGTCATCATCAATGCTGACGTCAAAACTGCCAGCATTGGGGGCAGCAGGTGTGTGTCGGGGGTGGGACTGGCCCACAGGAAAAAAAGTTTGGGCACCCCGGTGTAGAGGTTCAGCAGTTACCATCCTACCATTCTCTTGTGCGGGGGGTGGTGGTGGATGGGAGCTGTTTTTGTTGAATGTTCACATCGTAAAGGTAAAGGTAAGATTATCCTTGATTGAAAGCCAGTTGTATCTGACTCTAGGGTGTGGTGCTTATATCTGTTTACAGCCAAAGAACCAGCGGTGTCTCTATCTGCAGTTGTTTCTTTGGTCATGTGGCAGGCATGACTAGAGGCAGATGTTAATACCAGGAGCATCTGTCAAAAGTAAAACAAAAGCCTTGACTAAGGCTTTCTAGAACAGGTCTGAATCAGTATACATTAGATTACACCAAAGGTGGAGAGGAAGCTAATTCTTTGGGCTGCAGGTCCCATAAGGCCCCAACTAGCTTGGCCACTTTGTGTGAGTCATGCCAGATTGTCTCATGCTTAAGTATCTTGTGCACTTTTCATGGCCAAAGGAAACCATGCATGCATGAGTGTGCAGAAATGTGGGGAATGGGGTATGTTTTTATGCTCACAGCTGTCACATTGCATGCATACTGTGTGTCTAACCTTTGTATTTTGCATAGAGAGTACTAGTGTAATTCTGGATTCTTAATGTTGTCGCTTTAAATGATGATCTGATTAAGCCCTTAGTATCTCATCAAGATTATGAACCCTTCTATTCTCCCCTTTTGCTATCCACAGTTCATTTGGAATGATGATAGCTGCTTCATCTTCAAGTGCCATCCTATAACAAACTAAACGAAGTTCAATTCATTAACTTGAGGTCTCAACCAGTGCCTTTTAATTTGTCTCATTAAGAGACTCTTATGACTGAGATACTTGCCAACAAGGTTAGGGTTAAGAGGTTGTCAGCATTACTTCTCTTCGAAGGTGATCCTCTTCTTGCTGTAACTTCCAGGCAGTTAATTCAGATTGTTAGAATTATTTCAGGGGTAGGGAAGTTCCACTATTTATGAGTTCAGGAACTTGGCTTCAGCTTCAAGTCTAGTGAGCTGAAAAAATCTGCAAATGCATTGCATAGTCTACAGCTAATGTTTGAAGTACAGTATGGGAACCAGCGGCTCTACTAGGTACAGCAGGAAAGTGAAAATTTGTTTCTACTGCCTATGCTAGGTAATACCGGTAAAGTCAGTTAATTTAACATCTATAATGCATTCTCCTATCAGAGTCAGCAGATAGTTTTATATGCATCCAATTAGTGTCAGATTGGCTGCAATTCTTGGCTACATCTTCATGATGTACAACTTTAATGTAAGTTCTTCATTAAAATGTTTTTTCTTCTTATGCAAAACAATGCCAGTGGATGTTACTCTTTTAAGCAGAGAAGAAGCTGATGTGTCTTTTTAATGAATTACTAGAAGACATATGAGTTAATATATTTTTCTAATATCAGAAGAACACACCTCCAAGAGGAAGCTAAGCTGTTAGGTATTTATTTTTGCCTTTGTTTTTCCATAGACCAACTGCAAGGCATTGCAGTGAGGCACATTGTCTTTTTATATACTTGTAATAGAAGAATGGACTGTGGTGGCTTAGTGGTTAAGATGCTGAACTTAATCACTGGAAAGTCATCAGGTCAGCAGTTTGAGACCCCAGTATTGCACAGTGGAGTGAGCTCCCGTCTTTGTCCCAGGTCCTGCCAGCCTAGCAGTTCGAAAGCAAGAAATTGCAAGTAGTTAAATGGGTGGGAAGGTAAACAGTGTTCAATGCATTCAGATGTTAAGTTGTTTATTGATTATTTATTTATTAATCAGATTTATTCATCGCCCTTCTCATAAAGTGACCCAGGGCGATTCACAATAAAAGCATCAACAGCAATTTAAAAATCTAAAAAGTTATTAGTCAAATGTTTAAAACTAGCTAAAACCAATTAAAACTAAAGATTAAAAATTTATATTAAAAAACAACTAAGGACAAGGGGCTCAGATAAGCCAATGGGTTGAGGACATTATACTGCCTGTCCCCCAAACCCATCCCGCCAGCCAAGTTTTCAATCCTTTCCTAAAGGACAGCAACTCTGCATACGTAATTCAACTGGTAGGAGGTTCCATAGGGCTGGAGCAGTCACAGAGAAGGCCTTCCTTCTAGTGCCAGAGATGTGCACCTCTCTGGCTTATAGCACCACAAGAGAGCCTCTCTGGTCCGCTCTGGTGGGACAGACAGATGTCCTTGGGGTGATGTGGTCTCTTAAGTATCCTGATCCACTACCATGTAGGGCTTTAAAGGTGATAACCAGCACCTTGAATTGCACCCGGAGGCAAACTGGGAGCCAATGCAGCTCTCTGAGCAGTGGTGAGGCACGAGCATAATGCACACACCCCATCACCACCTGAGCAGCTGCGTTCTGGACCAGCTGAAGCCTCCGGATGGTCACCAAGGGTAGCCCCATGTAGAGCGCATTACAGTAATCAAGTCTGGAGGTGACCAGAGCATGTGTGATCATGAGCAAAGAGTCCCGATCTAGGAGTGGTCGTAACTGGCAAATAACACGAGGTTGTGCAAAGTTATGCCTGCCACATGTCCACGGAAACATCTGTAGATGCAGACAGCGCTGGCTCTTTGGTTATAAACACAGATGACCACTGAACCCTAGAGTCGGATATGACTGGCTTTCAAGCAAGGGTGGCCTAACAGATGAAAGAAATTCTGGAATTAATGTGAAATACCTTTTAAGTTAAGGCAGGTTAAACACCCAACAGTACTGTTCTCCTATGATAGCTTCAATATTGTATTGTTTATACAAATGATACTTTAAAAGGCAATTTCTTGACATTCATGATCTACCTGATGAAGACTACAAAGAACACACATTTCACATTGACCAAATTGAAATTGTCACAAGTACAAATTAGCATTGAAAATCAGTCCATTTCCTTTTCCCACTCCACTTGTGTTGGAAAGGTGTATCATATATTTTCATCATGTCTTCGTGAAAACATCTTGTTTTTAAATTCCTACCAGATGTTGGATGTAATCATGAATGTTCTGTTTTTGAATGAGACTGCTCTAAACAATAATGTTACATTGCATTCAAACCAGTCTCTAAGATGCTCCACCTGTAAGACATGAAGTTATTTTCCCAATTATTTTACCTTGAACAATCAGTAGTAACAATCTGTATTATTTTTTTTTGGAATGGTAGCCGTGTTAGTCTGTGTTTCAGGCGTATCAGAAAACAAAAACATTGCAGCACTTTAAAGTAGGAATACCCAAACTACGGCCTGTGGGTCCAATTAGGCCAATGCATATCATTAATCAGGCCCGCAGTTAGAACCCGGGCACTCCTAGACATGCCCTCCACCTGCCCCCACCCGCCTGATGTCACAATACATCATGGTGGCAATGGCGGCAACACTTTCTCCCTGCTGTCCTGAACAGGCTCCACTTGTCCCGAGGGCAGCAAACGCCTTTGCCAAGGAGGATCACTGTCTTCTAAAAAAATTTCCCCATGTCCCTGCTTTGAAATCTGCAGTGTTAGATATCTCTTGGCATACAGTGATAACGTCAGCCTTAGTGCATGGCCCCGAGGAAGTCTGGGAGATGTAGCCATTGCTGTGTGGCAAGGGACCTCTCCTAACACTGAGGACTTCAAAGTGGGGACACAGTGAAATTTTTTTAGAAGGCAGCGATCCACCTTGGTAAAGACATCTGCTGCCCTGGGGACAAGCAGAGCCTGTTCAGGACAGCAGGGAGAAAGTGCGGCCACTGGTGCTGCCACCGCCACTGTGGATGACGCCAAAATGTTAAGCAACAGGAGCAACCTGCCTCTGCAGCTGCATGTTGGGGCAGGACTGGCTCTATCAAAAAAACAGTTTGGGCACCCACGATTTAAAGACTAAGTGCTACATTTTTAATGTGAGCGTTTGTGGATCAAGTCTGAAGAAGTGGACTTGATCCACAAAAGCTCACATTAAAAATATAGCAGTCTTTAAAGTGCTATAGTGTTTTTATTTTTGTTTCTTGATATAATCTGTATTTTTGTTTATCTTTAAGTGACTGATATGTTTTATCTTGTTTTGCATTTGTTAATTTCTTGGTCTTTATTCATTCACTTTAGTACTTCACTAGGTACCTTGTTAATCAGACAAATGTATAGCTTTCTGGAATAAATCCACATTTCAGATGCTTCTGTATTTATTATAGCAGTCTTTGTTAAAATCTGTGATTCTGTGCCATTCAGTAAAATTGAGAATAGTAGCACATCCTCAAAACTAATGTTTAGTTTATGTTCTATTACATTCTGTTCCGGGCCATATATGTTCTAACTTTATTGCATGATAGTGATCTCCCTGTTCATTTAAACTAAGATCCTTCTAAGTAACCTTTGCATATTATCTGAATTGTTAGTAATGCAGTACTGTCAGTATGTTTCATCTTATATCAAGTACAGAGGTACTGTACATCACTTAAAGAGCATAATGTGTTATACGGGACTGCTCTTTAAGCGTGTTTGCTCTTTAAGCAAAACACCATTGTAAGTGACCAAGTGTGATTTCTGGTGGTGGTGGTGATTACGAACCCCAATTTAGTTAAGCGAGTTTTTTGTTGGTTTTAGTTGTTTAGCGAGGCGGCCATCCAGAGAAATTCTGCTCTTTAAGCGAGTTAGTCTCTAAGTGAGGTGCTCTTTATTACTGTAATCCAAAAGTGGAGAAATAGCAGCAATATTTTAGAAAGTGTAACCTTCAATGGAGTAACAGCAGTAGATATACCTGTAGCAGGCCAGGGAGGAATAAATCCTACTCAAAATGGAGCTCAGAGGAGCTGTCTTAGTAACAACAGCAAACAAACTACTCAAAGGTAAAGAGCAGCTACTCCAGTTTTCCAGGTCTTTCTGAAGATTTAAACCATGTACTTGTCCCTTCCAGGATATTTTCTGAATCTTAATTGATAAGTGACAGTATTTCTCATGAGCCTTGTGACACTAATATTTGCTGGAATATAAGATGTGATTTTGCATGTAAGGGCTTGGCAGAGCTCAGACAAAATACACGAGAAATCCATAAGTTTTGTTATCTTCTTTTGGAATCCTGAATTGTGTTAAGCCACAAAAGATTCTGAAAATGAAAGAAATAGCCTCTTTTGTGTTTCTTTTCTATTTAACTTGGAAGTCCAATCTGTAATAGGCATGATTGAGGTAGGCAGCTTTCTTAGACCTTGTGTGGTTGAGGAGGAATTCTTCCAGGCTGCACACACAGAGGGCATGCCAGTAGGAAGAAAAGCAAAGCCCAACAGTCACACCTAATACATTCTGAAAAAGAATACATTTATGTTCCCTTCTCCTTGGTTTCTTTCCACTGCTTTACAAGGTTAGGTTCTGTTAGGGCTTTTGCTTTTTTGTACATATTGTTGATTAAATTTTTTTGAAATACAAAATTGATATTGTAATTATAGTGTGGTATTCTGTGTGCACTCAATCAGTGGAATGTGATTACAGTATTTGTTTACTAATCTGTTTTCTAATACAGTACAGTATTTGTATTCTATACCATTTTTCCTGACTCCTCCATCCCTCCAGTATTTCTGTTGTAAACATGCTAATGCAAATTCTGCAGTAGATGACTATACATTTTTGACATAATAATTATACTTACCACATTGTATCTTCCTGTGAAGTTCTGCACAGAGATGAGCAATAAAACGTTAACCAATTTTTCAGAACTGTTGCTTCCAAAATTTTAAGTTCCTGTTTATAAAACAACATATACTATAATCTTCTGTTTCATATACAGTAATACCTCGGATAACGCTAAGACTTGGTTCCACAAGTCTTGGTGTTATCCGATTTTTAGTGTTATCTAATGCATGTTAAAATCCGATGGGATGGATCGGATAACGTTAAAGCTCCATAGAGATACATTGTAACCGCACAGGCTTTAGCGGTTGTTATCTGATCCATCCCATAGTACCTTAACGTTATTCGATCCAATTCTCCTCCCCAGATTACTTAATGTTATGCGATTTTAGCGTTATCCGAGGTAAACGTTATCCGAGGTATTACTGTATGCTTTACTTGCATTCCATTTGATAGAGCATGAGCAACATTATTTATGTAACGATTCTGGATTTGAGAAGCTATTTGTGCTTAGAATTTTTCTTCAATGAAGAGAGCGAGACATTCATTCAGAGGTACCATAAGACTTGGGAGAATCAGAAAAACAAATGTCACAGATTTTAAGAGTATGATCTGAAACATAGATGCAGGAATTGAGGTAAAGAGAAAAAGAAAAAAATGTAAGTGAAAGAAATTTCAATAAATGGGGGAGTAAAAATGTAATATTTTTTTATAGAGTATGAAATTTATCTGCAAGTCCAAACCAGACATAAAACCCTAAACTGTGGATTGGACCAAGAAGTTTAGCTTCTGAGGTGATATGTTCCAATCTAAAAGTGAATCAACAATCTGCCCACTCCCTGCCCAATTATAATGGCATTATAAGCAATAGCAAAAAGGCAATTCATGAAGTTTATTGGGACAGTCTAAGGTCAAAGTTTAGGCCATATATATTTGCCAAAGCGATTGTTATATTTGAACAGGCAAAATAAAGTGGTCCATTTATATTTATAATAGTTTGGAACACTCCTGGAGTAAATATACGGGAAATGGCAAAATATGTATAGGTATGAGCTGTAGCACTATAGAGTGAAAAAAATTAAGGCAAAAATATTAAGGGCATGTGTTGGGTTTGAATTTTTAAAATTGCTTTTTTTTTTTTTGCTTTTAAAAGCAGCCTTCATACCTACATTCATTAAAACTTATATTCATTTCTCCCCAGAAAAATAATAGGTGAAATCTAGTATTTTCTTGAGTAGAATACAGTAATACCTCGCATAACAAATTTAATTCATTTTGCGAGGCTGCTCGCTATGCGAGTTTTTTGCTATGCGAGTCAGACTCACATAGTGAAAATTCCTGTGGGAAAACTCGCATAACAAGCTTTTTTAGGGGAAAAACTCGCATAGCGATTTTTTTAATGCAAGTTTTCTCCATAGAAACGCTCGTTATGTAAGTTTTCTATAGGGGAAGTCTGACTCACATAGCGAAAATTTTCGTTATGCGAGTCAGCTCGCTTTTTGAAAAACCCACTCGTTAAGTGAGTTTTTCACTAGGCGAGTTGCTCGCTAAGCAAGGTTTGACTGTAAGTTGTGATTCAATTGAATCAGTGGAAATTATAGAAGAGTTGACTCACCAAAATACCACTAATTAATTGGCTGTATTCTACTTGCAACTGCTGGATTTCAGCCTATGGTTGTTTATGGGTGTGTGAAAGTTTTATTTTGTGTATATGTGCTGATGTATTACAAGTTAATGGGCCAAATCTAAAGCTGTATAAATAGTGCTTTCCTATTCCCCTCTGCTGAGTGTATGTGTGTATGTCATACCTGCAGGCAGTATGCAGAGGCATCCTATAATAATGTGTATGATCTCCATTAGTCTCATGAAGTACTGAGCATGCCTTAGTAGAGGTTACTTATTTACTTAAGTTTGAGTAACATCTGCCCTGAGACAACTGGATGGAAGTATGAGAGATAACAGTACTTCCAGGTCTCCATTCTTTCCAACATCCTATGTTACTTTCCATAGTCTTGGATAAATTATACAGATCTATTACACCTGTGAAAATCTTTTGCATATTACACCGAAATTTTGAGCATATAATGCCTTGTGTGTTCCACATGTGTTGTATGTTTAATTTTAATGGAGTCTCTTATGTTTGCTTTAGGGTCGATCCGATTCCATATGACACGCCAAAACCAGCAGGCCATACGCGGTTTGTCTGCATTTCAGACACACACTCCAGAACAGATGGAATCCAGATGCCTTATGGAGACATCTTGCTTCACACTGGCGATTTCACTGAACTGGGGCTGCCTTCTGAGGTTAAGAAGTTTAATGACTGGTTAGGTAAGGAATTAACTGCATTTGTGTGACCCCAATTAACCTTTGCTATCCAAGTGTCACTTACAACCTCCTAATTGTGTTAGAGCTTTGAAGAGTGTTCACCCTGCAACCTTGTCATTTGTTATGTTCTCTGTGTAGTCAAAATATAATTCTGTTAATTAAGTGTAGATTTATATGTTTGGTTTTGCATGTTCAGTACCTGGTGTGTCTTCTGGCATCTGAGGATGTCCACTGTGAGATTCCTATTGTGCATTGCCTAAAAAATAGCGGAGTTTCTATGTGCAAAAGAGAAATAGGAAAACATACATACTTTTTTACTGACTTCATAGAGTATAAAATAGATCCTATATGAAAGTGTGTGATAATGTTTCAGATAAAAGACTACGTCTTGATGACTGATGGATCATCTTCTGGTTCATCCAGTTTCTAAGGAGCCTGGCACCTGTTGTGGGACTAAAGTGTGTCTATATGACACATTGATTTTAGACAGCTACTCGTAGGTTGAAACAATGGTTCTGCAAGCAAAGGGATGCTGCTGTTATTAGGCATCCTTCAGTGAGAAATTTTGAAGCCAGTGGCATATGGCTAGAAGATTAGTTGTAAAAGGAAGAATAAAAGAGGAAGAAAATGAAGGTGTCAAGATGACCCTAAAGAATGACCTGGCTGAAACTGCATTGATGTCTTAAACTGTGGCTCTGACATTGCACTTTTATCCCTTATGTCTTTAGAGATCTCCTGGCATCATTAAATCTCACTGGATTCTGTTGCAAGGCCTGGGGGAGATAAGAGAAGTAAAATTTTGGTTCTTTTTCTTAAAAGTTGAAAAAGAAGCAATAGCTGCTCTTTCCCAATCTGGCCTTTCATTATCCCTTTCCTATTTCTGTCTCCACTGGCCATTACCAATTTCTGCGCCATTCATATTCAACTTCTTCCATTTATTTTGTCTTGTTGACATTGTTTCTCTTACTCTTGCCTTTGAAGGCCAAGGTTTGAGTGCTAGTAGTGTCTGTTTTATATAAAGGGAACATTCAAACATATAAAATTCTAATTTACAAACAAATACATACCGCATTTATTTCAGCTTTCATTTTGCAACTTTTTTAAAGGACAGAATTTCCTATACTATCTCTCTTGTGTAGTGGGGAGATTTAAGGGATTAGAATAGATGAGTGCTGGTGAAATATTCATGACTTTAATTTAGAAATGTCTTGCACTAGTGGAGAAGCACTTTCACTTCTGCATACCAGTCCAGTGAATTCCCCTGGTTTCCCTGTTCTCTGGCTATGGTTTATATGTGTGCATAAGCTTCAAGATTGAATTGGACAAATTCTATAAATTCTCCTCCAAAGTGAAATCTATTCACTTTTGAAAATCCTTCTTTTACGTTCCAGCTGTATTCAAAATTTCTTTATACCATTCAAGTTGAAAGTCAAATCTTACCTTTCCAATTTTTGCTATAATTAGTCTATTTGCAGTTACTAAGATTATAATTCGTTCATTTTTTTTGCTATTTCAGATTCACAGCTGAATAATAATTTATTTGGAGAACAAATAAAACCTCATTCATTTCATTAAAAACAATTCTCAATATTTTCTGAATCACCTCATATTTCCACCATTCTTCTTTTGTGTCCCGATCAAACCCTGGACTGCCAAATTGAAGCCACTTTCTTGGCTTTGTTGTTTGCCAAACTTAAGTCTTCATGGGTACATGTTTCTGTCATTCGGCAGACCAGTAAATGAGCCAGATTCTGTATCGCTACATACACACAGTGTGTTGTTGTCTGCCAGCAGCCCCAGCTTGAGCATGTTGGACTTGTATTTAGGGCGGGGGCTCCCAACCTAAGGCCTGCGGGCTGTATCTGGCCAGTGGCACCAATTCATGTGCCCCCCCACCCCTCTAAGGCATTTGAGAAATAAAATGGCCACCCATTTGAAGCTGTTGGGACAAAATGGCCACCCCCTCATCATGCAGGCAGGGCAAAATGGCTGACCAGCCCTCAAAGCTGACTGAGAGAGTATGCCCAGCTCCCAGCTTGAAAAAGGTTGGGAACCCCTGATTTAGGGACACCCAACCTTTAGCTTATTCAGGGTCCTTTAAGTGAAATAGGGGAGATTAAGTTCCTCACTTTTAATGTTGTTCCTTGTCCAGTGAGCTCCCTCCTCCATCTTCTAACGGATTGCTGGTGGGGCTCTCTAATCATTCCATCTGCTAGAGAGGTGTGTCTCTCTAGCACCAAAAAGAGGGCCTTCTCAATGTCTGCTCTGGCCCTATGGAACCTCCTGCCAATGTTACATCTCCAGACGTAGTTGTTGCCCTTCAGGAAAGGCCTAAAAACCTGGCTGGCAAAGCAGGTGTGGGACATCAGTGCCCCTGCCTGCTGGCTGATATAGCAAGAACGCTCTCGCTCTCTTTTAATCTTGTAGGGATTGGAGTAACTTTTGATAGTAGTTTTAATGGGGTTTTTATGTTTTAAAGTTTTAAAATTGTGATATTGGTTTTATTCTCTGTGTCCCACCCAGAATCTTCTGAGTCTTCTGAGTTGGGCAGCAAAATAAATAAATAAATAAATAAATAAATAAATTTGGTTTTGCTCTTGCGTACCATCAAGAATATTTGTACTTGCCATAAAGCTCTCCCTGGATCTGAGCCAGTGGACTTGAGGCTCATATCCATTCAGAGGATGTTGAGGGTCATTCTCTTGTTTATTTCTCTCAATGTCCACTGCTACTTCTCTCCTATCTTAGGTGGAGCGATACCAACAAGAGAGTATATTTTCTCGACTGGTGTAGGTTTGAGACATCCTGTCACTATTCACATTGCTTCATTAACAGAAATGTCAACTTTTGCATGTGTGGATGTGCTCCATACTGGAGCAGCATACTCTGCTGCAGAGATGCTCAGTGCCAAAGCTGATGTATGCAGCATGGATGGTTGAGTACCCCATTTATAGTTTGTGATTTTCCGGATGATATTGTTCCTGGTACAGTACTAACTTTGGCTTTGGTATTCAGGCAGTGCTGCTTAAAATAGAGTGTCGTGTCAAGTGTCACACCGAGGTATTTTGGTGCTGAACAATGTTGCAATCTAGTCCCTTCCCACATAACATCTAACTCAACCCTTGCCTCTCAGTTTCAAAGGTGGAAAGCACATTTCCAGTAGAATTATAGTTCCATTGAGCTCTTTGCTATGTATTTTTTGTGTTAAGTGGATCAAATGGGCGATAACCCACATAATGAAAAGAAAATGTTCATTATATGGGTTTTTTGTTAGCCGGGGTATACCCCGCTTAATGAAAACCCTGTATAACATTTAAAAAATCATTATGCGGGGTATTGCGGCTGCCGCACGAATGCTTCGCTGTATGAAATTTTCGTTACATGAAGCATTCGTTATGCAGGGTTCCACTGTAAGTATCAAACTCTTGATTACATCTCCAACATATTCCAGAATATTTTAAATTATAATAATTCATTTTTACTGGTGTTAAGTGCTAACTCCATATTGTTTTATAACAATTCTTTTTAATCTTTACAGACATATTCTTTGAAATTCTTTTCTTTTGTAAACTTTTCCATTTCTCTTCAGTTCTTTCCCTATCTAAATGCATTTCCTAAGTTATTCTCAAACTCAGCTGCTTACACTCTGCATCTACTAATATTCTATAATGATTACTTGTTAATGTTCACTTTTATTTTCCCCCGGCCATTTCCCTCTTCCCTATTAGTTTGTTTGTTTGTTTTTGTGATTTATATTGCCACCCAACCCAAAAGACTCTGGGCAGCACACAAAGAATAAAAACCAGTATCACAGTTAAAAACTCTAAAACCTATAAAACCCTCATTAAAAATGACCATCAAAAATTACCCCAACTCTTACCAATTAAAAGAGAGACAACGTTCTTCCTAGATCAACCAGCAGGCGGGGGGGGGGGTCACCACATCACGTTATACCATAGATCCATTGTTCAGTCTAATAAACATTTCCTTTTCTAAATTGGAAATTTTCCAAAGTCCACGCAGGAAAATTGATGAGTTAAATATTTTCTTCTATTAACTCCACATTTGGAACATGCTTTTCAACAAGGAATTATTTACATCTTTTATAATCTTTTTAACACCTTTAAAAAGATTTTGTGACTTTTTTTCAGCTTCATGGAATTCTATACTGTCCTATTTTCTCATTTGAGTTCATTATAATATTAATATTTCTCATTTGATTAGCAGCATAATACCTAATATTGGGAATACGTAACTCCCTTCTTTTGTGGTAAATACCATTTTTTTTGTTTATTCTTTGCCTTTTACCACCATTGCAAAAAATAAATAATGTATTGTAGTCTGCTCATCTCTTAACTCTACATCTGTTACCATTATTTCGAAACATTGAAAACAAAAACTACTCTTGGGTGTAATCTTCATTTTACATACTTTACTTCTCCCAAACACTGATAACTCTAATCTTGTATAACTTTTTATTTCTTTCCTTCACCTACATTTTCTGTTTATTAAAATTGGCTTTCTTTGGCTCTTGCATATTCTTTGCAGTAATTATTCTTAAATACTTAAAACTTGAATTTATTTTAATATCAAAAATTTCTTTTATCTTAGCTTTCTGTTCCGTATCACAGTTAAATCACATTGTTTCCAATTTATCTGTAATCATATTATCTTTTTTAAAAATTTCAAGTGCTCTTTTATATTCCCCATAGCTTTAGTGGCTCTTCAGTAGTTAACAAGGTATCATCTGCAAACAAATTAACAAGTATTTTTTAATTTTAAAAATTTGGGGGTTTTCTTTTAAAAAGTCTTGGATTTTTATTCACTGAGGGTATGAGTTCCTTAAAGAGCAACATTTTACTCAGCAAAAATTATTTCTTCATAGCAGATCAAAATTTCTCCTCTGTCTCTTTAATCATTCAAGTATCTTTTACAAACTCTGCATCTTTTTGTATCTTATTTTTTCATCTCTTTTGTTTAGTTACTATTGTTTCCTTAAGCTTATTTCTTCTCCTTCAATGATTAATTTTTATTATTAGTTTTTCATGAAACTTGTCTGGATTTGTACACTGTATGACCTTTGTGGTCACTTAGCGATTACACACGCCTGCTGAGGTAATTTATTCACTTTGTTTTGGTGTGAACATATCCCAAGGGTCTTGTAACTGCTGTAATCGCTTGACCTCTGTGACTGTTAAATGCTTTAAACACAGTTATTTTAAATTTATAATTGTTTTCATTAAGAATCCCTTATAGAAGTGTTACTGACCTTGCAGTAAACGCAGCAGTACAGGATAGGAAAAGAATTAAAATTCTGTGTGCTGGTTGCTAATTCTTTTCATGTATGTTTTGTAAATGTCATGTCAGAAAGTGTATTCCTATCCTTTGTGTTCTGCTATACATAAAGTTGCTGTATTTTTACCATAAGGCAAAATCTCTTCATATGCAGTGTACATGGAAGCAATTAAAACCTGGCAAGTAGAAAATATGAATGTGAAAATTAAGGATGGTTAATTAAAATGAATTTAGAGACTGGCTTTCTATGCAGTTATCTTTATGACATACAGTCAGTGGTTGGCAGCAACAGGTTTGCAACCCCCAACCCCCAGTAGGGGGGTGGTAGCAAAATTGGGTGGCCTTCGGGCAGGGGGTGGCAAAATTCGGTGGCCCTTTGGCGGGAGAGTAGTGAAATTGGGTTGCCACTCCCTGCCCTGCCTAGACTAACACAGCTACCATTTAAAAAGTTTTATTCTGTGCAAGCATATCAGAGAGTAAACAAAACAAAAAGACAAAAATGTTGTGGCACCTTAAAGACTAACTGCTGTATTTTAATGTGAGCTTTTGTGGATCAAGTCCACTGTCATTTTGGCTATAAACAGAGATGAGCACTGAACCTAGAGTTGATAATGACTGGCTTTTGAGCAAGGGCAACCTTTACCTTATAACAGAAGATCCCTGTTCGGTATTCATATTTGACATCAGGTTTTGTCCCTGCAAGTGGTTCAAGGTCTCCCTTGCTCAAAAGCCAGTCATATCCGACTCTATGGTGCAGTGCTTATCTCAATTTACTGCCAAAGAGCCAGTGCTGCCTGTGTTTGTAGATGTGTACATGGCCATATGGCAGGCATGACTGGATTGCTCACAACATAGGCTCCGCCCACGATGTAGGCTCTGCCCATAGTGTGGTAGCAATTTTTTTTGCTTCCCATCACCGCATACAGTGGTACCTCATACAACGATTGTAATTTGTTCCACGGGACTCGTTGTACGAAACAATTGCTATATGATACATGCATTCTATAGTGATTTTCCCTATGGGATGCATTGTACAACGAATTTTTTTTTGCTAAGTGGTTTTTCCCATTGAAAAATTGTTATGTGGGACACCATTCCCACCCCCCAAAACCTAATTGTTATGCGATTTCGTTCAATATGGGGCAATTGTTGTATGAGGTTCCACTGTATATGAACAGAATTTTCAGCAAAAAGTGAATGACTTCTGCTGATATTGTTTAAATCAAAAGTTTCTAAATGTTGTTATATTACAAATTGTTGTTTTACTTCACTGCCAAAAAATTGTTTTGCAAACAATTATTATATCATTTGCTATTTTTTCACTGGTAACATCATTATATCTTTTTTTAACCTGAAGCTTGAGATGAATCTTTTTAAAATGGTCTAAATCTCTTTAGTTGAATATTGACCTCCCATTCTGGTTTAAGTCCAAATACACTGATAAAAATAAAGGATAGATTTGGTCCAAAAGCATATTTTAATCAGTGGATTAATTAGTTATTTACAAAAGTAAGAATCAAATGAAGACAGTTCCTGTGGGTTTGTTGATCCACATGACTTACAGGATTAGAAAACAAAAGTGTCTAACTTAACCTTTTGACTGATCAAGAGTGCATGATAATGGCTGGAGGACAGAGATAGTGTCACACTTCACTTTGGGAAATGGCCAGTTGTAATAGAAATATACATTTTAGCTCACTTGAAAGTCTGAAGGTCTGTCTCTATGAGGCCACAGGAGGGTTTCTTGATTTCACATACTGTATGTCCTTTACAAGTACAACTGGAGGCCCAAGGTTGAAAAACCTTGTCCTAGAGGAAATAGGCTAGATCTCCAGGTGTTCTTTGACTTCAAATCCTAGAAGTCCAGGATCTCCTCAAGGGCACAGGTTTCCCATTCCTGAGCTAAATCTTAATAATTTTCCTACCCCTTAACTAAACCGTAATATTATCTTAATAATTTATTTCTTGGTTTATTCAGATTTTTATTGCTGCCCACTCACCGAGGCAACTCAAGGTGGCTTACAGTCAAAACCGCAACAGTCCAGTAACAATCATAAAACACAGCCTCACAAAACAACCAAAGCAGAACACAGACTAACTTCCCTCTGGTGGTTGGTGATCAGTATGTTCATATCTCATTTGGATTTTTGTAGCAATAGGTTATTTGTTGCAGGCTTGGTGAGCTTGTCATGACTTCACCAGAGCCTCTTTGGCCAGATTGTTTCATTGTGATCCAGGATGGCCTTTAGGGCTGCTGTAGCAGTCCTGTGGCACAAGGCCATGCCATACTTCACCCATTCTTAGCAATTGCTTACTTTAACCTGTCACTGCCTCTCATGATATGAATGCTGGTTTGGACTTTGTTCAGAATTCATTTCCTTAAATTCTCTCATGTCTCTAGCTTCCAAGTAACTAACAATGAAATGAAGAGAAAAGGGCTTATTGGGAAACACAATATTTTTCATATCATACATTTTTTGCAACTACATGGTGGAGTCGATTGTTTTAAAGTAGCATAAAAAAGTTTCCAAGAAATCAAACAACAAAATATTTATTTTCTAATGAAAACATTTTAAAATAAAACATAAAATAAAACATTGCAACATATGATCAATTGTTATAAATAGCAAGCAGGGCCTCACAAATTGCTTTGAATCTCCTCAGTATAGCCTATTGTCACTAGAAGAGTGTAGATAGAACATCATTTACTTTCCCTTTTTTTTCTTATTTATCGTGCTATAGTTTACAATGTAATATGCAGCATCTAGATCATGGGTTCTCAACATTTTCGTGCCACAGGCGGAACTACTCACCCTCAGACAGCTTGAGTGAGCTGGACATCTGGTTACCCCCATCATAAACATTGCCGTAAACTGCTGCAGCACATTTGTGCATGCACTGGCACGTTATGGGTGTTGTAAATCCTTCCACTTCTGGGATTGCTGCTGCGGGCTGGATGATTTGCTGTCATGGGCTGGGTCAGGCCTGTGGGCTGTGGTTGTGAACCCCTGATCTAGATAAACTCATGTATTTATACATATGCTATAAAACATATATATTGTTACTAGAGGTTCTATGGAGGTATACCAAGAAAGTGTTTGGGCTCGTGGAGAAAGCAATTTAGATTTTAACATTATGTCTGGTGTTCAGAGATTCGATTCCACCCCACCCACCCCACCCCATCCCATCATAAAGATTAGTAGGCTGTGTAATTTAATTTAACATTGGTTGATATTCCCCCATCTATTACAAAGACCTTTTATTTTATGGTATACAAATCTATATGGCCACATTAGGTGACATACACTATTTAGGGTTCTGTCATAATTCTCATCCTCTTCCTTGAATTTTGCTGTAATTGTTAGTGAATAAGCATTATCATAGAATGCGTTAAGTATATGCTTGCTCAATGCAGTATTTCTTAGTCTTCTCTTTTATGATATAAAATGTATCCGTGTTTCCAAAAACCAATATGCAACAACTTATGTTAATGCAAGTCTGGCAGAGCTTGACCTTAATGCAATTTCCTTTACAGTAATACCTCGGATAACGTTTACCTTGGATAACGCTAAAATCGCATAACGTTAAGTAATCTGGGGAGGAGAATTGGATTGAATAACGTTAAGGTCCTATGGAATGGATCGGATAACAACCGCTAAAGCCTGTGCGGTTACAATGTATCTCTATGGAGCTTTAACGTTATCCGATCCATCCCATAGGATTTTAACATGCATCGGATAACACTAAAAATCGGATAACACCAAGACTTGTGGAACCAAGTCTTAGCGTTATCCGAGGTATTACTGTACTAGGGGGTTAATCAAGATTCCTAGAATTATTGTCTTTATTACAAGAAAATTGGGCAGATTTCTGAGCCACACTTTCCATTGGTTATTAATGTTAGTTTCAAATTTCTGATTAGTCCTAGAGATCTAAAATTTCTGGAAATTTTGAAGCCATAGGACATCCCCCCCCCCCAAAAAAAAGCATCATTAGCACTTTTTTTAACATTGAAAGTCACTGTTACTTTAGGAACATAAAATATGACTATCTACAGTTAAATTTGACATAAAATTATCACAATTGGTATATTAAAATAGTGCATTCAAACAATTACAAATGGAATTTACTTTTTTAAAAAATTGTAATTATAATGAATGGAGTAATAATACTGTATGGTAGGGGTTCCTAACCTATGGTCCATGGGTCAGACCCATTATAAACACGGAAGCTTCTGGGGGGAGGGGCTCTGGGGGGGGCATGGTCCAACTGGCTGGGGTGTGTGGTCAGCACCATGGCATAAAAAGGCTGGGAACCCCTGCTGTATGGACTCTTTGGTTTTGAAAGTTAATGTTGAGCAGACAAAATAACAATTTTTAAAAAACCAGCAGAAACCATCAACATTAATAACAAAGAAAATTATTTTTATTTCCTCTCCACAGTATCAAATGGACATAAAGCACTAATTCCCATAAAAAGAATTTTTTGGGGGAGTGTGTGGCAAGGATGCAATGAATAGGCATGAAATTTAATCAGACTCATTTTCTGAGCTATAGTTATCAGCATCAGTTTCAGTCTCTGTTTTTGCATTTGTTTTGTTAGGTTTTCCATCAACAGTTATTATGGACTTCTAAAAACTGAAGGTTTACCTGGATTGAACCAAGCTTCTCTATCCTTTCAAATGTCAGTTTATTCTTTGATTTGATGTGTTTCCAAACATAGGCCAGATTCTTTCATGTGCTGAAGATGGAGGAATCTGAAGAAGGCAAGAAGTAAGATGAGTCAGAGGCTGTGTTGTGCAAAGACCTTGACACTATGTTGTAGGAGGCATATGTTTGGCAGAATTCCAGACTGCATTCGTGGACCAAATCTCTGAAGATGTTCAATATTCTGCACCATTTGAAAATATCTTCCCAACATCAAATCTTAAATGTGATGCTTGTTTTGTAATCCAGTCAAATGCAGGAACATTGTCTCTACAATACCATCTAGCCATCTCATTTTGGGCCGCCCCTTCTTCTTTTGCCCTCCATCCTTCCCAGCATCAAGGCTTTCTCAAGCGAATCCTCTCTTCTCATTTGATGTCCAAAGTACTTTAGCTTCATCTTCACTATTTGACCTTCTAGGGAGCAGTCAGGGTTGATTTCTTCTAAGATTGACCTATTTGTTCTCCTCGCTGTCCAAGGGACTCTCAAAAATCCTCCAACACCACATTTTCAAAGGCATCTATTCTTCTGCACTCAGCTTTCCTAATGGTCCAGCTCTCACAACCATACATTGCAACAGGGAATACCATTGCTTTATACAAATTTTTGTTTGCAATGTGATGTCTCTACTTTTCACCATGTTCCCCAGGTTTCTCACTGCTTGCCTCCCAAGAATCAGTCACCTTTTTTATTTCATGGCTGCAATCACCATCTGCAGTGAGCTTTGATCCTAAGAAAGTAAAATCTGTCACTGCTTCTACTTCTTCCCCATCTATTTTCCAGGGACTGTTGCCATTATCTTGGTTTTCTTGATATTGAGTCTCAAGCCAGCTTTTGCACTTTCTTCTTTCAACCTAATCAGGAGCTTTTTAAAGTCATCCTCACTTTCTGCCATTAGGGTGGTATCATCTGCATATCTCAAATTGTTGATGTTTCTCCTAGCAATTTTGATCCCAAATTGTGATTCCTCCATCCCTGCATTGCGCATTATGTGCTCTGTGTATAAGTTGAATAAGCAGGGTGACAAAATGCAGCCTTGTCTTACTCTTTTTCCTATTCCAAATCACTATGTCCTTCCGTATTCTGTCCTAACTGTTGCTTCTTGATTCATGTACAGATTTCTTATGAACTATATAAGGTGCTCTGGTATTCCAGTCTCTTTAATTACTTGCCACATTTTGTTGTGGTCCACACAGTCAAAGGCCTTAGTGTAATCAATGAAACAGAAGTAGACTTGTTTCTGATATTCCTTTGTTTTTTCCATGATCCAACGTATGTTGGCAATGAGGTCTCTAGTCCCCCTGCCTCTTCTGAACCCCACCTGCACTTCTGGTAATTCTCTCTCCAAGTGCTGCTGCAGTCTGTCCTGTATTTTCTTGAGCATCACCTTGCTAGTGTGTGGAATGAGTGCAATTGTTCGATAATTTGAACGTTCTTTGGCATTACCCTTTTTGGGGATTGGAACATATACTGATCCTTTCCAATCCTGTGGCCATTGTGTTTTCCAAATCTGCTGGCATATAGAATGCAATACTTTGATTCCATCATCTTTTAGGACTTTGAAAAGTTCAACCTGGATACCATCATCTCCACTGGCTTTGTTGTTTGCAGTGCTTTTTAAGGCCTTTCTGACTTTACTCTCCAGGATGTCTGGCTCAAGTTCAATTTCCTCATTATTGTTATTATCAGGAGTGTTGAGGTCCTTTTTGTAGAGTTACTCTTTGTACTCTTTCCATCTTTTCTTAATCTCTTCTGCATCAGCTAACTCCTTGCCGTCTTTGTCCCTTATCATGGTCATTTTTGCTTTAAACGTTCCCTTGATTTCCCCAATTTTTTTTTGGAAAGATCTCTAGTCCTACCTCTTGTGTTGTTTTCTTCTATTTCTTTGCACTGTTCATTCAAGTAGGTTTCCTTATCTCTCCTTAAAGTGATTTTCCCTTAAAACAGCATTGAAAACCAATATTTCCATTTTGGAAGTTAGGGGGGGGGGGAAACAAGCAAACCCCAACCCACATATTTTTTCCGTTGAAAACTCTTTCTAAAGTGGTGAAAACATAGCAAAAAAAAAATAATCAAAAATGCACTTTTGAACAGATAAAAACAGATACTTTGGCTTTTTTTCTGAGCTCTAGAATTTATTAGTAAGTTTCACTCTTTGTCTGAAGAAGTGGACTTGATCCACGAAAGCTAACAATAAAATATAGCACAATAAAGTGCTACAGTGTTTTTTATTTTATTTTGTTTATTTTATTTTCAATTGGTTAAGATGCTGAACTCAACGACTAGAAGGTCGGAGTTCAATTCCCGAATAGTGCACGACATATTGAGGTTTTATCTCTCTCTCAGCTCCTGCCAATCTATTAGTTCGAAAGCAAGAAATTGCAAGTACCATATATACTGCAAGTACCGTATAAGCTGATTTTTTTCATGACCAAAAATGTGCTGAAAAAGCAGAGTCTGCTTATACTCGAGTAATCTCGAGTAATCTCGAGTATTTGGTATTTACATTGATTACTTTTGATATTTATATGTTGTATTTATGAACTCGCTGTTTTTCTTTGTATGTAAACCGCTCTGAGTCGGCGCAACTGAGTAGGGCGGTATAAAAATTGGAAAAATAAATAAATAAATAAATATAATCTACTCTATTTACCTGGCTGTGTGAGAGAGCAGCACTTCCTGTCTGTGTCAGGAACCACTTGCTGTCCTGGTCAGGAAGTGTTGGATCTGGATCATTTTTTTTCCTGCCAGCGACAGGCTTTCATGTAGAAATGCTTATTGAAAGTCAGTAGCAGTTGCTGCATTTTATAATTGGGTCAGTCTATTTTCCTGGTTTCTTAGGTCAAAATTAGGTACCTCAGCTTATACTCAAGTATATGTGGTAGATAAATAGAGGCCACTTCGGTGAAAAGGTAAACTGTGTTCCGTGATCTCGGGAACATCTGCAGACGTAGGACAGCGCTGGGTTTTTGGCTGTAAACAGAGATGAGCACTGAACCCTAGAGTTGAATATGCCTGGCTTTTGAGCAAGGGTGACCTTTGCCTTCCTTCCTTCCTTCCAGTGCTTTGAGACTTGGTAAAGAGGAGAGAACAGAAGAAATGGACCTACTCACATGCAAAAATGAAACTAAAACCTTTTTCTTCCCTTGTGACAATAGCAGCAGTGGTGGGATGTCAAAAATTTTACTACCCCACCATGACATCATCACAGTGTGGGCAGAGCTAACATCATGATATCGTGAGCGGGGCCAAATAAAAAATAAAAAATAATTTAAAAAATAAGCACGCACACACCCCTCAACCCACCCACAACACAAACCCATAAAATAAATAAATACATACATTAAAATACACCCACCCACCCCAAACACAAATCAACCAGAGCTTTTAAACCAGAGCTTAAAGCTTATTCTGGCTAATCTTTCTCATACTAGGTCAGATGGAAGGAACTACAGAATGAACTCACCACAAGATGGCTTCATTTTGGCACTTTTCAACAGTTAAAGAAGTTAAGTACTAAGTCTTTGCCTGACCAGTTCTCTAGGATAATATGCCTTAATGTAAATGTAAAACAGCTGTACCTCCTTAAGTGTTCTCCAATTGGAACAGCACTTGGAACAGTACAGGTGTAGCTTATTGATGAGGTAACTCCAATACTTTGCTTAAAACCCCGAAGCCAGGCCGCCAGGCCTTTTTAGCAACTGTGGTAGTACGTCAATATAGGTAAAGGTATTAAGTACACATTAAAATACACACAGACACACCACATCCAAAGGTGAGTCACTTACCCTGGGGAGCAGGCTATAGGGAGCTTCATGCTGGCAGCTTCTCTTCCTCCTCCCCGCTTGGGAGGACAGCAAGGAGGCCGTGCATACGCGCCAAGCCCTGTAGGCATGCATGCACACCAAGTGCTTGGCGTGCATGCACAGTGGAGGAACCAGTGAAAAGGTAAACCCCGAAGGTGGTTTCCACCCAAAAGCTGCTACCGGTTCTCTGGGACACTGGGGAAAAATACTACCGTTTCTGATGATCTGGTGAGAACCTATTACATCCCATTTGGGGTGGGTGGGTAATTTATTTGTGTTTTGGGTGGGTGGTTGTATTTTTATTTAATTTTTATTTTATTTATTTCTTTATTTAAGTTATTTACGGGTTTGTGTTGTAGCTGTCTGGGTGGGTGGGTAGGATGAGGTGTGTGTGTGTGTGTGTGTGTGTGTGTGTGTGTGTGTGTGTTTATTTTTATTTTATTTATTTATTTTTATTTTTGCCCCCATCCATGACGTCATGACGTCAGCTCCGCCCATGACGTCATGACATTGGCCACGCCCATGACGTCCATGACGTCATGGCGTGGTAGTAGAATTTTTGTCATCCCATCACTGAATATATCCCACATGATCAATACAAGAACCTAACCAAGAGGGTGAGATTTGCTAATTTAAGAAAATCCTGATGTCCTAAGCAGAATCAAACTTCAGATTTGGATCCAGCACACTTGATTTAGTGTAGGATACATGGATTAGACCAAGTAGCAGACAGTTTTTTTTGTAATGCAGTGTAATGTGTAACAAGTTAATTTTTTTAAAAAAAATACAGTATCCTGATTCTTACAAATGTATATTTTAATCTTTGTCATAAGAAACACAGACATTTGGATTATATTCCCAGATTTGATGAACATGTTGTTTATTTTTAAATAGTTGAATAATGGAAAACAAGTTGAAGCAGTTTAGGGGGGGAGGGTAATCTGAACAGGGGTGAGTAATAAGAGCATGATTATATGCTGAAGAGAATGACAGACATATTAAATGCACTTTTAGTAGACATGTTAAATGTATGTTTGGGACTGGTTCTGATCTACAAAAGCCTGCAATATTTGAGGCCACAATACTTCAGTATTTGCTGCCATTATTGAAAACACTGATGTACATTAGCAATACTGATGGTGGAACTCATTTTCATGCAAAGTTCTGTCTTTGTTGTACTTAATCACCTCAGGTATCTGGTAGCCAGAAGATATGAATGATACATTTAATAATAGATAAATAAATAAACAAACTATCTACATATTTAAGATGTAGTCTTAAAACAAATGCAGATTACATCAGTGATGGGGGGGAGTTGATGCTATTTGCATTTTTGAAAGCTTTTTTGAGAATATAAAGATAGATATAATGAATAGCCATGTTTAGAAGCCTTAGTATTTTTTCTGGTAAGAATCATGCTGAGTTGCATAGATAGGTGGTGGATGCATTGAGAATGTGATCTGTTAAGCAAACCTGGACAAAAATGTTCACTCATAATACTGTGTTTTATTTCACAGTAAAGTGTGGTTGTGACCCATTGCTTGAGGGCAGTAAAACACTTCCACTGCAAACAATAAGTTTTATTTTCACATATGTCTGAAAAACAGCTCTTTTTTTTCAAAAGTAGATGGGCCCCACATTTATCCATACACCTCGACACCTGTTGGTGTAAAAGAGGAAGCAAAGAAGACTATTGGCAGAATTTGTTGTTGTTCAGTCGCACAGTCAAGTCCGACCCTTTGTGACCCCATGGATCACCGCACACCAGGTTCCTCTGTCATCTGGCATCCTCCGTAGCCTGCCCAGATCTACACTCATTGTGCCTGCAATGTCATCTAGCCACCTCATCCTCTGCCATTGTATTGTTCGACTTATATGCCGCCCCACTCCCCTTCTCCTTTTGCCTTTGATCTTCCCAGCATCAGGGCTTTCTCCAGTGAGTCCTCTCTTCTCGTTTGGTGGCCAAATGCTTGAGCTTCAGCTCAATTTGTCCTTCTTTGTCCTTCTAAGGAGCAATCAGGGGTGATTTCCTTCAGGACTGATTTGAGCTTGCAGTTCAGGGGACTCTCAAGAGTCTCCTCCAGCACCACAGTTCAAAGGCATCTATTCTTCTGCACTCAGCCTTCCTTATGGTCCAGCTCTCACAGCCATACATTACTACTGAGAAGACCATTGCTTTGATTATCTGGACTTTGGTTGGCAGAAGTTTACATCCAAGTTAAAGATGTCTCAGAATCTCCAGTTTTGTGAGTTTTTTAACAGAATAATCAGGCTTCTTATATGAAAGATCTATTGCTCTGTCTCTTGAGGGACACACTAAATCTTCTTTCTGTCTAGACTTCCACAGTAGACTGTCTGGTGTGGGTAAATTAAAATATGTTTGTTGAAATTTTGCTTTGGCTATTGAATGTAAGAATTATTTACCTGGTGTATAAATTAATGCTAAATAATTCTTGGGAAGCATTGGCGTGGGCTTTTCAATAAAATATTGCTACCTTCCTTTTCTCCCTTTTTTGGCTTAGAATTGGGAATAGCAATAAATAGCAGAGAACATCTAGTAACAGGAATGCACGGTTTGGGGAGACCTTACTTTGATAAATAGCTGCTTTACCTAGTCCTTTAAATGATTTCCAGAATCTGTCTGACAAATGAACTAGGGAAGACATACCATTACAGCTTTATTAGAAGCAGAGAGCTGTTAATAAACAAGTGCTTCTGTAGGGCTGGTGTATGAAGAGTGATGGCAGCCTTTGAGATGAAGGTGGTGAAATCTTTTTAGTGGAGAATATAAATAAGATGCAAATTGTTACCACTTCTTAAGTAACTGAAGTGAGAATTATGTTAACTTTCCTTGTTAATTACCAGTTCTGTTGAATTGTGTTTGTTTTTCTGTGTCATGGTGCTTGAAATCTGTAGACAACACCTTGTAACTGAAGTGTATTTATTTTAACAGAACAATAAATCCCAAGGCTTAAAAAGCTGATTGATAGAAAAATAAGTAATACAGTAATACCCCAGATAACGTTATGACTTGGTTCCACAAGTCATGACGTTATCCGATTTTTAGCGTTGTCTGATGCATGCATCGAACAATGCTTAAAAAAAAAGCCCTGACTTCAGGGACAAACCGCTTTAAAGGCAGGCAGGGAAAGAAAGAGACCCGATCGGGTCGCTTTCTTTTCCTCCCTGCCTTTAAAGCCACCCCCACCCGCAGCAGACTCTGCGACTGCAGTAGAGTGGCTATTGCAGTTGCAGAGACTGCTTGTGTCTCTTTCCCTCCCTGTATTTAAACTACAGGGAGGGGGAAAGAGAGATCCCAGTGCACAATTGAGACCCAATCACGTCTCTCTCTTTCCCCCTCCCTGTAGTTTAAATATAGGGAGGGAAAGAGACAGAACCACCCCACACCCGCAGACCATTGCCTCAGATAACGCTAAGAATCATTATCCAGAATCGTTATCCAATGCAAGTTTTTTGGGTTATAGTGGGCCTCTTCATTCGCCCAGTAGGAGTCAGATCATGATTCCCAGTAGCCATCCATTTGTTCCACTCTTCTCTCATAAAGACTAAATGGTTTGTTGATTGAAACACCGAGAGGTTACAACTGGCTGGTAAGACCCCCAGGAATTACAGCTAGATGAGTCTTCACCTCTTTAAATCTCTTTTTTTGTTGTTTCACTAATATGTGCTCTGAACTGGTCAAGCACTAATAAAGCAGGTTTTTTTAGAAGTCCTCCAGGACATTTGGAACACACCTTGTCATTCCATACTTTCATTCCATTTTCATCCATCCATCCTTTTTCATGAACATGCACAACAACTCCTTGGTGAATAACATCTTTTGGAAAAGCTTTCCTTTTAAAAATTAGCATTGGTGGCAATTTTGTGCCGTCAGCACAGCAGAACAACACAGCAGTGTAAAGTGTTTTCTCATGTTCTGAGGTTTTCACAGTTATTGTTTTGGTACCTTTGAGGTCAACTGTCTTATTAGATGGCACATCAAAGGATAGCGGGACTTCATCCATATTCCCAATATGGTCCATTGGAAAATCATTTTTTCCCCTAGCATCAATTATAAATTTATGAAAAACCAGGATCTTCGATTCATATTCTTGTGGCATTTTTTGTACAATTTTAGTTTTGGTGCACATAGCAAGGCTGCTTCTCATAAATCTGTAGCACCATGATGGTGAGCCAGTAAAATCCTTAATGCCTTTCTTTACAACAGTGTTTCCCAAATGCTGGTGTTTGGACTTCAATTTCCAGAAGCTTAAGTCAATTCCCCAAAGCACTGATCAGTCAATATACTGGCTTAGGCTTCTGGGAACTGAAGTCCAAACACCAGCATTTGGGAAACACTGCTCTACAACAATGCATTTGGCTTCATAGATGATCATTTTTGTAGAAACTGAGAAGCCTATATTCCGGTGACATGTGATCCATTCTTTCATGTCCACTTCTAACTGTGGCCATTTTTCAGCGTGCCCATGCAAAGTGTGCTTGCTTTTATCAAGTTTTTGCAGCTGATCCTCCTGTTTTCTCCACTCTTACCATTTTTTCAGTTGGAGGTGGCCCAAAATGTCTCGCCGCTGCTCTGTTCCCATGTTCTTTTGCATATTTTACTACCTCCAGTTTAAACAGAATTTTATATGCTAATCTTTTCATCTTTGACATCTTGCACCGTTAGAGACATGGTGTTTTTCTGAGGAAAATAGAGTAGTGAAAGAAATGTCAGTTGTTATGAGAGACATATTACGGTACCACATGCATCAGTACCTGGCGTCCACCCATGGACCGCCCCCACACCTGCCCCACCTGCCTGACAAAAGTTTGGGCACCACTGGGTAAAGGTAAAGGTTTCCCTTGTTTGAAAGCCAGTCATTTCTGACTCTAGGGTTCAGTGCTCATCTCTGTTTCAAAGCCGAAGAGCCAGCCCTGTCTGGTTCTGTAGACGTTTCCGTGGTTACGTGGCATACATGACAAGACACCAGAGTGCACGGAACACTGTTTACCTTCCCACCCAAGTGGCCCCTGTTTACCGTATCTACGGTACTTGCAATTGTTAGCACCGCGGGACCCAAACTTGAAGAGGAAACACTTTTTCTTTGCTTTACGTACGGTAATTTTTCACAGATTCTGGGTTTTTTTTTAAAAAAGAGTTTTTGGCAGTTTCCAAGTAGAACCTGAAAGGGGGGTTAAACAAAGGAAAGGACCCATCCACAAAAGGCACGTAAAGGTAAAGGTTTCCCTTGTTTGAAAGGCAGTCATAGCCGACTCTAGGGTTTAGTGCTTATTTCTGCTTCAAAGCCTAAGAGCCAGCCCTGTCTGCTTCTGCAGACGTGTCCATGGTCTGTGGCAGGCATGACTAGACACCAGAGTGTATGGAACGCTGTTTACCGTACCTTTCCACCCAAGTGGTCCCGCATGCCAAGGGGGAAGCGCCTCGCCTCTCAGCTGCCTCCACCACTGGCTTCCGGCACGTGGTCTGCCCCAGCTTGGCCTCCAAGTGCACTAGAATACAGGAAGAGGCGGGATGGCTAAGGGGAGGGTGTGAACAGGAGGGGCCAGGGCATGATTGGTGCTTGGGTTGTGGGGGAGCATGCACCTGTTACCCCCAACCCATGCACCGATCGTGTGCTGGGATCAATCGTCACTTGTGGGAAGGAATGGGTGAGCGCACCCATTCTTCCCCACCTCCCAAGCGCTGATTGATCCCAGCACGTTCGGCGCTTGAGTTGGGGAGGAATGGGTGTGCGCACCCATTTCCCCCAACCCAAGCGCCGATGGCGTGCTGGGTGGGATCAATCAGCGCTTGGGTTGTGGGGAGGAATGGGTGAGCGCACCCATTCCTCCACACCTTCCAAGTGCTGATTGATCCCAGTTAAATACAGTACAGGGAGGGAAAGAAAGAGACACAAGAAGTCTCTTAACTGGGTATTGTCAAAACAAAGGCAGATAATGCTAGAAGTCTTTTTAGACTGTTTCCTTGAGTATTTTGTAGAATTCAGGTATTCTAACATTTAAACATGTGATTGATTAAAATTGTCTCCAGTGGCTTTTGGTAAAATAATATCCTGTTCTAAAGAATCTGTTCAAATTCTGAGATTAGGTTATAGAATGAAGATCCTACCAAAACTATTTTGTGTATTGGTGCCTTTAGAAATATTATTTAATGACTCCAAAATTTCCCCTGAGTGGTGAAAATAGAGTTTGTTTGCAGTAATTGCATTTCCAATCATTTACTCTCTCACTTTTCAATATAAGTTAAGCCAATTGAAACCTGTGATTTGGTTTTGTTTAGCAGTAAAGTACCATGTAAATTGATCCATGATGGATTTCTAGAAAAGGCTTTGAGAGTTTTGAAATGGAGATCGCCTTTTTTTATTAGATTTAGATAGTATGAGGATTCATTTCTATATTTTAGGCTAATGTAATACTAACCAAGAAGTGTCTTTTTTCAGTTCAACTTTAATCGAATTCAAGGCAACCATTTCTATTTAGCTCCATTGGCAGTGTGAAGGGTGAGATATTTCCACTGCAATTATCAGTACAGTATATGTGGTTCACTAGTAGCATGTTTTAAAATTACACTAGAAAAGTTGGCATACTAAGTATGTGTTAGCATTATATATTGAAAATGCAAAGGAAAAACTATTTAGTGCTCTTGAAAATAAATGGTTGACTCATCCCTGAGTATATGCCATGATATACCCATGGGAAGATAGCTGGGCACAAACTAATTTTTTTCTGTATCCTATCCTGTGGGGTGAATAGAGAATATATATAGAGAATATATACCTGAGAGCTTTAGGTACACATGGTAGATAGTGTATTTGTTGTTTTGTTCTAACATTCTTTAATTACCTTGGAGGAAGTCAATATTAGCAATAAATATAGACACCTGGGTTTTTTTCTCGTATTTTGTGTCATATTTGTCTCCTTCCAACTTGGATAAAATATTGCAGGCTGAAAGAAGAGTTTAACCCCACCCTCTATTCTGACAAGAATCACTCTTCAGAATACCAAACAATGAAAGCAACATACTGTATTTTCATTATCTATCACTAAACTATTGGCTAATTTCAAGATATTTCCATTGATTCTAGACACATAATTAAATTCATTATTAAAATATATCCCTCACAATTAAAATCTATGATTGTTAAAGTTGGAGGCACAGGAACTATTGAGGGCACTATACAATCTCAGAATTGTGCCTCTAAAATCTGTCTGTATTATTGATAGAGTTTTTTTTTTCAAGTCTGCAGCTTTTACAAACTGGTTTTTAACAGGTGATGTTTCTGAAATTAGGCCTTCTTCTTCTGCCATATCTGAATCCGAATACTGGTGATCATCACGGCGATTAGCCATGAAGTGTGTCCTTAGAATATAATTAAGTGAGCTTTCATCTGCCTTCCTCATTGCAATGTGACGTCCAGTTCTGAGAGTAACTTTTTGGTCCTGAGTCCTTTTGGCATGCAAAGTCCTCATCGGCCCTAGGCCAGTATTGATAAAGCTGCTGCCCTCCATCAAGATGGATTCAAGTGGAATTTAATCCACTTAGGGACCATCACCCTTCCCTGTGGTCTTTGGCACCCAAGCGATTAGTCCTCAGGGATGTCAGGTTAGTTAACCACCACCTGCCACTTGGCGTTGAGTCACTGGCATTGTGGTCTACTCAAATACCATAGCCGGACTGGTGTTTGAGACCACAATCTATTAATTAGTTCCCATATAACAGGCACACATTTTTGTACTGAATCAATCAAAATGTAGCCTAGTGGAAAGTAAATACTTAGGATGTCCTTCTTTGGTGTTGTACTTTTTACCTCATCAGTATTGGATTGGATCCATAGGTTTTCTTATAAGCTGAAGGAAGAAGATAAACTTGGTATAACTTATTTCATTTATTATCATTTTTAAATAGCTGACTGACAACACAATTTAAGATATTTGTGGAG
Organism: Furcifer pardalis; assembly: GCA_030440675.1. NCBI lineage: Eukaryota > Metazoa > Chordata > Lepidosauria > Squamata > Chamaeleonidae > Furcifer > Furcifer pardalis. The sequence continues at coordinate 80,032,884 of CP126894.1, read as the reverse complement.
TACTAGTTTTGTGCAGAGATCCCTTGCTCCCTGATATGCTACATAGCATGGGAGAGTAAGAGTCTTAAGTAAGTCTAGTTTTGTGTAGATCAATACATTGGTGGTATAAAGATGCAATCCAGTATGACCTGTCACTTTATTCACTGTAGGCCAATGTGAAAACAGTTGAGACAGAGAAAAAACCAAATATTGCTTGGTATATTGTTGTAGAAGCAAATTGATTAGGTTGTTTGAGAATTACTGTCATAATCTCAGCAAATGTTATACATTATTAAAATAATAATTGATTCCAATTTATGGTGATACTTTCCAGGGTTCTCTAAATAGAGAATACTCAGAAGTGGCCTTTCTTCTGGGCCTTCCTGGGACTGTGCAGCTTGCCCAAGGCCACACACAGGCTGCCTCTTCTCCTTGGAAGCACAATGGGAAACTGAACTCCCAGTCTCTGGGTCTGCAGTCAGATATCTTAAAAATCAGCTGGCATACATTATTGAAGAACTCAACATGAAATTCAAATCATGGTAGGGCTTTTGGAACAAAATAATTTCTGACTTCTGTAGTTTGTTTCTTTTTTTGTTCTTGCTGTTTTCATAAAGTAAAAAGATGGTATTAATCACAAATAGTTACATTAAAATAATGTTATGGTTGAGACATAAATTTGTAGAGGCAAATAAATTCATCTGCTGATTGCTCAAGATTCAGATTAGCCCCAGCAGGGTTCGTGGTCCCTTTTCAAGTTCCTTCTTCAATTGATGATAAATTACTCAGATTTATAATGCACCTGCCATTGAGTGGGCAGGTATAAACCAGTAGCTTGAAATTACTTGCCCTTCCTTGGTTGTGGACCACACTGATTAAAAAACGTCTTGTGTTGTAGACTGTTGGAGATTGGTGTATGTTCTCACCCACTCAGGACTTCAGGATTGGAGGGGGCTGAATTAATTTCCCTGCTTTCATGGGTTTATGGCTCAACCTTGGCATTATTGTAACGTAGTCTTTTGTGTTTAATGTTTCTTAGACTTGGTTTTCCATTGCCAGCATGGAAGGAACGCTAATGCATGAGTTTCAGAGGAGAAGGTAGCAGTCTGAACCTGGTGTGTGGCTCGATCAGCAAGCGTGAGTATTAACGCTAGAGCTGTCAGGCCTTGTGAAAATTAATGAAGCCTGACGGTTACAGAGTGAAAGGTCAGAGGCAGAGCTTGATCTTACATAACATTTGTGTTTTGTTGTGTCTAACAACATTTCCAACAAAGGAGAGCTTTTATATGTGAGCCTTAGATTTATCACAGGACTCTCTAGGTCTTGGCCTTCACTTTCCACTGTGCTGTATCTTAGTATTTTTCTTGCATAAAACCAAAACAGTTCAGCTGTTTGCTGCTCTTCTGTCTGCCTTGATCGATTTTCCTTATGCTTCTTGAATAGCCTTCCAGTCTACAACTAAATCAGCTACTCCTCTTGAAAGGGTATGTTTGTGAATGGTTAGTATAGCAGCAATGATGAGATTCTTTATCACAGAGTTTGCTCATTAGTTTTGAGGAATGCCTGGTGTCTGTATGTGAGGGGGGAGGAGGGAGAGATTAGTGTCATTTCTCTGTAGTTATCGGCTATGCTTTTTGTTCATTCAGATATTTTGTCTGCTATCCTATTTGAGAAAAGCTGCCCATGGAACGATCCATTCCAAACACAGCTCCTTTTTAAAGCACTGTTCTATATGGGCAAGCAGGAATCTGGTAACCATTTGAGCAACTGTCATCTGTGTAACTGCAGATTGCTGGACCAAATACATAGGACTTTAGGGTGTGAAGATCTTATGCTCTGCATTTTTAAACAAAATATTTGCTTATGTGTGAAGAAAATATATATTGTGACAGTGTACATAATACATTTATCATTTTATTATATTGATAAACTGGTTTGAAAGAAATTATTCATACTAGAAGAACTGAATGCTAACATTGGAAAACCTACTGGAAGTTGACCAGTAAGTAACACATATTGGAACAAGCAAACAAACCATGTTCATTCATACACTAACAAGATCTAAGATCGTACCAATCAACCAAGTTTGTGATCTTGAGATACTAGTACATAGCTTAGTGGAATTATGTAGCTAGTCTAAAACTACTGTGAGCAAGGCAGACTGGATATAATTTGGTGTTTTTTTTTAAAACAAACAAACATGGCAGTATTGTAATGCCCATATTCAAATCTGTGCCCATATATGCAACCATTTCTGGAGTACTGTATATAGTTCCTGTCATAGGCATTGAAAATGGGATATCATAAGGCTAGAAAAACTACAGGAAAGGACATTGAAAATTATCAAGGGACTAGAGCAGCTGTAAGGAAAGATTAAAATATTTAGTGTTTTTTTTTTTTTGAATATTTGGGTTGTTTAATTGTAGAAAGGTAACTAAGAACAGATATAAAATTATCCTATGTTTTAAAAATAGATTTCCTTACCCTTTCCTACTAGAACTCTGGAGTGTTCTAATGAAGTTGAATGGTGATGGAGTCAGAATAGTTAAAAGGAAGCACTTTTTCACACATAGTGAAAAGCAGGTTTTCACTACCTAGTTTAAATTGGGGATAGGTTCATTGAAGAGGTCTATAGATGCCCTCTCCTGTACAGCTGGGGATTAAACAAACTTCCATGTGCTTGTCCCCTCACACTTCCCCAAACAGCTTTACCCCTTCTTGCCAAATCCTATATATCCTGGAGTCTCTAGTGATGCAATTTTGCCATATTTGGGCTAGAGATAGGAGCATGTGCCCCCCTTAAAGATGGAAGTGACAATTAATTGTAAAAATATATCTTGTCAAAATTATTTTATTTATTTATTTTATTGAATTTATTACCCCGCCCCACTCGGGAGAACCCGACTCTGGGCGGCTTACATCGTCATAAAACAGAGGTAAAAGATAAAAACATATAAAATCATGAAGTTTAAAGATTATCTAAAATCATTTAAAGTTAAAAAACAGTACAAACTACACGCCAGTATCCCCCTGGTTCAGATCCAAAGTGGCACTCCTTAAGTAAGCCACTTAGTATGGGAACCCGTGTTCCCTGGTCCCCAAATATGTCCTGCCAGCCAGGTTTTCAAGCCCTTCCGGAAGGGCAAGAGCTCCGTCTGCAGGCGCAGTTCTATGGGCAGGAGGTTCCAGAGGGTTGGGGCGGACACGGAGAAGGCCTTCCTCCTAGTGCTAGAGAGGTGTGCCTCTCTAGCTGATGGAACAACAAGGGAGCCTCTCCGATCCGCCCTGGTGGGCCGGACAGATACAAATACTCGGAGTGGGGGTGGAGATCTAGTAAAAAGTTACCCCAGCCCTGCAGTTGGGTAGGCATTTTTAGTTTAGAAAATGTTTTTAAAATGGGCCATCTGTAGATGGAAGGCTGTCATGTAATGGGTCACACATAACCATGAGCTTTCCCATCTCTGCTTTAAACAATGTACAGTTGACCCACAAAGAATGCAGGTTTGGACTGCTTGGATCCACTTATATGCTGTTTTCTCCCTGCCGTTCTTAGAGAATCACTGTTACACTACAGCAATCTTCTAGGAATTTAAGGGGGGATTTAAAGATTTCCCTTTACCACAGAGCTGGGGTTGCCACAGTTCCAAGGAAAAACAATGTCATTCTATGAGTGGTTGGGAGAGCCCTGGCTGGCCACTGGAGCCCTACCACTGGGTGGTAGGGCTCCTGCAGTACAGCTACCAGCAAGGGGCAGCAGGAAGAAGGATGAGCAGCAGGAGGGTCCAGACATGGCACACCAGCCACCCAGCTGCATGGGAGCAGAGGAAATACCCCTTGGAGGTGACCAGTACTGGGGCTACAATATGGCCCAGAATTACATGGACTTTCAGCTGTGCTGGAGATTGGCTCTTTTAACCCCCGTGCTATCCAAGGATCAACCTGTAGTTTGGACAGAGGATAGCAAAATGGACGGGAAGAGTAGGACCATCTATTTTGCATTCCTGGATTGTACCTTCGGTATCAAAGGCAATATGTGTATCAGTTGCAGGAAGATGCAGTTGCACTCGTATCCTGTTTTGCAGATTCCCCATGGGAAACTGGTTGTCTATTGGATGAATAAATGTTGGTCCAGACTATAGGTGTTTGATCTTCTCCAGTATGGTTCTGCATATGTTCCCTATGTTGTACACAAGAGGGATGAATAGCCCATAGATTACGATTAAAGAGATTTAAATTCTGTTTATAGTGATCCCTCTGCTCTGCATATAGAACTCTTGGTAGGAACAGCGTTGTGTGCTCAGAAAAGAATGGGGAGTAGGTTAGTGCAGGGGTGTCCAAAATTTTCAGGCCGCAGGCCAGTCATATGGTTCAGGGGCCCGGTCACTATGGCCTGTGGGCCAGATCCAGGCCCCAACGTCAATTCATCTGGCCTGCGAAGCCCTTGTTGCTCCCGGAAGTGGAAGTAAAAAGTGTCTGTACAAGCATGTTTTACTTCCACTTCTGGGAGCAACAAGGGGTTTGCAGGCTGGATGAATTGCTGTCAGGGCCTGGATCCGGCCTGCAGGCTGTAGTTTGGGCATCCCTGGGTTAGTGTGTAGAAGGGGGAAGTTGTTAAATGAATGAGATTGATCTTTGGAACCTGCTAGGATATGAGATGATTTATTTCTGATTATTATTGTTTACTCCGTGTATTTCATTTCACCACTACTTGTTCTTAATAATTATGTTTGCTGAGGCTAAGATTGTTTCAGTTATGTGGTGGTTGTAGGTTTTCTAAGCTTGAACACCTGGAGATATCAAAATTTAAATGGAAGAAATAGCATTTTCTTTTGAAACAGAACATGTTTTCTTGTAGAAAATCAGATGATATTGGCAAAAATCCTGATGCTTTAGCATAGTAAATCACACTAAAGGAGGTCCAATGAATCAGTAGGCATTTGACATGTAACTTCCTTCATATGTTCCATTGATTCAAATGGACTTACTTTAACTGTGACTTACTGTAGCATAATAATGTTAGAAAATATGAATCCATCTTTAGTTATTTTATTAAATAAGTCAACTCATACATAACCTTAAATTATCAGGAATGTGAACACATGCTTGGCCATGTCTGCTTTGGAAACAATAAGACAATGTACTGTATATGAATACCATAAACACAGGAAGCCACAAATAACTGACAGGAGCCGTGGTCATAACATTATACCTGTTGTGTTCCCATAACATTTTTCTGTACTCTTCCCATATTAGGATATGGGAGACAGTGTATTTCTTCACAATGAAAGTAAAATGCCAAATCTATTTGTATTGCTATGCAAATGTCCCAACTTTTGGAGGCAAATTGTTCAAGTTAGAAATTACCCTAGACATTAATAGTTGCATGGTACTATTGAAACTAATAATGTCAACAGTGATTTCTTAAGACAGTTTGCCTCCAGATATTAGGCTGTTGTTGCTATGCCAGTGTAAATAGTTAAGAGGATTTAGGTCATTATTAGGTGACAATAGGAAGGTGAAATGGTATAGTATTAATCCCAAATGAAACAAGCATGTGTAAAATAAGGAATATGCACAACAAATACACGGCCTAAGGGAAAGATAATTTCCTATTTGTACCACTTTTAAAGATATCAAAATGGATACCATCAGGCATGACACATTCAGTAACATTTTTTACAGTTTGCTATTGTTTTCGCAACCAGTCATTTGACTTGGCAATTACACTGGTACTCATTTTGAAAGACAATCTGTTTGATCTGTTCATCAGTATATACGTATTTAAAATTAACCATATTTAAAGGCAACCTTAGAGTGTCTATTGGTTTTTAGTTAGTAAAAATGAAATGTGGGGAAATTTTCATTTGGCAAATGACATTTTTATTTCATGAATGGATTGGTGAAATAGATTTGGAAAGAAAAGGCAACAGCTGATCTCCAGAAGTCTCTACAACTGGCTATTGAGGATTCAACTGTAGGTTTATAGATGTGTTATTTCACTGTTTCAAAAGAACTGAACATACAAATCTGCAGTGGTCCTTCATTGTGAGAAGTTCTGAAAGATGTGATGACATAATTCATCCTGATAGTTCTTTCTGTTTTATGGTTTAAAATAAACCTTCAGTTTTTCAGTTTAAAATTTAGAAACAATTTCCATTGGAAGCAGTAGGGCTTTCTTTCAATTAAATATTTCATTAATTTTAGTTCACACAAGTCAATATTTTAATACAATTTGCATGTAAATTTATTACACCAAAATGTGTGTTTTCAGATATTTATTGTTTTAAATTAGAATTCCACTGACTTGCTGTTTTATTTTTTAATTTGTTCATTATCTTAATTGTCCTCCAGATCACTTCTATGTTTATGAAAAACTATTGTGCTTTAAGGAACAAGGTTTTAATGCTTTGTACTGAAATAATTTTAAAAATTACATAGTAAATACAACTGTTTGTAAATACTAAGTCAGATTTTGTAAGGCAAATAATGCAAGACAAACAGTCTCTATGAATAGTTCTTACAGAATGAGCATTGCTATATTTGCCACAAGAATGTATTAATACGAATATGATTAATAAATCCTATAATTTAATTAAATGCACTTTATTCTTATAACTAGTTCTAAGGACACAATTAGAAACATGGAGAGGGGATCTCCAAAAGGTGACTTCATTTTGGCAGTTTCACATCTGGCCTAGACATGGAGGAAGAAGTGAACTGCTTTCTTTTTATTGTGTTTGTTGGGGTGCTAACTTTGGGAAAGTGTTTAGTTTCATTACTTCTACTTTAATAAACAAAAACATGTCCATTATTAGAAAAAGGTGAAGGTCCGCTCTGCTTGAAAGCACTTAAGCTTTTGCATTAAACTCAGCATCATGAATTATTACAAGTAGAAGGCCAGAGGGAATGCTCCAATCACAAGGGAGTATAACTCTGTTCACATGTTACTTTAGCATACTCACCTGAATACCAAGTTAGAAAGAGATTTAAAATAATTGTTTTAGCCATTGTATATTGCATTGTTCTGCACTCAGTGATTGTGTTGATTAATGCGCTTTTAAAGAGCCTGCCACATGACCACGGAAAAGTCTGCAGAAGCAGACTGCACTGACTCTTTGGCTTTGAAACAGAGATGAGCACTGAACCCTAGAGTCGGATGCGACTGGCTTTCGAGCAAGGGAAACCTTTACCTTTACTTTTAAAGAGGCCAGGAATTTGACCATTCACAGCTAACCATCTTCTATTGGTTGGGTACAGACTTTGCTTTCACCTGGCAATAGTATCCTATGAGTAGGACCTGTTCAGGACATTCTCATAGGAGGAAAAAGGCAGGGGGGAGGCAATTCTCATTCATTTCACTCTTGTCCTGCAACACTAAATTTGCTCCATCCAATTTTCTGGAGTGCCACCAATCCTCTGAAGTAGATTTTTTATGAGAGACAGAGATACAGGAATATGGAAAGTCAACAAAATTATGCCATCCCCTGTTCTGCTGCAGAAAACATCCACAGGCAAGAGTCATTCTGTCTTCAGCTGTTTGGATCTTGTGTTCTCAGCTAAAGACTAATATAAACTTTAATAAACAACAACAAAATCAACAATTAACTAAAAGTCAAAAAGGTTGGGCATAGAAAAAGTATTACCTCTGTGTAACATTGAAATAAAATTTACTATACCTTGTGGTACAAAAAGTCTTCTGTACTGATTCATTACAGTGGAACCAACCATATGGTTACTAAATATACAAGTTATAGTCCCCATTTTTGTGCTTTTTTCCAAATCTTTAAGGACAATACAGTCAAACCTCACATAATGAGCGTTTCGCTTAGCGAAAAACTCACATAACGAGCAAGTTTTTTGCTAAGCGGTCTGACTCATAACGAAAATTTTTGCTGTGCGAGTCGGACTTTCCCTATGGAAAAACTCGCATAACAAGCGTTTCTATGGGAATAACTCACATAGCGAATTTTTTCGCTATGCGAGTTTTCCCCCTTGAAATGCTCATTATGCGAGTTTTTCCATAGGAATTTTGTTTGTTTCACATAGTGAGCAACCTCACATAGCGAGCAACCTCACATAACGAATTAAATTCGTTATGCGAGGTATTACTGTATACATCTTAATGAAATAGTTGCTGTATCACATAACATTGTGTGTTGCCAGTGTTCGAATTCCTGTCAAACTAGAGCAGGGATTTGCCACCTATGGCCCGTGGGCCTAATCTGGCCCATGCTACCACCATCACCACTGGAAGCACCAAAAATGCACCAGAAGCAGTGGAAACATGCCGGAAGCGTGGCAGAAACACGGCGGAAATACCTGAAACCCTTGCCAAAGTGGACCACCCTCAGGCCCTCTGCCACAGGATGCGGCAGAAGCAGTGAAAACAGCGGGGATTGCACCATGAATGCACCCACTGCCACTGTAACTGGAAGTGGCAGAAGCAGGGGGAGGAATTACGCCTCCAGCTCGCTCACCTGTTTGATGGGGCGTGACTGGCCCGCAGTGTGAAAACATTATGAACCCCTAAACTAGAGCGTACAAAATCCAACACAGATCTATTATCCCATGAATAAACGATAGGCAACCTGTGGTCTATAGGCATCTTATTGTTCAAGAATACCACACCCACCTATATTCAAACTATGAGTCATTGCTGCATGAAATTGATGTTATATCTTATTGGTTCCTGCATGTCACATCTTTCTAGCTTCTGGTTTACAAGAAAACATAGTAAATAGTGCAGAAACCTTAGTTTGCAAAAGGCTACTAACAGATAATAATTTTATGAGGTTGTAAGATGATGACCATTTCTCCCATTTCAGTGGATTATGAAAACTTTTCTAAAAGTTTGTACTTATTTAGCTGTTGAAAGAAGAACTAATTAATGGGATTTGTTCTCATAGGAGAAAAAAAGGGGGAGGCAGACATTTGACCTTGCTGTTAAGATGTTTAAAGATAAGTGGAAATATGTGCATGTTGTCTGCGCTTTGTATATCTGTCAAAGAAACTACTAATTTGCCTGCATGGTATAACTGGCAGTGAGATGCTGCTGGAAAACATGTTCAAGTGTGAATTTTTTTTTAAATCGTCATCTCATTTGGCTCTTTGGCAGGATTGTATGATCCAAAGTTGTTTGTTTGTCATGAGGTACAGTACCATCCCCAGAAGAAACCTGTGTTCTTGTTCTTTTTAAAATTTACTTTACCTAAGTACTTTAGAAAAACTATGCAGAACATCTTAAGTTCTGAAGCTGCAAAGTTGGGAAAGAAACATGGACACCAATGACAAGCAGGGTGAGGGAATGCATGTGTGAAAGCTTCTAAGTGTTTTGCTGTCTGAAAACCCCATCCTTTCCCCCCCTGTAAATGTTGGTGCGCAAAATAGTTTTATAACCACATATTAGAAAGTGACTAAAAGAGGGAACCATTATTTCAGAAGCAAACATGGGGACAACTAGAATGCTTCAAATTTTAAATTTTTTTTAACCTTCTTGTCATCTTCCCATTATATAGGAAAGATAAAGCGGGTAAAATATTTTTCAAACCTGTTAATAAAGTATTTGTGAGAGATGTTATCCCAATGTGCTTATCAGTTCCCAGTCTCTTGTGGATATTGATATACAACCAGATCTACAGCTGATGTAAAACTATATTCAACAAAGCAGATAGCACTTTTTGCCATGTTAATAAATCTGGAATAATTTATGATTCCATCCTCCTCCCACAATCCATCTTCTCAATCCCTAGTGTATTAAAAATGCAAAAAATGCAAGGAATAGTACATATTTAGTATTTTATCTCTCTTAAATAGTTGAAATATAATCCCTTATTGATTACTAGGATGGTAGTCGAAAAGTGGTCAACTACATTATGAGATCCAGAGGAATGGGTTTCATTATGTGTACTTATTAAAATGTTGTTGAGCATTAATATATTGCACAGCATGGGAGTAGTCATTTTTCTTCTTACAGAAATACTAATATTTCCAATATGACCTGTTAATGTGGGCAGTATTTTGATATGGATCAGATTTATGTTGATTAAATATTTTTGTTGTTTCAGGAAACTTGCCATATGAATATAAAATAGTGATTGCTGGAAATCATGAACTGACATTTGATAAAGAATTCATGGCAGACCTTGTTAAACAGGATTACTACCGCTTTCCCTCTGTGTCCAAATTGAAACCAGAGGACTTTGATAATGTTCAGACTCTTCTGACAAACAGTATTTACTTGCAAGATTCTGAAATAACAGTCAAAGGATTTCGAATATATGGTGCCCCTTGGTAAGTCTCTGTTTCAATTTTCTTTGCTTGCATATATGATTAGTTTCGTCTGAGAGTAGATTAGCGAAAGAAGTCACTGTGGTTCAGAATCTTTTCACTATTGGCTGATTTGTTTGGTTCTTGTATTTTATGCAACTACGTGTATTACTTTCCCACGTTTACAAGGCCAGATTATGCAACAACTCTCTTTTTCCAGTCTCAAATATTTTCATTTAGACACAGAACAAACGGTTAGTGAAATTCTGATCCAGAGTTCTGGTTTTGTATATCTTCTGTGATAGTTTTTCTAAGATGTCAGATCTGTGGGAGAGATTAATTGAGACTTATGCTTGAAGTGTGTGTTTTAGGTTGTGATCCTTTACACATTTATCTGGGAATATACCATTCCATATACCTTCCAGTGGTTCCCACCGTGGAGCCCACGCCCCACAGGGAGACTTCAATTCCCAGAAGCCTAAGTTAATACATTGTCTGATCAGTGCTTTGGGGAATTGACTTAGCCTTCTGGAAATTGAAGTCCAAAAACCAAAGGCTGGGAAACATTACGATATACTATTAATAGATTGCCCCGTAAGTGATATACAGTACGTCACTTTGAATACAGCCTATGAAGATGGGATATAAAACTTCACAAAAGATACAGTTATAATAAATGCCAAAGCTTCTGTAAAAGCAGAAATGCTTTTGTTTAGCCACAGAAATAGAAATCTATCTTCTTGAGTAAGAAAATGAGATCAGAAGAATGAGCACTGTTATCTATAAGTAATACTGTGTGCTGTTTCAATAGTGTAAAAGTGCCTAAATGGTACCCAATTTAGCGTGATTCCTTATTTTTGCCTGTGAGACAGGTGTTATATAAAAACTAAACCAAGCACTACCAGATGATCAATATGACACACTGCTGCAAAGTAATGAAACACAATTCTTTAAGACATTGTTAGCCAAGGCTACTGTAAGCCTGCATTTCCTATCTTCTCTTGTTAGTAATTTGCTAATTAGGTATGCCACATGTCTGACATCTCAATTATACCATCTATTTCTTTACTGAGTACAGCTGAGATTCTCTTCATGTAAATCAGTGTAAACTTGAAACTGGATGCTTGTGTTTAAATGTTTCCAAAATGAGCAAGCTACAACTGGTGCCCAATGCTGTTTAAGAACCTCTCTTTGAAGACCTTTAAGAATCTTCCTCTCCCAAGTTTCTAGATCCAGATCACTGCAGAAAATAGCATAGAGTTTATCTGAGCCTGAAGCTATAAGGCTAAATGTTCTATAGCAGGGGTAGCCAACCTTTTTGTATTGCGGGCCCAGACCATGCCCCTGGACAGTTGAGCTAGCCAGACCATGCCCCCCAAAAGTGGAAATGGGCACATTTACAGCCATTGTAAATGCACCCACTTCTGCATTTGCAAAAGCTGTGGGCACGTTTGCACATGCACGGGCAAGTTTTACGGCTGATGTACATGTGCCGGCTTATTTATTTATTTATTATTTATTTACTCATATTTACTATCCCGCCCCAATTGGGTAGACCCGACTCTGGGCGGCTTACATCATAGATTAAAATCACAGGTTAAAACCTTAAAAATTCATAAGAAAAATTACAACAACGCGACAGATAAAAACAAGGGCAGAAAGGGGTGGCTGTCCCTTAAATCCCTTAAGTCAGCCAACCTGTATGGGATCCCACATTCCTAGGTCCCCACACTTGCTCCTCCAGCCAGGTCTTTAAGCCTCTTCGGAAAGGTAGGAGCTCTGCCTGTAGGTGCAGCTCAGTTGGGAGAAGGTTCCAAAGGGCCGGGGCGAACACAGAGAAGGCCCTCTTCCTAGTGCTAGTGAGGTGAGCCTCCCTAGCCGATGGAATAACAAGAGAGCCCCTCCGGTCCGCCCTAGTGGGACGGACAGACGTTCTTAGGGTGACGCGGTCTCTTAGGTATCCTGACCCACTACCATATAGGGCTTTAAAGGTAATGACCAGCACCTTGAATTGCACCAGGAGACATACTGGCAGCCAGTGCAGCTCCCGGAGCAGTGGTGTGGCACGAGCATATCGCCCGCGCCCCATCACTACCCGGGCCGCCGCATTTTGGACCAGCTGTAGTCTCCGAATGGTCACCAAGGGCAGCCCCATGTAGAGTGCATTACAGTAGTCAAGTCTGGAGGTGACCAAAGCATGTGTAACCACTTCCGGGTGTGGCAGAGTTGGGAACAGGCCAGATGGAATGGTGCCATGAGCCGGGGCCAGCCCACAGGACGTAGGTTGGAAACCCCTGTTCTATAGGCTCTCTGGAATGTTAGTAGGTAGAATTATGACAACGAACAGTTTCATGTTAAATATGTAAGCTTTAGAAATTTAGTCTAAGAAATTTGCAGACATTCTCTGCAGTAAAATTAAGTGGGACAGTAAAGAAAGTCATGGTTATTTTTAAATTAAAAAAAAACCTAAACATTTGTTGAAAGAATATAGGGCAGTGTTTCCCAAATGCTGGTGTTTGGACTTCAATTCCCAGAAGCTTAAGTCAATTCCCCAAAGCACTGATTAGTCAATATACTGGCTTAGGCTTCTGGGAACTGAAGTCCAAACACCAGCATTTGGGAAACACTGATATAGGGTATATATAATACAATATAATTTAATCCATAAGCAGTAGGATTTACACCATGATCCTAAGTACTGTATTTTAACTCGAAGCAAGTTGTATAATAGTAATTTGAGCTTTTGTTATGGGCTTCAGGATGACATGAGTTGTGCTTTTCTTTCAGTCCTGAGGAAATCCCAGTAATGTATTTAGGATCAGGGTAAGCATCATTTAAATCCAGTACTTTACTTTAAATGAATCAGATTAATAGACAGTGAGATTTGTAAAAGATAACCAGATCTTGTTTGGTTAAATCTTGGCTTCTAACTGATTTGCTGCAGTATTATGCTGTTGTACCAGTGCCTTTGAAAATTCCAATTAAAACCAAAATATAGAATGGATCTCAGGTGCTGCTCTGAGTGCAGATGTGATGATGATGTGTTTTGAAGATGGGCTTTTTCCTTTGTTTTTAAAATCATCTCTAGATAGATTGTTGAATGACTGCTCTGAAAGCTGGATCATACTTTCTGTAGCTCTGCTTGAAAGCCTTTACATTTTGAATATTGGATGCATCAAAGCTGCATTCGAGTTATGAAATATTAAGTGGCAACAAGTTGAGAAGAGATGTTTTCTAACAAAAATCAGTGAGTGATGGAGATGGCCGGAATATGACCTCTTCCTTCAGCAAAAGCTGAAATTTAACTCAACATTATCTTACTGTAGCTGATCTTTTTTAGGCATTGATTAACTCAGATAAAACCTCAAGATGTCAAGGGTTACATCAGGGGTGGCCAACTGGCCACCCCTAGGTTGCATAGTGAACAGCAGTTTTGGAGAGGATCAGAACTGGAGTTACTTAATCAAACAGCTGAACAAGGCCAAGGAGAAAAGTATAAAACCATGGTTCCCACATGCCCCACAGGGGGGCAATTTGATTTTTACAGGTCGGGGGGGTCAAGAATGAGTTATTAAACAGTGAATGGCCTTTTAGGCTTCCTCTACATGATAAGGAGTTCACTTTTTAAATATTAAGAATAAGAAGTATATATCATGGAAGGGGGCATCAGGATTTTAGAGATGCTTAGGTGGGACACGGCCAAAAAGATTGGAAACCATTGTGGAAAAAGGTACTGAGGAAGCAGCTGTTGAACCCTTAATAAAAGTTGTGTGCAAGTAAAGCCGATAGAATTTGTATCGGGCATGGGATGGCTGATGTGGTGTTCTAGGTGAGAGCTCCATGTTCTGCTTTCTCTTGACATACTGGGTAGGTGTGCTTATATGTTTATGTTGTTCTTTGGATCAAGGAGAATGGTCAGTTTGTTTGACAGTGTTTATTGTTGAATTCAATTCACATTTATAGAGTAAATGTGAAGTGTACACTTTCTTCCAAGTTTTACCAAAATCTGCATAGTTTCTTTGCACTGGGAGAGAGATTAAAATAATAGGACAGTGGTGGCGAACCTATGGCACATCAGGGCTGTGGAGTCGGTAGATAAATGTTCCGACTCCGACTGCTCAGTTTTGTCTGCTTCTGACTCTGACTCCGACTCCAGGTACCTGAAATACACTTTGACTCCAACTCCACAGCACTGGTTCAGTAGCTGTGACAGGCCTGTGGAGTCGGTAGATAAATGTTCCGACTCCCACTCCTCAGTTTTGTGTACTTCTGACTCCGACTCCAGGTTCCCCGAAATTTCCTCCGACTCTGACTCTTCGACTCCGACTCCACAGCCCTGGGCACATGTGCCATAGGTAGCACTCAGAGCTCTCTCTGTGGGCACACATGCTGTTACCCCAGCACAGAGTTCACTGGCCCCTCTGCCCTGCAGCCCAATGGGAGCACTTCCTCCTTCTCCCAGGACAGAGTTTGCCCCACCCCTCTGCCCAGCAGCCAATGGGAGTGTTTCCTCCCTCCCCCAGCACATAGTTTGCCACGCCGTATTGGCACTTTGCAATAAATAGGTGGGGTTTGGGTTGCAGTTTGGACACACAGTCTCTAAAGATTTCACCATCACTGTGATAGGAGATGCAGAGAAAGAAGATTTAAAATTTAATGTAAAGCTATAATAATTATTATAATGGATTATTCAATCTAGCCCTTCAAAGAAGCACAATATACAGTAATGCATAATATTTTTGTAGTTTTATGCTGTGTATATCATCTCCAGGGAGTGTTGTGATTCATTTTCTGCTGAGAAATGCTAAGAAAAGCTAACTAGCTAACAACTCATTTTCTTTTTGGAGACATGTAACACATCTTGATGTCATTGTCTGCCTCTGAAACAGCTGGATGGGAGTACTGTATAGTTATTTTTGAAAAGGAAACATTTTATGTTTATTAGGTGATGTTTGCCAAAATAAAATATCTGACAAAGAACCTATATTCCATCAGTGTTTACTGAACCTAGTAGAAAGCATCCAGGAGGAAAGCTAAATCTGGATAATTCCAACTTGATTCAAAGAGGGAATAATTGTGTTGAGATTGGTTACCACCAAAGGCTTTGTCATTGGCGAAGTAAGGTAATAATACAGAATATGCATGGGATTTTAAGAATTCATGGATCACAGCCCCCAGAAGTCTGAGGAATTCCCTAAGCAGAGAATCAAAGTCCTGAGAGATGTTTTTAAGTTTTTAAGCTAATGAATTCAGACTCTAGTATCCATTTTCATCTGGTAGAGTAGATAGGAGAAATGTATAGTTGGCTATAAGCCTGTGGGAGATACAAGGGATTATAGGGCTATTGGCTTTTTTTAAAAAAAAGACTTTTCCTATGCAGAGGTAAGTTAATGATAAGGGTCTCCCTTGCTCAAAAGCCATTACTGTCTGACTTGAGGGGGCAACCAAAGAGCCAGCGCTGTCTGTATCTGAAGATTTTCTGTGGTCATGTGGCAGGCATGACTAGACACAAACGCACAAAATGCTGTTACCTTTCCCACTTATTTGTCAACTTGCAATTTCTTGCTTTCAACCTGCTAGGTTGGAGTTTCCACAAACTTCTGTAGGCTATAGTCCACATATTAATGTCAATCTCATTGCACATGGCATTCTAAGTTTAGTTCCAGTCATTTCTGTTTTAAAGACCTTGTGAAGTAAATCTGTGAGATATATCTCCTTGAGAACTTTGAGAAAGACAGATCTACAAAAATCTAGAGGTGGAATAGGCTTTATATCTACTACCCTGTATTTTTAACAACAGTGTTGTTACTATTCTCTGTAGAGAGAAATATAAATTTGCAGTCTATATGCAGTTACTTGGAATTATTTAACTCAGTGGGAGTTAGGTTTGAGAAGATAAATGCACCATTCCATTGCAGTAGTGTTTACTAGTCAGTGCAACATGGATCCTGTATGTTTTTTGAATACATAGAATACAGAAGGAGGAGGTTATGTGGTTACATATATCACACATTAATTTGCTGAATTTAGCAAAGCTAGCATCAATGAGTGAGTGCTAGGTTTCCAGAATTGTGATTAAGAAGATTGCCAAGACCTGGATGCTTATGGATTTTACATTCTTCATGTGCACTGATGTTCTACAAATTCCCCTTTCTCCTGGTGTTAAAAACTGAAAACTGCTTTAGTGTGACAGGAAATAGTTTTGAATGGTGGAAAAGGGAGCATTAGAAGATGCCAAGATATTTATGCTAGCAACTCATAAAAGGAGAAACAAGCAACAAATCCCAGATTCTCCAAAATTCCTTTCTCAAACAAGTCTTCCCCCACCATCTGCACATTAGGCAAGTTTTTTATTCTTTGCACCCATTCTTGTACAGCTGTCATGATACGACCCCATTTTCAGTGCTAAAGTTTTTTAAAAAATAAAGAGTCAGCCAAAAATTCCTTTTACACAAATCCAATTCAAGATTTTCTACCAGACTCGCTTCTTGATTGAAGCTGTATTTTTCACAAATTATTGAATTGTTTTTCTCTTTTCCAATCCTGGGGAGGAGAGAGAGAGAGAGAGTGTGTGTGTGTGTGTGTGTGTGTGTGTTGGGAATGGACAAAAACACAGGATTTTGTTGAAATTGAGAGTTGGGAGGAAGCATGCATGGAAACAGGGAATACATATGAAAATCAGTCAGTAATCTGGAGGTTAATAGAGCAACAAGACTGCTCTGGCAGTCGCATTTATGACAGGGAAAATGCTTGAAGTTGACCTTTGAAAGAACAAAACGTAGCCATTGGATTTTGCTCCCATTTTTCATCTTAAGAATTAAATTAGTGGTCACCTTAGTGATTGTGGCTTCTGAATTTCTGTACAGTATGACATACTGCAGTGGCTTAGTGGTTAAGACACTGAACTTGATGACTGCAAGGTCAACAGGTCAGCAGTTCAAGAACTGAGTGCTGCATGACAGAGTGAGCTTCTGTCTCTGTCTTAGAATCTGCCAACCTAGCAGTTCAAAAGCAAGAAATTGTAAGTATATAAATAGGTACCACTTGGTTGAGAAGGTAAACAGCGTTCCGTGCACTCCGGTATGTAAGTCATGCCTGCCACATGTCTACAGAAACATCTGCAGATGCAGACAACACTGGCTCTTTGGCTATAAACAAAGATGAGCACTGAACCCTAGAGTTGGATATGACTGGCTTTCAACCAAGAGTGTCCTTTACAGTGTGACATACATAATGCGGTTTGGACATATTTTTCTTTCCTAGCCTCCCACCAGGATTTTCTCTTGTCATTACCTTTCCCCCATTACTGCTCCCCCTTCCCTGTTCATAGTCTTTGGTTTTTTTTAAAATGAAAGCAGCAGCTACAGCTGCCTATATGTATCTCACAGTTGTTTCATGATAATTTCCAGCTGTGGGGGTTGAAGAGATTTTGCCATGCTGGGTGTATATTCCCCTGGTAAGATATCTTTCTCATTCAGGATTATTTCTGGTGGTGGGGCAGTGATAAGATTAAAAGAATTGTTACTGAAGAAAGGTTTCAATTCCAATCTGCCTTTTCTCTCTTCTCTTCTTTCTTGGTGCATTTGGTGGGGTCACGGGGTGGGGGTGGGGCTTTTCCGCTGTCTGTTATTGCCCCTAGGTGGCAGTCTGTCTTTGCTTGGCATGTTTTGGGACATGGGATGACAGAAACTCGTGAATTGTGCTGCTAGCTGATGGCCATGTTCAGCTACCTATATGGGGCAATGACATTTCATGCAGCTATGAAGTAAGACATCCAGCCAGTTCGTTGACCATTAATATGCAGTTGGAAATGTATACATGAATGGGTTCACCTGCATATGGCAATCCTTGGGGAAATCTTTTGGGTATGGTAGGGTACATACATGCACAGCATTGCAATTTCATGTTGCACTTATCTTCAAATAACAAGGATATCCTAAATCTGTTGGAGGTAGGTGGAATACAGTTGCTGCACTAGGTTCAAAGACTCTGTGGTCATAAAAAAGGAGATGTTGACAAATTTGATTTATGTTTACATTTTTGGAATTTGGAGAAGGAAAGCATCCTCATTCACTGATATATGGCTAGTACACTAGTACCTCGGACAACGATGAGGCTTGGTTCCACAAGTCTCGTTGTTATCCGGTTTTTAACGTTGTTAAAAGCCCTGTTCCCTTTCCGAAGAGGAAAGGGAAGAGGGGGTGATCAGCTTGCCTATTTGGAAAGGGCAGTGGGGATTCCATGAGTGGAATCCCCACTGCCCTTTCCAAAGAGGCAGGCAGATCACAGCGTGGGATCAGCTGCTTGGGTTGGGGGTTGAACCAGGCGCATGCCCATTCAATCCCTCAACCCAAGCTCCAATCGTATGCTGTGATCGCAGCGCCCTGGTAAGTCAGGAACAGCATGGATTGGGGGCCCCGATCTCCCCGGGGCAGGGGTATCAGAGAGCCCAAATTTTTGGGCTCTCTGACACCCCTGCAACTTCCGGGGAGGTCGGGGAACCCGATCCGCAGTGTTTCCAAAGTTCCCCCATCTCCCTTGAGGCTGCAGCAAGCCAAAATGTTGGGATTTGAATCCCAATGTTTTGGCTTGCTGCAGCCTCTAGGGAGGTGGGGGAACCTCGGAAACAGCGTGGCTCAGGTCCCCCAACCCCCCCTGGAGCCAGCAGGGGTGTCAGAGAGCCCAAAATGGGCAAAAAGTCTGTTTTTTCACCCATTTTGTGCTCTCCGACCCCCTCGCCGGCTCTGGGGAGGTCAGGGGACCCGATCACGCTGTTTCTGAAGTTCCCCCACCTCCCTGGAGGCTGCAGCAAGCCAAAGCATCAGGATTCAAATCCTGACGTTTTGGCTTGCTGCAGCCTCAAGGGAGGTGGGGGAACTTCGGAAACAGCGCGATCGGGTCTCCCGACCTCCCCAGAGCTGGCGGGAGGGGGGGTCGGAGAGCCCAAAATGGGTGAAAAAAACAGCCTTTTGCCCATTTCGGGCTCTCTGACCCCCCCTTGCCGGCTCCAGGGGGGTCGGGGACCCGATCTACACTGCGGGGTGGCTGGGAAAACTGACGGGTACTCCCCGTCAGCTTCCCTAGCCACCCACCCCTGCCTCCGCAGCTTCAGGGTGGCTGGGAAGCTGAACGGAGAACCCAGTTCAGCTTTCCAGCCACCCTACTGCTACGAACGACTGCTTCTTTAGAAATTCTGCATCGTTATCCAATTTTAGCATTATACGATGCAGTCGTTATCTGAGGTATTACTGTAGTTTTAATTTAAGGACAGGGATCAAGGCACAAATAATAGCTGTAGTTATCAGGGTTTCAGCCTGTCAGAGGTTTGTAAAAATAATCATCATCAGTCTGGGAAAACTGACTATAAACCATGTATTTAGAAGATGCAAATTACTTACTCAGTGCAGCTATAGAAAAGAAATATAAGTCCATATTCATTACGGGTGATTTCTCATGGTACATCTGAAAGCTTTTTAAAGACCTAGGAGAATTCAAGTACAGTACTGCCTCCTAACTTACAATGTAGAAGGATTTGTATGTAGAAAATAACTTACAACACACAGGAGTATTCATGTGTCTTTCCAATTGGAATGTGCAGTGGTGCGTATCTATAGTCTCTAAGGTGCGGAAAATTTCAGTTTTGTCTGATATGCCTGGTAATATTTAATACCATTAGCTGCAGAGTTACTGAAAGTGGAGAGAGTGCTTCTGAAACAAAATACTGTAAAAGATAATGACCATGCCCTATAGAATGGAAGGACAGACAAAAAGACCTTGAAAAAGAAATGGCTTCTTTTTCCTGTCCCTGTCTCCCACAAAGTGAAAGATTGCTTCAAATAGCATTGATGTGAGAACTTGTTTTCTTCTTCACCATAATTTAGCAGATGTACTGTCAATGGGATAGTTTCATTCATATGCAAAAAAACCCTCTCTTCATCCTTCAGATTTGTGAAAGGGGCCCATGGGATGGCTGGTGAGTGGGGCTGTATGGGGCTCCATCCCATGACTACAGATGTCTGAAGAAGAGTATCTTGAATGTGAACAATGACTTTTCATATGTAAGAGCTGCTCTTCAAGCGTCTGCAATTGGCCCATGGGTCCTATTAAATATGTATTGCGTTAAAAGATTAAGTGTCATCACATTCTAATGTTCCTTCCATGCCATGGGAACTGGATAGCTAATGTATAGTTTCCTGAGTTGGTATCACATGAGGTCAGTTATGCAGTTATTATATTTCCTGCCACAATTACACTGTCCTTTTAAAAAAATATATATCAGATAGTTTAATGTAAAAACCCCACAATAAATTGTAATAGAAGTTATATAATTAAAACCAGAAAATACCCTAAATTTAAAAAAACACACAACCACATTTTAAACATAACGCTCTAAAAACAGTCTTTTCCAAATAAAATCAGCTTTGCTGTTTCCCTGAAAACAAACAAGACAAAGCATTCCTACCTTGAGGTACTGAAAAAGTCCTGTATCTTTGCATCCTTTGGCATGTAACCAGAAGCAAAAATATCCCAAAAAGCATGCTAAAACAACATTCTTGGACATGCTAATAGGAGAAAAAGTGATACTTGTGATTATCTGACACTAATATATTAAAATGGGTCTGGAAGGAAATTGGTAACCAGTGTGCTGTATCTGAGCAGGTGGTTTGACTGGATATAATTATGACATCTGAAGATATTTAATACATTCAGTGGGGTAAGTACGTACAGAAAGCCACTATCAAAACAAAGCACTTTGGATTGCCTTTCTAGTGGCAACCCTAATAGAGTTTTTAAGGTACATTAGATATCAAGGAGTGGTTTTACTATCGTTACTTCCTTGTGAGCTTCCATGTTTTTCAGTCAGGGATTTGAGTCCTAGTTTGACATTTGTTCATTGCATCCCACTGGCTTTCAGTTCTCCTGCAGTCTTGGACAATTTAAGCACCTTCTGGTATGAGGTTTTCTAATGAATTATCGAAATAAACTATACTGATTTTGTAAAGATTCCTAGGAAGAGAGCCCCTGGACATAGGGGGACTTCATGGCTAAAGAACCTGAGAGACTAGTGTGGCAGTCTGTTCCGAGGAGTTAAGAACAGGAGACTATCGCCATGATGATAGCCAATATATGGAATTGATACAGCACCTGAAAAAGATCATGTAACATTCTGTTAAATCTTTGTTTCTTTGCTTTCTCTATTCACTTACTGTATGATATATAGATATGTACAGTGGCAGGCAGCAAAAATTTTTGCTTTCACACCGTGGGCAGAGCCTATGTCATGGGCGGAGCCTATGTCGTGGACAATCTAGTCGTGCCTGTCATATGCCCATGTATACATCTGCAAACACAGGCAGCACTGGCTCTTTGGCTGTAAATTGAGACGAGCACTACAGTCCTAGAGTCAGATATGACTGGCTTTTGACCAAGGGCAACCTTTAACTTTACTAACCACTTACAACTAACCATGGCCAAAACCTTAAAGGTAAATGTTGCCCTTGCTTGAAAGCCGGTCGTATCCAACTCTAGAGTTCAGTGTTCATCTCTGATTAAAGCCAAAGACAGACAGACAGACAGATGGACGGACAGACAGACACACACACCCCTCTTCACAGATCCTCTCCCCCTTACACACACAAACACACACACGATCCTTTTCTCTCTACACACACACACACACACACACACACACACACACACACACACACACACACACACACACACACACACACACACACACACACACAAAACCTCCATACGAGACCCCCTCACACACACCCTCCATCCCTCTCCACACCCACACACATCCAAAGTCACTTACCTTGGGAAGCAGGTGGCAGGGTGCTGGGTGGCTGCTTTTTCTCCTCCTTCTTCACATTTGGGAAAGCACCTGGGCCACGGCGGCGGCAGCATGGCCATGCTGGGCCCAGGCCACAGCTGTGCTTTCTCCTGCTTCACACTCGGGACATAAATCACATTGGCAGAAACACAAGTCAAACTGTCTTTAATGTTGTGTGTGGTGCTGTTGGGTCCAGTAATACTATTTCCAGAGCGAATGTGGGGGCATAGTTGACATCTGGATTTGCAGCAGGGCCTAGTTCCCATATCTGCTTCACTTCTGTGTAGTCTGTTGTGTGTCAATAGTTGTTTGAGATTGGAGGGTTGTCTATAAACAGTAAGGGTCTGTCACCAAGGGCCTTGCAAAGTGAAGCACTCTTGTCCAAGATGGGTTGGAGATCCCTCATTATGCATCTGAGGGGTTTAAGTTGAGGGATAAAGGTGACAACCAGTGGTGTGCGATTGCTTTCCCTTCTGGGGCTATCTTGTAGTAGATCACTCCTGGGTATTCGTCTAGCCTGGTTGATTTGTTCTTTAACCATATTGGATGGGTATTGTAGTTTGAGAAATGCATTTTGTAAGCTCTTGGGCTTGGCATCCCTGTTGTGTGGGTCTGAGCAGATGTGATTATACCTGAGGGCTTGGCTGAAGACAATGGATTTTGTTGTGTGTTCTGGATGGAAGCTGGAGGCATGCAGATAGGTACATCTGTCCGTGGGTTGGCAATATAGTGTGGTACTAAGATAGTGTGATACTAAGTATTTAAGAAGTAGCTTTACTAGTCCCCCTATCTCCCACCCCATGAGCTTCTGTAGCTGAGCAGGGGTTCATACCCAGGTCTTCATGAGTCTTATTCTTTCACTCCATCTGCTATAATGTCATACTGGGTATCCAGCATAAAAGCTAAAGCCAAAGTCTGTGCTGTTCAAGAAATAAATTCCTCCTCTCTCTTTTTCACATTATACCTTGGTTTAAAATGGATGGTTTCACTCAGTCACTCAGTCATAATTATTCACATGTTTTACTTGCAAAAGGAGCTGTAGCAGAGTTTTGTTTTCCACCATTACATTTACAATTATATTTTAGTATAAATAGCCATAAAGTTGTTACCACTTCCCATCGTATTCATATTTTCCATTTACACTGTCAGAAAAGCATCAGGTTTTTTTCCCAATTATAAGTTGTGTAATGCATCATGGATTTTACTGACAGTCTTCGTGTTCTCAAAATAGCAAGAAAATTAACAGCATATATTGAGTTGGAGGATTAGAAAAACCAATTGGCAACTCACTTGATAGGCTTCAGATACACTGATGCAGAGAATGGGTCTCATTTCTTTTATTTTCATAGTCTTACTTGGTAATTAACTGAGGCCTTAATTTTTTTTTTAAAGAAACAAATTGCCATGTTGAGCAATAAAGTTTTTCATGCCTGTTAGTACTAAGGGAGGGGGGGCTGGGCAAGGAAAATAATGTTGGTTCTGTGCAATCTTCATCAGGAATGCTGGCATTCTTTAGTAGGAATCAGCACTTGGGGGGAAGCATTTGGAAAGAATAAGGCCTTGTGTCTTGGTGTTAAACAAATACACACATGCTGCATAACACAGTTATGTTTAAAGGCATAGACTCTTGTTTCATTTTTCTTGGCATTTGTCCTTCAGCCCTCTCATTATAAAATTGACGAATGTTATTCCCTCAGGTTCTAAAATTACCAAGGTTTATTGACATTTTTGCTTCTTTGGGAATGTCACTGGCTCCTTTTAAATCTTGCTGAGCTCAATTGACTTCTGACTTCACAATCATTCTGTTTATTTGAAAATGAAAGGAAAACAGAAACTATAAAATATGACTTCTTAAACAAAGTATTCACCATGATTCAGAGGTCTGTAGGTTCTTCGGTGTGGTTTCTGAGAATCACGCATGTGGGTTGTCTGCATGCGCAGCACTCTCCTTTGGAATCTTGTGGAGCAGTGGTTCCCAACATGGGGCACACCCATCACAGGAGGTCTTTAATTCCCAGAAGCCTAAGTCATATGTTGGCTGATCAGTGCTTTGGGGAATTGACTTAGACTTCTGGGAACTGAAGTCAAAAAACCAAAGGTTGGAAAACCCTGGCCTAATGGCTTATCTCCTCAATTTTTCTTTTACTATTGTGATGGTAATAACAGTAACATCTCCTTTGCAAAATGATTTTTGTGAGCTTTTTCACTGAACCTCTTGCCTGCCTTCTTATTCCTCCTCATTTCTTTTATTTTCACCTACTGCACAACGGAGTGAGTTCCCATCTCTGTCCCAGCTCCTGCCAACCTAGCAGTTCGAAAGCAAGAAATTGCAAGTAGATAAACAGGAAACACTTCATTCGGGAGGTAAACAGCATTCAATCCGCTTAAGTGTTGAGGCATGCCTGCCACATGTCCATAGAAATGTCTGCAGATGCAGAAAGCACTGGTTCTTTGGCTATAAACAGAGATGAGCACTGAACCCTAGAGTTGGATATGACTGGCTTTCGAGCAAGGGTGAAACTTACTTTTACCTTATCAATATTTTTTTAAAGAATCATTTTTCTTCCCAAGTTCTGGGCCCAGCTCTTCCTACCTGAGATTCCACTAACCTTTCCTGAATGGTGTTATGCTGGTGTACACATCATCATAGGAGACTGGAATGCCAAAGCAAGAAATCAAAAAGTAAATGGAATAACAGGCAATTTTGGTCTTGGAACACAAAATGAAGCAGGCCAAAGACTGATAGAGTTCTGCCAAGATAATGCACTGGTCATAGCAAACACTCTATTCCAGAACACAAAAGGAGACTTTACACATGGACATCACCAGATGGCCAACATCAAAACCAGATTGATTACATACTCTGCAGTCAGAGATGGAGAACCTCCATACAGTCAGCAAAAACGAGACCAGGAGCAGATTGTGGTTCAGATCACAACCTACTGATCACAAAATTCAGGCTTAGACTCAAGAAAATAGGAAAAACAATTAGGCCAGACAGATATGACCTAGACAACATCCCTAAGGAATACACAGTGGAGGTGTGGAACAGATTTAATGGCTTGGACCAGATAGACAGAGTGCCAGAAGAATTATGGACAGAGATGCGGGGCATCATGCAGGAGGCAGCAAAGAAAACCATACCAAAAGAAAAGAAGCGTAAGAAAGCTAAGTGGTTGTTTGATGAGGCTCTTAAAATAGCAGAGGAAAGAAGGGACGCAAAAGGCAAAGGAGAAAGGGAAAAATACAGTCACTTGAATACAGAATTTCAAAGAAAAGCAAGGAGAGATAAGGAAACCTACCTGAATGAACAGTGCAAAGAAATAGAGCAAAACAATATCAGGGGCAGGACTACAGATCTTTTCAAAAAAAATTTTGGGGAAATCAAGGGAACGTTTAAAGCAAAAATGACCATGATAAAGGACAAAGATGGCAAGGGGTTAGCAGATGCAGAAGAGATTAAGAAAAGATGGAAAGAGTACACAGAGGATCTCTACAAAAAAGACCTCAACACCCCTGTTAATCACAATGATGAGAACATTGAACATGAGACAGACATCCTAGAGAGTGAAGTCAGAAAGGCCCTAAAAAGCACTGCAAACAACAAAGCCAGCGGAGATGATGGTATCCAGGTTGAACTTTTCAAAGCCCTAAAAGATGACGGAATCAAATTATTACATTCTATATGCCAGCAGATTTGGAAAACACAACAATGGCCACAGGAATGGAAAAGATCAGTATACGTTCCAATCCCCAAAAAGGGTAATGCCAAAGAATGTTTGAATTATCGAACAATTCCACTCATCCCACACGCTAGCAAGGTAATGCTCAAGATAATACAGGATAGACTGCAACAGCATGTGGAGAGAGAATTACCAGAAGTGCAGGCGGGTTTCAGAAGAGGCAGGGGGACTAGAGACCACATCGCCAACATAAGATGGATCATGGAAAAAACAAAGGAATATCAGAAACATGTCTACTTCTGTTTCATTGATTACACTAAGGCCTTTGACTGTGTTGACCACAACAAAATGTGGCAAGTAATTAAAGATATGGGAATACCGGAACACCTTATATGCCTCATGAGAAATCTGTACATGAAACAAGAAGCAACAGTTAGGACAGAATATGGAATGACGGATTGGTTTGGAATAGGAAAAGGAGTAAGATAAGGCTGCATTTTGTCACCCTGCTTATTCAACTTATACACAGAGCACATAATGCGCAATGCAGGGATGGAGGAATCACAAATTGGGATCAAAATTGCTGGGAGAAACATCAACAATTTGAGATATGCAGATGATACCACCCTAATGGCAGAAAGTGAGGAAGACCTAAAGAAGCTCCTGATTAGGTTGAAAGAAGAGAGTGAAAAAGCTGGCTTGAGACTCAATATAAAGAAAACAAAGATCATGCCAACAGGCCCTATCAGTCCCTGGAAAATAGATGGGGAAGAAGTAGAAGCAGTGACAGATTTTACTTTCTTAGGATCAAAGCTCACTGCAGATGGAAATTGCAGCCATGAAATAAAAAGGCGACTGATTCTTGGGAGGCAAGCGATGAGAAACCTGGGGAACATAGTGAAAAGTAGAGACATAGTCAAAGCAATGGTATTCCCTGTGGCAATCAATGTATGGTTGTGAGAGCAGGACCATTAGGAAAGCAGAGTGCAGAAGAATAGATGCCTTTGAGATGTGGTGTTGGAGGAGAGTTTTGAGAGTCCCCTGGACAGCGAGGAGAACAAATAGGTCAATCTTAGAAGAAATCAACCCTGACTGCTCCCTAGAAGGTCAAATTGTAAAGATTAAGGTACTTTGGACATCAAATGAGAAGAGAGGATTCACTTGAGAAGGCCTTGATGCTGGGAAAGGTGGAGGGCAAAAGAAAAAGGGGGCGGCCAAAAATGAGATGGCTAGATGGTATTGTGGATGCAGTGGGAGCAGAGCTGGGTGGGCTGAGGAGGATGGTGAAGGACAGAGGTGCCTGGCGGGTGGTGGTCCATGGGGTCGCGGAGGGTCGGAATCGACTGTGCGACTAAACAACAACAAAAAAAGATTTTGATTGAACTGTTAGAGCAGTATGACAGTGGAACCAATTACATCCAGAGGTGGTGAGAACCCCAGTGCTGGAGGCATTCAAGAGAAAGTTATAACTATTTATCAGAGATACTTTGACATACACAGTTCCTGTATTGAGCACATGTACTGGATACCATGGTCTCACAGGCCACTTCTAACTCCATTATTCTATGATTTTAAGAGTCACACAACCAGATACAGAGATAACTCTGTGAGTTAGGCATATGGCTGCAGAGCCAGAGGTTGGGAGTTCAGGTCTTCACTGTGCATGTTAAAAGAACCAGTTTGGGTGGCTTTGGGCAAGCTGCACTGTCCCAAGATGTCCTCATAAGAAGGGAACAGCAAATCACTTCTGTGTACTCTCTACCTAAAAAATCCTGAAAAGGACTGCCATAATTCAGAATTGATTTGACAACACAAAATTATTCTTAAAAGTGTAACCAGACAGTCCAAAAGGCATATACAGAAGGGAGTTGTGGTATGAATGAACCAGAAAATCTTGTCTGTGAGAAAACCAGGTTCTCAAGATGAGGTTCGTTCAGCTGGACTGCATGAGACCCACCCTGAGCACATCTGTGAGGCACATGATGAGGCACGTGCATAACATCCGCATCCCAACACCACCTGGGCAGCCGCATTCTGGACCATTTACAGCCTCTGAGCAGTCATCAAGGGCAGCCCCATGTAGAGCACATTATAATAGTCAAGTCTGGAGGTGACCAGAGCATGCGTGACCATAAGCAAGGAGTCCCGATCTAGGAGCAGGCGTAACTGGCATATCACTCGAAGCTGAGCAAAAGCCCTCCTGACCATGACTGCCACCTGCTCTTTGAGCAGGAGTCGTGAGTCCAGGAGGACCCCAGATTACGCACTCGGTCTGTTAGGGGTAAAATAGCCCCATCCAGAACCAAAGATGATAACTCCCGAGATAACGCTGTTCCCCTGACCCACCGCCACTCAGTCTTGCCAGGATTCAGTTGTAGCCCATTATTCCCCATCCAGACCCTAATAGCCTCCAGATACCTGGATAGGACTTCAACTGCAATGGTTGGATCACCACGAACCAAGATGTATAACTGGGTTGTTTTTAGTATTATAAGTTATTGTAATTTAAATGTAAAAAAACCCAACAACAGCCACCATGAGTCTCATTCCAGAAGAAAGCGAAAAATGAAGGAATTGCATGAATCAATTAATAAATTATAGTGCTAGTTAACAACAGGTGATGTAGAACTTTTAGCCTTCTGAGAACAGGATAATGTATTTCTGCAATGTGGAGGGGATTATTTCCTTTCCTTCTTATAGCGCTCACATGTCAAATCTGCCTTGGGAGATTTGGAGAACCTCTTGTACAGATCATGTGAACCTTGGGGATGAATAGATGAAGAGAATTCTATTATGCAGATGATAAGTCTCCTCACAAAACTTTAGATACCACTCAAAATTATCATAAACATACTCTTGTTCACTCTTGCCAACCTAGCGTTTCGAAAGCAAGAGATTGCAAGTAGATAAATTGGTACCACTTCAGTGGGAAGGTAACAGCGTTCTGTGCACTCTGGTATCTAGTCATGCCAGCCACATGAGCACGGAAACATCTGCAGACACAGACAGCACTGGTTCTTTGGTGCTAAACAGAGATGAGCACCAAAAGCTAGAGTCAGATGTGACTGGCTTTCAATCAGTGATGGGCAGCCAAAAATTTTACTACCATACTGTGGGCAGAGCCGATGTCATGGGTGGAGCTGACATCATGATGTCATGGGCGGAGCCAACGTCGTAACATCATGGGGGAAGCCAAAGTTTTTTTAAAATAAAAATACAGTACAGGCTGGCTGGAGGTGCCTGACACCCCCAGCCAGCCCCATCTTAAAGGAGGCAGCCTGCCTGGGCAGCCTCCCTTAAGATTGAGCTGGCTGGAGTTGCCTGACACCCCTAGCCAGTCCCATCTTAAAGGAGGCAGCCCAGGACTCCAGGTGCTTGCCTTGCGGTGGGTGAAAGAGAAGCCCTCCCCCCTCCACAAAGCAAGTGCCTGGATCCCAGTGCTCCAGGCGCTTGCCTTGTGGAGGGGGGAGGGCTTCTTTTCCCCCTCCGCTAGGCAAACGCCTGGAGCGCTGGGATCTAGGCGCTTGCTTTGTAGAGGGGAGGAGGGTTTCTCTCCCCTATTCTGCAAAGCAAGTGCCTGGATTCCAGTGCTCCAGGTGCTTGCCTTGCAGAGGGGGGATGGCTTCCTTCCTTCCTTCCTCCCCCCTCTCCACAAGGCAAGTGCCTGGAGCACTGGGATCCAGGCGTTTGCTTTACAGAGGGGAGGAGGGCTTCTCTCCCACCCTCCGCAAAGCAAGCATGTGGATGTTTGGTCGCCTTAAAAAAAAAAAGGTAACAGTCCCAGGTGGTCTCCTGGGAAAGTAACTAACCCCGCCCCCGGGAGACCACCCAGAATTGTTGCTAACGGTTCTGGAGAACCGGTCCGAACCGGCCCATGCCCAGCACTGCTTTCAAGCAAGGGCGGCCTTTACCTTTACTCTTGTTCAAGAAAATGTTCCTTACAAAAGAGTATATGTTCAGATCATGTTTCACTGCTTATAGAAAATCTTTAATAAGCTTGGCTTCCTTTACTTTTGAGTTGCCTTACTCACCATATAAAAAGTTATTACTGTGCTCTCCTTTTTTATTTTTCATTATGTTTGTGCCACCATGCACAATTGGGTAAAATGTGCTAAAATAAATTGTCTTGTCAACGTTTCAGAGTCAGAATTGTATCATAGAATAACTTCAGTCTTCAGATTTTGCCTTCAAGTTAATCCATCCTTTTTCTTCTTTCGTTCATATTCATAAACTCAAACTTTATTTATGCTCTTGGATCTTTGTTTTGTTAATCTACAAATCAGTCCATACGATGAGCCCATAGAGTTTGTTTCTGTTAATTAGTCTGAAGATCAAGTACTGTATATTTGGTTTGTTATAAGTAGTAAGTAATGGACTCATTTTCGGACTAAATTCTTGGGATATTTTCATTGAAATGAAAATCAGTGATGTATCCGCTACAATCTTGTGTTTTCATCTTGAAAGCTTTTATGTACTGATTCTATGAAATATTTTAGGGGAAAATCTTATTTATACCACCTCAACCCCAGCCCCCCTTGAACACTGTTATTTCTACTTTGAAATTATTTCCTAATGTTGCTTTGGAAATGTTACCAGGAAAACTTACAATTGGAATAAAGTGCAAGTCTTATTTTAGTAGGATGATAGAAGAAATTTCAAGGAAATGTTCATGGATTGAAAATGTTCAGATGGAGAAATCTATTTGTTTGTTACATCCTAGAAGCTGCCCACAAATAGAGTAGAGTAGGTGGATGTGACGTGAGAGTGCTAGTTGATAAGAAATGAGGAGACAAGAATAATTTCTGTGAGCTTCAACAAGTAAAAATAAGACAAATAAATGGGAAGAAGCAAAAGTTTACTACATAACTGTTACTTGATATTTTACAGCAGGTTAGTTTGTGTATAGAATGCCAAGCCATGATTTAATGCACATTTATATGCAAAAGAATCTCATCAAAGCTGTAGCCTTATAGGCTTCTTATCGTTTGGTTAAGTTTCCTTTAATCCTGGCTTCATGTGAAATAAAATCTGCTTTGTTAAACAAGCCTATTTTCATAGCTCATGTTTTTGCTTTTTATTTTGGAGATGTAACACTTTTTAAAAACAAAAATATTCCTGCATTCCAACCATTTTCTCACATTTCCACAATTTCCGTTTATGATGGGAATGTGTGGAGATTCAGAAAAATAGAGAAAATTATTAATGAAATGAATTTGGTATTAGATCCAGCAGAGCAGATGAATGGCTGAGCTTTAATGTATACAGCAGGAGTTGCCAAGCTTTTAAAGTCAGGAGCCAGGTCAAGCTCCCTTGGACAGTTGAGGGGGCAGACTGGTGGTTCCCCTGCCATTTATGATTGCCGTAAATATGTTTACAACAGCTGCCGACGCATTTACGGTTATCATAAATGCGTTTACAACAGCCATAAATGAGTCTGCGGCCAATTCTGGTGGCTGCAGCGATTGCTGGAGGAAGGGTGGGGGGCAGATTATTTGGCACTTTGGGCCAGATGCATCCCACAGGGCATAGGTTACCTATTCCTGGTAGAGGTTACCTACTCCTGCATTACTGTCTGAGGTGAAGAACTAATTCAGTAATAATGTAGATTTAATTTATATTGGATACTTAATGTGCTCTGGAACAAGATAGCAAATCATTGACTGAAATCCTGTCACTTAGTGCACTAGGTCACAACTAGAGTAGGCCCACTGTATCTTGCCAAATCCCAACTGACTCAAAGTGTCTACTCTAGTGCAACTAACTACACTAAGTAACAGGACTTCAGCCACTGTTTTCACCATCTTGAGGAAATTCAGACGAAATGGAACCTCAAACAACAATTGTCATCCCGTATAACAACAAAATTCTATAACAATTAGGTTTTTGGGGGAAATGACGTCCCGCATAACAATTTTCCAAATGGAAAAAAATCACACAACAATTTTTCAATGGGAAAAACCACTTGAGGGAGGGGAATCATTGTATGGTGCATCCCACAGGGAAAATCTCTATACGATGCATGCATTGTACAGTAATACCCTGGTTAGTGTTTGTCCAGGACAACGCTAAACCTGGATAATGTTGTGGAATTGGAGGCAAACTTGCATTGCACAAAGTTATCTTAATGTTGTGTGGTGCAAATGTTTGCCTACAATTCCCCAATGTTGATCTCTGCCCCAAAGCCCAGCCCTGTGGGCTTTGGGGCAAAGATCTACGGAGGCTCAGACTGCCATTTTGGTTGAGGGGAGACCAGGGGCGTGTGCCCTCACCCCAACCAAACCGGTGCTCTGAGTGTCGGACTGTTGGCTTGGTTGGGAAGAGACCGGGTGTGCCCCGTTCACCACACCACCACCAAACTGGTGCTGCAATTGTTGCAGTGCCGGCTTGGTTGGGGGAGACCCAGTTGCCACCATTCACCCCACCACCACCAAATTGGCGCTGCGCTCGTTGTAGCGGCGGCTTGGGTGGGGAGGAGACCCGGGCACCCAGGGTCTCCTCCCCACCCAAGCTGGTGCTGCAATCGCAGCGCCGGCATGATTGGGGAGAAAAACCAGGAGCGCCTGGTCTCTTCCCAATTGCGCCGCTGCTGCAAAGCTCACAACAGCGGCTTGGTTGGGGGGAAGACTGGGCGCACCTAGTCTCCCCCCAACCAAACCAGCGCTTGGCTCGATCCGCCTGCCTCTTTGGAAATCCCTGCTGCCCTTTCCAAAGAGGCAGGTGGATCACCCCTTGTACTCTTTCCTCTTTAGAAAGGGAACCTGGGTTTTTTTAAATGTTGTACAATGTATGCATCACACAATGTTAAAAACCAGATAACGCTAAGACTTGTGGAATCAAGTCTTAGCGTTATCCAGGGTACTAGTGTATAGCAATTGTTTCGTACAACAACGAGCCCCGTGGAACAAATTAAAATCATTGTATGAGGTACCACTGTATTTGAATGGTTCTTACTTGAAGTGCTTTTGAGTCCTACTGGTGGCATTATGAGTTAGAGAACACTGGCCTATATTGAAACAAGGATAAGCCTGACAAAGCATCTCGAGTGAGGAAATTTGGTCTTGTCCTTGGTATCCAGACTTCAAGCTGTCAGTGACTGCAAAGGATTTTCAACCAAATATTAAAAGCAGTCCCTCAGTTTCTGCTGATGTTAGTTTGTTTCATTACTTATAAGCCACCCAAAATGGTTGTGTGTTTCTACCAATGGCTTTCCTTCTGAATGGTCAGTGCCCCACTTTTGGTCAAACCCTTTGCATTAAAGCTGACAGTACTGAATTAGCTTACATATCGAGTGTTTCTTTACATCTTCACTGTGGTGTGGTTCATAGCCACATGCCAAAAAAAGTTAACCCTGTTCAAATATTTCTGGACCTGACTGTATGAATGTTTGCCTCATAAATGATTTGCAGGGATTGATCAGTAGGTGATGCACATATACTTCTGTTAATTTTGCTGGTTATGACACTGTTGTTGCAAGGTACAGTAATACCTCATATAACATTAGTATCGAATAACACTAAAATCGCATAACATTAAGGAATCTGGGGGGAAGAATTGCATCAGATAACATTAAGATCCTATGGGATGCTTCAGATAACAACCGCTAAAGCCTGTGTGGTTACAATGTATCTCTATGGATCCCATAGGATTTTAACATGCATCAGATAACACTAAAAATCATATAACACCAAGACTTGTGGAACCAGGTTTTAGTGTTATATGAGGTTTTACTGTACTTAGAAAGTTTTGCTTAACAATCACTAGAATGTAATTCTGGTCTAAGCATGGCAAGCATATTTAAGAACTCTGGGTCTGATAGAAGACGAAATATAAAAGACTAAAAAGATTAATAGAAATAGCACCAAGCAGACTAAATATCTTGTTATAAGCCGAGTACCAACTCACGTCAAGCTAATGGCAGGGACACAAGAAGTCAAAAGAGTAGATAAAATTGTCTATTTGGAGAGTATTTTAAATGAAAAGTGAGATCCTGAGATAGAGATTAAAGTACGAATTAAAAGCAAGATCCACTTTCATAAAAATGTAACATTTGTTATGCAGTAGTGATCTTACTCTCACAATGAAGATCTGAATAGCGAGATGTTACATATTCTCAGTGTTACTATATAGAGTCGAAGCTTGGACATTGAGTAAAGCATCTGGAAAGAAAACCGAAGCTTTTGAAATGTGGCTCTACAAATGGCTGCTAAGAATACCATGGTTTGACCATGTGACTAATGTAGAAGTGTTGTGCCAGATCGATAAAGAACAAGAACTATTTAAGACCATTAAACAAAGAAAGTTCCAATTACATGGCCATATCATGAGGAATGACTTGAAGTACTACTTAGGAAGATAGGCCCTGGACGTAGGCAGACTTTGTGGAAGCACCTGAGAGACTGGTGTAGCATGTCCTCGGAAGAACTGTTCTGAGGAGTTGAGAACAGGAAGACTATAGCCATATTCACAACAGATAGGGCACTTGAAGAAAAAGAAAAAGGGTCTGATAGACAGGCCATAAAGTCTGAAGAAAATTAATCCGAGTCTTCTCTAGGAACAAGCTAAGTATTATCAATTAAGGTAGCTGGTTACTAAAAGCCAGAAGTCCCCTTGGTCCAAAAAATTTGCAGCTTCGTTGTGTGGGGCTTTCCTATGTCAATTTTTTATATCTTACTGAATACAGTTAAATAAGAGGCTTGTGTCAGCTACCTTGTATTTAATATTACCCAGAAATAGTACTTGTCAAATATGTTATAACAGGACCTGCTCTTCAGTTATTAACAAACTAATGTGTGAGATTGTTTCCTCCAAGCACTTTATGACTTGGGTT
Organism: Furcifer pardalis; assembly: GCA_030440675.1. NCBI lineage: Eukaryota > Metazoa > Chordata > Lepidosauria > Squamata > Chamaeleonidae > Furcifer > Furcifer pardalis. The sequence goes on along the minus strand of CP126894.1, from coordinate 79,998,290 downwards.
TAGTAAAAAAAGAGATTAAAAATTTCCTTTAAAATCTTGTTTATAAGATAATGTTTTTATTATTCTAATTTAGAGCAATTTAACATTGTAAAATATGTAGTAGTTAGGATGTAGTGTTTATATGCCAGCTCAGTTGTACGGCTCTTTTAACATTGTATAACTTAACATAAACACTAGTCATGCCTGCCACATGACCACGGAAATGTCTGAAGCAGATAGTGCTGGCTCTTTGGCTATGAAACAGAGATGAGCACTGAACCCTAGAGTCAGATATGACTGGCTTTCGAGCAAGGGAGACCTTTCTTTCTTTCTGTCTGTCTGTCTGTCTGTCTGTCTGTTGGTCATCTCTTTTTTGCTAGTTTCCCTGCAGATATTTCTTTCTGCTCTTTTCCCCATTTAGGAGAAGGATCTTTCTCCCTGTATTGATTCATTTCAACCTATGTCTGGAAGCAAAGGGAATCATATTAAATCATATTTTATTTTTGCATGTGATTAATGCTAATGCTTACAAAGGAGGAAATATATTCCTGTGATTTAATTTCCATTCTCTGGTTGATTTTCAATGATTTAATTTTGCAGAGGACTGTCCTCTTGCTTATTGTCTGCTGAGCTCATATTAGAGAATTAGAGATAGAAAACTCCTATTATACTGTCTTGCAAGTGCTGGATTGCTCTCTGTACTATCATCTTGAGTGCTTGTCCATTCTAATTTTAAATAACTCAAGCAATGTGGTGGTGTAATTTCCTCCTGGAGACTGTTGTTCTGTATAATCAATGCTACTGACAGGAATTTTCCATGATATACAGTCCGCAGTTCCTGGCCTTTAATTAGAGCCAGCCCTGTCCAGGAAATGGCCTCCAAACTGCAGCTTATGATGAAAAGGTTAATGTCCATACAAACCCTGCAGCACTTGGTATTCAGAGTTCTACAGATTGATTTGGTAATACTTAGCATAATTTTGTGCCTTCATTCCTGCTGTACTGAACCCCAGTTACATAGAGTGTCTTTAAATGTAATTCCATGTTTGTTTGGTAGAACTGTTTTTCCTAAATGTCCGTAGCTACTTAATGTACATCTTTCAAATGTGCTAACAACAGTAATAGTTGGTTGTGTACCCTTTCTGCTTTTTAGGATATATGTACTTGTAAATATTTTATTTAATGGAAGTGCATATTGGACATGTTCAAATCTGTATCTATTTAGTTTCTTTCGTTTGGAGTGTTACCAGAGTTTCAACAGCTCTGTATTTTCCAGTATTCATCTAGGCATCCTGCAGTATGGCATTATGATTAGACTTCTCCACTCTTTTTGTGAAACTGGGGACATGTAACAGGATTAAACTGTAAACCTTGTCACTTGAATATCTCAGCACTAATGTAAATTCTCTTTCACTTACTTTACGTAAACCAATGCTCCTTGAAAGATAGGAAGTGCCACAGGGATTACTTGAAAATATTAACCTTATTAGGTTTACATTTTACTACAACATGAGGAAGGGAAAGCTCTAGTTCCAATCTTTTTGTCTTCAGTTTTCCAGAATTCTAGCTCACATGAGCTCTCTCACGGGTTTTCCATTCAGACTCCTTGCCTTCCACACATGGGAAGGTGAGAAAGCTTTGGATTGAGATAGATAAGACTGGATACTCCTCCCTTTTTATATTTTAGAGTTAAGGTTAGAATTAGGGTCAACACACAGCACAAACTCTTATATTGGTACAGTTGTACAGTAAAACCTCGGATAACGCTAAAACTTGGTTCCACAAGTCTTGGTGTTATCCGATTTTTAGTGTTATCCGATGCATGTTAAAATCCTATGGGATGCATTGGATAACGTTGAAGCTCCATAGAGATACATTGTAACTGCATAGGCTTTAGCGGTTGTTATCCAATGCAAATCATAGGATCTTAACGTTATTCGATGCAATTCTCCCCTCCAGATTACTTAACGCTATGCAATTTTTAGCATTATCCAAGGTAAACGTTATCCAAGGTATTACTGTACCTCGCTTAAAGAGCATAATGCGTTCCACAGGATTGCTCTTTAAGCGAGTTTCCTCTTTAAGTGAACCACCATTGTAAATGACAAATTGTGGGGGGATTGCAAACCCCAATTTATTTGTTAAGCGAGTTTTTGGTTGGTTTTATTTGTTAAACAAAGCAAACATTCAGAGAAAATTCTGTTCTTTAAGAGAGTTACTCTTTAAGCGAGGTGTTCCTTATGCGAGGTTTGACTGTATTTGATATATTAAGGCAGGGATTCTCAACCTACAGCCCATGACACCATTTCGTGTGGCCCACATCACCGCTCTTACTGTCACCAGAAGCAGAAGTGTTTATGGCAGACATAAATGTGCCTGCGGCTGTCATAAATGCATTTACGACAGCTGCAAACACATTTTATGGTAGCATTTACAGCTGGGGGATGGGAACCACCAGTCCAGCCCGTTCAGCTGTCTGAGGGGGCATGGTCCAGCCCATGGCTTGAAAAGGTTGAGAACCCCTTTGTAAAGGTATGTGCTAAAAGATGTAAAACATCAAGATAAAAACATAAGAAATGTCATGCCTCATCACACAAAAATGATATCTATCTCAACAATATGATCACTCAATGACCAATAAGTTGTTTAGTCTATGAGGGCACTTGTACTCTGTCTTAAGTTATCTAGCAATTGATATTCAGAGGCATTTATAATCATTTTGAATAGTAGCCATTGATGACTTTATCGTACATCATTTTTTCCCTCTTTGCATTGAACTCTAGTGTGCCATTTAATTTTACTTCCTTTTCCCATTTTGAAAAGATGCTTTTGGAGCTATTCACAGTGTTTTTTTTAAACCACCCTAAAATCTGATGTCTTCGGGTAATTTGTGAACAGTTAAAAAGCATTGGGCTCAGTATCGATCCCTGAGGAACTCCCACTCAGATCCTTTCACTGTGAGAATTATTTATTCCTACAACTTATTTTGTGTTCTTTAAACCATTTTCCACATGGTTCTTTATCCCATTATTGCTTAATTTACTCAAGACTTTTATCAAAAGCTTTGTGAAATCCAAATTAGTGTGTCTGTCAAATCAGTCCATTCCCTGTATTTATTGATACAGTACTGCTGAAGAATCCAAAATATGAATAAACTTTCCTTGTTTTTCTGTTTGTTTTGCAATTTTATTCTTATAAAGCTTTCTGTCAGTTTATTCAGGTGTCATACAGTTTAAAGAAACATGCCTTCCCTTAAAACAATGACTGTCCTAATGAAGTAATTGGGCTGTTTGTGCAAACAGATTAACCATATTTGGGTCATGTTTACTGCACATGGAGATCAGACAAATAAGATTTTTAAACTAGACACCAAGACATCTTGAAGCCATATAATTTAAGTCTTTCGGTACCAATAATATACTGTGCCTCTCACTTGCATAGCATTGACATACTCGTTTTTCCTGCAAGTCTTTCCAATTAATGTAGTACAGTCATACCTCGCATAACGAATTTAATTCGTTCTGCAAGGTTGCTTGCTATGCGAAAAATTCGCTATGTGAGTCTGACTCGCACAACGAATTTTTTCTATGCGAGTCAAACTTTCCCTATGGAAAAACTTGCAAGCGAGCATTTCTATGGGGAAAACTCGCATAGCGAAAAAATTCGTTATGCGAGTTTTCCCCATAGAAACGCTCGTTATGCGAGTTTTTCCATAGGGAAAAGTCCAACTCGCATAGCGAAAATTTCGTTATGCGAGTCAGACCGCTTAGCGAAAAACTTGCTCCTTATGCGAGTTTTTCGCTAAGCAAAACGCTCCTTATGCAAGGTTTGACTGTATTTAAACTACAAGGCAATTTGAGGGAACATCTTTGAATAAAATTCTTCTGAGAATAACATCAGAATCTTTATGAAAGCCAATATGTAATTCTGTCCACTCTGTTTCCTCTACCCATTGATTTCCTTATTTGATTTAAGAACTAATCGGATTTTGCTGGTTGTAATCACATATATGCCACTTGAATCCAAGTTTGTTGCATGCATCTTCTCTGCAGATAATTGGGCATTAGTTTAGTTGAAGCATTATTACTTTATGTTTCTACTGAACTTAAAGCTTCAGGGTTGACAAATTATAAGGCCTATTCGTTCCACTCCCCAAAAAGGGTAATGCCAAAGAATGTTCAAATTATCGAACAATTGCACTCATCCCTCATGCTAGCAAGGTGATGCTCAAGATAATACAGGATAGACTGCAACAGTATGTGGAGAGAGAATTACCAGAAGTGCAGGCGGGTTTCAGAAGAGGCAGGGGGACTAGAGACCATATCGCCAACATAAGATGGATCATGGAAAAAACAAAGGAATATCAGAAACAAGTCTACTTCTGTTTCATTGATTACACTAAGGCTTTTGACTGTGTCGACCACAACAAAATGTGGCAAGTAATTAAAGAGATGGGAATTCCGGAACACCTTATAGGCCTCATGAGAAATCTGTACATGAATCAAGAAGCAACAGTTAGGACAGAGAATGGAATGACGGAGTGGTTTGGAATAGGAAAATGAGTAAGACAAGGCTGCATTTTGTCACCCTGCTTATTCAACTTATACACAGAACACATAATGCACAATGCAGGAATGGAGGAATCACAATTTGGGATCAAAATTGCTGGGAGAAACATCAACAACTTGAGATATGCAGATAATACCACCCTAATGGCGGAAAGTGAGGAGGACCTAAAGAAGCTCCTGATTAGGTTAAAAGAAGAGAGTGAAAAAGCTGGCTTGAGACTAAATATCAAGAAAACCAAGATCATGGCAACAGGCCCTATCAGTCCCTGGAAAATAGATGGGGAAGAAGTAGAGGCAGTGACAGATTTTACTTTCCTAGGATCAAAGCTCACTGCAGATGGTGATTGCAGCCATGAAATAAAAAGGCGACTGATTCTCGGGAGGCAAGCGATGAGAAACCTGGGGAACATAGTGAAAAGTAGAGACATTAAATTGCAAACAAAGATTCGCATAGTCAGGGCAATGGTATTCCCTGTGGCAATGTATGGTTGTGAGAGCTGGACCATTAGGAAAGCGGAGCGCAGAAAAATAGACGCCTTTGAGATGTGGTGTTGGAGGAGAGTTTTGAGAGTACCCTGGACAGCGAGGAGAACAAATGGGTCAATCTTAGAAGAAATCAAGCCTGACTGCTCCTTAGAAGGTCAAATAATAAAGATGAAGCTAAAATACTTTGGACATCAAATGAGAAGAGAGGACTCACTTGAGAAAGCCTTGATGCTGGGAAGGGTGGAGGGCAAAAGAAGAAGGGGACGGCCCAAGATGAGATGGCTAGATGGTATTGTGGAGATAATGGGCACAGAGCTGAGTGAGTTGAGGGGGATGGTGGAGGACAGGAGTGCCTGGAGGACAGTGGTCCATGGGGTCGCAGAGGGTCGGAGTCGACTGTGCGACTGAACAACAAAAAAATTCCATATATACAGTAAAAACCCCACTTACAAAAAAAGTCCATTCCATAGGCTTAAATTAGTTTTTTATGTAACTTGAAGCAAACCCATAGGAATTTTTTTTGCGTAACTCAAAGCAAACCCATTGGAAAAATGAAAATTTTATGTAAATCGAAGCAAACCCATAGGAAATGAATGTTTACATAACTCGAAGCAAACCCATAGGAAATCATGTAAATCAGGACATGGTTTTAGCGCAAAGTCATTATGTAAGTCAAATTTTATGTAACTCAAGGCATATGTAAGTCGGGGCTTTACTGTACATTCTTACTTTGCTTTTGCTTTAAATATCAGCACAGATTAAGTTTTCCAACACAAAAATCTTCTGACTTTTATGAGCTCTGGAATTTTTTTATGTGCGTTACAGCAGTCCCACCAAGCCAGTGGACAGATTTCTACTGGTCATGTACACCAACATAAGTGTAGTGTCATAAGTTGCAACATATGTCTGTCAGGTGACTTGTCATATGACCAGGAATACAAGCAATTCACTTTGATTTACCCCATCATATTTACGTTGCTGTAACAAAGCAAGAATATAGCTGATTCTGTTTCCACACTTTTTAAACGCTACAGGAGACCACAATTTGGGCGACAGGTATTCTGTTCTGTCTCATGAACCTGCTTATGTACTTTTGGATGCAAACAAATAACTTACCATAGTCAATTGCTGAACTGGTGTTTGAATAAAGATTTAAAGAGAAGACAGCTGAAATGCAGTATCTGTCACTGCCAGAATTACTGCCCATATATAACACTGGTCAACACAATTTTTCTGGCATGAGGTACACTAACGATTCTAAGGTAATTTTGAGGTGCTGATTCTGAATCTGGCATCCATTTTTTTTCCTAGCACATCAGGTTTTTGAGATCTCAAATATTGCAATATACAGTAAAACCTCAGATACAGTAATACCTCATATAACATTAGTATCGAATAACACTAAAATCGCATAACATTAAGGAATCTGGGGGGAAGAATTGCATCAGATAACATTAAGATCCTATGGGATGCTTCAGATAACAACCGCTAAAGCCTGTGTGGTTACAATGTATCTCTATGGATCCCATAGAGGATCAGATAACACTAAAAATCATATAACACCAAGACTTGTGGAACCAGGTTTTAGTGTTATATGAGGTTTTACTGTAACACTAAAACCTGGTTCCACAAGTCTTGGTGTATACGATTTTTAGTGTTATCCGATGCATGTTAAAATCCTATGGGATCCATAGAGATACATTGTAACCACACAGGCTTTAGCGGTTGTTATCTGATGCATCCCATAGGATCTTAATGTTATCCGATGCAATTCTTCCCCCCAGATTGCTTAATGTTATGCGATTTTAGTGTTATTCAATACTAATGTTATCTGAGGTATTACTGTACCTACTAACAGCAAATTTATCATCATATTCGTCGAGCTAAACAGACATACGAGCCTAATAAAATAACATCCAGTATACAGTAATACCCCGGGTAACGCGAGTACCGTATAGCGTGAAAACCGCATAACGTGACAAGATTTTCGGAAAAATCTTGTATCGAATAATGTGATTTTCACGTTATTTGGAACAAGCGTATGCGGGGGGAATTGGATTGGGTAGAACATCTACCCAATCCAACCCTCCCCAGCGCCCGCCCCCATGATGTTTGGAAAGGGTACGGGGATCCTTACCCTTTCGAAACTTCGGGTGAGCGGCGTGCATCGGGGGGGCTAGCGCAAGATACGGGGGGGACCTCCGTGTCCTGAGCTAACCCCCACCGATGCGCGTGCGTGCCTGCAAGCCACCCGAGGTTCCGAAAAGATAAGGATCTTTACCCTTTCAAAACTTGGGCGTGCGGCGCGCATCGGTGGGGGTTAGCGCAGGATACGGGGGGACCTCCATGTCCTGAGCTAACCTCCACCGACGCGCGCCTGCCTGCAAGCCACCCGAGGTTCCGAAAAGATAAGGATCTTTACCCTTTCAGAACTTCGGGAGAGGAGAACATCGTCTCCCCGGCTTGGGAAAGAGGCGGCTTGGCCAAAATTCCCTCCCCCTGCGCGGGGGTGAGGATTTTGACCAAGCCGCCTCTTTCCCAGGCACGCTATAGCAACGCTGATCGCACGTCAAGGCAATTGCCTTGACGTGGGATCCCCGTTTCGCTCGCCTAAACAAGGGTTGGCTTTTTAAAAAGCCCCCGTGTCGGCATCTCCCACGGGCGCGCCTGTCAGATGGGGGCTGCAGAGGCTACGGGGAAGAGCTCCGTAGCCTCTGCAGCCCCCGTCTCACACGTGCACGCGTCCGTGCGAGACGCCAACACGGGGGCTTTTTAAAAAGAGACCCAGTTGCCGGGACACATCACCCTTCCTCCCCCCCTCCCGCCACCAGGTATCCGGCCATCTGGCCAGTGCCGCTTTGGTGGCGAGACTTTTTGCTGCCCTGCGGTGGGGGGGCGGTGTTCGAAAGCCCCCATGTCGGCTTCTCGCAAATATATTTCCGTTGTGCAATAACACACATTTTAAACTCCTTTTACTGCTGTCGATAAAAAGTCTCCATTCACTGGAATCATATGTGGGCAGTCCTATATGAAGAAGAAGCCCTTTAACATCATTACAATAAACAAGTGGACCATCAGATTGAAAGTGCTTTCACTTGGCTGATTCTCCGTTACGATGACACTAGTGCCAGGTCTGAGTAGTCCTTTCTCTTTCAGCCTGGAAGCCAACAATTCTGCAGACTGCTTTGGCAAATACAAATCTCTTACTTGATTCAGGTTGACTAAACAGAGTAACAGAATCTGTATCAGATGGTGTATAGGTTGGAGCATCATTACTCTCATCATGTGTAGTAGAACCGGATGAACTGTGGGATTCAACATCAATCTCTGGTAGCTCTGTATATACAGGCACAGGTATTTCCTCACAGTGTCCAACTGGTCGTTTGGCAGATGGGATATTGGGGTATTGTATGTGGTGTCTGTTCTTTTTATTGAAACCTTTGACATTGACAAGGTAAAAGTAGCAGTCATCCACATGGTTCCTTGGTTTTCTCCAAACCATCGGCACACGAAACTTCAGCTTAGAATTCATTCCTTTAGACCATGACCGCATTGTTTCGACACATGTTTTGCACACTTTATGAGGAGCCCAACATTTGTCTTGGTCTCCCAGTGGTACTTTAAAGTAGGCAAGATACACCCTCTTGACAAAGGTAGTGATGTTGCACCTTTGATCCCGCAAGGTGAAGCTGCCACAGATGTAACAGAAGATATCTGTGTCATTACGGCATTTCCTTCTTTCCGATGTTGTGTCCATTGTTATATCACAAACTGCACTAAAAATGTATACATAAATAAGGTTATCTACATAACATCACATTATAATCACTAATTTTATCACTATAATTCTATAACTGACTTGTACCAACAGGCAGTCAGGAATGACAACTGGGTTAGCCATTAGCATAAAAATGTGATGTGATAGAGCAGATCTGAGATCATACTGTATTTGCAATCAGCAGCCTGAAATTAGTATAAAACAACTGCAAAAGCTCATGCCAGGAAAAAAATTTTTTTTGTATAGCTGTGTAACTATAGTGACCTGGATTTGCAGACATATTTTATAAAAGTTGTGTTTCTGTGTAATTGAAGGAACCAGAAAGCTGTTCACACATAGGTCCTTGAACTATAGTTTCACTTTGGCTAATACAGAGATCAGTAGCTGTCATTAAATGATTGTAATAAAAATTAGGTGATTGCAGCGGTGTTGTTACAGGTCCCCCAAAGGTTATGAGCAAGCAGTTGTTTGTTGTCTGAATTTTAAATACATTGTTTTACCTAGATACATGGATTGTATCTGCTGGCTATCTTTACACAAACAGTTGTCCTGCGGGCAAATAAAACAACTACTTTTGTTGTTCTTTTGGTGACTGGAGGTTAACACAACATAGGTAAAGGTAAAGGTTGCCCTTGCTTGAAAGCTAGTCACCAGTGCTCATCTCTGTTTACAGCCAAAGAGGCAGTACTATCTGAGTCTGCAAACATTTTTGTGGACATGTGGTGTGCATGACTAAATGTCAGAGTGCACGGAATGCTGTTTACCTTCTGACCAAAGTGGTACCTATTTATGTGCAATTTCTTGCTTTTAAACTGCTAGGTTGGCAGGAGCTGGGGCAGAGACAGGAGCTCACTCCGTTGTTCAGGACTCATGTCTTGAACTGCTGACCTGCTAATCTTCAAGTCATCAAGTTCAGAGTCTTAACCACTAAACCACCATAGTTCCTTAACACAACATACAAGTTCAAAAAAACAAAAACAAGCACAGATGAGCATAGGCATGCAAATTGTTTCATTTCTTGCCATTTATGAGAACAAATTCCACTAAAACACGGTGGGTGCAAATGCAATTTAAGAGAGATATTCTTTCACAGTTGGGGGGGGGAAAGGAGGGGGAACAGCTGTTCTGTGATTTGCAAGTGTTTGCCCTTGATAATTCCTGTAGCATTAAATGAGTAAGATTTTAAATTGTGTTTGCAGGATTAGATTGTGTAGGACTGTGTAATTTACATCTCACTATCTCTTGAATTCTCATACAAATGTCTTCTGGGTGACTTTGCATATTGTACTAAAAAGCAGGCTCACAGGAAACTGCTTTGTCTAGCCGAGTGTGTCAGGATTAGTTGAATAAAGTCTGCCTTGGGATCTTTTGAGCTTTAAAAAAAGATACTTGAGGTTTTATTTTTATATGAACAAATGTTATTTGCTACAGATGGTTTATAATGTTGTGTGGCATAGACTGTGAGAGCCACCTTTTGTATCAAAACAGTTCTGGGAATATGTCATGAAAGATGATGGGCTGATTTTGGCTATGTCCAGTGTACATAATATACATATTTATTTCATTTTGATTTATTGCACCTTTAAGATCGTGGCTAAAGAAGCAGAATATAAAAGCAGGATAAAACTGTCAGCAGAGAGTAAAACATTTTGGCATATAAAATAAATTAAATTAAAATGCACTGATAGGAGAAGATTGGAAGACGAAGTAACAGTACAACTGTTTCTAAAATTCCTGGGAGAATCAAAAGTATTCAAGTAACAATAATGTGGGTGCTACACAAGCTTCACTTGCAGAGAGTATACTACAGATGGACTTCAGTAATAGTTTAATGAGCATGACTGGTGCCAAGTCATAGTTAATTGACATGTTTCACCTACCGTGGCATATTCTTTCCCTAAAAATAATAATTTCAAGTAAGTAGGGTTGTATGATTGGTTTACTCAGAGGTGGGATGTCAAATTTTTTAGTACCCCACCGTGATGTCATGGACATCATGGGCGGAGCCGATGTCATGATGTCATGGGCAGAGCTGAGATCATGACATTCTGGGTGGAGCCAAAGAAAATAATAATTTAAAAAATCAGAAAAAAAAACAATAAAAAGTAAATAAAAATACATTTTAACTTTAAAAAAATCAACCAACCCACACCAAACACAAATCAACCCACCCCAAACACAAACCTATCACTTTCCTAGGCAGGTGACAGGCAGGGACCGCTGCGGCTCGCTGGCACGCCAGCCAGCTGAAGCGTGGCGGGGAAAGGCCGCCACCTCCACTTCAAAAGGCGCTCCCTGCGTCCTTCCTTTCTGTGCATGTGTCAAACCTCCATTTGATGCATGCACAGTTCTATTTTTTACTGCACATATGTCAATTAGAGGTTTGATGCATGTGCAGTTCTGGGCAGCCATTTTGGCTGCCCGGAAAAACACTTCTGGAGGGGGTCTGGAGAGGTGACCGAACCAATCACCTGGGGTTTTACCACCACCACCACGGCAGCCCCCTCATGATGGGTGCTACCGGTTTGGTTGAACCGGTCCGAACCGGTAACAACCCATCACTGGGTTTACTTCAGGTTTTTGTCACCTTCCCATATTTTTACTCAGAAGACAATCACACATCAATTTTTTAAAATGTATTTTCTCAGATTTGTCTTATCATACATGGTGTTTCCTTTTTAACAAATCTAGAAATGTAAAAAAGTTTTTAAATATTCTGAAATTCAAAGGCAAGAATCTTAAACTGTTAAAAATAATAATTTGGTGTATTTTAATTGTTTCTTTGTTTAAGGCTTTTGTACAGACTTCTGGTTGCTTCATCCATAATTAGTTTGTTAGGGTCTGTCTTTTTCTCCCGTACACTTACGCCTCACCCCATCTTTGTGGTGGTACAGATCTGTTGCCTACTGGCCCTTGTTCAGTTGTGAGAAAGATGCCTGAAGGCAGAAATAAAGCTCAACTGTTTACTATCTCCTCAAAATTGGAAGTATTCAGTAGCTTCTGCCACTGGGCACAAATTGGTTAAGGGGACTGCACTACTGATTTGAACTATCCAACACAATGAACTAATATCTGAATAAAAATCTGCATCAGCCCGTTTAACATTGAGGATGGCATTGATAATAGTTTACACAGAAAATCTTACAACACTATAATACCCAAACACCATACCATAAAATCTTGTTTTTTACATCTAATAAAGTGTATCTCACAATCATGTATTTAGCACATACTGAGTAAAGAGCACCCCATGAGCAAGGAGCTTTTGTACCAGGGGGCTGTCCCTCTGTCCAAATGGGGCAGCCCTGCAAACCACCACATTTCTCTGTATGCTTCAAATATCTTATCCAAAACAGTGGGAGGAGTTGTAATGGGAGTTACAAAGGAAGGCAAAATAGATAACACTCAATTCTCCTTTCCTCCAGAAGAAGCATTTTGCGCATTTGTCATACCTTGAAAGTCAACAAGTACTGTAGGTGAAAGAAGAGAAACAGGAATAAACACTACACCTAACCTATTGGATATAACTGTGCTAGGTGAAAAATTCTGGGAGTTATCGATGCATGTTCTGACCTTACTTGCATCTACCTTGATGAAGGCAAACATACGTCACTGAAAGAAAAACAAATATTTTAATATGTAAATACTTAAGAGCAATAATCACACATGTTTGTTAAGTGGAACACCAGTACTGTGGAGCAGTCATACCAAAGATATGTACCTTAAGTTTCTCAAGCTATATGTAGACAGTTTACTATCATTAAAGCTTACAATTTAAATTTGAGTCATTCATTTTTTTTGTGTTCACAGTTACACAGTTACAGGCTTCTAGACTTTGTCTCTGGTTTAGAGCTAATGAGCAAAATGAACCTGAACTCCCTTGTGAGTTTTTGGTATGGAATTGCTTATTTTCCAAATGTTTCATTGAGAAAATAGCATAGTAGTTTAGGCAGTGAAAGCCTACACTTTTTCTGTTTCTATCGAAGCCTTGTTGAGATGTAAGGTCTGCTCTTGTATGTTTATTCAGGCATCAATCACAATCAAGTCTCTTTCTAGTTCATCTGAAATGGCATTGTAATCCTATTTTTATCAGTTCCTTCCTGTTCACCAGACGGTTAAAGTAGTATGAGCTGGGGTCAGGAATATCTTAATGGATTTGGTTCCCAAAGATATCAGTGACCAAAGGAAGAGTTTCGTTGAAATTTCTTCCTGCACTGATCCAGGCAATGGCAAGGTGTAGAAAGAAGGCATGCAGAGCAAAGAAAAATGTTGTTTAGGGAGACACTTTTGATAGAATAGCTAGGCTGTGTTTCGCAGAGAGTGAAGGAAACAGTGCTGTGTAAAAATAAAAGTTAGCATTTGAAGATGAATTGTTTACTTGGTGCCTTCAAAGTACAAAACACTTGATAAAGACACAGAGCACATAATGCGCAATGCAGGGATGGAGGAATCACAATTTGGGATCAAAATTGCTGGGAGAAACATCAACAATTTGAAATATGCAGATGATACCAAAAGAAGAAGGGGCGGCCCAAAATGAGCTGGCTAGATGGTATTGTAGAGTCAATGGGCACAGAGCTGAGCGAGTTGAGGAGAATGGTGAAGGACAGAAGTGCCTGGCGGACAGTGGTCCATAGGGTCGCAAAGGGCCGGAATCGACTTTGCGACTGAACAACAACAAAAATTTACAGGCTCTTACCTACAGGACCTAGTGGTCAAATGGAAAGTGTTTGTTTCTGGTCACCATAGTGATGCATTCTATGATCGCTTTTCCAACTAATTTACAAGTAAGATGAGCTGTTCAAGTTTCCTGGAATTTGTCATTAGGTCTCAATGATACAAAGTTTGTATGGTACATCAGCAAAACAGAAGATCAGATTTAGATATTGTATTGGTTAAAAGGTCAATTACAGTCATACCTAGGAGTCATACTTAATTTTGGAGGAGATAAAATCTGCGATAGGAATTTTTTTGTTGTTCAGTCACACAGTCGATTCTGACCTTTTGCGACCCAATGGACCATTGTCCTTCAGGCATCTCTGTCCTCCACCATCCTCGTCAACCTGCCCAGCTCTGTGCCCATTGCGTCTATAATACCATCTAGCCATTTCATTTTTGGCCGCCCCCTTCTTCTTTTTCCCTCCACCTTCCCCAGCATCAAGGCTTTCTCAAATGAATAGTCTCTTCTCGTTTGATGTCTAAAGTACTTTAGCTTCATCTTTACTATTTGAACAGAGGAATACTTGTGAAAAATCTTCCTAAAGCAGTGAGTTTGTCCCAAACAAATGATCTTGGTATTCCATCATCAAAATTTGTGTGATGCATCTGTACAAATTTCTGGGTTGCACAGTACCTTTGTTGAATCTCTAGAAATGTACAAATGACTTGAGCTTTCAAAGGCATTTCATCTTGAAGAGATAGTATAAAAATAGAGGTTAAAATAATTAGTCAAAAATTGGGCCCTCTTCCAACAAAACTACCAGTAATATCAGTGGGAATTTTGCATGAAAAACCCATTTACAATAGAAAGTGACTGGCTTTTAGAACTCCTGCTCAGTCAGAAGAATAAGGAATTTGCCAGAGGCTCCATGCATTTGTTCCCATTTGCTAAGCAATCTTGTCTTCCTTAGCTTCAGTGAAAGTAGATACAGTAATACACTGGATAACGTTATGACTTGGTTCCACAAGTCATGACATTATCCGATTTTTAGCGTTGTCCAATGCATGCATCGAACAATGCTAAAAAAAAAAAAGCCCTGACTTCAGGGACAAACCGCTTTAAAGGCAGGCAGGGAAAGAAAGAGACCTCCCTGCCTTTAAAGCCACCCCCCACGTGCAGCGCCCTTTCCCCCAACCCTACTGCAGTCGCAGAGACTCCTTGTCTCTTTATTTCCCTCCCTGTAGTTAAACTACAGGGAAGGGGGAAAGAGAGACATGATTGGTTCTCTAGAGTTTAAATACAGGGAGGGAAATAAAGAGACAAGGAGTCTCTGCGACTGCAGTAGGGTTGGGGAAAAGGCGGGTGCTTTTCCCTGATCCTACTGCATTCGCAGAGACCACTGCGGGTGGTGGTGGATTGGGTAGTTCTACCCAAACCACCCCACACCCGCAGACCATTGCATCGGATAACGCTAAGAATCATTATCCAGAATCGTTATCCGATTCTAGCGTTATCCGATGCAATCGTTTTCTGGGGTATTACTGTACCACTAACTGGCCAGAATCCTGTTGGTGGATATTTTTATTTTCGTGTATCAGCGCTCAGGCAATCTCAATATATGCCTTGAAAACCTCATTCTTTGTTTTGCTATAATTTGTTCCAGGCTGAATGTCCTACTTCAATGTAGAACCTTTTTATAATCCAACCAAAGTATATAATACTAAGAATCTTTCTCACACATCTGTGTTGGAAAACATTTTTCTTCTGGCCTATTTTCGTTATAATTTTTCATGTCTCATTTGCATATATTGTAGTTAGTAGTACAGTAGTGTTAAACAAATGAAGTTTAATTGCAGTGTCTATTGCCCCCGATGACCAAATATCATTCATTAATTTAAATACAGCTGGTGCCTTTCCAATCCTGCACTTTGGTTCTTCCATTGGTGGCCAGGATGATACCAAGATAGGTAAATTTGCAGAACTCTTCAATGGTTTGGTTCCTGATTATTATTCTGACCTTTGTTTGATGATCAATACTCATTACTTTGGTCTTTTCACTATTGATTAAAGCTCATATACGGCAGCAGAATCAACAAATTGCAGAACAAGCAGCAGCAAAAGGAGGGTAATTAGTAATTTAACACTTAGACTACTAGTTGTGTGCTAGTTGCATAACTTTGCACATGACCAAGAATGTTAGCAGCAATTAACTCCCATTATTTACACAGTTACATTTACTAAATTCCCATTAGGATTCTGGTTATCTGTATGGAATCCAAACAGCTAATTAGTGTCACACAGACAGCACTGTAGAACTTCTGGCTTTTTTTCCTTTTCTTTGAAAGGACTTATCCCAATCAATAGCACAAACGTTATTTAACACATGTGTGGATCTGTGTGTGGATTAGTCCAAAAAAGCATAAACGTGCCATTGTATCCTGCCTGTTACAAGATACAGTACATACATAACGTATTTCCTCTTCGGCTGACAACATTTCATTGGAATAAATTCTGTTTTGTTACTGCAAATACTGCTTGTGGTGAGCTGGCTCTGTAATTTATAGTGACTGTTGATTTCCTGGTTTGCACTCCCAAGACTATGTTCTTCATGGCAATCCTTCAAAACAGTAACCCTGAGGGTAGTTGAGGATCTTAGCTTGAAGCACTAAATCTAATTTTACTATTCCAGGACTCCCACTGGATATACTCAACAGTTAACTATTTGGTATGGAAGAGCTGCTGTTCAGACTTGCATAACTTCATGGAAATTATATTTCAAGGCCCACAGTCCCCACAGTGAAATTGCTGTGATTCTCTGAGCTCAGTTAGACAGATCTGAAGTCAGTGTTGCCTGTGGTATAGTAATAAAGATTCTCCTGAGAAAAGCCATGAGGAAGGGGAAATGCCCCCAAATTGCTGTCTTTTCATTATTGCTAGTCACGTTCATATTTTCGCTATTACAGAAGAGAGAATTTCCTGTTCCTTTGCAAACTCTTGAAAATTCTTAATATAATACAGTAGGTAGATTAAACTAAAATAAGATAGAAATCAGGGTTAAGAACAATTCTGATAGGTGACTTATATATCAAGACAGTAAGAAAATTTGGAAGCAAGAATAATGGTAATGGCAAGAATGCCGTGCATCTTTTGGCTTGTGCTTAATGCTTCTAATTCTTAAACTTTAGCCTTGAGTTTTAGAATAGGAGTAAAGTTTTGGGAATCATGTGTTTCTTACAATTGAATGTTGTTCCATTAATGGGCAACATTCCTAGAGATATTATTCTGAGAGGCCTGGCTAGGATTAAATAAAAAACAGGGCCAAGAAATAAAAAAATCTCTGAAAGTATATAAAAGTCTATTCTAAAGTCAGAACTAGTTCAGCTGGCTCAGTTTCTGATAAGAATATAAGGTTCCGATCCATGTGAGTTAACATGAAATATTAGATTTTCTTTGCACCAAAATTAAAATTCATGGGGATCCTTTTATTTTCATCACAAAGTATCCCCCCCTCCTTGAGGGCCATGGCTATCTCAGTTTAAAATAAGATGTTTTCTGGAAGGAGGCTTCTGTCTTCACATTGTTTGCTACATCAGAAAACATGACCGTACATTAAATCCACATTCAAAGAAACATCAGAACATTGTTTTCTACATATTGGCTGAAATCTAACAATATAAATTTATGCCATATAAGTCTGACATGGGAATCATCCACAGCTGTAGTCTATTAATAAAAAGTTTCTGTTACTCCTCCCCAAGGTTTGTAGGCTACCATATAAAACCCCTTGATCCTGAGGAAGTCTTTGAGTTCATTGTGTCGGGGATGTAAAGTCAAATTTCTGAAAATTGTTGCCACTGCTTCAAGCAGTAGTGACATTCTTCAGACATTTAAATCTTCCTACCCATTTCCAACTATTCCCAAAAGCTTTCTCAGGACCAATGGGATTCTAAGGGAGCCTAGGAATATGAGGGAGCAGAGAAGAAACATCGAATTACCAAAATATGGCTTCTTTTGATGATTTATTTATTTAGCATATGGCAAATCATCAGACTTACATGGCATAACTTTACTGGGTTTCAGACACTGTGTTGTTTTCAATATGATGTGCTTTGAGATCAGATCCTATTGAGGAAAGCCTATGGGGAATGAAACCAACTAGTGTGACTTACTGTTAAATCTTATGCTGTTAGAAAGCCTTGCAGTCTTTCTGAAAACCTCCATAATTTAAACCTAAGACACATTTTTTTCCAATTTGGAACCAGCAGCTTCTTTTTCCATGTCTAGGCTAGACAGGCCCGTGCTGGCCATTTAGGACACAGGGACAAGTCCTGGTGCGCCCTAGTGACTGGTGCCCCCCAGAGGTAGACAGAAGTATGTCACGTGGTGGCTACACTAGATTTCCACCACAGTCCCCTACCAAGCCAGAATTTTCCAGGCAGTGAGGCGCTCTTTCCATGGGGAGGCCATTGCCATGCACCAACCAGACCTGCCCCCACCATGGCTGGTTGGTGCATGTTGGGTATTGCTGTGCAACATGTTGACCCGGTGCCGCTGCTGTTGTTGCCGCTGCAAGCTCTGAAGAAGCCCAGTGGGTCTTTCCCATCCGTTGAGGTCATGGGGGGGGGGGCTGGTTGGTGCACAGTGCACACCATGCACCAACTAGCCCTGTCCCCCTCATGGCCTCAGTGAATGGGAAAGACCCATTGGGTTTCTTCGCGACTTGGAGTGGTGGCGACAGCATTGGCAGCGCTGGGTTAGATTCTAAGGGAGAAGGCAGGGGGCGGGAGTGGAAGGCTTCATTCCAACAGCCATCCCAGCAGCCAGGGTCCACCATGCCTGAACCATAGTGCCAGGGAGAGAGGGGGGTTGGTGGGAGAGGCAGCTGAAGTGTATTAAAGGTCTCTCTCCACCATTTGCTGCCTCTTCCTTCTTTCAGCTCCTCCCCATTGTCCGGCGGAGGTGGGGGGAGAGGAAAGTGAGGGAAGCGCCTTTCTCTCTGGTTCCCCTCCATCCATTACTCTCCCCCTCCACAAGGAGGGTGGTTGAAGCTCCTTTCATGTCCCCAAGATCTTTTCCCACTTAAATGGCCCCTATTAATCTATTTGTAATGTCTTGCTTTCGAAAAGCTAGGTTGGCAGGGGCTGGGACCCGAAATGGGCGCTCAATTCATGACATTATGCAGTACCCCCATAAGCATCACCCCTCCCTCCCTGTCCAGCACCATTTTAGTGTAGCCAACACACCCTGAGGCCAGACATGAAACTGCCAGAATAACTGCCAGAATGAAGGTACCTTTTGGTGAGTTCATTCTATAGTTCCTTTCACCTGACCTAATATGAAAAAAATTAGCTGGCATCACAAGGTTGTCGTTGCCAGGGTACAGCTGATTATGGTTGAAGAATACCACAGTCCTCAAGGAGGCTCTTTCTGTGTACCCCACTAGCAGCTTAAATACAATTACAGCAAAATCTCGAATAAAGAGTGCCTTGCTTAGAGACTAACTTCCTTAAAGAACAGAATTTTATCTGAATGGTTGACTCGCTTAACAACTAAAACCAACCAAAAACTCTCTTAACAACTAAATCGGGGTTCACAATCCCCCCACCAGTAGTCACAATTGGTCATTTACAATGGTGTTTCGCTTAAAGAGCAAACTCAAAGAGCAATCCCATGGAACACATTTTGCTCTTTAAGCGAGTTACCACTGTACTACAGTAGACTCATTGAATTAACATTAGTAGTGACATAACTTTCATTCATTCAGTGGGTCTGTTCTGGTTGAACACTTGGATTAGCAATATTTGTGTACTAGTTAAATTCCTTAGATTTGTTGAATTATACTGCCCTGTTTGAAATCTGTTCTTTGGATTAATTTTGCCACACATGCTTTGATGAGTCTCCTTCCAAAATGTGACAACATCATGTCAATTACTTAAAATATATTTTGCCCTACGATACTCTTTTAGTGTTTATACCCATTAAAATACTGATTGAATATTGAGTGGTTTTTCAGAAGATACTTGCTCCATTACTGTGGGACATGCTGATGAGTATACTTCTGCACTTGCATTCTGTGTCCTTATTTGGCACAGAATTGGAAGTGCTAAGGTAGTATTCTCAGTAAATAAGAGAGATCATGAGCAAATGTACATTGGTGTCAGGTAGATGTGGTGCAAATTTAAGTACTATTTAAGCCACTTCATTCATTCTTTACAGAATTAGTTTACCAAATCTTGGCAAATAATAATAATAATTGAGCACCATGCAAAATATCAGAACTTTTTCTAGAAACAGTTAGAAAAGGAGATAATTGAAATGTATTCTTTAGCATCGCAACTGCAATGCATTTCACTAAGGCATCATCTAAACATTTTTATTAACCCCCTAGGAATAAATGTGGACCACAACAAAATGTGGCAAGTAATTAAAGAGATGGGAATACCAGAACACCTTATATGTCTCATGAGAAACCTGTATATGAATCAAGAAGCAACAGTTAGGACAGAACACGGAAGGACAGAGTGGTTTGGAATAGGAAAAGGAGTAAGACAAGGCTGCATTTTGTCACCCTGC
Organism: Furcifer pardalis; assembly: GCA_030440675.1. NCBI lineage: Eukaryota > Metazoa > Chordata > Lepidosauria > Squamata > Chamaeleonidae > Furcifer > Furcifer pardalis. Next base: position 79,978,246 of record CP126894.1, on the reverse strand, counting down.
TTATTCAACTTATACACAGAGCACATAATGCGCAATGCAGGGATGGAGGAATCACAAATTGGGATCAAAATTGCTGGGAGAAACATCAACAATTTGAGATATGCAGATGATACCACCCTAATGGCAGAAAGTGAGGAAGACCTAAAGAAGCTCCTGATTAGTTTGAAAGAAGAAAGTGCAAAAGCTGGCTTGAGATTCAATATAAAGAAAACCAAGATAATGGCAACAGACCCTATCAGTCCCTGGAAAATAGATGGGGAAGAAGTAGAATCAGTGACAGATTTTACTTTCTTAGGATCAAAGCTCACTGCAGATGGTGATTGCAGCCATGAAATAAAAGGGCGACTGATTCTTGGGAGACAAGCTATGAGAAACCTAGGGAACATAGTGAAAAGTAGAGACATCACATTGCAAACAAAAATTCGTATAGTCAAAGCAATGGTATTTCCGGGGGCAATGTATGGTTGTGAGAGCTGGACCATTAGGAAAGCTGAGCGCAGAAGAATAGATGCCTTTGAGATGTGGTGTTTGAGGAGAGTTTTGAGAGTTACCTGGACAGCAAGGGGAACAAATAGGTCAATCTTAGAAGAAATTAACCCTGACTGCTCCTTAGAAGGTCAAATAGTAAAGATGAATCTAAAGTACTTTGGACATCAAATGAGAAGAGAGGATTCGCTTGAGAAAGCCTTGTTGCTGGGAAGGGTGGATGGCAAAAGAAGAAGGGGGCGGCCCAAAATGAGATGGCTAGATGGTATTGTAGACACAATGGGCACAAAGCTGAGCGAGTTGAGGATGGTGGAGGACAGAGGTGCCTGGCGGACAGTGGTCCATGGGGTCGCAAAGTGTCGGAATCGACTGTGCGACTGAACAACAAAAAGAATAAATGTAAAATCTACCATATTTATTGGTGTATAAGACACATGCACACCCTTAAAATGCACCAGAAAAATGGAGTGCAACTTATACGCCGGTAACAGCCCCCCACTTGGCTACCAGAGTGGATCAGCGGCTGGAGACAGGAAAGGGCTATTATTAATGAAAAATGTAGAAAATTATTACTATTTTCTTTTAAAATGTGTATAAAAAAAGGGTGCATCTTATACTCTGATTCATCTTATACACCAGCAAATATGGTATACAGTAATACCTCGGATAACGTTTACCTCAGATAACGCTAAAATCTCATAATGTTAAGTAATCTGGGGAGAAGAATTGGATCGAATAACCTTAAGATCCTATGGGATGTATCGGATAACAACCGCTAAAGCCTGTGCGGTTATAATGTATCTCTATGGAGCTTTAATGTTATCCGATACATCCCATAGTATTTTAACATGCATCGGATAACACTAAAAATCAGATAACAGCAAGACTTGTGGAACCAAGTCTTAGCGTTATCCGAGGTATTACTGTATATTTATTGGGTTCATAGCAGTAGTGTAGCTGGGTTTCAGCCGCCTGGGGAGTAGGCCAAATTTGCCACCCCCATGCTACACCACTGAATCTCAGAGGGGTTACAGGCTGCTTTCCCCTGGTGGTGGGAGCCTGGAGACCCCACTCTCTGCAGGCCAAAACGGCTGGCCCGGTGGCTCGACACAATGGCAGACGGGCATCCATCAGGGTCAGAGGCACCCCACGACTGTCTGTCTCTGCACGGGGGACTTTGAGATGCTGAAAATCTGCTGGAAGAGCAGCGCTCCTAAGTGCACCCTATCACAAGCCATTCCTTCCCCCGCTGCTGCCCGTATCTTTCTTCCCTCGGAGGCACTCAGGACAGCCTTATAGAGGTGCTCTTCCTCCAAGGGGTCCAGCTCCTCCACCGGCGGCAGCTCTGACAGCCCCTCCCAACTACGCAGCTTCAACCAGGACATGGCGGTGCTTGCCTCCTAAATCCTGCCTTCCTCCTTCGGGATCCTGGACGGACTCCTGCCTGCCTGCCTTCCTTCCCTTCCTCTTTCCTTCCTCACTCACCAGCCCGTACCGGATGCACCGCTGACGCTGCCCATCCACCTGAAATCAGTAGGTGAGATACTGAATCCAGTAGAGCAATGGTCCCAGATTTAATAGTTCTTCTTCGAGGAAGTCTTGGCTTTTAATAGTTTTGGATTTTAAAAAAATGCTTGCTTGCTGTCTTATTTGTGTAGGGCAGCACTATTGATCTGATTTGGATAGAGTAAGAATGGGGTTGCTATGGTATTTCTAGCTAGAGTGTATACTTTCAGGTGCTATTATAAAGAAGTATAGAGTAATTGTTCCAGACCTTGGGGCTCCTGAGTGTGTTGGATTATAAATGTCAGAATACATGAGAAATACTACATACTTTTGGCTGTGTTGACTGAGTCTGCAGGAACAATGTAGAACTGCCTCCTGAAAACCTAATTTTTAAAGGAAGAGATATTCTTTTTCTCTTTGTGGTGTGGGGAGTGTGAGAGACCATATAGAGAACATAAGGAAATAAACAGTGGTGGACAGCAAAAAAATAATACTACCACACTGTGGGCGGAGCCAACATAGTGAGCGGACCCAACGTCATGATGTCGTGGGTGGAGCCGATGTCATGATGTCATGGGCGGAGCCAAGGTAAAAAACCCCATAAAAATAAGTACACATAAAAATACAAATTAAATAGACATAAAATACATTAAAATACACATAAAATACACATTAACATAAAAACACATTAAATAGACATAAAAACATATAAAAATACAGATTAAATACACATAAAACACATAAAATATACATTAAAATAAATACACATTAAAATACAGACACCACATCCAAAGGTGAGTCACTTACCCTGGGGAGCAGGCTATAGGGAGCTTCAGGCTAGCAGCTTCTCTTCCTCCTCCCCGCTTGGGAGGACAGCAAGGAGGCCACACATGTGTGCCAAGCGCTTGGCGCACATGCGCAGGGGGGAACCAGTGAAAAGGTAAATCCCCAAGGTGGTTGTTCCCAAAAGCTGCTACCAGTTCTCCAGGACACTGGCAAAAGTTACTACTGGTGCGAACCTGTTGCTGCCTATCACTGGAAATAAACCACTCACATTCTCTTTTATAAGAAAAAGTCAGACCAATAGCTAATCAATTTATTTGGATAGTTAATGTTAATCAAGGATGCCTACAAAAATGTACATAGTTGAAAAAACATGCCTAAAAGTCAAAACCCTAGCTCTGTATGGTAAATTCTTGCTACAGAGCAATTGTATGTGGCCCATATTCAGCCTTTATTTTAACCCAGACTGTGGGATAGACTGAACTGACATCTCACAGGTTTTTAAGTTAAACTTGTGAACTCAGAAGGAGCACCATTAAATATTGCATGAGCAGCTTGTCAAAAAATCTTTCTAAATGTGGCCTACAGTCAGTATCGGGTTCCTTTTATAGAGTTGCAAATATGAGAAGGGTTTTTAAAGATATTTTCTGCAGTTCAAAATCTAAACTGGCACTGTGATTGTTTGTTTTCCTCTACTTCTGCTTTATTTGATTTCTTGAAAACAGGTTTGAAATTGAAAATTGTCAGATACTACTTTAGAAACCTCTCATAGCATCATGGATCTTGAGGGAAAGAAGTTTAATGGGGTGCAAGAGGACTTTCTTATGCCATTGACAGAAATGTTGTTCCCTTACCTTTTTTCAAGTAAAGTTTGTGGTTGAAACCCTGCATGGGTAGCATCAACATAATTGGAGAAGTTAGTCCTCATTCCCCCCCACCCCAGCATACCATTCCTAAAGCCCAACTTTAGGAATGGTAGTGTGGTGCTCAGCATTATGGTTACTGGTCATTCAAGTTGGGATGTTACAGGGAAGGGCTACTAGTACCCAGTTTGAAACTTTTGTCAGTACCAACTTCTTAACAAACAACACTGGTGATAAAAATAGTATCAGCACATCAGGCCTTCTGACCATGAAATGGCCTAGCAAGGGAGAGGGGGAATACCAGAGAGGCACCCAGAGGGGTGAAATGGGGCTGACATACTTGTCACAACTAGAATTTTAAAAATAAAGTCCATGTGCTGAAAAGAGACATGCGAAATTAGGCAGTGGTCACCTTCATATCTTGAGGTCACATGATAATTTGCTGCAGCCATCCAGATTGACATGTCTTATCTCAATCATGGCCCCATAAAATGTATAGTTGTTTTTGCATTTTGACAGGATCTTATGCAAATACCAAACCTCTATGGTCATTCAGATGTATACACAGTGGAAGGTAGGAATCCACTGTCATTGTTTGAAGATAGGAGTGCATCCATCTTCCCAAAGCAACAACAACAATAATGGCAGTTTTATCAGAAGCCTAGGAAAACTGCTCTGGTCTCTTATGATCTGCTTGGAAGTCCCAGGTTTTTCAAGTATTTATTATGGGAAGTACCAAATTATGGAGAGCTGTATACAATTAGTGTGAATGCCTTTAAATTTGTTTTTACTATTCTTTTTTTATTTTTGTTTTCTGTGAATTTGTTTTTAAGTGGGGGCTGGGAGTAGAGTTGTGTAAGTTGAGAAGAGCCCTGAATCCAAGACTTCTGCAAAATGCTAAATGCTTTTCCACTGTTGCCAAACCACAGCATTAAGAGAAGTTGCTTATCTGTCACAGTGGCAATATGCAGTGACATTTCTTACTGCTAGTGTGGAAACAAGATAAAAACTGCTTGGGACAACTGGGAGATTTCATTTAGACAGAATGTCAGACCTTGGTCTCCAGAGTGCATACTGTACCTTTACCATCCTGACTTTATGATACCATTTTATGAAAAACTATCTGACTCTTGCTATAAGCAAGAAAAATACAGTAATACCCCGGATAACGCTAGTACCGGATAGCGCTAAAACCGCATAACGTTACAAGATTTTCGGAAAAATCTTTTATGGAATAACGCGATTTTTAGCGTTATCCGATACAATTGTTCTTAGCAGCAAGGTGGCTGGAAAGCTGAACGGGGTTCTCCGTTCAGCTTCCCAGCCACCCTGCAGCTACGGAGGCAGGGGTGGGGAGGCTGGAAAGCTGACGGGGGGCTCCCCCGTCAGCTTCTCCAGCCACCCCACAGCTGCGGAGGCAAGGGTGGGTGGCTAGGGAAGCCGACAGGGAGTCCCCGTCAGCTTCCCAAGCCACCCTGCAGCTGTAGATCGGTTCTCTGAACTCTCTGGAGCAGGCAGGGGACACGATCCAAGCTGTTTCTGGGCTTCCCCGACATCCTCAGCCAGTGCAGCAAGCCAAAACGTCAGGGTTCAAATCCCGACATTCTGGCTTGCTGCAGCCTCCAGGGAAACAGGGCTTTTTTTAACGTTGTATCGCACAACGTTAAAAACCGGATAACGATGAGACTTGTGGAACCAAGTCTCAACGTTATCCGGAGTACTAGTATACTGAGATTTCTTGTGTAAATATCTACTTATTCTACATTCCCTCCATACCACCGACGTTGGTGAGTTGTAGCAAATTTTTTAAAAAGGATTTTAGAAAAGCTCAAATACTCCAAAAAGCAGAGTAGGAAGCTGTAATTACTTTGCATAGTACCAAAGTTCAGAAAGATTCCCAGGCCGTTTCAGGAAAAGCATGGTCTAGCTCATACTGTCATTGTAGATCAGGTTCATGCTAACTAATGATTATTTAGATCATTAGTTACCTTACACCAGCTATTTCAGGACAGATAGGCACCAAAGTGACTTCTGAACAGGCTGGTTTCTCGTATATTCGCAGGCCATTCCATTCATTTATCTGACATGTTTAGGGAATGGGGGGCAGTGGAAGGGCAGCTTTTATCCCACTGCCAACGCTTTTATCTTTAAAGCTTCAGGTTTCAGGAAATCTTTCTGTCTGGTTCACAATTTTCAAAGACTTCTCAGGACAATTCAGAAACTTTTAATTCTCATAACATTGAATAGACATTTCTTCTTGTTCCATAAAAAAGAAAATAACCTTGGTCATTGCTTCACTTCCTGCAATTGAAGGCTGAACATTGTTTAAAAATGCTGTGTTTATATAGTTTGTAGTTAGGGTTATGGTTGGGGCTGTTGTTGAAAGATGTTGTGCAGCCATTTATCACAGTATGTTAGCAAATCCATTGTCAAAATGTCTCAGTAGTTAAATGAAGCATAGATTTAATGGGTCTGTAAGAAAGGAATCATTTTTTTATCCTGTTGTAAATAAAGTTCCTGGAGCAATGTTATTAGGTTAAGATGCAGCTTCCCTTCTGAATTACCAGACCTTTGTTTACAGAAGTAAGGAAATAATTCTAAGGTAGATATTCGGCAAGGCTTTGAAGAATGTGTTACCTTGACATGCTAAAGATGACTAAAAGTTAGTTATGATGGCACATAAGATATATGGTCTATTGCACTGGTCATAGAAACAATATAGTAAGTTGATTGTTTATGTTTTATATTTGGGAGGAATTGAGAAGAAATGCAGAAAATTACTTGAGAAGTAGATGTTTAATAAATACAGAAAGAATCATTTCTGCATTGCAGGTTATCTTGGGATCGTAGACTTGAAAGGCAGTAATAATAATTTTGTGTCAGAAATTATTCTGGGTTAAAAGTATTTTTGCTGGAGAAACTCCACTCAGAGGACACTCAAATGAGGCTCCTTTCACATCCCCAAGATCTTTTCCCACCGAAGTGGTCCCTATTTATCTACTTGCAATTTCTTGCTTTCGAACTGCTAGGTTGGCAGGAGATGAGACAAAGAGGGCGCTCAAACCATCATGCTGTACCCGGGTCTTGAACTGCCAACTTGCCAGCCTTCCAACTGACAAGGCAAGCTTCTTAACCACTGAGCCACTGCTATTTTGTGAAGGCCAAAACCATTTGCTCCATGTGCCCTCAGTATATGGATGGTGCTCCCATCCACCCACGCAGTCTCTTTCTCGTTTTGTGGTGTGGAATAATAATGGCTGACTAAGCCTTATGATAAAAATACAAAGCAGATACACTTCAGAAAAGTGGCTGCAGAGTCATTAAGTTTAGATGGTTTGCATAAGGAAGCAGAGGAAAGCATAGGAGAAAGGGGATGAATCACTTGAGACTGGATGCATGCCAAGTTATGTACAGACCTTAAAATGTGTCTTTGCTGAAAGTCAGATTTCAAAAGAATCTCTAAATTAACAGGCTTGTTTTTACTATGTGAAAACATAGAAGCCATGGTTGCTAATTGGAAGGAATTAAGGAGATGCCACCCATGAGCTGGGCATGTGACTTGCATCTCCTCAGTTAGTTTAGCATAGCCAACCTAACTTCTGTAAAAGCTCAACAAGATTCCAGCCATTAATTCAGTGGGAAGGCTATAAAACAGTTTGAGCTTGTTTAGACTGGTGCCGTTAAATCTATGATCTCTCTGATTGAAATAGATTATGGATTATATGGATCTGTAGAAAGTAGCTATTTAAATACAACAACCCAATACATTCTTTCACAAAACCCACCCACAGTGGGAGAATATCCCAGATGGGTGGGATATAAATGTAATAGTCGGAATCGACTGTGCGACTGAACAACAAAACAATTGTATATTTAAACTGATTAACAAAATAACTGCATTTAATAGCAACAATTTGTTATGTCTTGGTTGTGGCTTGATTTAAGAGTTTTAGATTCAATCACCAGAGTCATTTTGGTGTGGCTTGTTTTATAAGTCAAGAGAACTACACTTTAGAGCAGTGATTCCCAACAGGGAGTACACAGCCCACAAGTGGACTCCAATTCCCAGAAGCCTAAGTCAGTACATTGGCTGATCAGTGCTTTGGGGAAATGACTTAGGCTTCTGGGAATTGAAGTCCACAAACCAGCATTTGGGAAACACTGCTTTAGAGTATGTTGGGCATTTCCCCATGTCTGACCTGTGCCTGTAATCTAGGTTTATGATGCTGCAGTTGTAGGGCTTGGAAAAATTGGAATTTAATCTCCTTGAGTCTGCCAGCCAGCACGTTTACTAGAGATGGTCTCTGGGAATCGCAGCCTGAAAGAGTAACTTTCCTTAGCTCTGTGCATAGTGGCCCAAAATACTCTAAAGTGTAGTCCTCTTGACTTATAAAACAAGCCACACCAAAATGACTCTGGTGATTGAATCTAAAACTCTTAAATCAAGCCAAAACCAAGACATAACAAATTGTTGCTATTAAATGCAGTTATTTTGTTAATCAGTTTAAATATACAATTGTTTTTGTGTGTGTGTGTGCGTGCGTGCGTGCGCACACACACACACACACACATGTGCACATGCACACGCGCACACACACGCGCACATGCACACGCACACACACACACGCGCACGCACACACACACACACACTTTACCCCAAAGGGGTAATTATGGTACTGCCATTATGGTACTTCTGTTTTGAAGGAGACTATGATCTGAGAGCATGTTTTGGACCTTGACTTGCATTTATCAGCTATCAATATTATGAGAGTCTTGGTTCTTGTCAGTCTAATTTCTGTTTGCTGTTGGCTTCTGACATCCAGCACTTTATCAAACATATGCTGGTTGCCTCCTATTACTACTGATCTCAGCATTGCTAATAAATAGCAACACCAAGGCTGTATTTTCTAGTTCCTGTCAGACTCCTGCTTTCCTGGGTGAAATAAAAGTCCTATTAACATGCTCCTCCTCATTGGCTCTGACAACTTGATTAATTAGCCTCTCTCTTTAGATGACCTCTGCACTAACATGACAAGGAGGTGAATATAAAATGAATAGTTTGTCCATATAATAGGCTACTGTAAGTTTCAGAGTTTTATCAGATTAGACTGTTAGGGCCAGACCACGAAACTGATGTATAAAAATGTATACGCCAGAGCTGCAGAGTTGTGAACTGCAAAGCTTTGCAGCATGAATCAAGAGCTGGAAAAACAAACACAGAGAGAGAACCCTGAAAGAAAAGCAAATATCCAGCATAGCTGCTGTTACTGTAAAAATTGTTCTTTGTTTTCTGTTTTGACCTCTCAGTACAAATTCCATTCCTTTTTTACATTATCAAGTGAAATGGCCTTTGAGGCTGTTATTATAAAATGCAAAAGCACAGCATATAACTTAGTGGGTATGCATTTTCCATAAATGTAAGTCCCTAAGTATACTATGTGTAATATTAAATGTCATTCTACCTTTTTGTTACACATTTATAAGATTGTTTATTTTTTAAAAAAGTACAATAGCTTCAAATCTTATACATGAGGCTCCTATGTCCATTGTGAGATATAGGGTGGTTTTTTTTTTTTTTTTTTTAAAGGATTATGTTACTCCTTCCTCTGTTTTTGTATTTCATAAATGTTGACTTTTATAGAAATTTAATCACTTTTGCAAAATAACATATCTTTGGCTGGGTAGACAATCGGTATATTTTGGAAATGGAAAAGCTGATTAAACCTTTTGTTTGTAAGTAAAAACATCAAGATTTGGTTATGTAGGTACTGCCTTTTGGAATTACAAATATGTGAGAGGAAGGTTTCTCACTGTGGCTCCTCTTCACTCTGCTCACATGAAAAACGATCAGCTCCAAAGTGGAGAGCCTTATGTTAGAGATGCAACAATCGCAGGGAACCTGTGACTTAATAATGTCTTTACCTTGGAGTCGTTATTCAGTGAGGAGCCCATGCATTAGTAGACATCTCCATGATGACATTCCACACATTCAAATGTACTTGAGAAATCAAGTCCACATGTATGTGGGTTTTTAGCCATTTGGATATCATATCACCTACTGACTAGGCGGGCCATGACATGTGCCCTCTGCTTTCACCTTGCCCAAGGACGGAGGACACTTTGGTGAGTTTTAGTCCCAGCCTAACATCATTGACAGGAGATGGGCAATACTGCCTAGTTAGACTGTTCAAGCCCCCATGTTCCGACAAGGCTTTAACCTAGTGGGGTATAATATGATACAAGTAATACCTCATATAACATTAGTATCGAATAACACTAAAATCGCATAACATTAAGCAATCTGGGGGGAAGAATTGCATCGGATAACATTAAGATCCTATGGGATGCTTCGGATAACAACCGCTAAAGCCTGTGTGGTTACAATGTATCTCTATGGATCCCATAGGATTTTAACATGCATCGGATAACACTAAAAATCATATAACACGAAGACTTGTGGAACCAGGTTTTAGTGTTATATGAGGTTTTACTGTAATGTCTTTACAACCCTTTAACTTGCCAATGGCTTTCCAAAACAGTGACTTTACAACCTCCTGGTTTTGCAACCATTCCATTATTTGCTAATGCCCACTCCTGTCCATAACTCATTTTTACAATTGTGGTGACTGGCCTTATACACTACTGTGTTTATATCTCCAAGTATAACAGCTAGAGAGAAGAGGGTTAGAGGGAAAAGAGAAAAGGCAGTAGAAGCAGAAGGATTTGTCTAGCACACAAACTAGGGACAGAATGGGGAAAGGGGAAGTGATAGTGGAAATCTCTGTACTTTTTGTTGTTCAGTCGCACAGTCGATTCCGACCCTCTGCGACCCCATGGACCACTGTCCGCCAGGCACTCCTGTCCTCCACCATCCCCCTCAACTCACTCAGCTCTGTGCCCATTGTCTCCACGATACCATCTAGCCATCTCATCTTGGGCCGTCCCCTTCTTCTTTTGCCCTCGACCCTTCCAAGCATCAAAGCTTTCGCAAGTGAATCCTCTCTTCTCATTTGATGTCCAAAGTACTTTAGCCTCATCTTTATTATTTGACCTTCTAAGGAACAGTCAGGGATGATTTCTTCTAAGATTGACCTATTTGTTCTCCTCGCTGTCCATGGGACTCTCAAAACTCTCCTCCAACACCACATCTCAAAGGCGTCTATTCTTCTGCGTTCAGCTTTCCTAATGGTCCAACTCTCGCAACCATACATTGCCACAGGGAATACCATTGCCTTGACTGTGCGAATTTTTGTTTTCAATGTGATGTCTCTACTTTTCACTATGCTCCCCAGGTTTCTCATCGCTTGCCTCCCAAGAATCAGTCGCCTTTTTATTTCATGGCTGCAATCACCATCTGCAGTGAGCTTAGATCCTAAGAAAGTAAAATCTGTCACTGCTTCTACTTCTTCCCCATCTATTTTCCATGGACTGATAAGGCCTGTTGCCATTATCTTGGTTTTCTTGATATTGAGTCTCAAGCCAGCTTTTTCACTTTCTTCTTTCAACCTAATTAGGAGCTTCTTTAGGTCCTCCTCACTTTCTGCCATTAGGGTGGTATCATCTGCATATCTCAAATTGTTGATGTTTCTTCCAGCAATTTTGATCCCAAATTGTGATTCCTCCATTCCTGCATTGCGCATTATGTGTTCTGTGTATAAATTGAATAAGCATGGTGACAAAATGCAGCCTTGTCTTACTCCTTTTCCTATTCCAAACCACTCCGTCATTCCATTTTCTGTCCTAACTGTTGCTTCTTGATTCATGTACAGATTTCTCATGAGGCATATAAGGTGTTCTGGTATTCCCATCTCCTTAATTATTTGCCACATTTTGTTGTGGTCGACACAATCAAAAGCCTTCGTGTAATCAATGAAACAGAAGTAGACTTGTTTCTGATATTCCTTTGTTTTTTCCATGATCCATCTTATGTTGGCGATGTGATCTCTAGTCCCCCTGCCTCTTCTGAAACCCGCTTGCACTTCTGGTAATTCTCTCTCCACATACTGTTGCAGTCTATCCTGTATTATCTTGAGCATCACCTTGCTAGCGTGAGGGATGAGCGCAATTGTTCGATAATTTGAACATTCTTTGGCATTACCCTTTTTGGGGAGTGGAACGTATACAGATCTTTTCCAATCCTGTGGCCATTGTTTTGTTTTCCAAATCTGCACGTAGAAAGCTAAAAGTGTCACCATAAGATGGAATCAAATTGATGGCACATAATTATTAAATGTGTATTTTAATAATGTGGTGATAGGTGTTCTGTTCAGTATTTAGTTGAAGTTCTGTGCATACAAAAATGGAATAGGGTACTGGTTACTGTATTTTGCTTTCTAAATCCGTTTATTTTCAACTTTGACATTCTGGTAGATTCATACCTTACTTATTGCTGCACTCCATAATAGTACCATGGCATATAGCCACCACTTAATTAAGCTAATCATGGATTAGCAGTTTGCAGTTGTAATTTGTATCTTATACAAAAGATAGCATCTTCTTGGAAAGAAGATTGTACATTAAACTGATGTTGGAAATTAGAAGTTATGGAGCCTGTGACAGAGCCTTATTACTTTGGGTCACAATAACTACATCTAATACTTCTATTCAGTGTTGGTCTTAACAATTTTTTTTGTCAACTGTGTGATTTTCAGGCTCTCTTAGAAGTCATGAGGTTAAAGGGGTCAGCTTTCAGGCAAAAGAACAAAGAGAGGTGGGCTTAAAATTAGATTTTTTTTTATAAACCAACCCTTGTGTGAACTGACCTCTTTATTTAACAATATTGAAAGTAAAAGAAATAGATGACCCACATTTACACTGATCTTTTTTCAATTAAGATACAAACTCTCTTTGGTGCTTTTGCACGCATAGCCCTAGATAGAACTGTTATTTTCAAGCTTCATGGTTGTTTCTTTTAATCTTATACTTTACAGCACAACCCTTCCTGCTAATTAGTTTTTCCCTGCTTATGCTGATGGAGTAGCCATTTTACTCTCTGATCACCTCATTTTATTCATATATAGTCTGAATCCAGTGGATAGGCAGAAACCATGTGAGTGTGCATGAAAACACATACTGCATAGGCATTTTGGTTTAGTGATGAGCGTTGGACTAATTAATAATGCTGTATTCACATGCAAATAAAAACGTAAACTTTCTGTTTCAGTTTGAATAGCTTGTGCTATTGCTGTAGCAATAATAAACAGTGCTGACTGGTGTGCATGTATTTTTCCTATTTGTCTACATTTTCTTACCCAGAGGAGGATAAACCACTTTCATTTCATTTCTGCCTGTGAAGTACAAACTTGGGCAGTTGTGTTTTAATGAAACAGTAGTTTGAGAATGAACTAGGTTTGGAATCCCTGATTATTTCTTGGCTTGATCTCTCTAGTCAAGGTCTTTTTAAAATAAACAGTTCCCCAAGTTTGCATGACCATGGTTAGTTTAAAATAAAAAATGTGAGATTTTATCCTTCTCTGGTAGAATCAGGGTAGAAGTCAAGCTAGGTAGAACGAAAGAATCTGAGGATTAGCACAACCTATTCCTGTAACAAGGAGTCATACTTTCCTGATGTATCGAATCCTAGCCACTGATACAAATAAATCTTTGATGTCATTGATGTCATAAACTCCATTCATTTTCTGTTGGGTTATGGTACTGTTTAGAGACTTTTGCACAATAATGCAGCTATTTTTAGAATTTGTAATATGAGGGTGATACTCTTCTAACAGATATAATTAAAACAAAGTACTTTGACAGTTACATTTACTGTATTTTTAAAATTATACATTCATTTTAATCTTTAATGGATTTATCCAATGGCACTTAAAATGTTTAATGTTTTGAAGTCATTTCTGTGAAGAGCTTTTGCCCTTCCAAGTCTTTTCCCTCCTACCCACATTTACAGTAGAATATTAAAAATCTTGCTGGTGGGTTTTATTACGGAACTTTCTATCTTTTACACATGCAATAGATAATATAACTTAGTAGTTATAGATTTAAAAGTGACAGGATTTTCCCCTTATATGATTGTCAATACAAGAACAACAAATATGAAAGGAAGTTTTTTATATTGTTCATGATCCAACTGGGGCTAAGCAGAGGGAAGAGGTTTCATTGGTAGGTCCCTGAGGAGGCAATTTTTCTCACAGCCCCTGCCAGCCTGGAGCTGGATTCATTCCGTTTTTCTTTCTATGCCTCAAGTCTTCCATCCCACTCAAAATTCTCTTCATGCCTCCAGAGTGAATGAATGAATATTTATTAATTGATTAGTCTTTCGACCTTATCAATAATATAAGAGTTTAAAATCTGTACAATACAATAAAATACGATAAAATACAATAAAAATACAATATATACAATATATACATACCTGAACTACTTTTAAAGAATGTAAACTGGAGAAGGTCCCTAAATACAATTAATACATGTACATCCATAGTCAGATAAGTGAATCTCCCTTGCAGGATACCCCAATTTGATCGACATATTCGATTCTTTTAGCTGATGCCTTAATTATAAACTTGGCAGTTCTACACACCACATGGATATTAGAGCCCAGAAGGAGATAAGACAGTTTGTTTTTTGAGTCCCAAAAAGTTGTTTTTTCCAATAGGGGTGCAAGGTATTTAGATCTAATATCAGTGTACAACTGGCAATCTAATATAATATGAGAGCTATTTTCAACATTTGGAGACCCACAGATGCACGTTCTTTCATGATATGGTAAGTGGTGAAAACGCCCATATCTATTCATGGAGTCTAATAGCTCGAATCTGGCTCTACGATATGCCCTTCTTAAAGGATAAGTGAGGCGCATCAAAACATATTTTTCAGTTTTCAGTGTAATTTTGTTAGCCGCCAGCCACCTTAACGAACAATTTTTGGCCAGTAGTTCCAAGTCAGATTGTGCACTGATAGTAGTTCCAAGTCAGATTGTGCACTGATTGCCTCCAGAGGAAAGACTGAAGACGAGTGAGGGTCTTGTGGCACAGGATGGGACACTTTTCCAGACTCTACTGGTAGGCTTCTTCCACCAATGAAAGGATCCCGACCCTGGTCTTTTAGCCAGCTACTACTGATCATCCAAAGATCTTGGAAGCACATTCACCAGTGAGTCTTCTGGAAAGCATAGGCACTTTAGGGCAGTGTTTCCCAACCTCTGGGTTTTGTACTTCAATTCCCAGAAGCCTAAGTCAATTCCCCAAAGCACTGATCAGCCAGTGTACTCCACGTTGGGAACCACAGCTTTAGCATCTTCCTTCATTGTGGTAAGCTGTCAAGGTGGTGCTGTTGTTGCTAAGGAGAGAATCCACAAACACAAATTTCATTAAAAATTAAAGTACTGTACTCAGCATTTGCACAAAAATGCATAAATGGTTTAGAAGTCTCATTTAAGCAGCCAGCGTTTGTATATGGAGTTCATCATCCCAAGTAAAGGTATATGCTTCCAGGAGTCACATGTCCCTAGTTGTATTAGAGCAGTTAACTTTTGACTCAGCCTTCCATCCTTCTGAGGTCAGTAAAATGAGTACCCAGCATGTTGGGGGCAAAATACTAATTAACTTGTGAACCACCCAGAGAGTGCACTAAGTGCTATGGGGCAGTATATACGTGTGATTGCCTTGCTTTTTTTATGTTCACAGTCTCCTGTTCTCTTTTACTCAAATCTTTAATGTTTCACTAATGTTAGAAATTCATAGCACTGCAATAAAATTTGTACATATTGCCCTGAAATAAGGAGTTTTGGGTTTTTTTTTTTAAACACCTTCAGATATATTTTTGAAAAGACAATGTCAAATGTTTTTGCTGATGTACTGACTGGAGCACCAGTTGACTTTATCAGATAGTTCCAGATAGATAGGGAAGCATGACATCCATTTAGTAAGGTCACATTTACCTTTCCCCAACCATTTTTTCTCAGTACATCTGGAAACTATTTTTACTATATTGTCTACAATACAGCAGGCTTCTTCCTATCTTATGTACAAATTACTGGAAGTGATGCAAGAAGAAGGTTTCCTAAACTTCTCACAGCATCATCACAGACATGACTTTGTTATCAACCATCCCATTAAGACACAGTTTCTTCTCTTTCATTGTTTGGAAAATCTGTCCCCTGCCTGCCGCCTTTATTCTTAGCTGAACTCTGCCTAGATGTCCTCTGTTCTCAAAATGAGTGAAGTTCTGTTTTGTAATTATTTTGTATCATGTTATTTGAAAGATGTTTTTATTTGCCCAAAGTGTGCATTTGAGAGTGTGTCAGAATGACCGAGAGACAAAAAGGACATAAAAAGCAATATGTAACTTCATATTTGAACACACCTGAAATGTAATAACACTGCATCTTTGTACAGTTGTACCTCGCTTAAAGAGCATAATGCGTTCCACAGGATTACTCTTTAAGCGAGTTTGCTCTTTAAGCGAAACACCATTGTAAATGACCAATTGTGGGGGGGATTGTGAACCCCGATTTATTTGTTAAGCGAGTTTTTGTTTGGTTTTATTTGTTGAGCGAAGCAACCATTCAGAGAAAATTCTGCTCTTTAAGTGAGTTACTCTTTAAGCGAGATGCTCTTTATGTGAGGTTTGACTGTATTTGCTCTTTATTTTTAGTGAACTAAAATTTGCCGTTGGAATCACGTGGGAAATTATTTTAAAAATTCAGATATATCCCTAGGCTCATTAACTAGCTTGCGGTATAATTAGTGCCTAGGGAATCTCAGAAGGACCAAAGGGTTTGTTGTTTCTGAGCATGGAGTGGGGTGGAATGGCTTGGCACAGGGTGAGTTGGGGAAATAGCACTTTGCAACCCTTACCAAATTCAAAGATGTTTTATTTCTTTTCTAATTTTAAAAAAAGAAATAGCTGTTTAGCAAACGAGAGGGAAGTTGGATATCTACAGATACTTAATCCGTGTGATATAATTTAATAGCAAATGTTTGAATTTTATTTCTGGTATTATTCTGATATTTTTAAATCTAGATCAGTGGTTCTCAAACTTTTTTTGGCCATGCACCACCTTGTTGTTCAGTTGCATAGTCAAGTGCCCCACCTAAGTATCTCTAAAATCCCGATTCTCCATCCCATGACATATAATTCTTCTTATTCAAAAAGTGAACTCCTATTAATGTGGAGGAAGCCTAAAAGGCCATTTACTGTTAATAACTCAGTTTTGAATTAAAAATCAAATTGTCCCCTGTGGGGCGTGTGCCCCACATTGGGAACCACAGATCTAGATATTTTCCCTATATCCTTTTCCAGCATATTAAAATCTGCCTAGAAGACTAGCATGAAAAGGCAACTCTAGATAGAAATTCTCTGACATGTAGAAATCAACTTAGATTGAAGGAAGGAAAGTGAAATCTGCATTGATATGGTTTTACTGTGGGACAGATTACGTTTTTCCCACCAGAGGCATACACTTATTGAGAATGTGGAGACAAGTGGAATTGGAAAGCTCTCATTGTTTGTGCTTCTTCTTCTCCTTATATTATTGTCACATATTAAACTGCTTTTAGCCTCAGTACTTCAGTAGTTTTGTAACTTGCTCCTTAGTTCTCAAAGTGTCCTTGAAGAATTTCTAGTTAATACAAGGTATTACAGCAGAAATTCATTTTACAAATGAGTTCTCTGATGTTTTAGTTGTTGTCTCTATGTACTTCTCACAGAATAGCCAGATAGCTTCAAAACAAATAATACTTTAGAGCAGAATATTTAAAAACAACCTCTTTAAATTATTGTTGACTGTTCCATAGAAACAAAGCAATGGTGCTTTCTAAGAATTATTTTTTTCCAGGAAAGAGAGGCAGGGGTCATCTTACTAACTAGGTCAAGAGTTTGAAACACACTTCTGTGGAAATGAAAAATTGTACTGAAAATTGTTCCATTCTGTTCAAAGTACTAAGTGTCTTTTACCTTTCATCTTTGCCAATATAAATTCTTAATAGCATGAAAATCTCACTGCACCAGAAAGAAACACACAGATAAAATAGCTGGAAGGTATGATCCTGATTAGACAATGGGGGAGAGAATGAAGCTTATGTGTTGGATTCTAGACATCATTAATGAGCAAACCACTGCATCACCTGTTGAAGTTACGGTCATAGTTTTAAGAGTAGCATTTCACATGAGATTTGAAAGCTGTATACTGTATTTCCTGGCACATAAGATGCATCCAGAGTATAAGATGCAGCCCATTATTACAAAAACAGCCCACTATTGGCCACTATATACAATGGACTCCATTTTTTCAGGGTATTTTAAGGGGGGAAGTGGGTCTTATAAGCCAGCAAATAGGGTGATTTCTTGAGCAAAATGGATCAAAATTGGTTTGTACATCTTTCTGGTGTGTATGGTATTGGTGATGCTTTTTATATTTTCAAGTTTTACATTATTTGGGAATTTCTCAAGAGAAATATTTATTGTCGAGATTCTGCAAATATCGTATTTGCTGCCATATAAGACCCACTTTTCCTCCTTAAAATACACTGTAAAGTATATAGTGGGCTATTTTGGTAATAATGGGGTACGTCTTATACTCCAATGTGTCTTATACGCCAGCAAATAGGTATTTTAAAAGACATTAAAATTAGAGAACAAATCCTCAGACTTTCACTCATTAAGATATGATATTGTTGTTTATTATTATTATTTTTGTTGGGGATGGTCCTCCTTAATGTTAGCAGAGCTTTAGTGCCAAGCTTTAGTGCCCGTCAGAGTCTCAACTATTCCTCTTGTCACAATATTAGTTGATTAGTAATAAAAAACTTACAGACATTATATGTTGTGTGGTGACTATATGAGTTAATCTTCCAAAATATCCTATCACTATCAGCTCTACTCAGATCTTGCAAACCAACAGTACTTTTTCCTGCTGCTATTCCTTCCTAACAGTACTGACTTTTCAACTAAATTCTGATCAGGCTTTGCAGACTAATAGCTTTGGCTTCGTTTATTGAGTCAATCAGTCAGATGTTAGGTCTTCCTCTTTTCCTATTATTCTCTGCCTCCCCCTTTTCCCAAAAGTATCTTCTTGATATTTTTCCCCTCCATCTTTCTTTGCTGTCTTTAGGTTACATTGGCAGCAGTGCATTTTTTCCTAGCAGGAAAAATGCAATTGGCATTAATTTGTTTAAGGCATATCAGAAAACAAAATTAATAAAATAAAATAAAAAACACTGTAGCACTTTAAAGACTAACTGCTATATTTTTATTGTTAGCTTTCGTGGATCAAGTCCACTTCTTCAGACAAAGAGTAAACTTACAGGCATAGTTTTTATACATGCTGAATAATCTATTGTTGCTAATGGCTGTGTGAAGCTGCATTGTTGTGCTTGCTTGTCTGTCATCTTGCTTGACCACACCCTTCTCCCTTTGACCCCCTGAATTTGGTGTATATAAACCATGCCTGTAAGTTTCACTCTTTGTCTGAAGAAGTGGACTTGATAGCCACTTCCAGTTTTGGGCAAGGAGGGTGGGATAGAATGGGCAATCTATTTTCTGCCAAAGCTAGAACAAGAATATGATATTGTTTTTTTTTTTTTAATCAGCTGGAGGAGTTACACGAATTGTAGTGGAGGTCCAATCTGGTCTTGTAGACTGCACATAGCCTTTAAGGCCACATATGGCCTGCTGGACACACTTAGCCTTAGATTTAGATGCTTGGGAAAATCTATAATGGCAGGCTAAATTCAGGAAAGTTTGATGGTCCCTTTTATATACTGCTGCAACATACTTTGAAGTAGACATATGGCCTGTGGCCAAGGCATATGAAAGCTTGCCTTCCCCTGAGCATGCCAGCAAGACTAGATTTAAACCATGGTTTTCTACATAAAGATTCATTTTTGCTGTGTAATCTTAATATTTATAACCAGATGAAGTTTTCATTTTTAGAATAACAACTTTTCAGATTACTTTTACACTTATGTCAAAAATTACTGATTTGCTTATATTTTTAGAAGTACTGTATATCATAATTATAAAATTATTGCAAGCTGAACTACCTCCTATTTAATAGGTTAACTGATCATATTTGAACAGCTTTTCTGTTGTACTTTTTTTGAATGAAACAAATAATCATTATTTTAATAATAACAATTTTAAACAGCTTTATTTCTCATAAACAATAGCATATCAGGGAATAAACAAAACAAAAAGACAAAAAATGTTGTGATACTAACTGCTATATTTTAATGTTCGCTTTCTTGGTTAAAGTCCACTTCATCAGGCATAAGAGGGAGACTTCATGGCATCAATTAGAGAGGTACATAATGGTTGGTTAGCATAACAGATAAGTACAGTATACAAATCAATGTGGCTTTTTATAACTGGTAATAGGAGAAGATATCTAGTTGTTATTCAAATTAGTTAAGTTTTGCCCTGTTGAATTGCAAGAGTTTAGTAGACACTTTGCTGGATATTCATGTCATAACTAACTCCTCTTCAGCACTGAAGACTTGACCCTGGGACCAAATATTGACAAGATTTGTGAGAAAATGAGTCAATGCTTGTCCCATTCTCCTTTTAAGTGCTTTTAATTTATTTCTGTCAGTATGTAGTTCTGTTTTTAAGTGCTCACTCAGTTCCTTCCAAATTTCAACAGCATCAGCAATAGAACAACTATTTTTCTATATTTTGTTTAAAGCTTTAGAAATGGATTTCAAGATGTTCAGCATATGTTCATTTAGGAACATCTGTGTACTATATCAGACTATTTGCTAGTCTAGCTTGGTAGAGAAAATGCCAGAACTGAATCAGGATTTAATTCATGGGAATTCTCTGGCCTGCTATTAAAATCTGGATGTGACTACACTGAGTCAATGTCAAAATTGCCTTTGAAAAATGAGCGTGGTTTTTAGTCTTAGGAGACTTTAACGGCACATTTTGATTAGGTGTTCACCTCTTTGGCCTTGTAAATTAATAATCACAGGAGCATCAGGCATTATGTTTAACTTTAACATTTTATGAGTTTTTCACTCTCTCTCTTTTCTCTCTTTTCATACACAGAAAGGATTGTTTTGGTTTCTCTTTTAAGTAAATATTTATGTTTGTGTTTTTTATGGAGTCAACCTTTTCAGTAGTTTTCTGGCTTACCAAAATATTGATTTCATTCACTTCATTAAATGTAGAAAAAGGCACAGATGCATGCAAATATGTGTACGCTCTGGGTAAGAAAGGGCACCTGTTCCCTTTTTAGTTAATTCAGTTCAGGACATTCTCTGTTACTACATCCCAAATGTAAAACTGAAATAGATATTCTCAGGCCATATTTACAGGGCCATCCTGTAATTGAACAATCCTGAGAATGCATATTTAATACCTGTCCTTAGTAATCATGGGTGTTTGCGTGTTTTACTTTAAGTGGTGTTGAAAATAAAAAGTCTTTCATTACTATTACTACTTGACAGTGTTCCCTTTTGAAATGGATTTGAGGTATACAGACATTTGGGAAGAATATAGTTTGAACATTTTGCCTATTTTCTCTCTCTGTGATAAAGCAAATGAGTGGCATCTCTCTAGAGGTCTATATCTAAAGCCTAAGTGTTTTGGTTGCAAAATTAGAATATATTATCCAACTTGTGCCCTGTTTCCCCAACCACATACATTAGAATAGAATTTCTGGTTCCAAATGTGCCATTGTGAATGGGCCATGGTTTTATTACCTTTATGATATGGCTGCTGTTGAATTTGCCACATTCAGAATAGATGACCTAAGATGGTGGTCACGTCTTCTATATTTGAGATTTTAAAGCCAGGAAAACTATAAAGATGCTGCAATGGCAAGAGGCAAGTAGTCAGATTCTCTGGATAGGATCCTACTTCTTATGGCATCTTCTTGGATGAGTCAATGCTTCTGACTTTTTGAGTGAGCATGTTACTGTTGCTGTAAACAATAAGGCTACAAAGGTAAAGGTAACAGCCTTGCCTTTCTTCAAGGTCCATCTCTTTTCCATCTTTCTGGCATATAAACAACCAAGCAGACAACATTATTTTGTGTAGGAGACTCTGCCAACAAAAGAGCTAGGACTTCATAGAAGAGCACATGCCTTCAGACCTTCACACTTTGAATAAAAGAGTTTATAACGGTTCTACTGAAAAAGACTCGAGACTATGAAGATTACTGGAGTACAAAGACTGACAAGCCAAGTCAGGATAAAATGACTTGATTAGAAAAATATCAGAATGATCAGAAATGGAATGATGGGGAAGAAAAGTTGGCAGGTGAATGAACAGAGACAATGTACACAAAAAGAGAAAGAAAAGAGTTGATGATTAACAACGTGGTAGGTCAGGTTGTGATGCTGTACGTCTGGATTTAATCTAGAATGATATTGTTTTCACTATAGCTACTTATGGTACCTATAGTGGTGGGTGGAGTTATCATTAGGCTAATTATTAGCCCAAGTATGCAGTAGAGCAGATTGACATCTCTGTATGTGAGATGTAGAGTGAACGGAGTTTGTAAACTGATAGTAGTTGGCCTGGGTACAAAACAAGCACTTGCTGTTGATCCCCAAATCATAGCTTACATAACTCTAAAAGTATTTTTGGAGTTGCTTAATCAGCCAAAATAGCTGACTTGCAAATTGTGCTGTAATTTCTATGTGATTTGCTCCCTCCCCTCACAAATGTAAGTTTATCAGTAAACAGAAGGTTGTACAACTTCTGTTATATTAGATTTCTGTTGCAGTGACATAATTTGGTGAGAGTTTTAACTAGTTACCTGATAATATTATTGAATTTGTAGTTTAAAGTTGTAAGAATTGTTGAAGTCAATTCAGCAATTAGTCAGATTTTCAACTTTGTTTTAAAGAAGGCACATGTAAACTGGGGTATCCTGTACAAGTTAAAAATACAAATAATACCTTGTATAATAGGCCCACAAAATGAATAGTTTCCATACCTCAAAATACTATTGTGGTTCCAGGATAGTTGCTTACATCTTAATATTGTCCATAGGAGAATGTTGCCAGGAAGGTCAATGAAAAGTTTCCTTTTTCCTTTCAAATTGCTCTTCTCCACCAGCCCTGTGATGGTCATTTCCCACAGGTAACCTAGTGCAAGAGATTCTTTTGTTCTCAGGTAGCCTGCATATTCACTACCATGGAGTTCCACAGACTTACCTGCATGGAATTCCTGATCATCTGAAGCAATCAGGTGAAGTGTTAAATGGATGAGCTGTCAGATTTGTTGGATGAAGTGCCCTTAATTGGACTGAGCTGAATTTCTTGTCTTTAGTGTAAGATGGTGATGAGAAGATTATATTAGTTCTCCTTCGTGTTGTTTGGGGATGCACACTGATGGGTTCTGCGCCTGCGCTGAATCCTGAGCGGAGCTGGAAAGCTGATTGGATAAAGAGTTTTGAATGTGGGACCGCCCACCATGCCCAACCCCTTTAGGCGCCATTTCGCGCTCTCCCCTCAGTTTGCTTTTTTCCGCTGCGCAAGCAGGAGCCTGGGAAAAAAAAAGCTGTGAGTACTTTACTGAGATTGTCTCAGAATCTTCCAATTTTTTCTACCTTACAGTTTTTCTCGGACTAGGGGAATTGTTCCCTTGGTCCTCGTGTGGCTGGGGCTCGCCCTCAGCCGCCGGTAAAAAAAAAAAAAAAAAACCAGAAGGAAACCGTTCCTTCCTGCAATCTCGTGCCGGGGCCTCCCGGCCGGGATAATTTTTTCTCTTCGGCCATCTACCTCGGTGGATGGCCTCAGCAGCAGCGTTCAAGCAGTGTCCGTCCTGCAAGAGAAAGTTCCCTAGTTCGGACGGACACGTGCGCTGCCTCCGCTGCCTCGGGGAGAGCCACCAGGTCCAGACCTGCGAGGTGTGTAGAGGCTTCTCGAAGGCCGCCATCAAGAACCGCCAATACCGCCTCCAAGCCTACCTCATGGAGGCCGCCCTCGCACCACCGCCTCCCCCAGCTCCAGAGCAGGCCGCTGCCTCAACGTCTGCTCCTTCGACCTCTGCTCCTTCTTCACGGCCGTCGGCCTCTGAACTGTTTAGACGGAAGAAGGAGCAGGAGAAGAAGAAAAAAGATAAAAAAGAGAAGAAGAAGCGCCGCAGCTCTACCTCTTCTCTCCCGCCGACCCCGGGACCGGCTCACCTCTCGCCGCCACGCTCCCTAGCATCCGCCCCGGTTGCAGCCCCACCTACGCCGGGCAGGATGCAGGTCGATGTCCGGGAAACTACACCGGAGAGGGCCCCGAGCCCTCCGCCGTCGCCAGAGGCCCTTCCACCTCCACCGCCACGACGATCTACCTCCCTTCGCGACCATTCCGTGGCTCCTGGTCTGGCTTCCGAAGCGCCACCCCAGTTGAGCCTCATCGCCCCGTTTATCGAGGCGATGGTGCGGAAGCTGCATGCCGAGCTCCAAGGCCCTCGACCGGCACCATCCGAGTTCGTGGAGCACCCTCTGCCTCCCGAACCAACCACGGAGGCACCACCGCTCCGTGACGAGGGTCCGGCACCGAGTGGAACAGGCGCGCTCGGAGGCCTCTCTCCCTCCGTACCAGCTGCCTCTGCCGGGGAGCGATCCGAGATCCGCCAGGCCGTACTGGTCGGACTCGGACCCCGAGGCCTACCTCCCACCGCCCAGCGTCTCGGTGCGGTCAGGAGGCTCCGACGACACGTCGGACCAGGAGGAGGAGGATCGGCCACCACCGGTTGCGGTTGACAAGTCCCCGGACGAGAATATCGGCTCCGTCCATGGCTCCCAACCGGAGGACCAGAAAACATACACGGCCCTCCTCACCCGCCTTGGATCCACGCTGGGAATCCGAGCGGAGGCTCCCCTGGACGAATGCGAAGATGTTGTCTGCGGCCTGGCCGACCGGAAGGAGCTAGTCCCCGTCCGTCTGGGACTACTCCCGAAGATCGCCAAGGCGGCCAAGGAGATCTGGAAGAGACCCGTCTCTTCCCATTCGGTGTCCAACAGGGTGGACTCCATGTACAGACTGCTGGAAGACTCCGACTTCCTACACGTCCACCCGGCGCCGAACTCCCGAGTGGTGAAAGGCTCCCAACACCGGACACCGATTAGTAGCACCCCCGTTCCGTCGACCCAAGAAGGGAAGAAACTGGACGCACTGGGCAGGAAGGTCTACGCCAATGCCTCCCTGTCCTTCCGTGCGTCCAACTACGCGACGGCCATGGGGGGCTACCAGTGCCGACTGTGGGAACAAGCGGAGTCCTTCAAGTCGCTGTTACCGCCGGACAAACGAGCGGACTTCGAGCGGGTCTGCATGGAAGGAAACCAACTCGCTCTCCAGCAGATCCGTACGGGCCGCCACGTCACGGAATCAGAGGCGAAGAATCTGGCCTCTGCGATCCAGCTTCGTCGCCACGCCTGGCTCCGTTCCGCTGACTTGCAAGACGACGTGAAACGGCTGGTGGAAGAGCTCCCCTTCGACGGTGAGGGTCTCTTCGCCAAGGAGACCGACACCTCCTTGGGAGAGCTGAAGGGGGACTACGCCACCATCAAACAGCTCCGTCCTCCACGCCGTGGGTCCCACCGTTACCAGCAGGACCAACCGTCGACATCCCAGGCGGGTCCTTCCTACCAACCTCGCCCACCGCAGAGGCAAGGCGACTACTCCCGGTACCAGCCCTACCGGCCACGACCACAACCCAGCCGCCCACGCTACCAGCAGCGTCCCCAAACTGGTAAACGCGCGGAACGGAAGGGCAAACAACGTGTTTGACTCTTCCGTGACCGAGACTCTACCCTACCGCCCCCTTGCCAACTACCTATCGGCCTGGTCTGCCATCACCACAGACCGATGGGTTTTAACCATCTTAGACTCTGGCTACGCGATCAAGTTCAGGAAATGCCCTACTGTCGGACGGATCCGCGTCACCGATCCGTCCCCACCGCTCCAGGAAGAACTATCAGCTCTCCTAGAGAAGGGCGCCATAGAACCGGTTGCAGCGTCGGAGTCTCACGAAGGGTTCTTCTCCCGGTACTTCCTCGTGGACAAAAAAGACGGGGGGACACGTCCAATCCTGGACCTCCGTCTCCTCAACAAGCACATCGACGCGAGGAAGTTCCGGATGGTGACTCTTCACTCCATCCTCCCACTGATCAACCACGGGGACTGGTTCACCGTCATCGACCTGAAGGATGCCTACTTCCACGTATCCATCAGAAGGGAACACCGCCGATTCCTACGCTTCCAGATCGACGGCGACGTCTACCAGTACACCTGCCTACCCTTCGGCCTCTCCACCGCTCCGAGAGTATTCACGAAATGCATGGCGCCGGTGGCTGCTCATCTTCGGCTGCAAGGCGTCCAAGTGTTCCCGTACATAGACGACTGGTTGGTCTGCTCCCCGACCCAACAGAAAGCCAAGGACGATGTTGCCCATTGCCTGGCCCTTATGCAGAGTCTCGGTCTACGGGTCAACTACAAGAAGTCTCAGTTGACCCCCACTCAACGAATAGACTATATCGGAGCCGTATTGGACTCTCTGGCTCTGAGAGCCTACGCTCCACCCAAACGTCTGCTCGACATCCGCACGGTAGTGGCTCGGATCCAGGGCAGTCGTCGCGTCCGTGCCAGGGACGCCCTCCGCCTCCTAGGACTCATGGCGTCAACCACAGCAGTGATCTCGCACGCCAAACTCAAAATGCGGTCGCTCCAGTCGTGGCTCCTAGCCTCCTTCGACAGCACCCACGACAACCTCGGGAAGTGGCTCACACCGACCCCCGAGCTGCGGGACCAGCTGAACTGGTGGACAATGGACCGCAATGTGACCGCCGGGAAGCTCTTCGCCCTCCCCGCGCCATCCGTCCAGGTCACCACCGACGCGAGCACGCACGGATGGGGTGCGTGCTGCCTCGGGTTACGGGTCCACGGCATCTGGACACCCGCGGAAGCCGACCGCCACATCAACTTCCTCGAGCTGTTAGCGGTATGGAAGGCGATGAGGTCCTTCAGACTGTCCCTAGCAGGCCGCGTGGTGCAGATCGCTTCGGACAACACCACGACCCTAGCCTACCTCAACCGGCAAGGAGGAACCAAGTCCCTCTCCCTCCTTCACCTGACGGTCCAGATCTGGGAGTGGTGCCTGAAGGTACATGTGTTCCCCATCGGTGTCCACATCCAGGGCACGCTGAACTCCGAGGCGGACTCCCTGAGCCGCAAAGGGACAGCGATGCACGAATGGGAACTGGACGGATCGGTGTTCGACCGCCTGTGCCGACGGTGGGGCACACCGAGCCTAGATGTGTTCGCGTCACAGATCAACACCAAGTGCCGCCGATACTGCTCCCGGGCCGGGATCGGCCACGGATCGGAGGGCGATGCCTTCATGGTGCCGTGGCACCAGGAACTGCTGTACATGTTTCCTCCGATCCCTCTCATCCAACGGGTCCTGGTACGGATCCGTGCGGAGAACGCCCGGGCGATCCTGATCGCTCCGTCATGGCCGCGCCAGCCGTGGTTCCCGCTACTCCAAACCCTGGCTTGCGACCGCTTCCGCCTGCCCACCGATCCGAACCTCCTCCGCATGGAGGACGGTCGGATCCTCCACTCGGATCTGCCGAGCCTACACCTGACGGCCTGGTTTATCCGCCCGACATAGCACGGATCCTTGAACTTTCAAGGAAACCTTCCACGCGAAAGTCCTACGATGCCAAGTACCGTCGCTTCATAGACTTTCTAGCATCCAGCGACCACACCGTGGACTCGGCATCCCTGCAGGACGTCATGTCCTACCTCCTGCACCTGGCCGAGTCAGGATCTGCACACTCATCCTTAAAGGTCCACTTGGCTGCGGTGGTAGCCAAGGCCCCACCCTCATCAGTTTTGTCCTCCGCTTTCAGAGACAGGACTGTTAAAAGATTCCTCCAGGGACTGCGTAATGCCTAACCTCCAGTGAAGATACCACCTCCTCAGTGGTCCCTCACTGCTGTGCTCACCGCGCTCACGAAGGCGCCCTTTGAGCCCATGGCTACAGTGGACATTAAGTTTGTTTCTTACAAAACTGCATTTCTCGTAGCCATCACCTCTGCCCGGAGGGCAGGAGAACTGGCAGCCCTGCGGTCTGACCCTCCTTTTCTCAAGTTCTACCCCGATAGGGTAGTATTGCACCCGGACTTGACCTTTCTGCCCAAAGTCCTGACTGAATTCCATCTGGCCCAGTCCATCACGCTTCCAGCATTCTTCCTGAATCCTTCGTCTGCACAAGAGAGAGTGTGGCATTCGCTGGATGTCAGGAGGGCCTTGCTGTTCTACACACAAAGGACTGCGTCCTTCAGGAGAGCCAAGCAACTGTTTGTGGCCTATGGTGGCAGGTCCAAGGGACACTCTCTGTCTGCCCAGAGACTTTCCAAATGGATCTCAAGCACCATCTACTTGGCCTATGAGATGTCATCTCTACCACCCCCGCCCCATGTCCGGGCTCACTCCACCAGGACATTGGCTTCCTCCACTGCGTTCCTCGAAGGCATCCCGATGGAGGACATCTGCAAGGCCGCTACCTGGTCCAGGTCCTCCACCTTCATCACCCACTACCGGGTTGACACAAGGTCTGCTCCCGATGTCAGACGGGGCAGGTCCATCCTGACGGCTGGTCTCCGATCCTCTTCGCTGATGACCGCCCATCCATGATGCCATCGCGCTCTCCTACATCTCAGGACGCCGGCTGCCCACCATCCAAGTAAGTGAGCTTGCTAGTCACCCATCAGTGTGCATCCCCAAACAACACGAAGGAGAAGGACAGGTTTCACTTACCAGTAACTGTCGTTCTCCGAGTATGTTGTTTGGGGATTCACACAACCCAACCCTGCCTCCCCTCAGGGCTGCCGGCCTGAGATGGCCTTATGCTTAGCGGGCAGCTTTAATATCAAACTGAGGGGAGAGCGCGAAATGGCGCCTAAAGGGGTTGGGCATGGTGGGCGGTCCCACATTCAAAACTCTTTATCCAATCAGCTTTCCAGCTCCGCTCAGGATTCAGCGCAGGCGCAGAACCCATCAGTGTGAATCCCCAAACAACATACTCGGAGAACGACAGTTACTGGTAAGTGAAACCTGTCCTTCATTGCCTTGCAGCAGAATATTATAAAAAGGA
Organism: Furcifer pardalis; assembly: GCA_030440675.1. Classification (NCBI taxonomy): domain Eukaryota; kingdom Metazoa; phylum Chordata; class Lepidosauria; order Squamata; family Chamaeleonidae; genus Furcifer; species Furcifer pardalis. The sequence goes on along the minus strand of CP126894.1, from coordinate 79,949,546 downwards.
ACTCTCTCTTCTCCTTCGTGTTGTTTGGGGATGCACACTGATGGGTTCTGCGCCTGCACTGAATCCTGAGCAGAGCTGAAAAACTAATTGGATAAAAGTTTTAAATGTGGGACCGCCCACCATGCCCAACCCCTTCTGCCGCCATTTCGTGCTCTCTCCTCAGTTTGCTTTTTTCCGCTGCGCGAGCAGGAGCCTGGAAAAAAAGCTGTGAGTTTTCCTTATCTGAGATTGCCTCAGAAATCTTCAATTTTTTTCTAATAACAATTTTTCTCGGACCAGGGGACTTACAATCCAGGGAACGACAGTTACTGGTAAGTACAACCTGTCCTTCCCCATGACTTATAAAAGATTTTGCAAGCAAGGGCATTGCCTTCTCTAGAAATTGAGCTTCTCAGAGCTATGGCCAGCTGTGAGGATTCTGTATTTTATTTTGTACTCATTTCCTCAACTCTTTTATGGCTATAGCATGGCAAGATTCCGACCCTTCATATAAAATATGATGAAATTTTTCATTAGTGGTATTTCAAAGCCACCCTTTTATCCATCTAAATATCAATTTTTGAATAATAACATTTGCAAATCACCACTGTATTATGGGGGAAGTAATTTTTCATAAGAATCTATCTTCCGTTCATTGCTGGTACAGTCAAACCTCGCATAAAAAGCGCCTTGCTTAAAGAAAAACTCGCTTAAAGAGCAGCATTTTGTCTGAATGTTCGCTTCGCTTAACAAATAAAACCAACCAAAAACTCGCTTAACAAATAAATCAGGGTTCACAATCCCCCCCACAATTAGTCATTTACAATGGTGTTTCGCTTAAAGAGTAAACTTGCTTAAAGAGCAATCCTGTGGAACGCATTATGCTCTTTAAGGGAGGTACAACTGTATAATTAATATAGCAAATTATAATCCTTCTGTATTAAATCTGTTCATTGTGATAAAAATGTTGTTTAAGTCCCATTTTTCTTTCACCTGAAGGCTGTGTAAGATCAACATGGTCATGGCTTAAATTTATTGCAGAACAGTCTCTCTTTGTTCTTTGTGCAATGTGTGTTCTTGAAAAATCAGCATATATGAAGAATGCACACTGGTAGATAAATTTGGAAAACAAAAAATAACTTTAAAGATGATACACCCTGTATTCTTCTTTCCTTTAAAGGACTCCGTGGTTTAATGGATGGGGCTTTAACCTACCCAGAGGCCAATCTTTGTTGGACAAATGGAATCTTATTCCTGAAGGCATTGATATATTAATGACCCATGGACCTCCTCTTGGTAAGTAACACAAAAAGTTGATTATGTCTAGGTGTCTTAAAGTAAGAGTGTTCTGGGTTTTCATTTTATTCACTCATTAAAACCTGGACAGTATAACACATAATAAGGAATAACCTGACATTTCTATAGTTTTGTTTCAGATACTTTCACTCAATAGTTCCCAATAAAACCTGTTCCCTCTACCTGCTCTTTCCAGTTGTTATGAGTAATTTATTTTATTTGTTTATTCCATTTATATCCAGCCCATCTGTTATATCTTCCCACTCTGGGTGGCATACAACATATTAAAAAATCTTTACAATAAAAATGTAAACAAATTGAATAAATTATAAATATTATTTATTTATTTAAATTTATATTGCCGCCCTCTCACCTGGGCGACTCCGGGCGGTCCACAAATATAAAACATCATACAACAATAAAATCACAAGAACCTTACTTAAAAACCATTAAAACTATTAAAATATTCAAAATACAGTAGAACCCCGTATAACGAATGACTCTTACAGCGATTAAATCATACAATGACAAGGGTTTGAAAAAACATTGTGCCCCATATAACAACTAAAATCATTATACGATGCAATGCACCTTTATTGGAAAAATCATACAACAATTTTTTTGTTGTTGTACGATTTTTCCCATAGAGATAATCATTGCACGATGCATCCCATAGGGACAGTTAAGATTCTGCTTAAGATATAGCATAGGTTATGTTTCAAGTAATGGTTTCAGAACCTCAAACTGCTGTACTGCAACCAAAAGGTTGTGAGTTCGATCTTGGCCAGAACTTAAGGTGGACTCATTCTTCTATTCTTCCAAGGTCAGTAAAATGAGCATCCAGCATGTTTGGGGCAAAATGCTAATTAACTTGTGAACCGCCCAGAGAGTGTACTAAGTGCTATGGAGTAGTATATAAGTGTGATTGCTTTGCTTTTGGTTTGCTTTAATTGTAAGTTGTAGAGTACAATAACCTATGACATCCACAAATGTTGCTACTGAGACATTTATACCAAGGTTATGGACATGTGATCCTTCTGATTGTTATTGCATGGTCATCCCTCCTCAATTTCCAGACTAGCTTGGATTGAAATGGGATTTGATTCACAATAATCTCTCTAGGGCCACGGGTTCCCCAGTTGTATTTTGGACATTATAGATGTGCTATGAGAATTGCCTTTCTGTAGTATCATCCCACATTGCTGCTGTTATATGACAAGGCTGAGCATTAGATAGATTAGGCTAAAGGTGTTAGTTTTTGCAGTACAGTTATCAGGGCAGTAGTCACGGGTGAAATTGACCTCATTCCCACTTGAATAGGAATTTTCAAGGAGGATTTTGAAAAAGAATGGCACCTCTTCCTACTGGTCAGTCCTATCCTCCTCCTTATTCCATATCTTGGGGTTATACCAAATAATAGTATCTTGGAATTTGTACTTGAGGGAATATTAGATATTATCATATCTTGCTCCACGACTGACTGGAAGGTTACAAGATAGTTCCATCTGATTTTCTACTTCAACTTTTTTTCCTACTCCCCTGGCTTCCTACTCTGGAGTGAGCCCACAATAGGAATATCAGCCTTCTCTTATTTTATTTTCCTCCATTGGGTGAGATTATGAAACTATTTTTTTGTTCATTTGTTGCAAACCATTTCATAATATTTTTCATTTTTTTGTGGGAAATTTCCAAAGTGTTTTCTACACCAAAAACCTCTTTTTGGGTGGTGGTTGTGATGATGAAGGAGGAGGATGAGGAGGCTTGGTCTTTTCACCTCAAGCAGAGGTGAAAAATCTTGCAACAAGTGACCATTTTACCAATGCATTGAGACACCCTTCTTTATCAAGGAAGAGAAAATTTACCATCCATGGTTTTGTTGCATCCTTTTCATAATATGTGAAAGTTGTGGAAGAATGGCTGGAGGGGATTTTCACTGTGACACAAAATTTTAGTAAAACCTTAATATTCAGTGGATGAAAAGATTCAAAAATTTATTTAGGTTTGCTTTGGGATGGTACGTGACAAGCAAATCTTGTGACATTTCAAAACGGTCAACAGAATATTTTGATGATGTTTGTGATTGCCTTTTAACAGTACCACATGTAACTATGAAAATCTAATTAAAAACCTATTTCCAGCCAACTGAATGTTAATCTAAAACTTATGTCAGAATTTCTAATTTATAAAATTGCTTTCTGTGTTCTTATCATCTATATTACAAATAATAAACTAACTAAATAAATGCCCCACATTGCTGAAATCTCATTAGCCAAATTTATTCCTGGTGTAGCCGTTTTGAAGTTGCTTTGGTAATGCCAAAGATGAATGTGTGGTCTCTATTCATACTGATTTAGTTATTCCCCTGCTTAGAACTTTTCAACTTTCTGACCTTTATGCATGCAGTGTTCCAGACCACAGACCTCTCTAATAATTGCTGTCAGCCTTTATGGATTTCCTGTATGACCTGTAGAACTCAGTGGCCTTTTCTTTTTAAGTGTTCAATTTATGCCTATGTGCTACGATCTCTTTCACTATTACTCTGTATTGCTTTTTCCTGGCCAGGCCTTAGGAACAACTGGGTGTTAGTAGACCTAGTTTCTTTAAAAGTCATGATCGGTTACTAGCTTGACACTACTCCAGCCACTGTGATGGTTCATGGATGGCTGTGTTTGTGTGTTGTTGCCCATTATTTTCACTACATGTGTTGTAACATTTGTAACATATAAAGTTATTCAGTATAAAATACAGCGGTACCTCAGTTAATGTAATTAGTGCATTCTCCAGGACGTTTCTTACAGAGAAAATTACTTTAACCGAATTTCCCATAGTAATGCATTGAAAACCAAAATGCATTAACTGAAATGTGGTTTCCCATAGGAATGTATTGAAAACTAATTAATCTGTTCTGAAAAAAATTCTGTAAACCGAGCCACTATTTTCTATGGATTTATTTTTGTTATGCAATTTTTACATTAACTGAGCTGTTTGTTAACCGAGGTTCCACTGTAAATCTTTTGAAGATAATACACCTAATTTTGTACAAGGTGGGATAATTACCTCTTTTTTCTTCAGCATTTGGAAAGGCTCTGAATCATACCATATGCTATATATTTTCTTTAAGACTGGACAGGGTCACATGCTTTCTATTTTACACATAGTGAAGCTTTTGGTATTTTGAATATTTGGCAAAGATGAGATATAGAAAGCTAATTCTGCCCACTGTGCAGAAAAAGTAACCATGATAGGGGATCTTACTTGACCAGTCTGGCAATGACAATTACAGAAAGAACCAGGGGATGAGTGGGAAGATGGCACCACTACCGGGAATAAATGTCATAGAGATTCATGTGATGAAGAAGATTCTATATTTGTAGTTTAATAAATCAAATTACACCAAGATAAATGCTAATTGGGAAGGAGGAGGCAGATATAATGGGGGAGGGAGAATACCCAGAAGCCTAAAAGAGGCAAAGTGACAATGAAAAGTTTCTTAAAAGCCATTGCATGCTTTAATGGAAATATTAGGGTTACAGATAATGCAATAAACCTTCAGTGAGTTATAGTTTCCTGAAAGTCTGCCTGAAACCTTACCTGAATAGAGAAAATTAAGAATATTGATTACATTTTGCTTTTAGGTTTTCGAGACTGGGTTCCAAAGGAGCTGCAAAGAGTTGGTTGTGTGGAACTGTTAAATACAGTACAAAGGCGAGTAAGGCCCAAACTCCATGTCTTTGGTGGAATCCATGAAGGTAAGAAGTAGACAAGATAGGAAGATGCTTGCTAATAACTGAGTAAATCTTTATGGTGGGTTTTAATGCCAAAAGTGGTTCTTTAAACAAAGAACTTGAAGATGATTTGTAGTACCATTTGTAGCTCAGAAGTGCTTAGCTTGATCTGCCCCACATATTAGTAGTTGAAAGTGCAGACTCCTTTATGCTCTCTCTTGTGAATCCTGACCCAGAATCCTAAATGATTGGCTCATGGAGAGCAGCTTTAACTGATCTACAATCAGTCAGATAAAAGAGAACATCTGGAACAATTTATAAGGGGCAAGTGGCTTCATTCTGCATATGTTTTTTACAGAAAGTTCAGGATGTGGACAGTATATCCCAAATAGGAAGACAGACAGACAAAAACTTTTAAATTAAATCTTACTTTCCTATGTTTTTAATAGCTTGTAGATATTTCAGAGGAGCTTTCAGAACATTCTGTCTGAATGATCATTTCAGATTTGGAAAATGTGTTGCACAATAAGGTTCTATAGCTGGGCATGAGATAACAAGAGATCACTCAAGTAAAATGTATATGGTTTTTAAATATTTAATGAATTTCATTAGCTTTTATATTCTTGCAAGATAAATACTAGATGTTCACTGGTAGAAAGTGCAGTACAGTACTATGTTACCTTAGAATTAAAAATTACATATTTAAATCATTTCTGTTCTCTACTACCAACCTACACATTCTGCCCTCCATAGGTTTGCACAACTGGAGGACTTTATAAAGGAGGATATGGGTCACTTGCATGCCATTTTTTAACATTTCCCAAACCCATATAAGTTTAAAGCAAATGATTTTTGTATGCCTGGGATGTAAAGTCCTGTAAACAAGGTCATGAAAGTGAGGAGGACCTAAAGAATCTCCTGATTAGGTTGAAAGAAGAAAGTGAAAAAGCTTGTTTGAGACTCGGTATAAAGAAAACCAAGATCATGGCAACAGACCCTATCAGTCCCTGGAAAATAGATGGGGAAGAAGTAGGAGCAGTGAGAGATTTTACTTTCTTAGGATCAAAGCTCACTGCAGATGGTGATTGCAGCCATGAAATAAAAAGGCGACTGATTCTTGGGAGACAAGCTATGAGAAACTTGGGGAGCATAAGTAGAGACATCAAATTGCAAACAAAAATGCATATAGTCAAAGCAATGGTATTCCCTGTGGCAATGTATGGTTGTGAGAGCTGGATCATTAAGAAAGCTGAGCGCAGAAGAATAGATGCCTTTGTGATGTGGTGTTGGAGGAGAGTTTTGAGAGTCCCCTGGAGAGCAAGGAGAACAAATAGGTCAATCTTAGAAGAAATCAACCCTGAGTGCTCCTTAGAAGGTCAAATAGTAAAGATGAAGCTAAAGTACTTTGGACATCAAATGAGAAGAGAAGACTCACTTGAGAAAGCCTTGATGCTTGGAAGGGTCGAGGGCAAAAGAGGAAGGGGGCGGCCTAGAATGAGATGGCTAGATGGTATTGTGGACACAATGGGCACAGAGCTGAGCGAGTTGAGGGGGATGGTGGAGGACAGGAGTGCCTGGCGGATGGTGGTCCATGAGGTTTCAAAGGGTCGGAATCGACTGTGCGACTGAACAACAAAAATAATGAAAAACACAGACAGAGCCTTCATCATCGCAGGATACAAGTACTCCTATGCACCTGTAAAAGGTGTGGACATATTAATATAGATATTAATGCTAGAATATCAGTGTTCAGTGAATACCAGAAGAAATAAAGGGAAAGCAATCGGAACTATAGCATGCAGATTGCCTGCCGTTTTTGCAGTTGTATTACAACTTGAAAGTAATCAAACTTCCAAAAGCAACTGTTCATTAAAATCAGTAGAAATGTACTTTGTCATGTATTCTTCATAATGCTGAAATCTCACATGCCCCAATCCAGCCAGAACTCCTACTCATTCAGAGCAAGTAGATGTTTCTAGGCATAAGAAGTCCAAAGTTGATGCTGCATCCCCAACTTGGGGGGTTTGCAGGAAATAATACAAGTTTGGGGCAGGCTGATTAGCATTTTTTCCTGTTTACCACAGGACACAAAGAAAAATGTGGATCTAACCCAGAGCCCCCTCCTCTTAGTCTTTATTCTCTGCTGCTGGAATTTCTGTTTTCTTTAAAAAAAAATGGACCCATTTGCTTTTTGTTCGGGCATGGGATGACTTAAACACTTGGAGAAAACCCGCCATGCCAGCACACATTGAAAGAACAGTGAGAAAAGCTTAATAGGAAAAATTTTCCTTTCCTCCTTTTTTTTTTTTGGAATTGGGGAGAGAAAGAAAGGAAATTGTGACCAAAGTGTCTTTAAAAGAAGTAGAGATGAGAAGCTAGCAAATACTCAGGAAACAGCAAACTAAGGGCAAGCAAAGCCTATATCCCTTTTTTTAGTAGGTTTCAAGAAAGCCAATAAGATGAGGGAGCCTTGTTTAATGCTTTTTAGGCAGTTCTCTTTTAACAGTGCCACCTGTTGTGTTATAAATAGAGCTACAAACAAGTTGCAAACAAGGCTTCCTTTTTCTTCCTGTGTGGCCATTTAATACAGAGACAACCAGGGAAACCTGTGCAACTTCACAGAGAATGAAAGCGAGTGAATTCACATTTCCTTCACTGTGTAGTTACAGTTCAGTTTGGCAGCTGGGGCTGCACATGAACAATTATTTATCACTAGTCAGATGCTAGTAGGAAACTGTGGGTGGATTTAAAGGATTCAGTCCATTTTCTCCCTTGCCACTAAACAGCTGACTGATGAGGCTTCATCTTTTCGTTAAAAGGTTTTACACATTCTTTTGTATCAAAATACATATAGCTTTTCAGTTTAATTAAGGCTGAAACATATGTTTTAAAAATCCACTTCATATTTTGCTTGTAGAAGTCTACTTGCTGTGTTAACTTTTGACCCACTGCCAATTTCATAGAAAAACAAAATTACTAGTGCCACCCAGGGAATCTGTTTTTTAAAACAACAAAACCAGAACAGTTACAGAGAGGGTACACAGCAATTGTCAATGGTTGCTTTCATACATAGCAGACATTTTGCCCCTAGTATCTTAATTATATAATTATTAATTTGGAGACAAACCAATATTTTGTAAGTCATTTCACCACAAGCTCTGCTAGCTTGTCGTGACCCAAGGAAAACCAGATGCCTTGTAGCATCTTTAAGAATAACTACATTAACTGCATAATGTCAGTGCAAGGAGTTACTCAGGGTTCCCCCCACCTTTTAAAAAAACATACTCTTCCCCCAAATCTGATGTAGTAACTTAATCCTTCAAATAAGGGCTTGGCTGGGTAGATTGCAAGGAATACCTTTGGAGACCTAAGAGTAGCAAGAGTAACAAATATATGTTACTATATTGCTTAATATGTTTAATTTTATCACTTAATAAACAGAAGGTTTTGTGCAGAATTTATTGGCCACAAATTCAATTTTAATAAATGACATTTGGTTTGGCATAAATATAAAGAAATAAGTATTCACTTTTTCTCTCGCTTCCCTTGCCAAGGAGGCTGTTCCAGTACTAAATCATTGCCTGAATTTAGCAAGTGACTGAGTAAGGATGAATTAATTGAAGCTTCATCCAGGCAAGACAGAGGTGCTTCTGGTTGATCGGATAGTAGAATAGGAATTAAGGATCTATCTTGCATTTCATGGGGTTACACTCCTACTGAAATCTAAAGTTTTGTATCCTGGATGTGCTCCTCTGGGTTTCTGCATTTTGACAGAGTGCATTGCACAGTTAAAGGTACTGGACACCTTATATCATTAGGGTTGTGGTGACAGATGGGCTACCATTGAAGAGTGATTAGAAGTTTCAACTAGTTCATACCAGGAGCCCATGACTGCTCCGCTACAGCTGCCACTCTAGCTACTCGTCTCTTTCAGGGCCAACTCAAGATGTTTCTTATGACTATGATTTGGTCCCAGGCTATCTGAAGGATCGCAGCCTTATAAGGCTCTATCCCATGGGGGGTTTAAGATCTTTGGGGAAGATAGTTCCATCCTCCTGTGAAGAGACAAGATAATGCCTTTAGAGTGGCTGCTCCTAGGTTATGGAAATTGTTTCATAGATATCTCAGGACCATCCTTTACCTGTTTTTCAGGCAGTAGGTAAAAACCTTACCTACAGACAGGCTTCTGGTACTGAATGGACTGCTGAGAAAGGAATTCCTCATGGGCAGTTCTGCACATTTTACTCTTGTCTTAAAAGTGCTTATAACTTGTTTAAATAGAGAGCATTTTGTTGCACTGTAATATTACAACTTATTTTCTTTTTTTAGTTACCCCTGTTTCTTAATTATAAGGCATTTTGGATCTCTCCATTGGGAGAAAGCTGAGATAGAAGTGAAATGAATACACACATATATGAACAAATAAGTTGGGAAAGTAAACAGTGCTTGAAATGATTGTGTTGGCAGTGAATGCTAAAAATATTCTAGGTTACAAAAGAACCAAGGAGCAATGGGAGAATGGAGAAAACACTTTTGTTTTCAATTCTTGGGCTTCAAATCATTTAAAAAAAATTAAGAACAGGTTGATGTTCTTACAGCAATAATTTTAATATTTTTTAAAAATTGGAATCATGTGTAGTCTCTGAACTATTGAAAATGTTCTGAAAGACTTAGCTGAACTAGGTTCCAAAGACCAGTTCTTGAGAACCATTTTTCTTTTTGTCACCCTGAGGCAGTGTACTAGGTCCCTGTTGCTTGTTTACATTACAGTAAGTGTGACATATTTCCCCTACAGGTTATGGCATTATGACAGATGGTTACACAACGTACATTAATGCCTCAACATGTACAGTTAGCTTTCAACCAACCAACCCACCAATTATATTTGACCTGCCAACCCCACAAGGATCATGAAGCACCACTGCATCGTGGAAGATCTATAAACTGCCATTTTTCTAATTAAAAACATTCATTATCTTAACTTGTCACTATAAATACTGTGGGGCTTTTTTTTTTGTAAATTGTTGGTACAAAAGGAAAAAAAACAAGATGAAGGTTGTGCTTTTTTTTTTTTTTTGGAACTGCATCATCCATTTGAAATTGATAATGCATTGTGAATTTGTAAAATGAAGTTTTATGTTTTAATTATCTTGCCATTGTAAAATGTCAGTGTTCTCAAAAGGACATCCAAGCTTTCTTTTAATGAATAAGACACCTTATTTTAATATTATTAAAAAAAGATTTAAAAGGCAGTGTTTAAAAAGGCTTAAACACCCAAATTTGCACAAACTTGTTATTGTTTGATTTAAAAAAAAAATATTTCTAAAGATAAAACTCTACCCTCTCCCTTTTTCTTATTTTTATTCTCATACATGTCCAATCTGACCCAGAGTTCTGTACATTTTCCTGAGCATGTATGGGCCATAGTCAAGCACATAATTAGATATGCTTAAGGCTATTGAAATAAATGGGATTAAGCATGCTTCACTGTGCTGTGGAACAAGGTGATTGAGCTGTAAAACAGAACATTTCAGTCAGACTTGATTGATAATTAAGTATTTAGATCCAGAAGACTGGAAAAGCCATTCTTGCCAATAAAAACTTGGATCCATCAAAGTTCTTGTACCTGCTGCAGATTGTTAGATGAGTGTAGTCTTTGGTCCTAGTGTGGGGAGGCTCACCCTGTCATGTCAGACTATGGGCTGCCCCTACTACTGATACAGATGCATACTGTAAACTCTTATCTATCAATAGTGAAGAGAAAAATCATCTTCTAGGTGTAATTTATCTCTGCTTTCTTTAGTTATCAAATATCTAGCACAGGGGTGCCCAAACTATGGCCCATGGGCTGGATCTGGCCTCTGACACCAATTCATCTGGCCCGCAAAGCCCTCATCACTCCTGGAAGTGGAAGTAAAACACATCCGTGTGAGCATGTTTTACTTCTGCTTCTGGGAGCGACGAGGGCTTTGTGGGCTGGATCACTTGGCATCAGGGGTCAGATCTGGCATGCAGGCCATAGTGACTGGCCCCCTAAACCACATGACCAGCCCACAGTCTGAAAAGTTTGGGCACCCCTGATCTAGCAGCATCTTCTATGTGACCATCTATACTGCCATTGTTTGGTTGAGTTTGTTAAATTATTTTAGATTTAAAAAGATGGCAGTGAAAACTGCAATGAGCAGATATTCCATGCAGTAAAAAAACATGTAAATGCAGAATCCTTTTAAATATGGATTTTATATATTTTTGTGCATTATAACAGGCATTTAATATTGCTAGTGTAGCATCTGCAAAGTTATGCTGTACAGCACATCTAAATTATGAAGGATGTGACGCCTTCCCCCACCCCACCCCCAAAAAGTGCTCAAGGAGCTTGAGTTTAAAATATTTGTGCAGTTTAAGGCCTGTAATGAATACAATCAAGCCTAAATAAAACAAGGCTTTGTTGTCCTTTATATTTAAAATATTCTTGAATTGTCTTTCCATTTCTTGTTTCCCTTTTTTTTGCACTGTGTGTAAATGCAATCTTGCTAGCACAAAATATTGTTGCAAATAGTTACTTCTGTTCTGCCACTGTAAATGCTATTGGGCTTTATTCTGTTTTATGTTATCTCCATGGAATTTAGGAAAACAGTTGTTTCTTTAAATTTATTGCGATATTATATATCTAGCGGCCTTTATATGCAAATAAAATTGCAAGATTTTTAAATATTCCAATTTGTGCATTCTTTTTTACACTTTGGGAAGCTTGCCTCTTTAGAGACAACAAATTGCTTAGGACAGTCTTTGTCTGCTGGCTCAGTCAGAGCTCTGTATATACACGTAGCGGATGTTCCAGGCACAGTTCTATAGCCCTATTTGTTGTGTACAACACAATTCAGCTTGAAACACTGGAATCCTGCCACACAGTTGTTCCAGTGAGGAGCAAAAGCTAGATTCAGTCTCCACTCTTACACGTTAAACTGCTGGAAACTGCATGGATGCAGCTCACCATCATATCTATTGGACTGGACCACTGTCCTGGTCTTCATAGTGATTTATCGCATATAATTGTGAAGCTCCTTTCTTTGGTAAGCCTGTCAGACTCGTTATTTTGCAGTTTATATGTTACAGTGGGTTTCTAGTTAGTATGAAGATGGCTTCAGCTAGTTGCTGTAAAAATGCATACTGTATATTATAATTGTCTTTTATCTTGCTTTTAATTAATTATTTTTTGAAGTTATAGGAATGGATAAGAATGAAATGAAAGTAGAATGAAGAATTAAATACATTAATTCATTCAAACTTTGCTTCTTCAATTCCTTTTCCTATATGTACTCTCCCTGTAGACATGTACAACAAGGCTTAGATTATTTAGGAAATATCAAATTCTTCAACCTTTCAATGATCTCATTTACCATCAACCATAAGATATTAACATTCCTGAAAAAGACCTATAGTCAAGGTTGAGTCTTGTTGGAATAATGAAGATGCAGAGAAGAGCAATACACTGATTTATGCAGTGATTTATTTAGAAATGGCACATTATTATAAATTTCTGCTCTGAAAATGACTTCAGTAACATGATCCAGATGGGGTAATTTGTTGTTTATTTACTGACAGCTTTTGATTCCCATATTTACAGCTTTCTAGTTTGTTACATTAAAAAACGTTCTCATCTATTTCATTGTGGTTTTACAAAAACTACTGGACACAATTGCAAATATTTTCAGATCTAACACGTAGATCCCAGCAGGAGAGATCTAACTCTGTTAACAAAAGACAGAAGTCACAGGGCAATTAGTCAGTCTTCTAATGTACATAGATATCTGCCATTCAGTTTTATTTGTTTCCTAGTTAGATTCATGAGCCAACTACAGCAAAATACAGTTTAATCCCATTTCAGTGGAAGGGATTTAAATACTTATTTTGTTTGTTCATTGAAATTAGTGGGAGATAAGAAGACTGAACTTGGTCACATTTCACATATTTAGACTGTGACCTTGCAAAAATATGGTGTAAATCAAGATTTTCCATTATTGCTAGGGTGGGGTGGGGATCCAGATTTCACATAACCAGCTATGCACATGAAATGGTGTGCTCAACCCCAGAAACTGGTTAGGAGTGTTGCCTTACTTTTTTGTTTTTTGTTGCTTTTTATAATTTTTAGTTTGTTCATTATTTATGTATAATTTTCTAATGTAAAGATTTTTTAAATATTTTGTGAGCAACCTAGAGTGGGAAAATATCCCAGATTGGTGGGATATAATTGTAATAAGTAAATAATAAACATTTCTACCATGCTGCTTCAGTGATACTGAATAAAATGCCATGTATTTTTGTTTGCTAAGTGATGAACTACCCAAGAAAGTGTGTTTTCTGAGAAGCATAAATGGTATCATAAGGGTTTGGAATACACCTCCTTGGTCTAAATAAACTGTGTTTTTGTCTTTCCTTTAAGCTGTAGGAGAGTGTCCCATATGACTATTCAAAACGGTCTGGCTGGAAGAAGTTGCTACCAGCGCTCAGTCTTTTCAAGTGATTGATTAACCGCACTGTAGTCGATTAACCTTTTCTCTCTAAGAGAGCAACTTTCATCTAGTCATCTTGAAAAGGTTGAAAGCAGGCAAAGCCTTTATCAAACAGGATATTCTACCAAGGTTCCCAGGTTCTTTGTGTCTAGTGAATTCAATGGACCTAGAGTTCAAGTGTTTATTAGAGTAAGAGACTTCCAGATCAATCTGATCTACTTTTAGGCTAATCCTACCAGGAATATATCCAAATGGTGTATGAAAGTCAGATTGAGGAAATAATTAATGCCTGACCGTAGCTAACTGCCTTATATTTAAAATTACCAGGATTTAAGGAAATATATTATTGAAGTAAACACATAGAGACAAAGAGAACTGTTATAATAACCAGTGCAAAGAAATAGAAGAGAACGACAAAGAGGGGGAAAATAAACCTTTTCCAAAAGATTCTATAAATTAAAAGAAGATTTAAAGTGAGATTAAGAACCAACAGAAGCACATTTTCTGATCAGGAGAAAAGAAAGAGAAGGTGAAAACTACTGAAAAACTATGCAGAAGAAATAAAAGTATGACCGACTCCTTTGAAGAGGAATCGTTTAATGAAGAAGCTGCAATTCTAGAAAGTGAAATATGAGCTGCTTTGAAATAAATAAATCAGGGGTAGATGAAATATCAATAGAACTATTTCAAGCCAGAGACTGAATCTGTCTGTCAAAATCCTAACAAGAATAGGTTAACAAATATGGAAAACCAAAGGATGGCACACAGACTAGCAATGTTTAATATACATTCTAGTTCCCCAAGAAAGGAGATGCCAATGAGTGCAGTGAATATACAACCATTGCTTTGATTTCCCATGCAAACAAGGTGATACTCAAGGTATTACAACAAAGGCTTTTGCTTTATATGGAGCAAGAAATTCCTGATGTTCAAGCTGAATTCATAACAGGACGAGGCACCTGAGATCACAGTGCAAAGATCTGCTGGATACTTGAGCACACCAAAGAATTTCAGAAAATCAGCTTGTGCAGTGTGGCTCATGAGAATATGGGCAATTCTGATAGAAATGAGTGTGTCTCTGCACTTAATTGTCCTGATGCATAACCTATATCATAGACAAGAAACTGCCATTAGGACAGAATATGGAGAGACATAATGGTTTCCAATAGGCAAAAATGTCAGACAAAGGTGCACTTTATCCCCTTATCTGTGCAATCTGTACTAAGAACATATCAGACAGAAAGCAAGACTAGATACAAATGAAGGATTAAACATTATGGGGGGACATGAATAATTGATAATAATTTAATTTTGTGTCAGATATTACTCTGGGTTGAAAAGATTTTTAGGGGACGTCCCAATGAGGCTCCTTTCATGTCCGCAAGTGCAGCTCTTGGGTATCGAAACCTGACCTTCCAGTCTCCAGCTCAGCGCCTTATCCACTAAGCCACGTGGCAGCTGCTATAATTGAAGATAAGCAGATGACACTATCTTACTGGCAGAAAATAGGCAATGAGTTGAAATGACTAATGTTGGCAATGAAAAAATTAAAATAGTGAATTTTTATTTCTTGGTTCAGTCATCAATTCAAATGGAGACTACAACCACAAGACCAGAAAATTGAGGCTTAGAAGGGAAGCAATTAAGAAATTGAAAAGATAAAGAGTAAGGATGTGTCATTGGAAACCAAGACCAAGATCATCCATACTCTTGCATTCTTTATCACTATGTACAGGTGTGAAAGCTGGATAGTAAAGACAAACTGTAGGAAAAGAATGTATTTATTTGAATACATGGAGGAGAGCTTTGCAGTTACACAGGACTGTCGAGAAGACGAAGTAAAGGGTCTTAAGGAAATCAAACCAGAACTGTCTCTGGAGGCAAAAATGATGAAACTGAAACTGCCCTACTTTGGATACTTCATGAGAAAGCAAGAGTCTCTAGAAAAGATAATAACAATAGGAAAGCTTTAAGGCATCAGGAAAAGAAGATGAAATATGAAATGGATTGACTTCTTAAAGCAGGGATTCTCAACCTGTGGGCTGGATGCGGCCCACAGTGCCATTTCATGTGACCCACCTCCACCACACCTGGAAGTGCCATGTGGTGGAAGAAGGACAAAATGGCTGTCCAGCCTCCAAAGCTGTCTGAGGGAGCATGACCTGGCCCCCAGCTTAAAAAGATTGAGAACTCCTGCCCTAAAGAAAGCTACAATTTAGAAGAGCTGAGCAGGGCTGCTGAGGACAGAACATTATAGAGATTGCATTTATAGGGTCTCCATAAGTTGAAACAACTAGACAGCACATAACAACAAAATACTAAAAGATTGTCTGCTTGATAAAATCTGTAGATATTCTAAGTTCTCAAATCACTTAGGAATATAAGCTGGTTTTAAAGCATTTCTTAGTCTTTAAATATTTTATTGTAGTATACAGTAAATGTAAGATAACATCCTTAGTTTACTTGTGCACAGTGCATTCCCAATTTTGTTTGAATAATTGCCTGTCCAGTTGAGATACTTGCAATAAGAAGTTGTGCCTCTTAAAACATAGGTGTCTTCCTTCTGATCAGTGTTTCCTTTTTGCTACAAGACAGAGTTGTAAACCTTAGTTCAAGTTCTCTCTTGATGTTTCAAACTTAGCATGCATTCAGACTCTCATGTCCATAATATTAGCTCTTTTGTGCACTAGCCTTTTGCTTTATTTATGGTCTGCTGTGATTCAATTAAAAACCTATTAAAGATTCTGCTATGATTCAGTCTTGACAAGCTCTGGAGCCATTAACCTTTGCCTTAAGACAATCCATATATATTTGAATTCAGTTGGAATATGCTTGTGCTTTATATTGTATTTTCTCACATTCTCAATAAGCTTTTTTAATTTCATGTATGTGGTGACTAAGTAGATGGTTCAAGCCCAGAGTCGCTTAGGCAAGTGGGGTGGCATAAAAATTGAACAATTAAATTAAATTTCAAGCAAACTGCAGTCAAATAATGCATGAATTGTGCCAGTGAGGTAACTGGAATAAGGTAAGGTATTGTCTGGGTACATCTTGTTGTTACGTATTGTCAGATTGCCTCTGATTTATGGTGACCATATGAATGAGTGACCTTCATTTCTAATACAGTATGCTGAAAATACTTGGGTAGTGTCAGTGGCCAGCAAGGACTACTTCTGTTTAAATTGCACAGCAGACCAATATAGTTCCTTTGAACCTGAGTGTCTTTTTCATTTAAAAAAATTCTGAGCCTGTCTTACACCTACATCATTTGCATTCCCTAACTTAGTACTTAGTAGAAATGGTGCTTATAGTTTTCAATGAACTGACTCTTTGATGTTGTCCCTCTGCTCAATTTTGTGGTCCCTAATTCATTTATATCACTTCAATCCAGTGACCCTGTGTGCAGTGTAGATACAATGGTATTAGTAATATTGATGGAATATTGTCACCCCAAACTCTGCATATTCTCTCTTGGTTCTATTTTTCTAAATTTCTTTCATCTGGGTAAATAGAACCATTTCTTCCATTTATGCCACTATAATCCCAAAACAACCAAAATATAATCTACCAACTGAGATTCATGTTCCAACAACAAATGGTCACCACAGTAGTATGGAACTTTTTGTTTTAGGAAGTTCGAGAAATCAAGCAGTATTGTATGGTACATGAATTGGTCTGTGATTAAGATGTAATTCATTGTCTGGGGGATCTCCAAGGAGGGCAAGTATTATTATTATTAGATTAGATTTATATGCTGCTCTCTTTGCTGAAGCAACTCAGAGCGGCTAACAATGTTACAATCTCACATATAAAATGATGCAAGCATGCAGGAAAATGTGATCCAGATCACTTTTTGCTATAGCTTTCACATATGTAGTAGGATCATGGATTGAGGATTAGG
Organism: Furcifer pardalis; assembly: GCA_030440675.1. NCBI lineage: Eukaryota > Metazoa > Chordata > Lepidosauria > Squamata > Chamaeleonidae > Furcifer > Furcifer pardalis. The sequence goes on along the minus strand of CP126894.1, from coordinate 79,932,132 downwards.
TTCTCAGTTGTCCATTTGAAATTACAGCAAGCTGTTTGAAAAGGGCTGCCTCTAAAGCATAGACTGTCATAGTAATATTCTCACAGTAGAAAAATTAACTAATTATTTTGTCAGTCAGAATACAACAATTGTTCACATAAAGTGGAATATATTGATAATGAGCCTTCATGCCAAATCAATTGATAATAAGGACTTCCTCGAGGTTAAATTTCTGCCTTAGAATGTGCCCATTTGGTACCAGTTCACTAAAAAACAATCCAGGTTGGTTTATCTGATGCATAGTAATCCAAAGAAAATTTGATTCCCGAGCTATTATGCTGTCCTCAAGTTGTTCCGTGACATCATTGTGAATCACTCTGAGCTGTCCAACTCTGATTGCATTGTATTTTTCCCTTCCTACAGGCAATGTAAAGAATTATTTACCTCGGTTCACTTTCATTGCAGACCTCGAGCTGCGTGCCATCTTTTAAAGTTCTCAAGTTGGTGACACAGCCATTCCACAGGATTATAATCTTATCACAATATTTCCCTTTAGTGAAGCACTCGGGTGCTTTTTAATCAGTTCTCTTGGACCAATTAGATTTAACTGCCTGGATTGGCTTCCAACATTTTAAAGGATGAGTTCCACATTCCTCATCAAGGATGAGTTCCATGAGCTAATGAATAGGAATAGTCCCCAAAGTAGAAAAACAACCCTGATTTCCCCCTCAATTCATTTCTCACTAAAGCATGAGTTGTACTTTTTGTCATTTTGTATTTATTTTGATGAACATTAGATTATCAACTGGAAAATGTATTCAGCATAGCTGAAACTTTTGAATCCTAGGAACATACTCTTTTAGTTCTACTTGTGAAGGTCTTCTTAAGAGGTCTAGAGAGCACCAAGTTTGATTTCTTCCAAAATGAAGTTGGTTCTAATCAAAATGATAGGAACTAATAAGAGGCTCTACTTTCTTGTTGTTCCTAATATATTGCATCCTTGTAAAACAGGGAGTTCTATCAGCGCCCAGAATATTATCAGACATATAAAGGATTACATACATTTAGAGATGAATAGTTAGCTGTGTGCTATCAGGTCAGTTTTAACTTATGGTGACCCTTTTTAGGGTTTTCTAGGTAGAGAATGCAAGTGAGTAGGTTACCATTCCCTTCTTCTGGGGGCACTCTGGGATTGTACAGCTGTGCAGGATATATAGACTGGTTCTACTCTCAGGAAGCACACTGGGGAATTGAACTCCCCACCTCTCCTAACTCACTGAGCTAACCAGCCAGCCATGTTACTATGTCACATATTGAAAATAGTTAGGTAGATTAGATGGATTTTGATAAATAGGGATTGTACCATGTCATCTTTTCATTTGTAAAATTTGTTTTCTGATATTAATATCGAAATAATGCAGATGTCTTAACTGGGCTATGTGCTCTTGAAACATATAATGTAGAAAAGAGAAAAATATTTTTAGGTTAATTTTAAAGTACAGTTGTACCTCGCTTAAAAAGCATAATGCATTCCACAGGATTGCTCTTTAAGTGAGTTTGCTCTTTAAGCGAAACACCATTGTAAGTGACCAATTGTGGGGGGGATTGTGAACCCCGATTTATTTGTTAAGGAAGTTTTTGGTTGGTTTTATTTGTTAACCGAAGTGAACATTCAAGAAAATTCTGCTCTTTCAGCGAGTTACTCTTTAAGCAAGGCGCTCTTTATGCGAGGTTTGACTGTAGTGTAATTTTTTCAGTAATATTTCCTTGTGAACCACATACTTTGTGTGGGAAGGTTAATCCTGCTTCTAATTTTTCAGAGCCACTCAAAAGGGCTTTTAGACACTATGTAATAAATTTCTTGCTTAAACTGTGTTGTGATGGATTTAGTCCCTGATGTAAAGACATGCTTGAATGATGAGGGCAAGTAAGTACTGTGGCTTCACCGATGATTTAGGATTAGCTAGCTTTTATATGGAATGAGGTGGAAAGCTGGCCTGGTGTCAGCAGTCATTACAAATTGTCTGGGATATGCATTCCCACCACAGTGGCACCTGCGAGATTGCTTAGTAACTAGATTACAATGAAAGCAGACTTTTCCAAGGGAATGAGTTATATATCTCTATGGCCATAACAATATGCAGACAACCGAAGCTGGAGTTGCATATTCAGCAATATTACATTTTTAGTGTTACAAATATTTACATTAAATGGGGGAAGCTAGGGAAGCATTTCTTCCTCTGCAGGACAGAAAATAATCTAGTCAATTTACAGTTCCTTAAAAATTTGCTATGTTGACTGTTGCTTGATGGTTACTTCTAAAGAAGTAAGGTGGAAAAGGTAAAATTTCCTAATTGTCTTAAGTATGCACCTACTTCATCCAAATCTCTTTAGCAAATATGGGGAAAGGTACGTTTTTGGACAAAAAATCCTAGAACAGTGGGCCATTGGAATAAAAAAAAGTGAAGATGTTGTACATACTCCTTTTGCTCTCTTAGGAGAATTGGTCAGAAATCAGGAAATTTACTCTTTTTGGAAAGTGGGACTACATTGGCTACCAGATTCTGGGTACTATTATCAAAAAAATTCTCATCTCTGCTTTTTAAATACTGTATATACAATAATAATAATTTCATGTCAGAAATTATTCTGGGTTGAAAGGATTTTTGCAGAAGAAACTCTGCTCAAGGAACACCCAAATGAGGCTCCTTTCATGTCCCCAAGATCTGGGACAGAGGCAGGCACTCAATCTGTCATGCAGTACCCAGGTCTCGAACTGCCAACTTGCCAGCCTGTCAGCTAACAAGGTGAGTTTCTTAACCACTGAGCCACTGCAGGCCCTCATACAGTATATGCAATGTGTTTAAACCAAGATTTGAAGACCCAAACAAGATCCAGTTTTTAGACCAATATCCTATTGCTAACTAAAGATATATTGAATCAATTGGTGAATTGTTGAGTCCCTACTTGTATAAATCTCCCTGTGTCATTAGGTCTGCTCTAGTTGGCACAAGCAATAGGATACTGTCCTATATCTTTACCTCTTTTGTTTGGCTTTGGACAAAGCATTGCCCAAAGCACTGCCTCTTAAAAGGAGACAAAATAAGGAAACAGTGACCTGCCTGTACGAAGGAAAACACTCTAAATTTGCATTGGTGTATGTATCAGTATATCATAGGTTTTAGTGTTCCATGCACTGGTCTCTTTCAATTTCTAGGCTAAATGGCTACATTTTTTAAATGGTTAATGCCCCACTTTTAGCAAGCTCCTTGCATTAAAACTGGCAGTCCTGACTTCACTCACATCTTGAGTATTTCCTTTCATCTTCACTGTGGTGGGGTGTAAAGGCCACATGCTTAAAAAGTTATATTTGCTCTAATATTTCCAGTCCTGACTGTATGTACTACCATTACACTATGGCAATGATTAGAGTGGAATCTTAAGGCTATGGTTTATAGTGGGGTACCCAAACCTTTTGGACCATGGGTTGGTCATGTGGTTCAGAGGGCTGGTCACTATGGCCCATGGACCAGATCTGGCCCCCAATGCCAATTCATCTGGGCCATGGAGCCCTCATTGCTCCCAGAAGCAGAAGTAAAACCCGCCCGAACAGGCGGGTTTTACCTCCGCTTCTGGGAGCAACGAGGACTTTGTGGGCCAGATGAATTGGTGTTGGGGGCTTGATCTGGCCCATGGGCCATTGTTTGGGTACCCCTAGTTTATAAAATACCAACCAAAAGTATAATGTAAGAGTCACTTATGTCATATCTTACTTTTGCAATTTTTCAAAATTAGTTAGAAATTTGCTATTGCTGACACCAATTTCTTCAGTTTTTAACATAGTTACTAGCAACACATAATCAACAAAAGTGTGAAATAAAACTCTAAAATACCACTGTGACTCTGCCAAAGCAGAGAGAGAAACTGATCTCAGAAGGTGCCTAAATTCCAGTTTATATCCTTTAGACTCCAAAAATCTTATCTGAGCATATAACAATGACTATAGTAATAATATCCTTTTCCACTGAGGCACTTTATACATCATGATTTCGGCAAGACTTATGGCTCATGCCTATAACAGTAGGTCACCATATGGCTCACATCTGGCCTTATGGAAATAGTCCATTATATTCTACTCAGAGATAGCTATTTCATGGGAGCAGAATCTCAAAGCTGCTATCAGCAAAACTGATGGTGCCAATAGTTCTCTAATCCTCATTGATCACCAGTATAAGAATTTATCTCAATTTAATATGGCAATTCCCATATGTACACAACAAAGGAACATATCCTTTCTGATGTGGCTAGTTTTGGAATAGAAAAACAAGTCTTTAAGTTTTTTTAAATCTTCTTTCTCTGAAGAAGAAGCATTTTGAACTGAATTGTTGCTGCCATTGAGAAATACTGTATAGAAGTTTCTATTATTAAAAAACCCTAAAGAATCTAGCAAACTTACTCTTTTTATCTAGAGTTCTTTGCTACTAGCTGTTTCTGAGTCAAGCCAAAGGAAATCGTTTTCCTATAGAAGCATGTTAAAAATGTAATCCTAAAAGTGTACATTGTACTTTAAAACTAAGATTTGAATATAACTACAAAACAATCAGCCAGCTCTCTAACTAAGTCTAGAAAATAAGGTCATTGTATGGTAACTTCACTTTATAAAGTAACACACATACACCATCACTGACACTTGAATATATTTATGTTGCAATTTGTTAATGTGACAGGAAATGGTGTTTGTAGATCTTGTAACATGAACTCCAGGTAGCTACTAGATCTTAGTTTTACAGGACCTTATCATAGAATTAGAGACCCTTGGAAGACGCCTATAAGGAGTCCAAATCCCTTTTCAATGAAGAATTCAAATCAAAGCAGATCAGTCAGATGACCCTCGACACCCTCTGACCGGATATATGCCTCAGGTCAAGCTTATCAAGATTTTTTTTAATGTTTGCTCCTATCTTTCAAGGTACAGTACAGGTATTCGTTATTCCACCCAATTTTGTGTCATCTGTAAATTTGATAAGAATTTCCTGCATTCTTCTTCCAAGTCATTAATGAAAATGTTGAAAAGCACCAGGCCCAGGACTGAGCCCAGTGATGGGATGTAACAGGTCCACACCAGTTCACCAGAACCGGTAGTAACTCCCCAGTGTCCCGGAGAAGCGGTAGCAGCTTTTGGGGGGAACCACCTTCGGGCTTGCCTTTTCACTGGTTCCCCCACTGCGCATGCATGCCAAGCACTTGGTGTGCATGCATGCCTACAGTGCTTGGCGCGTATGCACAGCCTCCTTGCTGTCCTCCCAGGTGTACCTCGCTTAAAGAGCATAATGCATTCCACAGGATTGCTCTTTAAGTAAGTTTGCTCTTTAAGCGAAATACCATTGTAAGTGACCAATTGTGACTTCTGGTGGGGGGGGGGGATTGCGAACCCTAATTTATTTGTTAAGCGAGTTTTTGGTTGATTTTAGTTGTTAACCAAAGCAACCATTCAGAGAAAATTCTGCTCTTTCAGCAAATTACTCTCTAAGCGCACTCTATGCGAGGTTTTACTGTACTTTATATTAAGTATCTGTGACATTCTACTTACAGTCTAATTATTCCACTTTTAAACATTGTCCAATTTTGTTAGAGTTTTTTTTTAGAGTACTTATTTGTATTTTCCATTTTAGTTCACCAAGTCTTCATAGTTATGTTCGTAGACCATTATACTGAGTTTTTACAGTTACAGTTTTTGGATATTCAATAGGTAAATTTATATTTGCTTGGATATGCCTGTTTAATGAAAGAAACAGAGATTTTTCTGTTCTTTCAATTTGTCTATCTTGCATGGGGCAAAGAATTTAAAGAAAATTCAGACAGAGGGAGTAAATTGTAAAAGATGCAAAATATTTTTCTGGTTCATAGTGGACTGAACACTTTTTAGGATAAATGGCAGTTGTGATGAACACAGGCTTCTAATTTTATTTTATTGGGGGGGGGGCTCTATAAAGTCCTGTAGCACTCTGAGGGAGATGTTCAGGCATCAGACTCTCTGCCCTGACAACTGTTTAAATAATGGAGTGTTTAATGGCTTAAATTGTAATGTTTCTGTTTTTCTTTTTTTTAAGGAGGGATGGGGGAGAACCCACATCTAATAAATGAATTTGTTTTTAAAGGCTGTCAATTTGCTTCTGACTTATAGTGGCCCTAATAGATTTGTCCAGGTATGTGAGATTTTCAAACAGTAGTTTACTATCCTCCTTCTCTTAAGCTTCCCTGGTTGAGGAGACATTTGAAGCCAGATCTTCAGAAACCTTGTCTGCCACTATGCCTATTACATTATACAGGCTGTCTACTAAATGGATTTAGCAAAAATAATTTAACATTATTGATTCACAGTTATGCATAAATACATATATTGAGATAGATTTGGGAAAGGACACTATAGTACTTGTTTCTAAAGTGTCGTGGATATACAGTAAAACACCGGATAATGATTAGATCAGATAACGCTAAAATCGCATAACTTTAAGTAATCTGGGGAGGAGAATTGGATCGAATAACGTTAAGGTCCTATGGGATGGATCGGATAACAACCGCTAAAGCCTGTGTGGTTACAATTTATCTCTATGGAGCTTTAACGTTATCCGATCCATCCCATAGGATTTTAACATGGATCGGATAACACTAAAAATCAGATAACACCAAGACTTGTAGAACCAAGTTTTAGCGTTATCCGGTGTTTTACTGTACATATGTAAAGTCTCTATTTGATTTTCTTTATTTAGGGCAAAAGCAAAATTTCACCCATGTTAAGTTTGAAAGCAAGAAATTGCAAGTAGATAAATAGGGACCACTTTGGTGGGAAGGTAACAGCGTTCTGTGCGCTCTGGTGTCTAATAATGCCTGCCACATGACCACGGAAATGTCTGCAGAAGCAGACAACGGTGGCTCTTTGAAATAGAGATGAGTACTGAACCCTAGAGTCGGATGTGACTAGCTTTCGAGCAAGGGAAACCTCAGTAAGTAGAGTGTTAGACTAGGACAGTGGTGGCGAACCTAAGCCATGCGTGCCAGAGGGGGAACTCAGAGCCCTCTCTGGGGACATGTGTGCCGTCACCCCAATACAGAGTTTTCTCCACCCCTTTGCCCAGCAGCCCAATGAGAGCACTTCCTCCCTCCCCTATCTGGGGTAAGGAGGGTGGCTCACATGCGGCATGGATGGCAGCCTGTTGAGTTTGGGAACTTGTTCTCTACAAGGTTCGCTATCACTGGACTAGGACTTAGAAAAATTGAGTTCATATCAGCTCTTAAATTATGAGGCCTACTAAAGGTCAAGGTCACCCTTGCTCGAAAGCCAGTCATATCCAACTCTGGGGTTCAGTGCTCATCTCTGTTTCATAGCTGAAAAGCCAGCACTGTCTGTTTCTGTTTTCCGTGGTCACATGGCAGGCATGACTAGACTGGAGCCTACTAGATGAACTTTAAAAAACAACAGATTATATAAACCTGCCTTTTACTAGTGTTTTAATTAATTGGCCCAGGATGCTCATGTTTGTTTTACTTTGTATTTATTTAAATGCTGATTTTATCAGTTCATCTGCGGACGGTGCATTTATTGCATTTTGTGGCTTTCTTTATATGACTGTAATTACGTTTTGATGCATTGTGAACTGCCCAGGGAGTGTTCACACTGATGGGGGTGGTATAGTATTCGAAATAATAAGTAAGATATGACCCTAATGGATAGCAGCATAATTGAAACCAGACCTGTGTAACAGACTGTCTACAAAATAGTAGTTTGGCACTTTACTAACTGAAACATGAGACATTTAAAAACCTTTGGATTCAGATTTGGGAAGAGCAACCCCTCTCATTTCTATCCTATATTATTAACTCTGTAGAGAAAGTGTGTGTGTGTGTGTGTGCACTCTCTCCACACTTAGGTCCCTAGGGTTAAAATGTATTTTAAACTGGTGTTTATTTGGGGTGCAGTTTGTTGCTTTTATTGTCGGCCCTATGCTAAAGCAATTATTGCTTGTAGAGGTCACAAAGAGTTCAGTATTACTGAAAACTTACATTACTTTGTATTAACGACATGAACTGCTGAGCAGCTGGAAGAGTCTATCTCAAAGGGGCACAAGGCAAACTTGTTTTTCTCCTGCGATCAGGATTCCTTCTGGTCATGTTTTAAATTCTACATTGCATTAACAGCAATTATTCTGGCTGCTATAATTCCCTGATTCTTCTGTTTTATTTTAACTGCCCTCTTGCTCTTTTCCCCCTTTGGATCTCTCATTAACTTAAATCACAATCATTTCGTCACTCCACCGCCATTGTCTTATTGTATTGCTGCATCTATCTTAAATATAGTATTATTAAATGCTGCCTTCTGTGCTAGTTGTAGATCCAAGAAGGGAATGTATTTAATTCAATGCAAAAGAAGAATCCCTTTAAAGTTTTAAGGGGATATGTCTTTTTTTCCCTTTTCTTTGTCTCCCTCTTCCTTTTCCTATTTCTCCCTTTTCTTCTTCTTATTTCCCTTTAATCTATAAACAGATACTACTGATGTGATCCAGTTTAAGTTGGGTCTTGAGTCTGCCTTCTGGGTTGCAATCCAATAATTGAAGATCAGGGAGTTAACAGTCCATATGTATATAATCAAATATTCCAGAATAAGCTCTGTTTCATATTAGTACATGAGAATAATGTTGAAAATGCAGCAAAGAGCACTATGCCTCAAACCTTTATCAGTCTGAAGAATGGAGAAAATGGGAGGCAGCTTTATATTCCAGGTCAAATTATTTATCCATTTTACCCATAATTCTCTACTCTGGCAACAGCTCTCTAGGTTCTCAAACAGAGGTCTTTGCTTATTCTATTCCTTACTGGTAATGCCAGAGAATGAAACCAGGAACCTCTCCACACTGCTAATTATGAGCTGTCTATTACTGAACTGTTGTCTTCCTCAATTAGTGCAGTTATAGGTCTCATAAATTTATTATGCTCTTTATTTTACATCTTCAACTTTTTGTGTTCCAAATGCATCTCTTAAATCACCTTAGGAGTTCTTGATAACCTGCTTAGCAAACTAGTATTGTATCTTATTATTTATTTATTTTATTTATTCATATTTATATTTATATCTTTACCTAACGCACTAAACCAGGAAAAGATTCTCAACCTTTTCCCACCACACCCCCTCAAGACAGCTGAGTGGGCTGGACATGCGGTTCCCCCGCCATGAACACTGATGTAAAATGCGTCTGTGGCTGTCGTAAATGTGTTTATGACAGACGCAGGTTTGTTTATAGCATGTTTTTAGCTGTTTTTGCCATTTCTGGTGGAGGCAGTGGGAGTGAGGGGGGCACACTTTTGGCTCTTTCTGCCACTTCCAGCGGCGGGAGCAAGAGCAGCAGGCCACATGAAATGGCACCGTAGGCCGGGGCTGGCCTGTGGGCTGTAGGCTGTGATCCCCTGCACTAAACAGTTTGAGATCTGGAACTTAAGGCTCACCTTCTGTCATATTAATCTATTCAGCCACTGACCTTGTGACCTGATGTCTTTTCTTCCATTTGATCCATCATCACAAATTAGATGGGAGGCAACTGGAGAAAGTAGAGTAGGCAGTCCATTTATGGCAAGCAGACCATTGAAGTGAGTTCCCAAAGAGATTTGCCTAGAGCCAGCTGTGATGTTATTTTAATAGCAGTCAAAGATGTTTCTAGTCTCCCCAACATTTCAGCATTCTGTGAGAGCTGCTTTCAATATTGGGTTGTTTTGGTTCAGTTTTGTTTTACCATGAAACATTCTGAATTTTGTTTCAATTATGCTTTGATAATTTGCTATACTTGTATTGTTTGAGCATTTGTTTTGAGTTACATTTTTCTCATTTATATTGCAATGTTGCCTTTAGTTTAGCTGGGAGTTTTCCTAGAAATCTTTTAAGATAATTAATTCTATTAATTAAATTTGCTTATATCACAGATAGCAAGATCCTTGGTAGCAAGTGGCTTATCCAAGGCTTCTCAAACTGAACTCAGCTTGAAATGTGCTTTCTGCAGCTTGTATCTATTATGGGCTCTTATGTATTACTCTGGAGTATAAACTACCGAGTGTCTATTATGAAACCTTTTATAAATACTCTCAAATAATATTGTAGGCTTGCTAAACACACACAGGTGTATTTCATTCTATTTCGGTAAGCTATTTTTGTAGAAAAAAGTTTATGTCAACAAAAGAGTTTAAGAAGAGTGCTCTGATTTTACACAAGAGTGCTTTATAACCCATATTTAATTCTAAGTCAGCTAGAGAAAAAAGTGCTTAGATTTCTTATATCTTTCAAAATTTTACTTAGGATGCAAAAATTCACTCCACAGTTATGGTCAGATAAAATGTTCCCTTTTAAAACACACATTACTTTTAAAAAATACATAAATTTTGTTACACCTCACCTTTCCAGAATAAGTCAAGGTCACATTTAGAAGCCCACATATGGCAATACTGGTTCTGCATCTTAGGTCTTCAAACCATAGTCAGTTATGACGGAAGACGTAAAAGTGGAGACAGCCCTTATCAACACTGCTTTGTTTCTGAAAACATTTCATAATACTGTATTCCTTTCTCGTGAACTGAGGACAAAACTAGTTTACATAAGTTCAAAGTTGTGTTTTAAAGTTCCAGATCATTTTTGAAAACTTAAAGTGTTAGATTATTTTACAACAGTATGCATCCTGAGAGGAGTTGTGATCATATATGGCAAACTAGAAATACTTAAAGTTAAAAATAATTAGGAATAAGACATTATTGCTTAATGTATCCAGTTTTGCTCTGGCAGTGTCAAAATGTTGCCACAGAAATATGCTTCTGCACACTATTGATATCAAGCTTTTTAATTCATTGATTATGTTTTTAATGACAGTGTATCTTTTCTCATTATAGTTTGCCTTTTTGGATGGCAAAGAGGCACAAATGTTTTAGGTTTAATGAAAGCTTTGAGATGTAAATCCTGTTGCAATGTCACAGTTAAGGAAGTCAGATTCTCATCAACGCTTGCAATAAACACAGCAATGAAACAAAGCAATGAAACAAACTATCTGTGGAGAATGACCTGCTGCTGGGTGTTCAGCTCAACCTCCTAACATAAAGAAATTAATTGATACCAAACAAGTGCCAAGTGTCTGTTTAAAGAATGTCACCAAAAGTAAAGTTAGTTTCATTGTTTTAACCTATTTAGTGTTTGTTTCTCTAGGGATTGACATGATGTGTACACTATTTTTCTTAAGTCTCTCCCTCAAAAGTCACCTAATTCGCACTAGTCAAAACCATTGTGTGACACATAAGTGGCTGTTTTAAAAAATATATGTGTGTGTGTGTGCACACGTCCGTGCATGCATGCACACACAGTGTCTAATATCTCCTGACTCAGGCAAAGCTTGCATAAAATGAAAGGTTCTGGGGTGAACTTTTGCAGCCAAAGAGCCAACGCTATCTGCATCTACAGACATTTCTGTGGTCATGTGGCAGGCATAACTAGATGCTGTAGCATATGGAATGCTGTTGAATTTCCCACCAAAGCTGTACCTATTTATCTACTTGCAGTTTATTGCTTTCGAACTGCTAGGTTGGCAGGAGCTGGGATAGACGAAGGGTGCTCAGTCCATCATGCAGCACTCTGGTCTCAAACTGGTGACTTGCCAACCTTCCAGTCATCAATTTCAGTATCTTACCCACTAAGCCTCTGTGTCCCAACTCAGACCAAAGCTTAATGTAAAAATAAACATTAATGTTTATTCAGTACATGTCAGCCAAGAAGGAAGATACACGGAGAAGCATCTGCACGCTTAGAAAGCAAACAGACAACTGACCAGAACAAAGAAAGGTCACTGTGCATGCTAATTAGGATCAAATGAACCAGTGGTAGGAAAAGAGGAAGTTTTTAAATTGGCCAGTTAGAGATAAACAAACAAGTTTATTTTGCCTAGAATGGAGCTTTCCTTGTCACATGACAACGCTTTGCATACTTGGGTTTCACAAATGCCAGAGAGATCTTTTTTTAAAAATCATACAGTCAGCAAGCTGGCCATTCAGACATCTTATGGATAGTGTAGAAAAATTACAAATGAGAGTGCCAGAAACTAATGGCAGAAATCTTCCACATATTTTTCTTAATGTGAGTTCTGGCTGCACATGGTCTTTAAGCGGTGCTGGTGGTTCAAATCCTGACCCCAGCTTCCCTGTGGAGACTGCCACATTTCTTTTTTGCCTTTCCCCCAACTTCACAGCCAATCATTGTTTTCCATTGTTTTCACAAACAGGCAACAGAAAGTATATGGAGATTTTAAGGGTCTTTGCTTGGAAATCTAAGTGGGAAACTACAACAAAGTGGAATTTGAAACCCCACTCTAAAAGGTCATTTGAAGGCCAAAGTTTCCATTGCATATATTGATTTCTTTTCTCCATATATAGCAACATTTCTGGAAAATAGATGTATTAAGAGGTAGAATCAAAGCAGCAAAGTATGTTGTGGCGCTTCATGAATCATAAAACTTACATATTTCCTTCTCCTGTAATTTTATTGGTTTATTTCCTCTGTTAGTAGAATGTGTTACCCCAAATCTGAAATTTGCCTGTTATTTTTTAAAAAATTATTTTCTTTTCAATAAAAATGCTTTTACTCTTTATTTTTCATTCCCCCCTCCCCCACTTCAACTGTTAGGCTCATGTATACATAAGCACCACACTAAAACACGCATCCATTCAACACAATCTGCAGATAAATAACTACAAAGATCTATTTTTAGTCAATTTCCAAAGGATCACAATCGCGATCCTTAAAGCTCCGCAAACGCCATTCAATTGCATAGGAGTAGGCCGGTCCCCGCTCATTTGACAGGCATATGGAGTTGCGTGGGAGGTAGACTGGGCCTTTTCAGGCAAAGGGGAAGTAGACTGGGCCTTTTCAAAAGAAGGAGAAGTAGACCAGGACGATTCAGTGAACAATATTTTTAAAAAATGGGCAAGAGGTAGACCAGGCGGATTCATCCGATGGCCGTGTTCTTTTGAATGGTGTTCCTTTGAAATGGCTGGTAGACCAGATCTCTGTACTCAAATTACCCATAGACTTAAATGGAGGGATCCAAATATGGTAGTTCAAAGAAGTTCAGTGCAACATTGTTATCAGTGGGTTCCATTTATGGACCTTCAAAGGCTGGGATCTTGAAACATTGTATCCTCTTGCCTGATTTAATCAAGGCTTCAAAGGACTGTTCACTTTCTAGGCTTTCTTAGACAGTACCTTGATTGTAAAATAATAAGAAAAATTCACAGTAGACGGGGAAGCAGGCAGGGGTGATCTGAGGATGAAATTTAACCTTTTAAATGCTGAAATAAATATTAAAATAATCGTTAAAAATCATATATTCGCTCCTGGAGCTTGACTGAGCCTTGGAATCGGTTCACCTGCCAAGGGCCAGTGGCAGGACCGAACCAAAGGTGGTCTCCTCAGGAGTAAGCCGGTAAAAGTTCCTTTATGTTTAATTGGCTTAGACCCAGAAAGAGTGGGCTTTTTGAAATTGGATTTCCCTCTGCCTTTTCTCCTGTCTAAAAGCCAAGTGCAGCTGCAGTGAAAAAGTAAATTTAGGCTTTAAAATTATTTAAATGGAATCATGGTTTGGGTTAAAAAGAATTATTTCTGTCTTTGGAGCTGCGCTCAACCATGGGCATGCCAAACTTAACCCCTTCATTTCTGATTGGGTTTTAATTAGTGGTTATACCTAAAATGAGCTAAAAATTACTAAAAATATTGTCATATATTCTAACATGTTTTATTTTTGTATATTTCAAGTAGGAACATCTTTGAATGCTCTCATCTGCCTTGGGCATGTTTGGGCAAATGCCACATTCCAAAATCACTACATCCGGTGTCCCAAAGCCAGGTACTCACTTGTACCTTTCCTAGAACCTAAAAAGCTCATCCTTGAATATCTTACCGTAATTGTTTTAGTGATTAATTCTTTTACTCTGTTTGTGTTTGTCTTTCACATCTATTGTTTCTGAGGGTAGAAATTAACATATATACACAATGCTGAGTGGGTTTTACTGTTGATAGTAGGGACTGCTTCATTGGGACAGGATTAGGATTATGTGGGTGGGGAATGCCAAGAACATCTTTACTGATGATCCAAGGTTGCTGAATGGCTGTTCCAACCTCCTGCTTCAGACGTGCAGCAATCTTGAGTGGTTCCAGTCTTCAAGCCAGGCATGCCTATTGGTGACAAACTCAAGAACCACATTCTGTCATTGGTTGCTGCATTGACTTTGTTTTTACCTAATCCTCAATCTCCTCCTCCTATTTTCCTGGAAATTGTAATCTTTTTACTATTACCATTTATTTACATAAATATTTACCTTTGTAAACCAAAATTGATTTACTTATCTATGAAATGATCACCTGCTACGGGTTCTTTGTTTAATTGTAAAAGCTTTATTGTTATAGTAGATAGATGATAGGATTAGTCTGTATCTGTAGAACTGTATAAAAAGACTTGGTGTTGTCGGGACTGGAGCTATCTCTGAAATTAGATAGGGAAGCTTATGCATAAATTTTTATAGCGGGTGGGTTGTTGATTGTCCTTTGACCACCAGGTTGGCAACTGTTAATTAAACACAATTAATAAACCTTTTTCTTAGCCCAAATTTCAAGTCTCTGTGGTTCCTGGCGTTCCACCAGTGAACGTCCCTTTTTGAGTAAATAGTGCATCTCCAGCTATCCGTAGTCTTTGCTGTTCTCTACTGACCTCCAGGCTAGTACACCCCAACTTGACCTGTGGCAGAAAAAAGGGATAGTGGTTTTTCAGGTAACAAATGTATATCATTGGAGAACAAAAGAATGGTAACAGGAAAAAACATTGCACAGAACAGTGAGTAAAAAAAATTGATAACTTAAATTACCCACCAGTACCTCCAAAGGTTTTGGATTAGCTGCTGTGGAACTGCAAAGGGAAAGGGTGTGTCCTTGGTCTCATTGGAAACAACGCTGGGACAACCGGGCATTTCTAATGACTTCAAATAAAGTGGATTAAAGGATATCAGTAATGTATTCCAGACAGGAGCTATTTTTCTTTCAAGTTCCCAGAAATGAAATTGAAGCCCAATTCACCACTTAATTTATCAGAGCCCACAATTCTTTCAATATGTTTATTATTCCTTGACCAGCTTTTCCAATATATTTATTCCTTAAATGCAGCTGGAAGGGTGTTGCCTTTTGCCTCTCTCCTCCGCCTCACTTATTTCACACTCCCTTTCCTCTCCTCTTGTTTTTCCTTCCCATTGTTTTCAAACTTTCACCTTTCAGTCATAATGCTTTCTAATTATGATTTTTGTATCTTCAGTTTTTACCTTTGTGCTATGGTGCAGGAACAGCTGAAATCTCAAGAAACTGAAATAGGAGTCGCAGGCAGGCATAGAGGGCTAGAGACAGGCCAGTACAAATAAATTTATAAGGAAACAACCAGCACAGCACAGAGGCCCATTTGAGAAAATAATGCGCCGGGGTGAACTGGAGCACAGCAGAACAAAAATTCCTATGTTACTGATATTAAAAACACGTACCAGAAAGGAAAGATTTTTGTGCCACTTTGAATCTTTTGACACTTGTCTCAGCCTTACTTTGTACAAACACCACTGCAACACCAATATCATGTGTGTCGGGAAAACTGAACAAATGCTCAGGGAGGACAGGCCATCTGATAATTTTGCCACAAAGTGGTCTAAATCTCACTCATTCACACACACTAACTCACTTTAGTATGGTGATTCTGAAGTGAGAGGACAATATCTTTACCAAAATTAATCAATGATAACCAATTTAAGGAGGTGAAAGTCAGGGAAAATTAGCTCTTAAGACTGCATGTGCTGCAAAAACAGAGGCAGGGAGGATTTTAAGGAATGCATGGGTAGCCTGTCCATTCCCCAGCGTCCTTCCCACCTCTTAAAAGTGCAATAAAAAATAACCTAGAGTTTCAGAATCAAGCAGAAAGTTTGAGACTTGATTAAAATTGCTGCTAATGACATACTGTATCTCTTTTCACCAAAGGCAATTAGGAAAAGCTACAATCCAAAAGATAGTGTTTTTGTGTGTATCTGGGTCTCTTACCACCTATTCTGCTATTTTTATTGGTTTGTGTTAAAACTGGCTCTTTCCTTTTCCCCAGCTGACCATGGGTTCTCATGTGGGAGAGATCTTCCAGGAGCTCTGAAACTTGTTTTATTTGGAAAGATGTCACAAAGGGCTCTGAGGCCAGCATTTTTATATCTCTTGATTTCATCTCTGAGGCCTCTTTTAATAAAATGCCGAGTGGGCTTGGAGGCTTATATTAATTTTAGGGGTACCTTGCAGTTGGTGCTGTGCCTCCCCACCTAACTTCGTGCCTCAGTTTAAGGCCTAAATTAATTATGTGGTAACTCACAGTGGACTCTGACATCTCTATTAATTTGAGGGTACCCTTTGTATCCTATAGATATGTGTTAAGTTCTTATTTTGTCTTCTGAAGAATCTGGTGACCTACCTTCAGCCACAGTGGGTTATGACTGAAGGAGCCACACAAGCTAGTGTGGCCTGAAGTTTCATTCCAGGAAGCTGTCATGGTAAGAAGCTGCTGGGAGGTGAAAGAAAGAAAAACATCAAGGGAGGGAAGGGATGGATTCCAGGGAATTCTTGCAAATTTCACTGTGCACAGGTTGCTACTTCTCAAACCAAGTCACAGTGGCAAGAAAGCTGGCAATGAGAAAGCCACTTCAGATTGAAATTTACTTCTGCACACATAAGGCTAGATCTGTTGTGTATTTGTCCCACTCAAGTTTCTTCTCTTCTGTTCAGGAAGCTATTGAGTGTCTAGTTACAACTTGTCACAAAGGAGCCAGTCTGTGCATGAGGCCACCTGTCCCAAGAAGGGTCCAGAATCCCTCTTTCATCCATTTGTCCAGAGATTCAGATGCTATTAGTATGTTCCACAACTTTTATTGACAATGCCAAATCACAACAAAAAGCTTGGGTTCAGTTCCCTTCTCTACCCCTCGTTCATTGTCTCCATTCTACTCCTAATTTTATTGCCTCTGGTTAAGGTCACCCAGGGGATTTCAGTCCTTGTCTCCCGTGATAGCTATATCTTCCGGCTATGATGGAGACATCAGACGGGGCTACTGGTGGAGTCCTGGCTTGTGATTCCCTGGTGGTAGTGGGTGGATGGTGGTGCTTGCTGCCTCTCACATTTGGTGTTCATGGAAGGCTTCTTGCATCCCTGCTTCCGCTGGTGTCTTTCCTGACACCTCTCATTTCCTCCAGGATGAAGGTATTTTTAGGGGACTTTCAGGTGCAAATGCCTTTCTGCCTTGTCTGCCAGAACCTGAAACTGCATGAGGATACCCATTCATGGATCCTCTTTATAAATATAAGCCTAGTCTCCAGGAGGAAGAATGCTCTTTCAGTTTCTTCACCAGGTATCTCTCCGCTGGTTTCTCCAGGGCATCTCCCCAATCCAAAACAGAGCCCACCAAATGGTAGAACCCCCTGACTGGGGTTTAGAAAGGTAAGGATTAGGGCAAATTTCTCAGCTCCACTTATTACCATGTGTGGACAGTGGAAAAAAGAGCTGACCAATCTGCCCCATCAGCACACCAAATGGCAAGACATGGATGTCTCGCTTAGTGTACTCTCTGGGCAGTTCACAAGGCAATTAGTATTTTGCACCCAATATGCTAGGTACTCATTTTGCCAGCCTCAGAAGGATAGAAGGCGGAGTCAACCTTGATCACCCATCCCTATAAGTCTAATCTTATATATTTCTTTGTATACTAATTTAGGCATACTATTCCAAAGTTTTTTCAGTTTTTATATTAGTTTTTATATTGCATGCAGTAGTAGCAGTCTTAATTTGGATATGATACTTGAAAAGGTACTGTTATCTGATATTAGAGAATCTATATTTTTCACTTCATGGGATGTATGAAAAAGAAAAGACATCCTGGATTTATTCTCCAACTGAAATTGGTACCTTTAAAGAATTGCCTTCTTTTATTCCTTGTGAAGACACTGTCAGGATAAATAATGATCATGAACTTCACCTTTAAAGAATCAAAGTTCATTGTACTGAAGGAGACCTATTAAAAGCGTAGATTGTTCTTAATTTGATTTACTGCAGTCAGTTCCCCAGGGAAACAGAAAAACACACACATGAAATCAATCTGTCAGAACTGTGGAAAGGCAGTTATTTTAGTTAAGTCTACTCAAAAGATTGAGATCTTCTTGAGGAAGGGGCTCTGACAAAGGCATCATGGAAGCAAGCTGCTGCTAAAACTGGCTTAAATTGAAACCTGTTCATCAGAAGCTCTGAAATGAGTCGGAACAGATGACAAGTCTCTAGAGGCAAAGTAGACCAAAATTAATAAATCCTTTCTTTTTCACGTTCCACTGTGTTCCAGTGTGATAGCAGTGAACTTCTGTTTCAGGTTTCCTTCTGTTCTTCCTTAATTATTCTTATCTGTATAGTTTTGTGTGATGTCAGTTGCCCTCCCTGTGATCTCTGATGCAATTTATTTTGCTCCTTGGGTAACTAGAAGATCTTGATGTTTGCCTAGTCCCATGATGGTGAACCTTGAAACTCCAGATGTTCTTGGACTTCAATTCCCAGAAGCCCAAGCTCCCGTGAATCCACATGAATGGGTTTGCTGCAATTCATCTGGCCCGCGCTGCGCCACCCTCGTTCCTGGAAGCAGAAGTAAAATGCGCCCATACGGGCATGTTTTACTTCTGCTTCCAGGAGTGACAAAGGCGGCATGGCACAGGCCGGATGAATGGCAGCAAACCCATTCGTGTGGATTCACGGGGACTTGGACTTCTGGGAATTGAAGTCCAAGAACATCTGGAGTGCCAAGGTTCACCATCACAGGCCTAGTCCTACTTTCTGGCTTCATTTTTTGATTATACATCTTATAAGTCAGGCATGCAAAAAGAGGTTAACTATTACTGCTGCCTCTGTTTGTTTTTGTGTCAAAACCTTTGAAGTCATATAAACTGTCAGCTTTCAGTTTTTAAAAGATTGACTTGTTTCTTTTAACACAGAGCTAGGGGCAACAGTGAAGCAAAATTTCCAGCAACTCCTATCTATTTGTACTTAAAAGGGTAAACAATGAGTTTAATAAACCTTTTGTGCAGGTAATCATGTACAGGATTATGGGCTAGGAGTCTTACAGAATGGAGTTTGATCTTTGTTGTTGTTGTTCAGTCGCACAGTAGAGTCCGATCCTTTGTGACCCCATTGACCACTGCACACCAGGCTTCTCTGTCATCTGCCATCCTCTGTAGTCTGCCCAGATATACACTCACCCCATCAATGGTGCGATCTAGCTATCTCATTCTCTGCCACCCTCTTCTCTCTTTGCCTTCGATCTTTCTTGGCATCAGGGCCTTCTCCGGTGAGTTCTCTCTTCTTATTTGGTGGCCAAAGTACTTGAGCTTCAGCCTCAGTATTTGTCCTTCCAAGGAGCAGTCAGGATTTACTTCCTTTAGGACGGACTGATTTGATCTCTTTGCAGTCCAGGGAACTCTCAAAAGTCTCCTCCAGCACCACAGTTCAAAGACATCTATTCTTCTGCGCTCAGCCTTCCTTATGGCCCAGCTCTCACAGCCATACATTACTACTGGGAAGACCATTGCTTTAACTATGCAGATTTCTCTACTTTTTATTATGCTGTCTAGGTTTTTTAAAAAATCTTTACAGTTCTTAAATTGGCATAATAATAAGGGGGCCTTTCACACAGCACTAATTCAGAGGATTTTGAGGTCTTTTGAGGCTTATAACTCTTTGGAGGTTCCCCCTTATCCAAAATATAATGTGAAAACTGGCCCTTAAGCCATGGAATTCAAATCCAGCTCAGTGGGTGGCCTCTTGCAAAATCATAATATGAATTAGCTTTTGATCCAAGTTGAGTGAGCTTTATCACAGCTGATCGGTTCCAGGGAATAAGATGTGGGACTGAGATGTTGAAAAAAATAACATTGGACATGTGCAAGTCTTTGTTCAAGATGTTTAGTAATGTTTGAGAATAAAAGAATGAACTTCCTGAGTGAATTATTGGGATGGTGTGAAATAAGTTAAGAACAGTGAAAGCTCTTTTAAATGTAAAGAAATGACAACCCAAAAGTCAGCTTGACCTCTGTGTATCAGGAAATATATCACAAAAATTATGATGTGCCTTTAAATCAGGGTTTCTTCGCACATACAAAATTGAAAACACATTGTTAAGAAGTATTATGACAATAGTATATAAACAGTCTTCATGGGAGTACACAGAAAGAGCCTTTTTGACTATTGTGGTATTTTTGAACCACAATGAGGTGTTACCCCAGGCAACTGCAACTTCATACCAGATAATCCTTCTTACACATGGTCAGGTAAAAGGAACTACAGAATGAATTCTCCAAAAGATGGCTTCATTTTGGCAGTTTTACATCTGACCTAGACGGAGGAGGAGGAGAAGGTGTGGATGTGAAGAGATACAGAACCCGGCTTACTGCTCTGTCAATTACTGACAAAAAACGTGTGATGATGAGGACTTAGATTTGGCCAATGACAAAGCCAAGAAAGTTTGGCATTCCAAAGTTTGATCTGCACACAAAAGAAGAACAGGCATTAACAGACTAAATTTTTAAAATTTTATTCTGTTGGTGTGGTCCGCCCGCCCTAGTAGCTCTCGTTCATTTTGTTGTTGAAATATTAATACTGATATAAGATAGAACAGATGTGCAACTTCAGTATAAACCTATCCAGGAACTGGTTAGTTTGGGTACAACTATTTACCAGGAGAGGAGAGGGTTGACAATTGCTTCACTGTTCAAACCCACTTGAAGACATTTTAATGCCAGACCACATTGCTGGTGGCAGTGAGGACATCAGACAGGGCATCCTCTATGGTGCTTCCCTTCTACAGTTCTCTGCCAGTCCATTTTGGTCAGTGACTCCCCTGCCCTACTGGCTGGCATCACTTCTGGCTGTCACCTCCAGTGCACTAACTGACAGAAAGTCATTAATTGCTCGACATGGTGCCTTTTGCCCTCCCCATGTGTAACAAAGCCACAGGATTTAAGCCACTATGCTGGTGCCTTAAGTGAAATAATTTACATGGGAAACATATAATTCTCCCCTCCCTGTATGTACCTCAACTCATGTATAGGTGCAGAAATGTGTACAAAAATAGAGCACCACAAATATGAATGGTTCTATTTCCTTCCTTTGGCAGACGCCAAGTCTCCCAAATTTGACAGACAAAGGAAGTGTCTCAAATTCTTAATAAATTCTGCATTTCAAGTTACTTTTGTTAATGTGAAATCCATGGCAATATAGGATAACATTAGGGGGATTTTAGCTATTTATGTTCTTTCTCAGCCATTTTATTGTCTAATAGGTTAGATGTTTTGCTGTAGTCTGTTTGCTCATCTTCAACTATGTAGAACACCACTATGCAAAAACAAGAAAGTACCCAAACAAGCCTTTGCTGCTAGCCTTGAATAGAACATTTCCTAAATCTCAATAAGAGACTATACAATTACTGTTCATCTCAAGAAGGGAACCACAGTAGCCTTTGTCTTACTCAACAGACCATACTACATGAGTCTCCCACTTCTGGGAGTATAAGCTCTCTCCCTCTCACTTGTTCCAGAGATTTGATAGTATCCAACTCAAATGGAATGGTAAGAATTTTCAGGTAGAGAGAATACTAGTTATGTGATGTGTCCCTTCACATGTAATAATAGTGTGGCCTTTTGTGGGTGTGGGTGGATTAATTTAATTTCCATAACAAGGACTCAAGCAAAACTGCCAACCAGTCATCAGCATCTGAATTTATGGAACTCTTCTCTTTGTATAATATTAATCCAAATTCCTTTGAACATATTTCATTCACTTATTATTGGACATATAGCTAAAGAAAGTTACTGTATTGACCAGCTATGTATTATGTGGCTTGTATTTCTCATGCATCCACTCCCCCAATATCGCTGTACAGTATTTGGTGTTGGAAGCCTGCCAGACTGAGCAAAGGACTATCATTTTTGACATCCTTTCCAATGATTTAACAGAATAAACAAATATAAACAGACAAAAGTCTGATCCTGTGGCTTGGGGAAACATGACAGTCACTCAGTCAGGACCAATTGTAGTTTATGCCCAAGGTCATATGCTTCTGTAGCAGAGTAAAAACTGTAATAACAGCAACAACACAGTTAATCTTAAAAGCAACTTCTGATAATTCATTGCCATTCATTGATACTCACTAATGACATCCTGGTATTCAAACATGCAGTGATGGCAGAAATACTGATTCATGCTCTAATAGTACATGTCATGGTGTCTAGTTAATAATTCTACATACAGTGTAAGAACATGCTTCAAAAGTTTGTTTGCTTGCTTGCTTATTTAATTAATACCCCATCTTTCTACCTGAGGACTTCCTTCTTTACTGCCAAGAGTTTTGTAAATATTACAAAGATTAGATTCTGTTATGATACCATACTCTTGATAAACAATGTTTACAAGTTTGTGTACATCCATTCTTGTTGCCTGTCTGATGAAAACAACTTTTGTGGCTAAAGTGGCAAGTGTGAGTTGTATTTCAAGGAGTTGTATTTCAAGGAGACAGGTAAGAGCATGGTCTCAGTGGATTACACAGACACTGAAGATTATAATAATGGCTATTAGTTTTACTGTTAAGAATTTTCACACTGTTTCCTATATACAGTACTGTATAAGTAACAGTATATCACAATATACTTATCACTTGGTTTTCAACATTTCATGTTACAATGTGGAGGATAGCTCAGTGGGAATAGTAGTGAGCACAAGAGAGTAACCTGTAGACCATCTCAACTGCTGCCATTGATGTTGTCAGTATTCAGACTGCCCATTGCTTGGGCATTCTTTTTTCCTTCTGATAATGTGGGCATAATGTTGTACAGCAATATTGGAACGTATCTTGGTACAATATCCCATACACCTGTGGTTTTTTTGGTTGTTTTTTTTTTTTTGAAGAGTTGAATTAGCTATATTACTTTGATATATCACTCTATAACAGGGGTTCCTAACATTTTCCAGCCAGGGGTTGGTCCCTGCTCCAACACTTCCTGCCAGGGGCCAGGGGCGTGGCTGCACCCACTACTTAAATTTTCCTCGTCATTGGTGGCAGCTGTGGGAATTGCATTGTTTTTCTGGGTTGTTGCACAGCCTCTGCTGTTTCCCAGGGTGGTGTAAGGATTTTCAGAGCAATTTCGCTCCAGTTTGGGAATTTTCAGCCCCTTCCCTGCTGCGCTTTGGCAGCTAGAAATGACCGTGGCCAACTTTCTGGTTCCACACTGCGATCCTAGGCACTGACATAAGCTCCACCTGGTACCAGAAGTTACCCATGGTCATGATCCAGCTGCCAAAGTGCAGCAGGGAAGGGGTGGGAAATTGCTCTGAAAAGCCTCCCATCATCCTGGGAAACGGTGGAGCTTGTCCAAAAACGTGAGAAACATATCATGATTTCCAATGCAGCCACAGTAAGTGATGTATCATGACTTCCGGTGGTGGGGGTGGGTCTAGAGGTGCCTGAGTGACCACTGTGGGCCGGATTAATGATCTGCCTGGGACAGATTAGCCCTGCAGGCCAGGGGGTTGGCCACCCCTGCTCTATAATATGGAGTAATTGGTGTCTAGAGGAATAGCCTCGCCCAGTTTACATACCTCCAGTCATTTGACAATAGCTTCTGGTTAATCAGTCAAATATTTGCTTCATATTTTAGCTATAAATATTTGATCACTTCTTGGAAACACAACTGTTCTGTTTGACATTGCTCTTATGTGTCATCTAGTCAATTCTGAGTCTATGATGTAATAATCTCCAGAAGATCCTGTCATTAAAAGCACTTTTCAGGATTAGGAGGACAGGATCTGTAGTGCAAAAATAGTAAATTTTTCTGACATGTGGTCATCATAGGAACATTTGGCCTGTTTGGTCCTGCTCCCCTTGCTAGAACTGCAGAGATGAGACTTTGGGAAATCTTTAGATTGTGAATCCTGTTGGAGTGTTTACCAAAACACTTCCTTCTCTTCTATTGTGAACCTTCTCATTACAACATTTTAAGAATTCCTTCCCAAAACCATAACTGGCTGTGCTATGTAATTTGCAGTGTGACTAAAACAGATATAATTTTGCCTTTCATTTCCCCTCCACTTTTCTATGACAGAATGATAGTAGCAATGACTGTTTTCTGTGGTTAATGTAGGTGTGTGCAGGAAGGATGCTATGCATTACTTTTCAGTACCATCAGATGTGCAATCAATATGCAGCCAGTTCTATTTTAGAAGGTCTTCGTTGAGAGTATTGAGTGAAACCATAGAAACATCTTCCATTCCCTAAGCTACCTAGTATTCATGGTCATGACAATGCTACATTTCACTATGTTTTAAGTCATCTTTATCCAACAGCAGCAGCCCTTAATTTAGCTCTTAATAATATGTGCCAGGAGATTAAGACCAAGTTGCAAATTTCAAGTGCTACCCTGGGATTTGGAGGTTAGACTGAAATCATTAATGCAGCCTCTGCTTGAACTCTTTTGATCACTAAGTATTAAATTCCTTCATAAGTGCATAAATCCTAAGAAGGAAAAGGCAGAGCCAACTGTCATATATGACTACTGTATCCTCCTCCCCTCTCTTGCTGGGGAGCACATTGCCTCCAGTAATTGCTTGAATGAAAAATCAATATGACCGTTGCCCCCTTAGTCAGATACTGGTCTTAAGACTGATATACAGTACTGGCTAAAGCTTTTTGTATTGTGACACATTTTTTTGCCTTTTTATTTAGCCAAAGCGTCCAGTGCATTCAAGTAGCAAACTGTACTTCCCATTTACTATAGTTCTATAGTCTACATTTGATACCATATATTCTATAAAATATATACTCTGCATTACTAAATTTTGGATTCAGTATTTTATATTTTAAGGTAAAGGTAAAGTTTGCCCTTGCTCAAAAGCCAGTGATATCCAACTCTAGGGTTCAGTGGTCATCTCTGTTTACAACCAAAGAGCCAGTGCTGTCTGCATTTGCAGAAATTTCTGTGGACATGTGGCAGACATGGCTAGACACCCAAGTGCATGGAACACAGTTTACCTTCCCACCGAAGTGGTTTACATTTATATACTTGCAATGTCATGCTTTTGAACTGCTAGGTTGACAAGAGCTGGGACAGAGATGCGAGCTCACTCCATCATGCAGTACTCGGATCTTAAACTGCTGACCTTCCAGTCATCTAATTCAGCATCTTAACCACTAAGCCATCACAGTCCCTTAGTTTATATTTTTACAGAATATAAAATTTTCCATTTAAAAGTAGCCCAAGACCCTTTGACAGAAATCCTCTTAGTTTGCATTGCAAGTCATAGTGGATTGTCTTGAAAGTGGGGATTTGGTGAGTCAACGCTTATGTAAATTTCATCGATTCAAATTAGATTCAAGACTAGTTCACCAAATTTCCAGTGATTCAATGGTCCTACTCTAGTGCAACTTACTATATGAAACAACAGGATTTCAATGTTACTATATAAAACAACAGGATTCCAACAGGATTCCAACATACTAATCCAGCTGCCTCCTCTTTCTTGTATTCATGTGAGTGTGTACGTGAGCGAGGAAAGGTCCTCAGATAAAAACAAGCATCTTCATAGAACATTACAAACATAAGAGCACAAGAAGAGTCAACCTGGATCAGACCAAAGATCAATTTGAGCTGTCAGAATGTTGGATATATCCAGGATTTCTTGTGGCAATGAAATTCAAAGATTACTTTCCATAAATGGTTTAGGAAATGGCTGAGTCTCAGTAAACTTGAGATGTGAATTATTGACTCAGATTGTTGTATCTATCAATTATGATCAAATTTGACAGTCTTGTTGATTTAACTTGTTGCTCAGACAAGAACTATTATTAACCCTATGTTGTGACAGCTGGTTTTGATATCAGAAATTTGTCAACTTCCTGGGAGCTGTTGGGTGAATGGTTGAATGGCTTAAATGAGCACATTTCATGTCTTAACACCCTTAAAAGCCCTTGCCCTGCCCTCGGCCCTATTCAACATCAGTTGATAGACTGAAGCCTACATAAAACATAATCGTTTGTGATATCTGTAAGCCAGGAACATGCCAGACTCCTGTTATAAAACACATCACTGATTCATCTGACAAATGGCTTGAAGGTGCAGAAAGCTAATTTATAGCCATTGAAGTTAGTACCTTTCAGTAATGGCCTTCTACATGTCCTTCACATTCCAATGTTTTGATGTCATCTGAGGTTCGGTGGACTTCTTCACATGGTAGAAAGGTACAAAACTTTTAAATTAAAGCTGGACAATCGTTGCTAGAAACAAAACATTTGAATTACATTATCCAAAAACTGGTTAGCGTTGTCTTTTCTTAAAACGGATGTATATTTGATTTTTAAAATATCCTTATGTACTTGTTATGCCATCAATATAGTGAAGGTGCAGAATGTATTTTTTTAACAAGTCTGCTGGAGTTTCAAAGGAGCCTAACAGGTATGTAAAGTCAAAACATTGACTGGGAATTAATTTCATAAGCCTAGAAAGCCATATTTTAATCTCCTCACTCAAAAGCTTGGCTTTACATATTTTATAATATGTATAATGCTATGTGTAACTTCACAGCATGTGTAAAAGAGTCCTGGTGTGCAAAGCTTGTCCTTGTCCTCACCACCCCCTTGTGCAAGAGAAGCCAAGTTGCTCTGAACAGGATAGTATATTTTTGCACTATGGGAAGCCAGAGATCACGTGAGAGAGAATTCTACTTCACCCATTATCAACAGGAAACTGGCTTAGCATATGTATTACACTGTACATTTTTTGAATGTATTATTTATTTATTTATTTAGATTTATTATCTGTTAATGTATACACAGATGCTGAATGCTAAGGTTGTAAGGAAGTTTCAGAGGCAGTCATTTGAAGCCTCAAAACTATTTATTACAGGTCAAGCTTTTATAAATATCTTCTTCCCACCTCTTTATGTCCCCCTCAACTAAATCAACTGTATAAGATGCACTCTCGGCACCCATTATCTATTAAGTGGAGAAAAAGAGCATCTATACCAGGGGTTCTCAATGTTTTCCTGCAGCAGACTGGACCACGCCCCCTCAGACAGGTGAGTGGGCCAGACACATAGTTTCCCCCGCCATAAAGGCTGCCATCAACTCCATCTGTTGCTGTCATAAATGCATTTATGACCACCGCAGGTGCATTTACAGCATGTTTTCAGCTGATTTTGCCACTTTCGCCACTTCTGATGGCAGTGGCGGAGGCAGCGGGAACAAGGGTGGTGGGCCACATGAAATGGCACCATGGGCCGGGGCCAGCCCATGAGTTGTAGGTTGTGAACCCCTGATCTATACACAATCCCAACAGTTTTTCTATGATGCCTCTCACAGAGCTGTTTACTGCAGGAATGAGGCAAAGTGGGTATCTAGAGTTGGTCTGCTCACTCATTCACCAGTTCTCACCCCTTCAGCAAATCCCCTAAAACAATGGTGTGAAAAACATTATTTTCCCATATTAGGCTGGTCCCAGAAAATGCAAGCAGATGAATTCCTGCTCCCATTTGGGTTCTCTGGTTTACTGGGCCTTTTTTTTTTTGTTTGGTTTTTTAAATCATGTCAGAAACACACAAAGGAGCTTTCTTGGCTGAAAGGATTTTTACTGGAGAAACTCTACTCAGGGGAGGCTCCTTTCATGACCTCAAGATCTTTTCCCACCAAAGTGGTCCCTATTGATCTACTTGCAATTTCTTGCCTTTGAACAACTCAGTTGTCAGGAGCTGGGACAGAGATGGGCACTCATTCCATCATGCAGTATTCGGGTCTTGAACTGTCAGCTTGCCAACCTTCCAGATAACAAGGCGAGCTTCTTAATAATTGAGCCACTGCAGTCCCTGATAATTAGGTTGGTGCATTTCCAAATTAATACTTATGTGTATAAGTGAGAAGTTCAGATCTAATTCCTTATGGGTGTAGTATTGATTATTGCAGCTAATTGATATCAGTGTATCAAAGCAATTATATATATAAAAATTGTTGTTCAGTTGCATAGTCGATTCCAACCCTTTGCAACCCCATGGACCACTGTCCGCCAGGCACTTCTGTCCTCCACCATCCTCCTCAACTCGCTCAGCTCTGTACCCTTTGTGTGTACAATACCATCTAGCCATCTCATTTTTGGCCACTATTTGGTATAAGGTTTTGTGGATTGCTGTCCTTTTTTTGAATGTGACAGAAGATGCTGATGAAAAAATGGCCTACAGCCTATAAAACCTTATGCCATGAAACTCTTCACTGATTTTTTTCCACAGTTAAAGAAGCGGGGCAAGGTAAGCCTAATAAATATTTGATCTTGCAATGAAAATGCATTTATCAGAACTATAAAGTTTTGAGAATTATGGCATGGGATAATATAACTTCATACGAAATATTACATTGACAAAATAAACAGAAATATATACATATTATACAGTAAGGGACAAAAGAAAAGTCACAAATACTGAATCAAATTCAGTGGCAGTTTCAGCTTTATAGTGCAAAATCAAAGGAAAAAGTTTCTGCTCATCTCTCAAGCTCTAAACACTAAGTCAGAAGAGGTAAGGCTAAAGTTATGGAGAGCAGAAACAGCACACTTGCTGAATGGATGAATGATGAAGAGTGTCTCCCACCAAGACAAGATTCTGGCTGGACCATCTGGAAGTCAGACAATAGACTTCAAAGTGAATTAGGAAGATCAAAGAATAATCAAATAATATGGGGCTACTTGCACATGGGACAAAATTTCCGTGAATGTAGAGAGATCAAATCAATGCAACATGTTTTGTGTGTAATCCTATAAAGGCCAGGTAAATACCCTTCTAACTGGTCCAATAGTCTTCCCAACAATAGGATCTTTCTCTTATCTAGATTCAGTTTATTGCAAGGAAAGCAATTACACTTGTATACTGCCCCATAATGCTTAGTGGTTCACAAGTTAATTAGCATTTTGCCCCCAACATGCTGGATACTCATTTTACTGACCTCAGAAGGATGGAAGGCCAAGTCAACCTTGAACTCTGGTCAGACTTGAACTCACAACTTTTTGGTTGCAGTACAGCAGTTTAACCACTGCACCACGAGGGCTCCTCGTCCAGTAAATTATCAATGCTAGGCAGTGTTCAATGATCTGTTCAGTATCACATGTGGCTGAAGAAAAGGAGATTGAGCTATGTGTCGTTCACATATTGATAACAACAAATTCCAAATCTTCATACGACTTCTCCCAGTGGCTTCACATAGATATTAAAAATGCATTGGGGAAATGGCCAACCCTCAAGGGACTCCATAGCAGAGGTCCCACGGGATGGACATCATCTCCCCAAGCTGTCACCATCAGAGAATGGTCATTGAAGAAAGACTGGCAACATCAAAGAACAGGACCCTCAAGTTCTAAACTCAATAGCCACCTCAGATACCATGGTTGATTGTATCAAAGGTCACAGAAAGATCCAGAAGAACAAGCAGGATTACATTACCCCGTCTGTCTCCCTCAGGAGATTGTTTTCCAGAGCAACTAATATAATTTCTGTTCTATGGTGTGGCCTGAATCTCAACTGAAGTCGATTTAAGTGATCTAATTCATCCAAGAATGGGTGCAGCTAGTCAGCCACCACCCTCTTGATCAACTAACCCAAGAATGGAATATTGTAATTGGCCTTGTGAAAAGGTAGACCCCAGGGGTTGTGAGGAGAGTCCTCTCTGGCTCCCAGTGGTGCTGCAACTGGGTACTCAAGACTGGTTTTGAATCTGCCCTTGTACTACAAACAGGGGAAAGCTCTCTGCTTCTGCTTCTTTCTCCTCCTTGCCAGGAGTGTGTTTTTCAAAAAGGAAAGGACTGTTGGGCAAGGCTTAGATCAGGGGTTCCCAAGCTTTTCAAGCTGGGGACCAGGTCACGCTTTCTCACTCAGTTCCGAGGGCCTGATGACCATTTTGCCATGCCTGCATGATGGGGTGGTGGCGGCCATTTTGTCCCAACAGCTTCAATGGGGTGGCCATTTTGTTTCTCAAATGCCTTTGGAGGTGTGTGGGGGCACATGAAATGTTGTGGTGGGCCAGATCCAGCCCATGGGCCTTAGGTTGGGAACCCCTGTCTTAGAGCATTCACTGTCCTTCCTTTCAGTAGCTGACTAGAGTACAGTGGCAGTGGAACCTCAGTTAACAAACAGCCGGTTAACATAAAAATCACATAACAAAAGGAAATCCATAGAAAACAGTGGCTCGGGTTACAGAATTTTTTTCTGGAACAGATTAATTGGTTTTCAATGCATTCCTATGGGAAACCACATTTTGGTTAATGTATTTTGGTTTTCAATGCATTCCTATGGGAAAATGCATTCCTATGGGAAATTTGGGTAAAGTAATTTTTGCTATAAGAATCATCCTGGAGAACATATTAATTACATTAACCGAGGTTCCACTGTAGTTACTATCTGTCTGCAGCCAAACATCTGAGAACCAGGAACTGGATTTAGAACCCAAGAACACCCAGTGAACGTCTTGGCACTGAAAATTGGCTTGAATAGAAATTTATTGTTTAAAAACATAACAAAATAGGGTGGGGAAATAAGGTTTGAATGGGTGACACACATACCCAAAAGAAAAGGACCTTCACCACACATAGACTCAGGGATGAGATGAAAAACAGCCTAATTGCAAGTCAAATAAAAGCTGGAAACAAACTTTTCATCCCACACAAAATCTGCCCAACTCAAGTGAGCAAAAGAATGGAATTTTAACAGCCTTGTGTAGCTGATTTGCCAAGCTGGCATCTCAGGCTTTCCTCTCTACTGCAAACCTACTCTCTCCTGTGCTCCCCTGGGCAGTTCTTGCAGGAAGCTACCCTGCGGTTTGGGTCAGTCAGACTTGGGCGAGGCACAGGCTGAGCCCCCTGGCTCAGGGCATCCTCGGGCTCGAGTGTAGGCAGAACCGGACTGGGCATAGGGAGTGCCCCCTGATCCAGCTCATCTTTGGAGTCAGAGGAGGGCTGGATCACAAGAATTTGGGATGCTAGAATCTACTAAGTTATAGCCTGCCCAAATGTTAGCTCATCCAGGCCAGGTATCCTGCATTAATCAGTCCCCAAGGTAATAAAGTCCCAAGGTTGGTCTTATGGCAGAATGGAGATAAGGAGGTCTCCTTTCATTACTCTCAGCCAACTACAAATTCAGTACTTCTCAAGGCCATTTGGACACCACTCCCCCCTTTTTTAAAAAAAATATTGCTCCTAACCCTTTCAGGGCAGGTTCTTAAATTAAAACCATCTGTTGCTAAATTTGGTTTCATTGAAATGGGGACTTATCATGATTTCTTTTTGTTGGAAAGATACACGACACCCCACCCCACCCCATAAAGACATATTACCGATATATGTAATTTCCATCTAAAGAAACAACAAGAAAATAAATACATTTTATTCAGGTTCAGGCCTGTCTTGTAGGCAGAGTACAGTAAATTCAGTGAAAGACATTAGACTATTTCAGGTATTGCAACTAAGGCAACTGAAGAGGAAACCATGACATACAGAGCATTCACTGGGGTGTGTCAAAGGAGCTATATTTAATTAAATCAACTATAACACGTGCGATATATTCTACTATGTTGTCATTATATGCTGTCAATTTACATCAAGTTTATGACAACCCTAACAAGTATCTGAGCTGTTCAAGGAGTGATTTTACCATTGCCACTCATAGTGAGTTCCGGTGGTCAAGGAGAAATTTGGTTCTAGTCCAAGAATCTGCCCACTATGGTATACTACACTATCTCTTGCCACATATTGTGCAAATATGTCAAACAGATAACAACTTATTATTTTATCGTGGTAGAGCTCCGGCCTGGAAACTAGGTGGTGAAGCAGGGATTCTCCAGTTTAAATGTGTCTCTGATAGTGACTCAGTTGTTGGTGGCTGTCATTCAGCTACAAGTCTACAATACCAAGCATCCTTCGGATGAATTAGAATCATGGCAACTTGGCCCAGGTCTGCAATGCCAGTGGCCTCCTGCCACATTCCTCATTAGATCTCCAGAAGGACATGGTAGAAAACAACAGTAGGACCCCAGACACCAGAGCTCTCCATAAGCCTACTGAGCAGCCTTCATTCTTCTAACCTCTTACAAAGTTGTTGTTTATAGCATACAGTGGTGCCTCACTTAAAGAGCATAATGTGTTCCACAGGATTGCTCTTTAAGTGAGTTTGCTCTTTAAGCGAAATACCATTGTAAATGACCAATTGTGGGGGGTACTGCAAACCCCAATTTATTTGTTAAGCAAGTTTTTGGTTGGATTTATTTGTTAAGCGAAGCGAACATTCAGAGAAAATTCTGCTCTTTAAGCGAGTTACTCTTTAAGCAAAATGCTCTTTATGCGAGGTTTGACTGTATATGAAAAGTGACCTGAAGAGCCCTTGTGGTGCAATGGTTAAACTGCTGTACTGCAGCCAGAACATGGTGAGTTTGATCCTGATGGGAATCAATGTTGACTCAGCCTTTGATCCTTCTGAGGTCAGTAAACGGAGTACCCAGCATTCTCATTACTTTGTGAACTGCCCAGAGAGTGTTATGGGCCGGTGTAAAAGTATAATTGCTATCCAAAATGTTGAATGATAACAATGACAGTCATGAAGATGTTTGTTGTTCAGTCGCACAGTCGATTCCGACCCTTTGCGACCCCATGGACCACTGTCCACCAGGCACTTCTGTCCTCCACCATCCTCCTCAACTCGCTCAGCTCTGTGACCATTGTGTCCACAACACCATCTAGCCATCTCATTTTGGGCCGCCCCCTTCCTCTTTTGCCCTTGACCTTTCCAAGCATCAAGGACTTCTCAAGCGAGTCCTCTCTTCTCATTTGATGTCCAAAGTACCTTAGCTTCATCTTTACTATTTGCCCTTCTAAGGAGCAGTCAGGGTTGATTTCTTCTAAGATTGACCTATTTGTTCTCCTTGCTGTCCAGGGGACTCTCAAAACTCTCCTCCAGTACCACATCTCAAAGGCATCGATTCTTCTGCACTCAGCTTTCCTAATGGTCCAGCTCTCACAACCATACATTGCCACAGGGAATACCATTGCTTTGACTATACGAATTTTTGTTTGCAATTTGATGTCTCTGCTTTTCACTATGCTCCCCAGGTTTCTTATCGCTTGTCTCCCAAGAATCAGTCACCTTTTTATTTCATGGCTGCAGTCCCCATCTGCAGTGAGATGATATAAAATCTACATTTTAAAAAATTGTGCAAGGCACTTTTCATTAGAAAGAGTTTAGTTAGAGTTCCATGTATGTGAGAGATCCTGGAAATATTATACTGCAGACTCAAAAGAGCTATTGGGTTTTTAAGCAAGGAAAGCACCAAAAGAGAGAATGTAATTTCAAAATCCTTAGCTTATCTTTAATTTATAGTCCTTGGGAGGGGAAAAAGAGCAGATAGCCCAATCATTTATATGCTCGGGCAAAAGCTATACATCTATATAAAAGTACAGTGATATATTTCCGTTGCTAGTTTAATGTGCTGCTCTGTGCCCTGTGTGTTCTGATTCATTGGAGAGCAGCAATCATGTCGACAGGAGCTGTTCTTCCGTTCCTATCAGCGACAACTAAAGGCCAATTCAAGGTTGTGGTGAGGTCATGAATCTCACACAGTCACTGATAGAACAATTTCCCTTCCACATGACACTGTCGGGGGGGGGGGGATACACTGGGGATATACGGTCAAAAGGGCTGCTGGTATCTCTATCTTCTTGCTCTTTACTCTCTCCACCCACCCACCCACTTTTCTGCTGTGAGTGGCCTTGGGAATATGGGCTTGGTAGGAAACTGGGACTCATTCTGATAGTCTGTTAGCAGTAGTCAGCATTATAAATCTCTTCGTGCTCCTGTGCTTGCTTTAATAGCAGCTTGACATACATACATGCATACACCAGCTGGTGCTTAGGTTCATTTCAAAAGTAGGGGACATGTGGCTTGCTATATGTTGTTGGATGATAACTCACACCATCACTAACCAACAGAGCCATTGAGGAGAAATACTAGGAGCACCAGCTGAACAACATCTGCAGGACTACCACCCCCTGGTTTATTTCCATGCCAAGAACAAATTTCTGCATAGACTTCTGACAGAATGTCAACACTGGGCTCTTGTCCAACTTTCCCTGCACCTATGACTTTGGTACTGTATCCCAGTGTCCACACAACATGACAGAGGTAAAGCAGGACAAAAATATATCTTGCTTTCTGGCTGTATGTTTGTTATTGTTACATGCTGTCAAGTTGTCTCTGACTTATGGCAATTTTATAAATGAGAGATCTCCAAAATGTATTGTACTCAACAGTCCTTCTCAACTACTGCAATGTATAGTTTGTGACTTCCTTTAGGAAATCAATCCATCTTGTGTTTGGCTTTACACCTTTCCCAGTATCACTGTCTTTTTCAGAGTCTTGCTTTATGATGTGCCCAGAATAGGACAACTTTGACATCATAATGAACATCATAATGCCTCCAGAAATAGTTCAGGGATGACTTGCTCCAGGACCCACTTGTTTGTCTTTTTGGCAGTCCAGGTCTATCCACAAAGCTCTCCTCCAGCACCACATTTCAAATGAACCATTTTTTTTCCCTATCAGCTTTATTACTGTCTTGCTTTCACACCTGTACATGGTGATCAGGAACACAATAGTGTGGATGATCTTGATCTTGGTCTCCACTAATATATCCTTACGCTTGATGATCTTTTCTTATTCCTTCATTGCTGCTCTTCTGAGTCTCAATCTTTTTCTGATTTCTTGGCTGCTTTTGCCATTTGGACTGATGATTGAATCTTGGTATACAAAATATTTCACTTTCACTATTTCTTTATTGTCAACCTTTAAATTGTACAGTTCTTCTGTAGTCATGATTTTGGGCTTCTTAATTTAACTGCAGCCCTGCTTTAGAACTTTCTTCTTTCACTTTCATTAAAAGTCATTTCAAGGAATTGTTTTCTGTAGTAAGATAGTGTCATCAGCATATCTTCAATTATTCATATTTCTTACACCAATTTTCACACCTCCTTCATCTGAATCTAGTCTTGCTTTCTGAATAATATGTTCCACATACAGATTGAACAAATAAAAGGATAAAATTCATCCTTGTCTGACACCTGGATAAAGAGATAAATATATGGTGTGATAAGGCAAATCAAATATTGGGACGGTTAGCTCTGCTCTTACAACACAAAGCAACAGCAATCAACATAAATAAACACCTCATACAAAGCATATTTATTCCCACCTTATGTTACCAGTGTCAAACATGGACTCTTACAACAAAATATAAGCAAAAGTTGGTCACCACAGAAATGAGATGTCTGATAAAGGCTGCTGGGATGGCTAGAAGGGATAAAATAATGAATGAGGTTATAAGGGAAAGAATTGGAACAGAACCAATCTTGCACTACATACAGAGATAACAAATAAAGCAGTTTGCCCACTTGTAGAGAATGTCTTGGAATTGCATACAAGGCATATGTGGAAAGATGAGAAGCACAAAGACCATTAGGCAAACCCAAAGGAAGGCAGAGAGATAACTTTAAAGAAATATTACAACACTAAATAACACCCATGGAGGTTGCTAGAACAAGAACCTTGCATCTCCCTCAACATCTGATGGGATAAAAGAGGAAGCAAAAAAGAAGTCTGACACCTTTGCCCATAGGAAACTAGTTTGTCTCTCTGTATTCTGTCCTAATGGTAGCTTCTTGTCCAAAGAATAGGACAATCAAGTATTGAGGCATCTCCCTCCCCTCCCCCGGAACCACCCATAGTTTCTGATGAGCATCACAGTCAAATGCTTTGCAATAGCAATCTATAAAGCACAGGGTAGGCTGATTTTCTTCTGAAATACTTGACATTGTGATCTCAGGTGCCTCTTCCTTTTCAGAATCCCAACTTGAACATCAAGCATTTGTTGCTCCACACAAAGAGCTTTGCTTGCATGCATGGGCAATTAAAGAAATGGTCCTAGTTACTGCAGTCCTTGACATCTCCTTTCTTGGAATCTGGAATGAATGTTGAGCATTATCAGTCCATTGTTTTGTTTTCCATATTGGTTTGCACGTTCTTGTTAGTATTGTTTTACAGATTTAATATCTCTGGCTTGAAATAATTCTACTGTATTAGTATTCAATCTTCCCCTGGTTACTAATCTAGGTTTAAATTTCCCATGTATTTCTTGGATCTTCTGGAAATGGTCTCTTGCCCCACCCACCCCTTTTTAAAATTGTTATCTATTTCTTTGCACTGGTTCTTATAATAGTTGCTGAAAAAAGATGCTCATACTGTGGTGAAAAACAAATGCCCACACTGCTGTGATATATTCAAATCTTTAATTAAAAAAACCTTCCAGAATGACCAAAGAGAAACTTCAGAAGAACAAGTAACAGTGCCACAGTGTGGCTATGTCCTTAGTTCCAGCTGCTTTATCATCTACATTGGAACCTCAAGATATGAACGACTTGACTTACGAAAATCTTGCAATATGAAAGGAAATCCCGAAAAAAAATAATGTTTTGAGATACAATTTTTTTGAGATGCAAAAAAGTTTTCCTATTGAATTACATGATATACAGTGGCCTCTAGTGGCCATTTCTGGTAATGCATTGTGTTTTTGCATCGTGTTTTGAGATACGACCCCCCCCCCCCCACCTAACATGAAATGACTCAAGGAACAAATTAATTTCATATCTCAAGGTACTATTGTGTTTCTGGTTACAATTTCATGTGCTAGTTAAGATCTCTGAAGCTTTGTATGACTTTGATCCAGCCTAACTGAAGAACCATATTCTACTATATGAAGTAGCCTGGGTTTTAACGTTTGGGCAATAAGCTGTTCTCTGCATTACCACTACCTTCAAAACAAAAATTGGGAGAGCCAGATGGAGAAAATTAATAAACCATCACCCAGAGTTCAAGTAAATGCATATGGGGACATTTATTTAGACTATTTCTATGTGATCTCTTATAACACAAAATCCATTGAAGTTATTCAAAATATAACAATAACTTGATAAAAGACAGTGATAGTAATATAACATTTGCTCCACAGCAACAACAGCAGAAGACAAAAACATCAGCTGTAAAGTGAAAACCATTGCTTTCCAGAAAATCATGGAAAATAAATAAGCCTTAAGAATTCCCTTCAAAATTGGAATAGAACACAAGAATAGGTTTATGAAAGCTAAGGAGAACAAAGCTATGAAGAACATGAGGGTGGAGGGACAATACGCACTGAGAAAGACAGAATAGTTTGTATTCTTGAAGACAATGTTACCCAAATTTTGGGTGATCAGATTCGTTCTCTGGCAGAGGTGATAGAAAATCCCAAGAACTTACAACGAGACAGGCAATTCAATCAAAACAAGATGATTTATTGGGAGCAAAAGCAAAGGAAAGCTATTCAAAATTATAGTCTGGCCAGGCCTACAATCTAAATAGCTACCATCCCGCAATCGTTTTAATGAAAAACCCTCTCGTGATCCCCGCTCACAAAATTTGGTGAATCGAAGATCACCCCCACCCACCTCTAAGGCCATATATCTACTTTCCTAAACTAGCTTCTACGTGACAAGGGGAGGGGACTGAGATTGGGGAGCAAGAAGAGCAATTAACATATTTTAATTACATGCAAGCACAAAATACAAAGCAGCCATGGGGTCAGAAACTTTAGTTACACAAAAGCGGCAGATTAAATCAAAAGCGGAGAAACTGGTTCAGCAGAGAAGCAACATTGTTGCAAGCTAGGATCGTAAAAATTCCTGTGGTTTCACAGCTATTTACAAAGGAAACGATGTATCTTCTGCTGGCTGAGTCAAAGGGGCAAGAGGCGGGAGCGGCCAGCGCGTCTCCTCCAATGGGAGACGGGCAAGCAGAACAGGCAGCCAATGGCTTGTAGCGGCGGGGAAACAGTGGATTCCGGCATGAATGGAGCCTCCGGACGCAATTGGTTTAGCGTCTAGCGTGTAAGCAAAGAAACAAAGAGAGATGTTAGAATCAATATGTCTTAATTGTTTAGTTAATGGGAGATCTTGGAGGAGAGAAGTCACCAGTTGTAACCTTTTGTTTTTCCCTTTTAATCCGCTGGCTGCGTACGTGCGGAACGGGATGTTTGCTGGCCTTTTTCCAGCCCTGCGCTGGCAATTCTGGGTTTTTGCTTGTTCTCCCCTTTTCAATAATGATTGTGTTCTGCACCAAACATTGTTCTGCTGATTTCTCTCCTCCTCCACCCTAGTTTATGGAGTCAGTGTGTGTATATACTGTGACATGTGGTAATTTAATAAACGTTCTGATTAATTTAATGCTTTATTCCAAATTTTTGGTATCAACAACAAAGAAGAGGCTATATAGATACAGAAAGAACTTACATGGGTTTGGGCTTTTCCATTTCTTATACCCCAAGAGGTTTGAGAGAGAGAGAGAGACCTAGGAGAAAGTAGATAAAACTACAAAAAAAACCTTGCTAATTATATAACAGATAGATAGCCATGGATAGAGAGATAGATAGCCAAAGATTCCTTTCCAAACATGGAGGTAGCTTTGTATGTGTCTCCCAAGGATCAACATAAGATTCAGGGAGAAAGTAATCAGTTCCATCATGGGAGCACAGAGTAAAGCTGTAGAATGCAAGAGGAGAACAATATACATATTTTGAGTGTACATCATTAATCTTGATGGAGGACGATGAATGCTAATGGATGACTCTGTAATTGCACTATATTTCCCTAGGGTTCCCCCCTCCCCAGTGTTTCCTGTATTCCTCATCCATGTTCTTCATAATGCCAGGCCTATGGCTGTCTGGATAACTTGTTTAGAGGCTTGGTAAAAAAATAAGGTATCTGCACATTATGGTGATCTTATCCCTTCAAGGAAAGTGGAATTCATTCCTTTGATATGTGTTAATGAAGGATAGTAATGGCACCTGAGCACCTAAATACCAGCCTACTCTACCTCCCTATTTGAACATTTCACCACTAAAAATGCAGACCACAGTTCAGGTCTAGGCATGTCTGCTTGGTGATGAAACACCAGTTCGAATCTTCTGCTGGCAAAACACAACTATTTTTATAGCCTCCTTTTCAATACTATATCAGATGACGGGAGAAGATTGTGGCATAGATGAGGCATTTTTACAGGTGTCAGCTTCTTCATTTTTGTGCTAATTAAGAGTATAACTCAGTGGCCACCATGCTCAATCTTATTTCCATGGAGGTGCCATGGAATGAAAAGGAATGGCTTAAAACAGATTAAAAGTCCCTTTCTGTCTTCATTTGACTTCCCACAATGGTCAAGCAGATATTTGGGGTGAAAACCTTCTCTCCTTTCCTGCTTGTTCTCTTTCAACTGATACTCATTTGCCTGCCACCTCTGAACTTATACCTCCTATGGCTAATAATTATTCAAAGAACCCTCCTCTTCCTCAGTCAAAGTATCTAATATCCTTGCAGATAATGATAAAAAAGAGAACTTGAAAACATGCAAAAGGAATATATAAGTGGAAAATTGAGATGAAATATACTTAATGCAAGTACAGTAATACCTTGGATAAAGATTGCCTCAGATAACGCTAAAATCGGATAACACTGGGGAATTTGAGGCAAACATTTGCATCGCACAATAACATTGTGCGATGCAATTGTTTGCCTCAAATTCCCTGACATTGATCTCTGCCCCAAAGCCTGAAGGGCTAGAGACCATGCCTGTTCCCCCCTCCCCACCAGCCAAACCAGTGCTACGGGCTCTCTGCTTTGGGATCAGGTTGGCTAGGGATGGAATTCACCTCCAGCCAACCCAATTGTAAAGCAGGCAGCCTGCCTAGGCTACCTGCTTTGGGATTGGGTGGTTGCTCCAGTCACCCTAATGCCAAAGCAGGCAGGCCAGGTGGGCTGCCTGCTTTGGGATCAGGTTGGCTGGGGGTGGAAAGCATTACATAACCGGATCACCCCCATGTTCCCTTTCCTCTTCGGAAAGGGAACAGGGCTTTTTTTAACGTTATGCGATCAATGCATCACATAACGTTAAAAACTGGATAACATTATGACTTGTGGAACCAAGTCATAACGTTATCCGAGGTACTAGTGTAATAATGTAACAAAAAACACAAACAACTGAAAAATCTGAATCTATTTTTATCTATCCATTTATGATATAATAGGCTAAAATCCTATTGCTGTTGCTGACAGAACTAAGTTACTCTGCACTGTATCAGTGGGGATTTGGCTAGTCAACATTGATCCAAAGAGGTTTACTCTAAATGTGATTTACTAGTTAAAGGAAATAGGTTTATTTGAATCAATGGAAATTACAGAGGAGGCATTTCACCAAATCCCTACTAATTTAATGACCTACTCTAGTGCAGTTTACTACATTAAGCAGCAGTATTTTGGTCATTGTGTATCATGTTATTTTGCATTGGTATACAGTGTATACATTTTTCAAATTTATGTTATTCTGAAAATTTTTATTTGTGTTTTGGCTTACTATTTTAAGAGAGGCATCTCTCTTTCCTTTCATAACACAATTGCTGTTTAATACAATTGAAGCAATAAAATGGAGAGTTTATGATTTGTCTTTAATATTTCATTGGTGTCTAGCAACTGAGGACTGGGAAAGTGAGAGACAGTATTGTCTAAGGCCTCAAGGTAAGCTCATGGCATAGATAAGATTTCATACAAAATTCATTGCTAATTCTTAGTAGCATTCTTTTTGTGCAATAACTGATAGCATTTAAAAAAACCAAAATCAAAACTAATTGTAACACATCATAAATAAGGAAAATTGCATTTTAAGCACCCGGCATAAAAGCCAGCATTTGTGAAAGTTCATGGTCATATCTAGCTAACTGACATATGATCTTAAAACTGAAAGTTATCTCATTTTATTGCAGATGTTAATGAGATGTAGTCCTTCAATATGTCTCAATCCTTCCTCTTCATTTTATTTTATTTTCATTTATGTGGCTTTCACTGAGAATGGGAAAGTTATTCTTTTGGAAAAGAATTCCCCAAACCTCTCAGCCAGCATCCTCTGATTCTGGGAGCTGTAGTCCAAAATACTAATTTTTCTAAGAGTTAATTTGACATTAGTTGAGTCTCACTGCACTCATTTCAAGTGCACAGTCACTACATTCAACTTTTAGCTGGCAATTAACAAGTCACCACTGGGATTCTTGAGGCTGTGCATTCTCATTGGCATGCTCAAGAGTACACATTCATGAGTAACTAGGGAGGCATATTAATTGACAGCTAGAAGTGACTGGATGTTATGTTCTTCTACCATCCATCTGTATAAGAGAATAACAGGATTTCAGCAATCAAAAGCACATGTCTTCCATCTCTTCTTTACTAAGTAATTTTCTCCAGTCAAGTCAGTGGTGAAATCTGTCACAGACATACATTATGAAAGGAATAAGACTGACAGAAATTTTTGCACATGGCCTGCAATCCACATTGTGAATGTTTCTCTAAAATTGAAAGCCATCTTCAATTTCTTACTTCTTTTTCCCTCCCACAATAATTTCAAAAATGAAATTATCAAGTGTTTTATTTCAAGCCTATCTCATCATAAATTGGACAAATTTTTTAAAACTACCATGAAGAAATGACTGTTAACAGTACATCCTCCAGTTACACAGGCTCATTTCCAATCACCTTGTTCAGAGTAAAATACATTTGCAGTCGAGGTTTCTAACTTCATCTGGAGTCTAATTAAGTTCAAAGTACTTTGTCTTAAACCAGTTAGCTGCAGAAGGACTAAAGGTGCAATCCCATATCCACTGAACTGCAAGATAGCCTCACAGGCTTCAGTGTGACTTATTTCTGTATAGGATTACAGTGTGATTACCTTTAATCTAAGCAATTCCAGTTAACTGAACTGTAGCTCAGGCACATAAATGACTAGGCTAGCTAAACATTGGCCTAGTACTGATAGCCTGGATAGGACTTTTATTGACTACCCACTATGCATCATTGTTTGTAGAGTATGCCAATTTGATTAGGTAAAAATACACATATCTGGCTGTAGAACCAGACACTGGGAGTTCAATTTCCCTTGTTTAATCCCAAAAAAAGACAGCCTATGTAGTAATAGGAAAGCTGCACAGTCCAGAGGTGCCCCCATAAGAAGGGAAAGGTAAACCACTTTCTTAATACAATACTCTACTTTTAAAACCCTGGAAATGGAGACTATGTCAAAATTATCTCAATGGCACACCATTATTATTAAAATACAGTATATTTAGGTAGGATAAATAGCCTATGTCTGCAGCCTCAAAATTGTAATATTCACTAATGAACTTCTACAAATACTATGTACTTTTTAGATGGGAATAAATTAATTAATACATCATAACTAATATTAGAAGAGAACTCTGTATTAGCGAATATTTGTTATATGAATACAGTATATGCAATATCCCAATTCACTGTGTTTCGTATAAATGAATCCCTGTGCTGTCTTTGGATGAAATTATATGTCAACATATCATGATGATATCGATTTTGGAAAGGGTTATCTTAACATGTGTCACTGTGAATGGGTAATCATATTTAAAAGAGAAGTAGACTACTTGTGGTCCTACAAGTCTTGTTGAACTGAACATCCCATAGTCCTGAACTGCTGGCTGTGGAGCTGTAAAGTCCAACAATGGGAGGGCTACTGGTTGCAAAGGCTGATTCAGATAAATAATGCAGCATGGTTTTCATTGTTTTCCTAGAACTTTTCACATATGTTTATCTGGCTTACCTGGGGGAAGGATGAGCCTTATATGAGGTCTAGGAAATGGCTACTCCTGCTTCTATTGTTTTCCTTTCAGAGTCATGCATGACAAAAAGATTCTGGTCATTATGCTTTAAAATGGAAATCATGTCAGTTTTGCAAGGCCTACTGTTTCTTTAGGGATTATGGTGGCTCAAGTGGTTAAGAGTCAAGATGCTGAACTTGATGACTGGAAGGTCAGTAGGTAAGCAGTTTGAGACCCATGTACTGCATGACGGAATTAGCTCCTGTCTCTGTCCAGCTCTTGCCAACCTAGCAGTTTGAAAGCAAGAAATTGCAAGTAGATGAGGTACCACTTTGGTGGAAAGGTAAACAGCATTCCATGCACTCAGGTGTTGAGGCATGCCTGCCACATATCCATGGAAAGGTCTTTGGCTGTAAACAGAGATGAGCACTGAACCCTTGAGTCAGGTACAACTGGCTTTCGAGCACGGGCGACTTTTACCTTTACCTTACTGATTCTTTCTCTAATTTTTTTAAAAACTAACTTATTGGGAAACTGTAAAATTAAATATGCTTGCACAGATTAACATGGTTATCATTTCAAATATTATAGAATTAAAGAAGCTTACTTAAATGATCGGGAGATTTCCAGCATATTTCTTCTTCCTAAAGAAAAGAAAGAAAAAAAGAACAGCTGGCAGTTCCAGATTGTTTTCCCCCCAAAGAAAGTGGAAACTTAGGAGAGTTTCAGATTTGACATGAGAATCCACAACTACACCCAAATGTTTAGGCTCTTGTATTAGAACAACTTTGTTCATTTTAACACTACTGCTGCCCACACTGGAATTTTAAAGTAGACTGCTGTGTTTTGCAGCTGGAAATTTGTGACTTCAAATAAGAAGCGAAACATTTGTACATTGCTAAAAACTCTCCAGGGTAGGGTATTATATAAGCCCTCTGAAGCATGGAGGTGGGGGAAAGAAATCTCCCCCCCCCCCATTGCTACATTATAGGAGCTGTCTCAGAGAATCATTTTCATCAAACATGATCAAACTCTGGATATGATTTGTGAGCAGATGTGTAACATAAGTCAGTGAACTTTATGTATCTGTATGACCGGGTGATAAAAGGCAGTTTTAAAATAGCTGCCAATAGCTGCAATTTTAGACATCCACAAGCTTTTTTAAAAAGGCCTCTCTTGATTAGAAAATATGCATTATTTGGCTGAACTAAAGAGGGGGTGCAAACATTTTTAAAAATAATTCCACCTTAAAATATTTGAAACCCATTTGTGAACATATTTGGCCATGACCAAGAATTAATTCACACCACAGTATTCCTGCCTTCCTCCCAGCCAATCTATCTGGATCAAGCCATATTTCTTGCACTTCAAGGAAAAGAGATTCCTATTAAGTCCTCCAGTGTTATTAGAACACTACAAATGCCAGATGGCTTCAGCTGTTACAATGAAAGGGTTGATACCCGTATTCACTTTCCATGT
Source organism: Furcifer pardalis (assembly GCA_030440675.1). NCBI lineage: Eukaryota > Metazoa > Chordata > Lepidosauria > Squamata > Chamaeleonidae > Furcifer > Furcifer pardalis. The sequence goes on along the minus strand of CP126894.1, from coordinate 79,887,756 downwards.
TGTTGATATAATGGCCTATACAGGCATGTAGAACATCCTTCAAAGTTATTTGCATGTATTCCCACATTCAGCTCTAAAGCTAATTCTACACCCATTTTTGTCACTGTACTATAACAGACAAGGGTAATTATTGTAAACGAAGAGAATGAATAACTACCACCCAGACTCTGTAGTGTGCTCCATATCTCTCTGCTTCTCCTCACCCACACAACCACCCTGCTTTTGCTTAACAACTTAACATTGAATTATGCCTGCATAGCTTCACAACAGAATTCTAGCTATTATATATTAATGAGATGCTTTTCACTACTGACTTATAGCCAAAAAGTTATTTTATTTGGTAGCACTCTAGCTTCATAGCAGCCACCTTCCTGAAAACAAAAATCACTGCATTGAGCTTCAAAGAGTCTAACCATTAGGTCGAAATCCTTTTGCTCAGTGTAATAAGCTACAACTAGAGGAACAAAGTAGAGTTGGCCCATTGAATCACCAACGACATAGTGACTCAACTCATCTGTATGTTTCATTGTTTCAATGGGCCTACTCTAGTTGTGATATAGTATGCTAAGCAGCAGAATTTGCTTCACAAACTTTGCTCTATACAAGTGGCGCAGCTTCTATGCTGGTGGGAATTTTCTGTCACAGCTGTGACAAGCAACTTGTTGTTTAAACATGGCCATGATATTAACAGCAGCAAAAGCCTCAGAATCAATCTTAAACAAGAAGCCTCAGAACCAGGTTTAAATAATTTAGAAAAGAGAAAACAGAGCTTAATTAAAAGAAACAATGAGGATTAGAGATCAAAGTAAATTGATAAGGAGCAGAGGATAATAATTAAAGCTGTTGGGAAGAAATCAAATAAAGAAAGACTGAGAAGATTTGAAGAAGGCAAAGAGTTAGGTTTGAGGGAGAGAAGCAGTGATGGGCAGCAACAGGTTCGCACCAGTTTGCCAGAACTGGTAGTAACTTTTCTTAGTGTCCCAGAGAACTGGTAGCAGCTTTTGGGGGGAACCACCTTGGGGGCTTACCTTTTCACCAGTTCCCCCACTGCACATGCACACCAAGCACTTGATGTGCATGCATGCCTACAGCGCTTGGTACACATGTGCAGCCTCCTTGCTGTCCTCCCAAGCGGGGAAGAGGAAGAGAAGCTGCTAGCCTGAAGCTCCCTATAGCCTGCTCCTCAGGGTAAGTGACTCACCTTTGGATGTGGTGTGTGTGTGTGTGTGTGTGTGTGTGTGTGTGTGTGTGTGTGTGTGTGTGTGTGTGTGTGTGTGTGTGTGTGTGTGTGTGTGTGTGTGTGTGTATTTAATGTGTATTTATTTTTAAGGTGTATTTTTATGTGTTTTATGTGTATTTAATCTGTATTTTTATGTGTTTTTATATCTATTTAAAATGTATTTATTTTAATGTGTATTTTATGTGTATTTTTATGTATTTTTACGTCTATTTAATTTGTATTTTTATGTGTATTTATTTTTATGGGTTTTTTTACATTGGCTCTGCCCACATCACTGGTTCCACCCATGACGTCATGACATGTGTTCTACCTATGGCATCATAACGTTGGCTGCATTCACTATGTTGGCTTCGCCCACAGTGTGGTAGTAAAATTTTTGGCTGCCCACCACTGGCATAAACCCTCTTTTTCAAGAGGCCAAAAAGCAGAGCAAAGGCCTGAAGAGAGGAGAGGTCATCAAATGGCTTTTGGACCAAGATGCTTACACACTACATAGACCAGCCTGGATCCATTTCAAAAGAAACAAGGCTATTGTTTCTGGATAAGACGCCCAGTGGCAGGCTGATTTAGTAGATTTGCAGCATTTTTCCAAGTACAACAAGGGTTACAAGTATATTTTAACAGTGATAGACATCTTATCTAAATATGCCTGGGCTTTACCTCTAAAAGACAAGACAGGCAGAGAAGTGTCCCAAGCATTCAATGCTATTTTCAGGCAAGACAATAGGAAGCCTGGAAAATTGTAAACAGACCGTGATCATGGTTTCCTAAATAAGTCTGTAAAGAAATCGCTAAAACTAACAGATACAGCTTTTACTGCAGTTCTTGAAGAATGATCCAAGAGAGGCTGTTAAGAGGCTGGCTATCCAAGATTTAAAGTTACTAGCAAATGAAACTCCTCATACTTGGAGCAAAGAGAATATTCAGGTATGTAGACATTCACTTTAGTTTGGAACTGAACCATCAGGGCTTGGAGTTAAGGCATGCTAAGCTTCATGTGATTTCCTTTTAAGTGAGCAGACGGAGAATTGTACTCTGGATTCCAGTCTTCCACTTCCTTGTGCTTTAGGGGTAGCTCTTTCCTTTAAAAAATGCTATTTTGTTGTTTACAGTTTGTCAGTAAGTAAATGGAACATGTGATGTCCAGTATAAAGCAACTCCCCAGCATTGTACCATAAGCTTTCTCCTCACATGAAACATGTGTTTAAAAACATCAGACTTTCTAGATGCTAAAGCAAAAAAGTGCTTGTAGGCTGAAGGTGCAACATAACATAAGAGGTGTGTTACACTTAATGAAGAAGATTCAGGAATTAGCAATAATCTGAACACTGGAATAAAGTAATTGTCAACAGTCCAGAGTATTGGGCTGGTGTATGCTACACCTCATGTGTTTATTTTAACCCTGTCATGGAAGTCTGATGAGTGCTAGCAAGCAAACGCTCTGTCTTGTTCAAATATGTAGCAAACTACTTTTACTAAACCAATGTTTGGCTACGATTGGGCACGCAGTACAGTATCAGATGTAGCCGCTGCTTGGCCTTTCTGATAGCTGTCCTTTCCAGTTAAGTAAGATAAGGCCTTTTTACCTGCACTAACATTAACTGTCTTCTGAAAGTTTAAATGCTGGCAAAAACTAGCATTCCTTTCTTAATATGCATTCTGGTGTTCGACTAGCTAAGAGCCCTAATTCACAAAACATAAAAGGAATAAATATATAGTATACTGTATTTGATGGCCCAAAAGACACACCTTTTCCCCTTAAAATACACCAAAAAAAAAAAAAAAACTAACAGTGTGTCATATACGCTGATGTGTCTTATACACCGAATACCGTATTTACTGGCATATAAACACAATTTCTCCCCTTAAAATTCACCAGAAAAATAGAATACATCTTATACACTGGCAAATACAGTAATTATTGTAATGCGCTCTACATGGGGCTGCCCTTGGCGACCATTCGGAGGCTTCTGCTAGTCCAGAATGCAGCTGCTCGAGTTGTGATGGGGTGCGGACGTTATGCTCATGCCTCACCACTTCTCAGGGAGCTGCACTGGCTCCCAGTGTGTCTCTGGGTGCAGTTCAAGGTGCTGGTTATTACCTTTAAAGCCCTATAGGGTAGTGGGGCCAGGATACTTAAGAGACCGCATCACCCTGAGAACATCTGTCTGTCCCACTAGAACAGACCGGAGAGGCTCTCTGGCCGTACCTTCAGCTAGAGAGGCTCATCTCTCTAGCACGAGAAGGAGGGCTTTTTCTGTGTCGCTCCGGCCCTATGGAACCTCCTGCCAACAGAGTTACGTCTCTAGATGGAGTTGCTGCCCTTTAGGAAAAGAGTGAGGACCTGGCTGGCGGGTCATGTGTGGGGAGTGGGCCAGATGGCCAACTCAGTTGCCTGGCTCATTTAAATATTCCATCTCTCTCCTCAGTGTTTTTAATTTTAGTTTGAATTTTTATGTATGTGTTTCAATTGTTTTTAGTTATAAAGCCGCCCTGAGTCTTCAGAGGAGGGCGGGGTACAAATTAAATTAAATAAATAAATAAATAAAATCACTTTGTCACCAATAACGAAGTCAAAGCAGGGGTATTAGAAATATTTAATAAAACTTTGAAAACTAAAATGTGGAGGAATTTCACGGCTAATAATACCTTTACCTATATTGATGTACTACCACAGTTCCTAAAAAACTACAATTCAGTGCACCTGGCGACCTCGCGGCCTGGCTTTAAGCAAAGTCTTGGAGTTACTTAATCAATAAGCTACACCTGTGCTGTTACAATTGCAGAGTCCTTAACATGGTACAGCTGTTTTACATTAAGGCATACTATCCTAGACAACTGGTTAGGCAAACACTTAGTACCTAACATCTTTAACTGTTGAAAAATTGCAGAGTATTTTAGTCCTTAATGACTAATCTTAACCAGTTTACAGGTTACTGCATACTTTGGAAAAGAGATGAATTTTAGGCTGCCAAAAATGCAAAGAGAGAACAAGTTAAAGAACTCTGTATCTTGATTCAGTAATAAATCTCAAAATCTGTTAAAAGTACTCCCTCATGCTGTATGACCCAAACTAAAGGGTGAATTTGAAAATATTAGGTAACAGGAACAAGAACTGGACCACTCTTTCAACCAATTTCCATGACCCATCCCAACTGCCATGTAAACCCATAACCACACATCCCAGAACAGGAAGAAAATGGATAAAAGGAATTTCAATTCAGCCTAAGATCAATCTTCTTCTTTTGTGTTTATGTCAGACTCTAAATTGCCAAAATGAAGCCACCTTGTGGTGAGTTTCATTCTGTAGTTCCTTCCATCTGACCTAGTGTGAGAAAGATTAGCCAGAATAAACTTTAAACTTTGGTTTAGAAAAAAATCTAGCTCAGTTGATAATAACCTCATATATCTCACTAAAATACTCTGCAACGTTTCAACAGTTAAAGATGTTAGGTATTCAAATAGGTGATATTGATAAATATCTGCAAGGGTTGAATATTCCTCTAGTAAATCAAGAGCAAAGAGAGGGACTGAATCAACTGATAACGACGGAAGAAATAATGCTAGCTATAAAACAGTTAAAAGTAGGGAAAGTACCAGGAACAGACGGCTTGACAGCCGTATATTACAAAACATTGCAGTCAGAAATGGTGGAACCTTTAAAAGAATTATTCAGTACAAATTGAAGGGAACATTCCAGAGTCATGGAAAACTGCTTTTATAACTTTGATTCCTAAGGAGGAGCAGGATGTTAGCCAGCCCAAAAACTACAGACCAATCTCTTTGTTAAATACAGATTATAAGATTTTTGCAAAAGTTATGGCAAATAGATTGATGCCGGTGATCCAGCAACTTATTCATGAAGATCAAACAGGTTTTATAACGGGTCGATATATGAAATATAACACACGGCATGTTATAAATTTAATAGAATATTTAGAAAGGAATACTCAAGTCTCAGCAGCTTTAATATTCTTGGATGCTGAAAAAGCTTTTGATCAAGTTAATTGGAATTTTTTGTTAAAAGTGTTGGCAAAGATGGGTTTTGGAACATATTTCTTACAGGCAATTAAGGCTATATATCAAGAACAAACGGCACAATTGATAATTAATGGTAGCCTTTCAGAGAAATGTAAGATAGAGAAAGGTACTAGACAGGGATGCCCTTTATCTCCTTTACTTTTTATTTTAACACTGGAAGTGTTGCTTGTTAAAATACGAGCGTGCAAGGAGATAAAGGGTATAAGTATAAGGAATTATGAGTATAAACTAAAAGCGTTTGCAGATGATTTGGTTATTACAATTTCACAACTGGATCAATCAATTAAGGAACTTGTAAATATAATTTCAGCTTATGGGAAGATTTCTGGATTTAAAGTTAATAACCAAAAGACAAAAGTGCTTACTCAAAATGTTTCAAGGCAGCAGAAAGAAAATATGCAGAAGATAACAGGTTTCGAGGTGGTTAAAAAAGCTAAATATTTAGGGGTTTACATAGCGAACTCGAATACAAAACTATATAAAAATAACTATGTTCCATTATGGCAGAGGGTAAAAAGAGAGTTGGCAAATTGGGAAAAATTAAGGTTATCACTTCTTGGTAGAATAGCTGCTGTTAAAATGAACATATTACCAAGATTTTTATTCCTGTTTCAAATGATACCAATATTGAAAAACGAGATTAACTTAAATGAATGGCAGAAGGGTCTCAACAAGTTTGTTTGGGCGGGGAAAAAACCGAGGGTTAAAATGAAAATTATGCAAGATGCAAGGGAAAGAGGTGGTTTAACAATGCCTAATTTGAAAATATATTATGATGCAACAGCATTAACTCTGGTTAGTGACTGGGTTAATATGACGGAGAAGGGTAATCTTAATGTTGAGGGACATGATTTGATATTTGGATGGCATGCATATCTGGTATATGAGAAAAAGGCAGATACTATTTTTAAGGTTCATATGTTGAGAAGTGCTCTATTAAGGGTGTGGAAGAAGTATAAATATAAACTGAAACAGAAGGTACCGATATGGACAGTGCCTAGACATATGATAGGTAATATTAGTGTTTTGCAGAAGCATGACTCAGTTACCTACAAAGGATTCTTAGACTATGATGGTGATACATGGCGACTTAAACCACTTGAAGATTTGAAAAGAGCCGGAATATTGCAGACCTGGTTCCAATATGGGCAGATACAATTCAGATTGAAGGAGGATTTAAAAATGGGAATATCAACAACTGATGAGGAATTGATTGAGCAAATTAGGAATCAGGGACAAGCCCATATTAAAAGGGTATATAAGGTTCTATTAGCAATGGACTCGGCCCCTGAATTAGTTAAGGATTGTATGATAAAATGGGCGCAAAATATTCAAGAACCAATAATGTTGGAGACGTGGGAAAAGATATGGGTTAGAAATGTAAAATTTACACAAGCTCAAAACTTGAGGGAAAATTTTTACAAAATGTTTTATAGATGGCATCTAGATCCAAAAAAGTTGTCAATAATGTATCCAAATTTAAAACCTAAATGTTGGAGGTGTGATTGTGAAGATGCTACGTATTATCATATTTGGTGGATTGTAAGAAGGTTAAAGCGTTTTGGATAAAAATATGGTGGATAATGCAGAAAAAGATTTTTAAGAGGCGAATCAAGTTTACACCACAGTTATTTCTATTGGGGATCACTTCTGATTGTATAAATGTGGAAACAAAATTGTTACTGAACTTAATAACTGCAGCAAGACTACTGATCGCCCAGTATTGGAAAAAGGAAGAATTGTGTACAGTGGAAGAATGGGTACTTAAAGTATCAAATCTGGCGGAGATGGCAAAAATCTCTGCATATTTGAAAGATCAGACAATTGATAAATATTTGTTAGACTGGAGATGTTGGATTGATTTTATACAGAATAGATATAAAACAGACAAGATCCAGTTAGCTTATGAGTATTAAGAATAGTTGAATGATGTGATTGGTACAGTTAGTTTGTTTTGATGTTATTTAGATGATAATGGGATTTGGTATGGATTATACCTTGTGTCCAGTTCTGGGAAGTCGGGGGGGAGGGGGGGTAATGGGGGAGGGGGGGAGGGAGGGTTATGGGGGGGAAAGCAGAGAATGTACACTTTTGGTAAAACTCTTTAAATAAATAAATAAAAAAAAGATGTTAGGTATTGTTTGCCTAACCAGTTCTCTAGGATAGTATGCCTTAATGTAAAACAGCTGTACCTCCTTAAGGGCTCTGCAACGGTAACAGTACAGGTGTAGCCTATTGATTAGATAACTCTAAGACTTTGCATAAAGCAAGGTCTCAGTTCGAACTACTTTTGCTTATGCATGCAATAGATTCTATGCTCCTCATACTGTCTGTGTGTTCAAGACTTCTGCTGGTTGTTATGTTCTGAGGGAGAAAGGTTTCATATTTGGAGAAAGATAAAAGACGGCTGCTGCCTGGGACCAGGAGGACTTTCCTGTCAGCACAGCTTGGGCCCCTTTACCTACTGAGGGAAGAGGGTCAGGCCCAGCAGTAGCAGATTTGGTGGTGATGGAAGCTCCAGGCCACCGAACTCCAGGCTCAAACTGCCCAGAGAAGGATAAAAGACTGCTGCACCCAAGATGCCAGGCGCCCTCACTCCTTAGCTTGGATGCTTGAAGCTCTGAGGCTGCTGACTGCCACCGACCACCGATTCTACTCCAGGCCAGGTTGCTGCTGTTGCCACCTGCTGTTCCCTGACCCCAGGTAAGTGACTAGGGTTTGTGTTTGGGGTGGGTGGGTGTTTTATGTAGTGTGTTTTTATGTGTATTTAATGTCTATTTTAATTTGTATTTTTATGTTTTTTATTTCTATATAATGTCTTTTTATTTTTATGCGTTTGTTATTTCTGTTTAATGTCTATTTAATTTGTAATTTTATGTGTATTTTATTTCTATTTTTATGTCTACTGTATTTTTATTTTATTTTTTTACTTTGGCTGTGCCCATGTTGTTGGTTCCGCCCACAACATCATGATGTCATGATGTTGGTTCCGCCCACAACATTATGACATCATGATGCTGGCTCTGCCCATGGCGTAGGCTCCGCCCACAGTGTGGTAGTAAAATTTTTGGTTGCCCACCATTGGAGAGAAGCTATTTCAGGCACAGTTTTTGAAAAGGCAGATGGAACAAAATTGGGCTGAGAAACCAGAAACAAAGTGGTGGAGCAGATGAGTTCAGCAGGATGTAAGGAAACAGAGTGCCAAGTGAAAATGCAGCAGTGAAAATATAAAATCAAGAACCCTAAGAAAAATATAGCAAATGGGCAGAGAGTCAGAAAATCCAATTAGGAACTATGCAAGGATGAAGATTATTTTTTAAAACTGGAGCTAAAGAGGGTAGAAGAGAGATGTTTTTAGATTTTAAAGTACACGTGGGAGTCCCCAATCACTTCTAAATGGCACACATTTGCATCTACATTTAATTGTTTTGTTACTGAATTGCATTTTGTGAGCTCTCCCCTCCATTTTTTTCATAATTCCATTAAATTTTTCTTTGAACACAGTGGCTGTGCTAGTCAAAAACTTAATCCTGTTGATGATTTACATGAGCTTGATGACTCTAATAAATGAACACAGATATTGTTTGCTAGCACAATTACGAATGTTAACATTTAAGATGAGCATCTGATCTCACTTTCCTAATGAAGAGGAGAGCACCACTGGAGCATTCCAAGTGTTGTTCAGAAGACACAGGCCTTAAGCATGCATTTCAAGCTTTATGAGGACAGTGTTCCTCTCTGTATTTCAGAAGGCAGAATAAATTTAAACTGCTGCTGCTTATTGATTTATGTTCTTTATACTAGACATGCCTTTTTATTAAAGAAAGCAGATATTCAATAGTGTTAACTAGTAATGGGAATTGACTTTTCGCTAATTGCACAGAGGCTGGCATTAATACACTTTAATAGAACCTGGGGCTTGACTGCTTCTGATCAATCCTGAAGGGGTCCCCCACCCCCCTTTTGGCAACTTGCCATGCTCAAAGTATTCTAGCAACAAGATTGCAGGAGATAGTTTTGCTTTTTAAAAAGAAACCCATCCACTTAATAGGACAAGGGCCATTACTTGATGGAATAAGCTAATTAATGCAGAAGTTTCATTTCATGCATTGACTCTTGATGGATCATCCTTCCCATATGGTACATGATGCCAGCTTTCATATTTTTTGCATGAGAAAACATAGGCTGTTTACCTGTGGACATATCTATAGTATGATCAATGAGATTTGCATATGCATAGATGCAGGGCTGTATTCTACATGTCCAGCAAATTAGACCAATTTGGTGAAAGGAGGCTTCCAGCCTGCTTCTTATGACTTTGTGTGTTGTTGTCAATGGAAACTTCATGTTGATATGGAATTTTGGATAGCAAACTGGGCATTTTGTCCATTTATAATGATTTTTCAGAATAGAAGGGCACATCTCTCTAGCACTAGAGGGGCACGTCTCTCTAGCATTAGAAAGAGGGCCTTAGCCCCTCTCTGCTAGAGGGGCATGTTTCTCTAGCACTAGAAAAAGGGCCTTCTCAGTGTCTGCTGCGGCCCTATGGTACCTCCTGCCAATTGAGCTGTGTCACCAGACAGAGTTGCTGCCCTTCAGGAAAGGGTTAAAGACATGGCTAGCAGAGCAGGTGTGGGGCACCAGCGATGCGGTAACCCTGGCCTGCTGACTGATGTAGTAAATTCCCTCTCTCTCTTTTTTAATTTTTAATCTTTTAATTCTTGTTAGTGCTCTTGGTGGGTTTTTATCACTTTTAATTGTGACTGGTCTTTGTGTTTTGTGAGCCGCCCAGAGTCTTCGGAGTTGGGTATCAGTACAAATTGGAATGACTGACTGAATGGATGAATGAATAGACATGTCCATCAGAGAGGTTTGGCGACAGGATCAAACTACTATGTATTTCATTCTGTTCTGTGATGATAGCAGTGCAGAACATGTCAGCTTGCAGATAATTTTCCACTCCAGTGCCTTGCATGCACAGCCAATGGTAAGGGATAATGGAGCTCATACTCCAACATCAGGAAGATCCACACATTCCACACTCTTATATTATGTGAGTGTTCACTGTGCATAGGATTATTCCTTGATGAGTGATATATTGCCATTTTACAGGATTTTTCAGAGAGATGATAAGGTTGATTCATACAGTTTCTTTCATTTTCATGATTAAAAAAAAGCCAGCATGGTGTACTGATTAGAGAACTCAGATAATCTTGGTGGAGATCCTGACTGAGGCAAGGAGCTTAATGGGTAATCTTCGGCCAGTCGCACTCTGTCACCCTGATCTAATTCATAGTTCTATTAATGAAGGTAAAATGCAGATGAGATACTTTACCTGGGACTTCCTGGAGGAAATAAAACACATCTTAGGAACAGATAAACCTGTGGTTGAACAAATACTAGGAATTTAAGAAACCCACTTATTTCAAATCAAGGAGCTGGTGTCTTTGTGGGAGATACCAGAAGGGAGTTTTATCACATTGCTAGCTGTCTTATATAGTTCATCAGTTTAAAGACCTTCACATTAGTCTGATACAACATGTGTGAAGCTCTGTGAGGAAGTAGTAGTCTCAATGTTGCAAAATTGCTGGTGAGATCCATAGTTAGAAAGCAAACAGACTGTTTCTTGACCTTTTTAGAACATACAGTCTGGGAGTGTTGTAAGATAGTGCTGGCCTTGCTTTATTCTGTGGCCTATCAGAGTGGTGATGGGTTTGTTCCTTCGGTTGTATTGTGATGGGATTTTCTTTTCAATATTTTTGTTTGCATTTCTGGTATGTACAAGAGTTTAAAAGGAAGGCAGTGGGGAGGGTTGATCTGTTGGGAAGCAATATTTGAGAAGTTCTATGACATTGATGGCAAACCTAGGCACTCTAGGTGTTCTTGGACTTCAAGTACCAGAAGCCCAAGTTAGCACTCCTGCTGATCAGGGTTTCTGGGAATTGAAGTTCCAAAACAGCTGGAGTGCCAAGGTTTGCCACCATTGTTCTATGATGATAGGGAAAAGACCTGCAGTGAAATTTGACAGATCATAGTGGATTAAAAAAAAAAACACTATCTGGATTCCTTCTCTGTCTCTATGATAGGTAGTAAGAATGGTGGGTTAGGGTATTTACTCTATATGTTTGTACTTGATATGAGATTTGTGCCTTCTGCACTGAAGAGGCAGACTAGAAGTGGTAAAAGGAAGGGGGCAATATTAGAAAGCAATGTTGAAATGGATCCACCTAAATAGTTATGCTATGTAGCACCATTGATATGTCAGCAACTGTCACAGAACTGATGGGGTCGGGGATAGAAGATGATAGCCAGAATAAGTCGAAGTGCGCTAACCTACCAGCTTGGAATGGAGCTCTTCGGGGTGTCATTAAGCAATACTGAAATGATGTGGAAAGAAATGCCTGGAATAAGCCTAGGTATTCACTAGGCAACAGATAAATCAGCGTTGTCATTTGACTGTATGCTGCTTTGTGGCTGGAAGATGGGAAGAGCCTTCAACAAGGAGGAGGATCTCTGGGGCTGATATTTTTAAAAGGAAAAAAATATTGTTGATGTTATCTTTGAATTTACTCTCTGTTCTCCTGCGCTGTGATAAAGAAATGGCTGTCGTGTTTGGTATGCTGGGATTGGGGCACTCTGTTAACACAAAGGCTTCTGATATAATTGCAGTCCAGTGGGGCAGGAATAATTTGGGTACGGGCCTTTGCCACAGCATATGTAGCAGAGTTGTAAAGCTAGCCTTGGCTATAATGGAATGCGGTGTTATGCATGTGTGGGAACACAGACAATTGGCTGCTTCTGCCTTTTTGTTTGTTTTAGCTTCCTCACACTCTGCCCTAACTGGCATTTTTCTTGCTAGTGCCTTATTTAATCAAACGAAAGATCAAGTGCAGCTTATTATTCAGAAGATAACCTGTCAGTGGCTTAGTGTGTCTCCTATTTCAAGGCTTGTTATGTGACTGGCTATAAAATGTGACTAATATACTGTTAATTAATATCATGTCCTCCAGCTAATTTATCACATTATTAACCAGAGTGATAAAGCCAAAGAGAAGTGAGCTTACCTACAGACAAAATTCAAAAACATGAGGGGTAAAAATGAGAATCTCAACCAGAATTAAATCCTTGAATGCTTCCATATATGTGTATTATGTTTGCCAGCCCTTTTGCTTGTCCCACTGGAATATGTTATGCAGAAATACAGAATTTAAAGTGAAAGAGCAACCAATTTTGATCATAACCTTGGCTTTGCACTTCCAGTAATTATCCTTTAATTGCATTACACCATTTGAAATAGAGCCATAACTGGGGGGAAACACAACAATTTGACATTCCCTGATGCTTTCTCTGACATGTGCTATTTGCTTTTTATTCAAATGTAAATTTTTTCTATACCACTGTCAAAGAAAAAGGAAGCAAGAAAGAAAACAAAATTGAAATGTCACTAACAATTTCTGACACACAGAGACCATCATCAGCAAAATGCAAGGTTTGCAGTTCAGTATTTAAAATAAAAAATGTAGGATGGGAGGGAGGGAAACACTGTCATCCCTTAGGAATACATGCTAGTTCAAGACTACAATCAAAATATCAAATAAGCTGCCATCTGTAATTGTGTGATGTATGGGTCTCACAGTTTACACACTGAAGAAACAAAATGTGGAGAATAATTTTTATTTCGCATAGCAGTCCAATCAAATTGAAAAATTCAAGATTGGTTACAAAACCAACATAAATTTGTGATTAACTCTCAGACTAGTACACGCATGGGAACAAGTTTCAGTCTTATGAACAAGTATCATAATCTGTAGGATGTGATCTAGGACATGCCACAGAAAGGTAGAAAACATGGTGCTCAGTCAAGTCAAGCCTGAATTCTCCCTAAGGCAAAAATGAGTAAACTGAGGCAAAATCTTATTATGCTCACATGATGAAAATAGAAAACTAACCAAAGAAGACAAAATTGGTGAAAAAGATGGGAGAGGAGTGAAATAGAAAAGGAGGAAGACAAATGTGTAAGGAATGAATGTATTTAGAGTAGAAGAATGAATGAGAGCATGTGTAGAGTGTTGGGTACGAATGGATAGAAAGTAGCCTTGGTAAAAGTGAAGGCAAAGACCAGGAAGATTACATAGGTAGAAACAGAATGTTGAGAAGAGCTAATTTGCATAAAGGACTGGGATTGGTTGAGAGTGAATGATTGATAGAGAAGGTTCTGGAGAACCCTGAGGAGAATTAAGAAGACAAGAAAATGGAGAAGTTTTGAAATAGTTGCCATCCTAGAGTCATCCAGCTGAGGAGAAATAAGAAGAGAAGAAAATGGAAGGGTTTTGAGATAGTGCTGTGGTAGAATCATCCAACTGAAGAGGAGTAAGAAGGCTACCCTATTTATTTAATCACACTTCTATGCTCCCCTCCTCACGAATGACTCAGGGTGGTGAACAGCAGTTAAAAACACAATCAACAATAAAACATTTTTGTTGTTCAGTCGCACAGTCGATTCCGACCCTTTGCGACCCCATGGACCACTGTCCACCAGGCACTTCTGTCTTCCACCGTCCTCCTTAACATGCTCAGCTCTGTGCCCATTGTGTCCACAATACCATCTAGCCATTTCATTTTTGGCTGCCCCCTTCTTCTTTTGCCCTCCACCCTTCCCAGCAGTTCTCCTCGCTGTTCAGGGGACTCTCAAAACTCTCCTCCAGCACCACATCTCAAAGGCATCTATTCTTCTGTGCTCAGCTTTCCTAATGGTCCAGCTCTCACAACCATACATTGCCACCGGGAATACCATTGCTTTGACTATACGAATTTTTGTTTTCAATGTGATGTCTCTACTTTTCACTATGTTCCCCAGGTTTCTCATCGCTTGCCTCCCAAGAATCAGTCGCCTTTTTATTTCATGGCTGCAATCTCCATCTGCAGTGAGCTTTGATCCTAAGAAAGAAAAATCTGTCACGGCTTCTACTTCTTCCCCATCTATTTTCCAGGGACTGATAGGGCCTCTTGCCATTATCTTGGTTTTCTTGATATTGAGTCTCAAGCCAGCTTTTGCACTTTCTTCTTTCAACCTAATCAGGAGCTTTTTAAAGTGCTCCTCACTTTCTGCCGTTAGGGTAGTATCATCTGTATATCTCAAATTGTTGATGTTTCTCCATTAAAATTTGAAGGTTAAAAATTACAAAGAGATTAAAAATTAACTTGACCAATTAAAATTAACTTCACCGATTAAAATTATGAGGGAGAGGGGGAATAGTTAATTAGTCAGCAGGCTGGGGCAGCCAAATGGCCCAAGACCCACGCCTGCCCTACCAGTCTAGTCTTCAAACCCTTTCTAAAGGCCAGCAACTCTGTCTGGAGGCACAATTCTGTTGGCAGTAAGTTCCATAGGGCTGGGCGGACATAGAGAAGGCCCTCCTTCTGGTGCTGGAGAGGTGATTATTATTATTGTTGTTGTTGTTGTTGTTCAATTCATTTGCCGCCCCACTTCCCTATAGCGACTCTGGGCGGCTAACAACAAAACAATACAAAACAGTTACAACATCAAGTAGCATCAAATAGCAGAGTATCAAATAACAAGAAAAATTCAAGGAATCCCCAGTCAAAGTCACAAATGAGCGGGTGTCACAATGAACAACATATCACAGTTACAGATATAATGTATCAAAATATCAAAAGACAAGATGAGCCTTTCTAGTCGATGGCATCACCAGAGAGCCTCTCCGGTACGCTCTGGTGGGATGGACAGATGTTCTTGGGGTGACGTGGTCTCTTAAGTATCCTGGCCCACTACCATATAGGTCTTTAAAGGTAATAACCAGCACCTTGAATTGCACTTGGAGGCAAACTGTCAGCCATTGCAGCTCCTGGAGCAGTGGCGAGGCATGAGCGTAACACCCGCACCCCATCACCTCCCAAGCAGTCGCATTCTGGGCCAGCTGTAGCCCCCAAATGGTCACCAAGGGCAGCCCCATGTAGAGCACATTACAATAATCAAGTCTGGAGGTGACCAAAGCATGTGTGATCATGAGCAAGGAGTCCCAATCTAGGAGCGGGCGTAACTGGCATATAACACGAAGTTGTGCAAAAGCCCTCCTAGAGTAGTAAGTGAGGTTTATTATTTTGGCCTAAGAGTGGGTCAAGTGCTGATCTGTTGTCTGAAGTATTTTATTAGTATTTAATGAAGCTGCCTTTTGTTTTGTCTCCAGTAACAATTGCCATGGTTAGGATGAGTTTTTCTATTGCATGTTCATCAACTGATCGGGGGAAATGTTATGTCTCCCAACTTTCAATATTCCTCAAGCACAATATTTTTCAGTGTAAGTCTTTTGCAAGTCAGTAGAGCCATCCAACTGTTATTTGTATAAACATTTAAAGAAGGTCTGTGGTCCTTAGATGCTGCTGAACTGAAACTTCCACAGACTCTAAACACTATGCTGCCTAGGGCTAGTAGTTGTGGGTCCCAAATTTGTGGAGAGTCAGGCTCTTCATCCTGGTACAGAGGAAGCATGCCACAGCTCCTTTCCTCTTAAACTCTTTTTGTTGCTGAGGAAAATTTGAAATTGAGCTGCATTTGATCCAAGAAGCTCTTTATTAGCATGCTAGCATGTAGAATTCTCTAGTTTCTTCCAGAGAATGTTACTAAAGCATCTTTTCATATCTTTGGGGTGAGAGCAGAGAATTAGAGTGCATGGTCGCAGCTACTTCTACACATTTAGAGTAACCTGAATAGGGCAAGCAAGTAATAACATGCTGTTCCATATAGATACGTTTGTGAGCTACACCTTGAAAATGGGCAGCATGTTCTTTGGAAAGAAACTCTCATTCTTAATAAAGAAGGCTAAGAATATTAATTCACCGCCTGCTAATTTATTTGCATATAGTGTATCCAATGTGGTATAGTGAACAGAATGACAGAACTGGAGACCCCAGTCTAGATTCTCACTCAACCATGAAAATTCTTATGATCAGTGGTGGCATAGTAAAGCTACTCCTTAAATATCTCACCTCTCTTGAGAAGATCACTGTAACTTAGATACATTGTTCAACTTCAACAGATGAGCCTGGATTTTGCTCTATGAGAGGAAGAAAACATACAGAAGCTCTTCTGTTAAGTACTACTGGCAATAATAGCAATATACAGGTATTTATTAAAACCGATATACACCAACATCAGAGCAACTTTGTAATTTGCAGCTGTGAATTGCTAATGAACTAATTTGTGAATATTGATGGCGTGGAATATGGGAGGAAACAAAAAAAACTGATTTTAAAAACAGAACTCAAAATAGGTGGTTAGTTTATCTTTATTACACAAAGCCTTTAAATCAACTTAACAAAGAATGAGAATGCATCTGAAATCAATTCTGTTCAAAGAAAGATGAGAGCATGGCTGAATTACTGGCACTCATAATAAATTCTTTGGCATGAAATCCAGGGCCTGAATACATTTCAGAAGCCCTGTGTAGTCAAGACAATTTTTCAATGGCTCTTCAGGATCGTTGAAAGGCCTATTTGAAGTAAATTTGTGTGAAGATATATTTTACCAGCCCTGAACCATAGGTTTAAAGAAATATGAAAAACAAAAGGAATGTTTTTTAATACTCTCTGAGTATATTTTGCCTATACAATGAGCTTACCAAATCATTTTGCAAACTACCCTGGGTTTTTATAGCATGACTCGTCAAAGTATTAATTGCCTGACACCGTTTGCTGTATTATAACAAAGAACTGATTCCAGCTTTTGGAGACATCATTGATTGGACTTCTTTTAATGTCACTCTGTTACAAATTTGTTTGTTATCACAGGAAAATCTCCCTCCCTATGTTTGAATGTCAAAGGTGACAAATTAGTTTTTTTTAAAAAGGTTAACCTTTAGTTATTAATTAAAAATGGTTTAGCTCTTGGTGTGCTCCAAAGTCCTACTCAGTTATATCTTTTAGAAAGATGTAAGTAATGTTTTAGGCAGAATATACAGCTTTCTACTTTACTCTTAGATTAAGGGTAGGGCAAGCCTTGTGTGGCAGGGCTGGCAGAGATAAAGATTGACTACTCAGAGTTTCATAACTCAGTTGCAGTGATGGGATGACAAAAAATTTCAACCCCACCATGACATCATCACAGTGGGGCAGAGCTAACGTCATGATGTCACGCCGCCACGCCAATGAGCTCCCCTGGGGCTGCTGAGCCCCCACGGGCACGTCGAGGGCCGCCTGGGCCATCCACCGCCTCTGAGCCCCCCAGGGGCTTGGGGCCGACGAGCCCCCATGGCCTGGGGATGCCCGTCAGGGCGCACCACTGCTGCCTACAGCCTCCTGCCCTGCAGGACGCCCACTGAGGGTAGCGGCGGTGGAGGCGGCAACCGTAACCCTCAGCAGGCGGCACCGGCCCAAGGAGGAGGCCGCAGTCGGGGGTGGCGCACCTTGCCAGGCGATCAGCACGGTGCGCCGCCCCCGACTGCAGCCTCCTCCTCTTCCAAGGGCCAGTGCCACCTGCCAAGGGTTGCGGTTGCTGCCTCCGCCGCTGCTACACTGTGCAGCCTTGGATTGCAGTGTACAATTCGCCTAGAATCTGTATGTGAATTATGCCTTTTCTTCATGTAATCACAGGTTGTAAGCCGTAGGTGGTGGTGGAAAAGAATGATTCACCTGGGGGAAGTCTTCTCCTTCCACAAAATGGTAAGGGTGCACTGCCCCATATACAGATGACTGGCACAGTGTAAATGACTATATTCCCATACAGCAAAACTATTAAGTGTCTAACTGTCTCATTTTCTCTCTAAGTTCACTTGCTAGTACAGCCTGAACATCAATTAAAAACAGGCCCTTTCCTAAAAACACTCCCATGTGCCTCTGGCAGGATAAGACAGATGCTTTAATGGACATCCTGCAGAATTTAATTGAACGGAAACATAATTTTCACACCATTTCCCTTCTACATAATAAAACCGAAACAGAAAAAATTGCTAAAGATTGGTCCTTTTAGTATTAATGATTAACTTATCTTAAAACCTTTTTGGGCAGAAAGAATAGTCAAATAACATTATCAAAGTCTTCCTCTGTGTTCCTTCAGTAGTTTTAAACATTTAGAAAGCATTTAGAAAACAAGCTGTTAATTATAATTAGCAGGTTTAAGATGAGGAGCTTAAAAGATGGGGATTTCTTTCAGTAAGGTCATAGAAATCAAGAACTATCACATCAGAAGTCTATTGGAGTGGATGATCTATTGTGAATTCTGAGCATTGTTTATATTTTATGTTTGTCCTGTCTAATAAAACCTGATGAGACATTTACAGCTGTCTATTACAAATCTGGCATATAAATAGGAGGAAAAGTAGTTCCATACAAAAAAAAAAAAGAAGGAAAACAGGAAAATGAACCTCTTAGGGAAAATAAGATACATATAGGCTTAGAAGTTAACCATATCTAAATTCTGATAAAATCAATAGGGCTTGTCAATCACAATTAACTAACTGAGGCACTAAACAATTTGATTAGTTTCAAAAGGAATTAGGCACAAGTAGTCTTTTTTAGATCAGAGCAAAAGCTTTGGAAGGAAGGAAGGAAGGAAAAGGATTTCAGTCTGCTTTGAAATGTTATAAACCTGCACTACTCTGAGCTTTCACTCTTGTCTCTCAGCTTATTCAGAAATCTTTGCAATTTGTTTACCATCAGAAGTGCTATATCATCATGTGAGCGCAAATATAATTCTAGGTGTATACAATATTTTAATAGTGTTAAAATGGATTAGGATGACAGAAGAAGCTTAATAGTCTGAGACAAAGAAGAAAATGATGCGATCCCAGGGTTGCCATATTGTTCTTCTCAAAATCTGGGTAGCATATTTGGCATATTAAGCAAATAGTTACCAGGTAGTCTTACTCCACAATATGCAAAAATTATATTATGAAAATTAACTTGGATTTTTTTGTGATTATGTAATTAAGCACATTATTTGTTGCATTGCTTTTCTAACAGTATGTTTCCAGTTTGACATCATTTATATGTAATCATTGCTCTCAGAGAGCAGGTATAGTTTAATGTACTGGTGTTAGGTCTAGAACAGGAGGACCTATGTTCAAACCCCAAGATAGTCACAAAGTTTACTTGATGTTTTTGCGTCAACCTGTTACTTAAACTTTTTTTAAAGCAGTGGCTCCCATCCTTTTTTTTTTGGCCATGCCTATCTAAGCATCCCTAAAATCGTAATGCCCACCCACCCTGACATATAATTCTTATTATTCAAAAAGTGAACTATTCACATGGAGAAAACCTAAAAGGTCATTAACTTGGACTTAATAATTTTCAAATTGCACCCCTGCAGGGCATGTGCCCTATGTTGAGAACCATGGCTTTAAAGTGGTGCTTTCAGCCTGAAATGGGGCAAAGACAACCATTTAACCAACTACTGTACAGTGGTACCTTGAATAACGTTTACCTCGGATAAGGCTAAAATTGGATAAAGTTGGGGAATTTGAGGCAAACATGTGATGCAAATGTTTGCCTCAAATTCCCCGACGTTGTTCTCTGCCCCAAAGCCATCAGGGCTGGACCCTGCAGGCTTTGGGACAGAGATCTCCACTACCACTTGGGTTGGGGGTAAGAACAGGTGCAGTTCAACCCCCAATCCAAAGGCAAAGGTAGGAAGATTTCCCCTGCCCCCCCTGCTGAAACAACGGGAGGGGGGAGTATGAATCCCTCACTGTTACGTTTGCCTTTGGCTAGAAAAAGGTTTGTAAACCTAACAGTGAGGGATTTGTCCTGCCCACCCTGATGTTTCAGCAGGGGGGCAGGGTGAATCTCTCTGCCTTTGACTTTTGCCTTTGGTTTAGCGGGAAGTACAGGCTCTGGTTCAGCCATCAACCCAAAGGCAAAGGCGATCGAGATAGATTCGTCCTGCCTCCCCTGCTGAAACAATAGAGAGGGATGATGAATCCCGGAGGAAGGTTTACAAACCTAACAGTGAGAGATTCATCCAGTCACCCTGTTGTTTCAGCAGGGGAGGCAGGGCGAATCTCTCTTCCTTTGCCTTTTGGTTGGGGGGAGGTACGGGCTGGGCTCCGGTTCAGCCCACAACTCAAAGGCAAAAGTGGGAGAGATAGATTCACCCTGCATCCCCTGCTGAAACAACGGGGGGGGGGGGGGACAAATGCCTCACTGTTAGGTTTGTCTTTGGCTGAGAAAGGTTTGCAAACCTAACAGCAAGGGATTCATTTGCCCTGCCCACCCTGTTGTTTCAGGCAAACCTAACAGGGAGGCAAACCTAACAGCCTAACAGCGAAGCAACCCTAACAGCAAGGCAAACCTAAGAGCCTAACAGCTAAGGAACCCTAACAGCGAGGCAAACCGAACAGCGAGGCAACTTAACCACAAGTGATTCACCCTCCCCATCCTGTTGTTTCAGACAAACCTAACAGCGCTCGCTGGTTCAACCCCCAATGATGGCAGCGTGGATGCGCCCATGCTGTCCCCAACCCAGCCAGTGCTTGGCTGGAATCCCCGCTGCTTTTTCCAAAGAGTCAGGTGGATTTTCCCCAGTCCCTTTCCTCATCGGAAGGGAACAGGGCTTTTTTAAACGTTGTGTGATCAATGCATCACACAACATTGAAAACCGGATAATGTTAAGACTTGTGGAACCAAGTCTTAACATTATCTGAGCTACTGGTGTATATTATATTCCTGGTGCATATAAATGATGACATTTTGCCTTGTACATGGGCTTCTGGTGATATGCTCAAGAGGTGGCTGCTGTTTTTGACATACATTCTTATTGAAATTTAATAATAAAAATTTAAATCTAGATTAGTAAGCATTTGACTGTGTGGGTCATGAGAAACTATGGGTTGTTCTGAAAGAAATGGGGTGCCTCAACACTTTATTGTCTGGATGAATTACCTATTCTGTGAACAAGAAACTATCATTAGGACAGAATATGGAGAGATAGACTAGTTTCCTACGGGCACAGGTGACAGACAAGGATGTATTTTATCCCTATATCTGTTCAAGTTGTAGATTCAGATGAATGAGACTAGGTTCAGATGAATGAGGAGTGAAAACTGATGGAAGAAACATCAATAATGTTATGAATGTTATGAAACATCGATAATGTTAAGATATGAAGATGACACTATCTTATTAGTAGAGAATGATGAACTGAAGTAACTTTTTAATGAAAGTGAAAGAAGAAATTGCCAAAGAAGGACTGCTGCTGGAACATTAAGAAGACAAAATCAATGACCACAGAACTACACAACTTTAATGTTGCCAAAGAAAAGACTGAAATAGTTAAAACTTTGTCTACGAGGTTTAATAATAAACTCGGAATGGAAGCAATGAAGAAATTAGAAAAGATAAGCAACTGAAGGGATGTTTCACTGGAAACCAAAACCAAGATCATTTACACTTTTGTTCACCAGGTACTGGTACAAAACCTGGACAGTAGAGAAAGATGATAGGAAAAATATGTTCCTGGAGGAGAGCTCTGAGCAATCCTGGACTATGAGAAAGACAAACAAGTGGGTTCTAGAGCAAAATCAAGCCTGAACTGTTTCTGGAGACAACAATGATGATATTGAGGATCTCCTACTTTATGAGAAAGCAAGATTCTCTGGGAAAGGCTGAAGACAAAAGGAAAAGAGTAAGAACAAATTTAAGATGGATTGACTCTCTAAAGCAGTGGTTCCCAAAGTGGGGCACCCCCCCCCCCCACAGGGGGACTTCAATTCCAAGAAGCCTAAGTCAGTACATTGGCTGATCAGTGCTTTAGGGAATTGACCTAGGCATCTGGGAATTGAAGTCCAAAAACCTGTAAAGGATGCCACAAGTTTTAGTTTACAGGAGCTGACCAGGATTGCTAAGGACAGTACATTTTGGAGACCTCTCATTCATAGGGTGGCCATAATTTGGAGATGACTTGACGGCATATAACAAGAAGAAACAATTAAGAGAAAGTAGAGTTATGGAGACACAATTCAATGAACTTCACAAGATGCAAAAGAAATTCCTAAAATCTAGAGCAGGTGGGATTAAATAAAACCACCACCCCTGGTCTATTTATGGAATATCTAACAGTTGCTCAGCTTTGTCTCATTAGGCCATTAATAAATAGAATAATGTAATGTTCTTAGCAAATGTAGGGAAAGACAAAAATGCACAAAGAAGCAATTGCGAGAAGTGGAAATAAATTATTTACTCCTTTTATGATTAGAATATCGACATTATCTTCAACATTTATACAAAATGTTCCTGACCTTCTAGCTTTGGTTGTATGAATTTAATCTCATTTTCTGATTTATTCAGTGTGACATCTTGAACTCTTACTGTATCCCTATGAAGCCCAAGAGGGCTTTTTTTTAAATGCCAAATACAGCTCAGGATGTGATTTTTAAACTAGCTGACTATACTACAGCTTGTGATTGCAGTACGTGATGCCCCCTTCTGGTTCTGATAGTGTACTTTTTCAGAAAAAGCTTCAAGATGTTATATGTCCGTAAAAATAACTACTGTAATTGTGAGGAACTCCCAATATATCCAAAATGGTATCATTTAATTCTTTCATCTTATTATCAAACTAGTTATTTTTTGCTGGCTATATCAAATTACTAAGTGAAATTCATCCTGCTGCCTCATCTCCAAAGTTACTGAACATGTTGACTTTCTCTATGGTCCATGGTTGCTCTAAACCATTTTCCTCTGGCATTCACCACCACCACCTTCTTCTTTAGATTCTATTCATATGGGTCAGTCTTCCCCTATTTGATATTTATCAAGCATTTTGAAACATCATTTTCAGATAGATAGCATAACCTTCATACTCCACTAGGTAGCATTTTGGGAGGCTATCAGGTTGGGGATATGTCTTGAATTTCATTCTCTTCTTATCCTGCCTGTTTGTAGGCCTTTCCTCCACTTAACCAGGTTTTCTAGATTTATTGGCTCTTGCTTCCTCTATTTCTTGATTTTTCTCTTCTGCATACCCCATTCTTGGATTTGGGCAGCTAAAGATTTCTCTACCTTGTCTCCCCTTTTGAAAGAAAGGATATTTTATGTAGTTTATTGTCATTGACACTTTGCTATCTGTCTAAAATTTAAAAGGGCAACAACATGACTTTCAAAATGCACACCCAATGAGAACCACACACTGGGATTCAGTAGTAAATACTACAGAGACTACATATGGTGAAAATCTTGTTAAAGAGGAACTACTGCTAAATTCTGAGATCGTAGTACAGGTAACATACCAGTTCAACACATCTTTTCAAACATAAACCAGCTTGTATGTCCAAGTTTATATTTTAGTACAGTAAAACACCAGATAACGCTAAAACTTGGTTCCACAAGTCTTGGTGTTATCCGATTTTTAGTGTTATCCGATGTATGTTAAAAATCCTATGGGATGGATCGGATAATGTTAAAGCTCTATAGAGATACATTGTAATTGCACAGGCTTTAGCGGTTGTTATCCGATCCATCCCATAGGACCTTAACATGATTTTAGCGTTATCCGGTGTTTTAATGTATTCTCATTGGTTAGACTGTAAGCTGCCCGGAATTGTCTCAGCGAGGTGGTGATAAAAGTCGAACAAAACAAAACAAACAAGAAGTCCAAGTCAAATGAACACAGAACTGGTAATCCTCCTTCACACTGAGAGAAGACAGACATTTACACAACCTCTTAGTACAGTTTTCCCACTCAATAGCCTCCATTCAACTTCCATATGTTGGAATGGGGAAGATGTGGCCCTTCTGATGTTGGTTAAATTATCCTTATTATCCCTTCCCATTGACCAGACTGCCTTAGGCTGATGGAAACTAAGGCCCAAGAGCACTGGGGCAGAGTGCCCATGCATTTCCCCACTGCCGTAGATTAAAATTTCCAGTCCAGTTTGTTTATGAGTGGAGATAAATGTATTGAAAAGGATACTTGGGTTGACCAAAAACGGATTTATGTAGGGTAAGACTGCAAGTGGCATTCAGTTTTGGTTTCAGAGCAAATGCTTGGAATGGTTTAATCCTTATTGCTTAATCCTTTTACACACTATTCTGTTCACTGGACCTCATAATTCAGCTACAAAACATAAGTAGATTCCACAAAGCCAAAGTTGGCCCACCATGATGTAATGTGTTATACAGACTAAGTTTTGTTCTGTTTCATCAATTTTTGGATCTAATCAGGGGAACAAAATTCTCCTAAGTATTGTAACAAAGGGGTTGCAAAACTCAAGTGCTTCAACCTCATCCTCATTATAACAAACATGAGCAAATTGGACATCACCACCTCTGAGTTTCTAAATGGAGAAGGCTTTAGCTTAAGCACCCCACCCCACCCATGATGGGCTTTGCTGCCTAGGAATCCTACTGGGTGTTGTAGTTTGCTAGAACAAAAAACATCAAATTGCAGTCAAATGCAAAGATAGACCTAAAACCAAGGTTTTCCAGTCTTTCAAGCACCTTTGTGCTTTCTTCTAGGTATTGCTTTGCAAAGGAAATTTAACAGGAATATTATTTCTAAAATGACTGCATCTCCTTAATGTTAATACAATACTTTTAATTATAGATGCTTTTAACCTTTGATCTGCTTATATGTAGGTGTAGAAATAGTTATATCTTTTAAATAACCTTTATTGATAGAATAATTTCCCAACACAATCAGTCAGTTTAGAGAGGGCGTGAAACTTTTAACACTGACAAAAATGAGCTATTGAATTATGATTTAAGACAAAGCTCTTTTTACAAGGTGAAAAAGGGACTATCTATTCTATACAGTATAGCCATGAGTTCTGCAATAAAGAATTTATATTTTAAAAAAATAAGAAACTCAACAAAAGTAATTTAGAAATCATTCTAGTGCCTGTTTACTCAATGGAATTTATGTCTTAATATAAAGGTTTTTTTTTTTAAAAAAAAAACGTTTGATTCAAATGGGGGAGGGGAGAAGGCATTACATGGATGGAAAAGCAACAATTTTAAAATGGTGTGTGTAATTAGGATATGAGGGAGAAGTATTGCTTGTAGTAATGGGGTAGACAATTAGGTAACACAGTGCATCCTCATCTAGGCAATTTTTATAGGTGTTCATCTCCCCCCCCCCCCCCGGAAAGCATGTTAAGATAGGAACATAGGAAGACTCAAGACACAGAAGGGCAAACCTTATCTAAGTCCTAATCCAAGTCCAAGGTCAAAGCCGAACAGACAGGGGAACAAGGCCAGTCCAGTAGAGGAGACATAGTCCAAGCAGTCTAGAAATCAGACAATCTGGTATTGGTGCAAAGTAACTTTAGAGCTAGAGCAAGAACAGGAGATTCACATGAGGCATCACAACAAATCTGAGAACCTTTGTTGCCGAGAAGCCAGTTTCTATATATATATAGCACTTCCCACAGGGCTCTCTGATGCAGCAGCGTCTATGTCTGGTCAAAGCTGGAGCCCTAAAGCTGCTTCAGATTCAGACAATAATCTAGGTAGGTTCCTTTTCAAAAACAAAGTTGCCTTGATGCTAGCAATGGGAGGGGACTGACATCATCAGGGGTTATCTTTTCCATAGCCTCAGATAAACATGGGTGCTTGTCTTTAAATTGGTGGCAATGGCATGAAAACGCTTGTCCCTTGGAATTACTCAAGAATTGAAGTTCTTAAGCCTTTAATTCTCTGGAATACTGTTTAGGATATTTTTCTACATAGTTGTATTCCATGTTTGCACTATGTATTTTCAGAGCTAACCTTCTATATTTTGCAAATCACAACTGCCCCCCCCCCCCCGTAATAACTTCTGATATTTTGGTTCAATGCAGCAGACATCCCTCACTATTGTTTTCTCTTTTATTCTAGGAAAGTTGGGTGCAGAACATTGCTCACTTTAGAATAAAGGACTGAGTTTAATAAAGACCCAGGGCAGACTTGCACTTGAGCTCTAACCTGGTAGCAAGAGGTGGCCAAGAACACCATGCAGCTGAGTGGGGAGGCTGATGGTGGAAAGAGAGCACTGTATTCCCTCTGTGTACCAAGCATACAAACCACAGACTACGCTATAAAGGAAATGCCTGTTAAGTCTTTCAAAGAAGTATGACTAGCTACTGTGGAAACAGAATACTGAGTGTGTATGCTTTTATAAAAATGCAGCTTTCAGCCTCTTCCTTTTTCCAGCAGTCTAGTATTTTTATTTTATTTTGACAGGCTGTTAACTTGTGGGAGAGTCTGTTTACCAGGCTGATCTTGGGGTTATCTTTTAGTCTGCTCATTCGTCCTTATTCAGAAAATCCAAAATCCAAGTTTGTATTCTTTCCATTCATGCTCCCGAGACACACATTTATTCAGCTATGAAGAGTGGAATGTTAGCAACTTGAACTACCAACTTTGACAAACACACGGAGTTCTTGGGAAAGTTTACAACTCTTGAGTCCTTCCATAGCTTTGGGCCTGTAATTTATGGGATTCTGGCAGCCATAATCCAAAGTACCTCCAAACTTCAATTTCTTAAAGCCTAGATTCCTAAAATCTAATGCGTGCTACAAGATTGGTAGCATAAACATTGAATTAAATGTTTCTTAGTTTTTCTACATAGTTGTATTCCATGTTTGCACTATGTATTTTCAGAGCTAACCTTCTATATTTTGCAAATCACAACTGCCCCCCCCCCGTAATAACTTCTGATATTTTGGTTCAATGCAGCAGACAGCGGCGAGGAAGAGCGCGCTGCCGACCTGAGCCCTTCCGGCCATTTCCCTCACGGCCGGAGGGAAGGAGACGGAGGAGAAGAGCATCGGGTCGGGCGGCGAGGAAGAGCGCGCTGCCGACCTGAGCCCTTCCGGCCATTTCACCCACGGCCGGAGGGAAGGAGACGGAGGAGAAGAGCATCGGGTCGGGCGGCGAGGAAGAGCGCGCTGCCGACCTGAGCCCTTCCGGCCATTTCCCTCACGGCCGGAGGGAAGGAGACGGAGGAGAAGAGCATCGGGTCGGGCGGCGAGGAAGAGCGCGCTGCCGACCTGAGCCCTTCCGGCCATTTCCCTCACGGCCGGAGGGAAGGAGACGGAGGAGAAGAGCATCGGGTCGGGCGGCGAGGAAGAGCGCGCTGCCGACCTGAGCCCTTCCGGCCATTTCACCCACGGCCGGAGGGAAGGAGACGGAGGAGAAGAGCATCGGGTCGGGCGGCGAGGAAGAGCGCGCCGACGACTCGCACCTCACCAACGCAACAGGATAACCTCGGCGGCCACCGGACAGCTAGCAGGGTGAGGAGACCGAACGACAGAGGAATTCCAACCAGCGCCAGAGGAGTCGCAACTCGATGAAAGACCACTGGGCAGCTGAAACTTACTGCATGCATAGGATAAGTAACTCTCTAATGTAGCTGATTTCGATTCTTCAGTAGAGACTTATAGTGAACTTACAGTAGAGACTTGATATATTGGACTTCATTACAAGGATACTTAGAAACTCTTGACTTATAACTACATATAACCAACACTAATTAATGATCATTACTAATTACTACTGACTTATAACTTTATATAACCAATGCTAATTAGCGATTTGTAGACTGATAGTGTTTAAACTGTGATAATATGCATGAAAATACGTTGTTTAAACTGTGATAATATGTATGATGAGAGGATACTGACGTAGAAACCGGCAAACCAACGTCAGGAATTTTGCCAAGAGAACCCTATGGACCAAAACAAAAGGCAAAACAAATGGGGCAATTTAGATGAAACAGGATGCTTAGCACAGCAGATCAAAAGAAGGGGAGGGACAGGAAAGGGGGAGGAGAAATACAGTGTTGCAAGGAGCAATACTGTATAGGGACATGGAATGTGAGGTCTATGAACCAGGGAAAACTGGAAGTGGTAAAAAAGGAAATGGAAAGAATAAACATTGACATCTTAGGAATCAGCGAGCTAAAATGGACAGGGATGGGTGAATTCAGCTCTGGAAACCATCATATCTACTACTGTGGACAAGAAAACCTCAGAAAAAACGGAGTAGCCATAATTGTCAATAAAAGGGTGAGAAAAGCAGTAATGGGATATAATCTCAAAAATGATAGAATGATGTCAGTCAGAATACAGGGCAAGCCATTCAATATCACTGTATTCCAAATATACGCACCAACCACTAGTGCAGATGAAGCCACAATTGACCAGTTCTATGAGGACTTAGAACACCTCATAGAACAGACACCAAGAAATGATGTACACATTATCATAGGAGACTGGAATGCCAAAGTAGGAAATCAAAAAGTAAATGGAATAACAGGCAAGTTTGGTCTTGGAACACAGAATGAAGCAGGCCAAAGAATGATAGAGTTCTGCCAAGATAACGCACTGGTCATAGCAAACACTCTCTTCCAGCAACACAAGAGGAGACTTTACACATGGACATCACCAGATGGCCAACATAGAAACCAGATTGATTACATACTATGCAGTCAAAGATGGAGAACCTCCATACAGTCAGCAAAAA
This sequence comes from Furcifer pardalis, assembly GCA_030440675.1. Taxonomy (NCBI): domain Eukaryota; kingdom Metazoa; phylum Chordata; class Lepidosauria; order Squamata; family Chamaeleonidae; genus Furcifer; species Furcifer pardalis. Next base: position 79,859,021 of record CP126894.1, on the reverse strand, counting down.
CAAGACCAGGAGCAGATTGTGGCTCAGATCACAACCTATTGATTGCAAAATTCAGGCTCAGACTAAAGAAAATAGGAAAAACAATTAGGCCGGACAGATATGACCTAGACAACATTCCTTGGGAATACTCAGTGGAGGTGTGGAATAGATTCAATGGCTTGGACCAGATAGACAGAAAGCCAGAAGAATTATGGACAGAGATGCGGGACATCATGCAGGAGGCAGCAAGGAAAACTATACCAAAAGAAAAGAAGCAAAAGAAAGCTAAGTGGTTGTCCGATGAGACTCTTAAAATAGCAGAGGACAGAAGGAATGCAAAAGGCATTGGAGAAAGGGAAAAATACAATCACTTGAATACAGAATTTCAAAGAAAAGCAAGGAGAGATAAGGAAACCTACCTGAACGAACAGTGCAAAGAAATAGAGGAAAACAATATCAGGGGTAGGACTAGAGATCTTTTCAAAAAAATTGGGGAACTCAAGGGAACATTTAAAGCAAAAATGACCATGATAAAAGACAAAGATGGCAAGGAGTTAGCAGATGCAGAAGAGATTAAGAAAAGATGGAAAGAGTACACAGAGGAACTCTACAAAAAGGACCTCAACACCCCTGATAATCACAATGATGAGAACATTGAACATGAGCCAGACATTCTGGAAAGTGAAGTCATAAAGGCCCTAAAAAACACTGCAAACAACAAAGCCAGTGGAGTTGATGGCATCCAAGTTGAACTTTTCAAAGCACTACAAGATGATGGAATCAAATTATTGCACTCTATATGCCAGCAGATTTGGAAAACACAACAATGGCCACAGGATTGGAAAAGATCTGTATACGTTCCACTCCCCAAAAAGGGTAATGCCAAAGAATGTTCAAATTATCGAACAATTGCGCTCATCCCTCACGCTAGCAAGGTGATGCTCAAGATAATACAGGATAGACTGCAACAGTATGTGGAGAGAGAATTACCAGAAGTGCAGGCGGGTTTCAGAAGAGGCAGGGGGACTAGAGACCATATCGCCAACATAAGATGGATCATGGAAAAAACAAAGGAATATCAGAAACAAGTCTACTTCTGTTTCATTGATTACACTAAGGCTTTTGACTGTGTCGACCACAACAAAATGTGGCAAGTAATTAAAGAGATGGGAATTCCGGAACACCTTATAGGCCTCATGAGAAATCTGTACATGAATCAAGAAGCAACAGTTAGGACAGAAAATGGAATGACGGAGTGGTTTGGAATAGGAAAAGGAGTAAGACAAGGCTGCATTTTGTCACCCTGCTTATTCAACTTATACACAGAACACATAATGCGCAATGCAGGAATGGAGGAATCACAATTTGGGATCAAAATTGCTGGGAGAAACATCAACAACTTGAGATATGCAGATGATACCACCCTAATGGCGGAAAGTGAGGAGGACCTAAAGAAGCTCCTGATTAGGTTAAAAGAAGAGAGTGAAAAAGCTGGCTTGAGACTAAATATCAAGAAAACCAAGATCATGGCAACAGGCCCTATCAGTCCCTGGAAAATAGATGGGGAAGAAGTAGAGGCAGTGACAGATTTTACTTTCCTAGGATCAAAGCTCACTGCAGATGGTGATTGCAGCCATGAAATAAAAAGGCGACTGATTCTCGGGAGGCAAGCGATGAGAAACCTGGGGAACATAGTGAAAAGTAGAGACATTAAATTGCAAACAAAGATTCGCATAGTCAGGGCAATGGTATTCCCTGTGGCAATGTATGGTTGTGAGAGCTGGACCATTAGGAAAGCGGAGCGCAGAAAAATAGACGCCTTTGAGATGTGGTGTTGGAGGAGAGTTTTGAGAGTACCCTGGACAGCGAGGAGAACAAATGGGTCAATCTTAGAAGAAATCAAGCCTGACTGCTCCTTAGAAGGTCAAATAATAAAGATGAAGCTAAAATACTTTGGACATCAAATGAGAAGAGAGGACTCACTTGAGAAAGCCTTGATGCTGGGAAGGGTGGAGGGCAAAAGAAGAAGGGGACGGCCCAAGATGAGATGGCTAGATGGTATTGTGGAGATAATGGGCACGGAGCTGAGTGAGTTGAGAGGGATGGTGGAGGACAGGAGTGCCTGGAGGACAGTGGTTCATGGGGTCGCAGAGGGTCGGAATCGACTGTGCGACTGAACAACAACAACAAAAAGTTATGGTTTGGTGTTGGGAACCAGTACTGGGTTCTCATGTTCCTCAGTCAGTGAATCCAGCAAAAGGGTAGGGGAAGTGGAACTGACTGAGCCTAGTTATTTGTGATCATGAATCAGAAATTCGATTTAAGCAGTGATACAGCAAGCTGCTTGCAGTAGCAATGCTTTCTCTCTTCAGCAGAGTGGTCATTTACACATCAACAAAAAGGAGGATATGCCTCACCAAAGGGAATAAAGGAAAGGACCTATATGCTAAGTTACATGCACAAGCTAATTTACATACGCAGGCATAAAATGAGCTTTATAAATTTAACAGAATTAAAATACATTCCACACAATTGGGGAAGCTTGTGAAGAGGTGATTAAGTGACTTCTGGGTTTGCTATCCGATTGTTTGATAGCCAACTTCAAGGTCTATGAAGTCATATGAGCATATCACTTTCTCATAGTTAATTAATAGTGACCAGCAAAGCTGTTTGTAGACCTCACCTATAGTTTACTAAGAAAACTCAAGACCTTCAGCAGTTCTTCCTCCAGGTTTTTATAGCTTCAAAACAAAAGCTACTGATCTTGAGGCATGGGGGATTGTGCCCCTGTATTCCTAGAATCATTCAAGTTCAGAGCAAAGAATTTCTTCCACCATCAGTTACTGCATAGGAAGGAATGTTGTTGGTGTAATTCTGTTGCAGTATTACCTTTCCAATGTCACTATACCTTAAACATGTCTACAGTTAAGTATCTTCTTAAGCAAGATACATCAGCTATGAAGTGTCAGTAAAGTTCCATAAAACACTGTTTCCTACTACTAGGTGGTTGCAATTTTAAGGTGTACCATTTTGCAAGGGTTTGTGTGTTCACTGCTATAACCTTTCACCTCAGGAAACTGGATTCAAATTGTGCCAAAGGCATCAGCAAAATGAGATCGACAACCTCCTTACTCCCATATAAAAATATATCCACATGATAAAAAGCTGAGCACTTCAGTAAAACAGGGAGTCTTTGTTCTTCTGGTTTCAGGTTTCTGTGGCGAGGAAGGTTGAATGTCAGAGTTGAAAAACATTTGAAATGTAAAGATAAAAGCTGACTCAACTGGCAGCCATAGCTTTCTGTACCTTTTGCAGCAATTGTATTTCATGAATCTCAAAAATGGCAACAGAATGTAAAGACCAACCACAGCATTTGAGAATTTCACTGGGGAAAACCACCAGAAAGATGTAGGGAGCAAATAATTCTTGTTACATGGAAGGAAACAGTACGATTCTTCACACAAATATTACAGATGCAAAGTGTATGGGAGTGTCTATTAGAAATTATTAATTGCACTAAGTTAAAAGAGTTTCTACAAAACATGACCCATTTTATTTCTATTTTTCTGTGCAAAGATGTTTCTTCCAGTTAGTGAAACTTGTCAGAATATTGTGGAAATAGCAGATCCTCAGTCATTTAGCATCCTAAAATGTATTTTGTCAGTTTTCATCTCATTAACTAAATATTATCACTGTTAGTACTTGATACCTAGGCTCAGATTTAATAAATTACAATTAGCAATACCTTTCTCATTTTATTTCTACTGAACTTTGCAGTTAGTCACAAAGATTAGGAAAATGGAAAGCTATTTAAATGTTTAACCCTACACATATTACTCAGTAGCCCCTTACAGTTCAGTGGTGTTTATGTCCAGGTAAATATACAGAGAATCGCAAACTTAGTGTCTCTTATTCATGAGGACCAACACACCAAGAAATCTTTAACCAAGACATTGAGTTTTCAAGTGCTCTGGAATAACAATGTTACTTACTGTATATACTGTAATGGACTCTACCAGCTCATAGTAAACTTACTAGAACTTTTTCATCATTCTCAGCAGAAGATAAACTCACTAGCTCAGAAATATTGTATAGTATACGGTTCTTCACAGCAAGTGGTTCAATGGTTGTAGTTAGCTGCAGAGCCAATGTTTAATTCCCCACCTTGTATTGTGAGAAAAGAGCCAATCTGTGTGGCCTTGAACAAGCTGCAGTCACAGTGTGTTCTCAGGAGGGAGAGGTAATTCACTCCTGAGTACTCTCTACTTGGAAAATCCTGAAAAGAGGTTCCGTAAATTGGAAATGACTTAACAGTACATGATTATGACCATTCTTCACAGCTCAGTTCAAAGGACTGACATGAAGAGCCTGATATGACTAATAGGAGCAACTATAGATAATGCACCTGTTCGCATGACTGTTGTTGATTTTTACACATTTAAGTGTTGGAATCTTCTTAGTCTTTTATCCACTGTCAGACATTTAAAGACTTTCTCTTGAAATGGTTGCAGGATATAACATGCATACATTTTGTTTCTCTCAACCCAACAAAATGGTTTTGCATAATCTCTGGTAAAATTCTAAGAATGGACTGATAAGGATCATAAAAGATCACAAAATAGCAATCTGATTTTTATCCTACATAAACCAGATACTATTAGAATGAGACAAACTTGAAAACAATGCATACTGTGTGGACAATAAAGTGTGGCAAGTAATTAAAGAGATGGGAATACCAGAACACCTTGTGTGTGGCCCCATACATACTATATGTACGTACATACGTATGTATAACAAAGCTCAAATGTAAACAACAAAACCCACAATTTCCCCGACGTGGCCCGGGGCCTGATGTCCGCAATGGGTTCCAGGGCTCGACATCTGCAATGGGGCCCGGGGCTCGACATCTGTAACGGGGCGTGGGGCTCAATGTTCTCAGCCAGTAAAGTGAGTGCGTGGATACATCTGGCAGCAACGGCGGGGCAGTTTTTAAAGCCCGCTGGTCCACCGAGTGTGACATTCATCCAGGATGACATTCATCACCTACCAATTCAACAAACTGCACTACCTGTGTAACATTGTAGCTAATGTATGTTTTTCCCCCTTCCTTCCTCATCATAAAAACCCACCTGGATTATATCAAATGTGTCAGAAGATTAAGTTAGATTTTAAAAACCACTTAATAGTTTGTCTCAAATTCATTTTAAAATTGGTATTATAGTAGGCCTGCTGTATCCAGTGGTTCAATATTCAATTACCTGCAACCCCAACATATTAACTGAAAATTCCAGAGTTACATAATGTGTATGTATTTACAAGGTACAATACCAGAACTGGCCATGAGAGGGAACCAGAAACTATATTGTATATAGGGTTCTCCACTAACCACAGTTTCACACATTCCCAGTAGGTCTTGGAACCTATCCCCCACAGATATGGTGGGCCTACTGTACATGAAAATTTAAATACTAATTCTGCTTTATCTTACATGTCTCATTATTCTGTTTGTACTATATATCAGTTTGTACTATAAATCACAGGACTGTTATCTAGATAAGATTTGAAGTACCTTGTCAACACATTTGTAAACTTTTTTCTTAGTTATAGAAAGATAAGTCTAACCATTCAAGGAAAAACCTGTGTAATATTTTGCTGAAGAAAGCAGATAGAAATTGACCATATCTGAATTATCTTCTGACTTGACTGGATCTAAATATTAACATAAACAACGAAATAAGGTCAGAAGAACTTTATTCTAGATAGTGCAGGAACCCAACTTACAACTATATACTTGCAAGTACAAGAAGATTTTAAAAATTCATTTAGAACTATTCAGTTCCCAAAATTATTATTTCAAATACTTTTATTACATTGTAGCTTTTACTATTTCAGACAGTAAAAAAACCCCATCTGTTCAAGAATCAAGTCAACCGTTAAATAGGCTCCATCAAAGTTTTTGTGACAGCCAATTTTCTGTTCATAGTTACCAGACCTTTGTTCTATAATACAAGAAATTTATGAAATCAAACTTTCCCAAAAGACTTGAAACTCATTTAAACTGCAAAAAGCTATGATGCCGGGTACTGGGGGAAAAGATTGTGATGCAGTATCTATACCAAGCAATAATAATTGTGTGACATTCAGCTTAAAATTTATCAGCATACTGAAAGTTTTGGATTGATTTAGAAAGGAAACAATTTTTAAAAATTAAAAAGAGATGCCAGCCTCAGTTGTTTTAAAATTTAACGAACATTTCTACCATGAACTTGTCTGCACAAGAGAATTAACTAGTAGCTGCACATAGTTGTGTCAAATATGACACAACTATAGCCAAAGAGGATTAATATATTGTTCTTTTAAACAGAAATAATTGCAAATGGTTTTGGTAATGATTCATCAAACATTTGACAATGACAGTCGACAATGAAAGGCTTCTAGAAGTATAAAATATATTTCTTGATTTTTAGTTCAGTGCTTCCCCTCATTTATTCCAGTGTTCTTAGAGTATTTCAGCGACAATCATGGACTGGTTCCTTTTTGTCAACATTCCAGTGTTCTTAGAGGGCATGCATGTTTCAGTGGCAATCATGGAGGTCCTTTTGGTCAAGGACTGTAGATGCAAACCTTTATCTTATCATGTGAGAGGTGAGTTGCCACCAGCTTTATTTGAGCTTGCTTGTTCTGTGATAATTTGTCCTCTCAAATCCATGTGAGTAATAGGACAAATCCCGTCCCATGAACAAAGTTCAAAAATTGTATTTAAAGTTACCTTGTAGGTCTTGCATATATTGCCCCCTAGCTATCATTTGAAGTCATACCCAGGTCTATTTAAACATAGTCTTATTCTCCCTGGAGTGCTAGAACACTGGACTTGTACCATTGTCGGATCTCTCTGCAATAGTTTGAGTTTGGGGCACTTAGTAAATTGCCCTAGAAATCAAGACATTGTTACTTAAAAATCTGTACATTACATGTCCTTATCAAGGGCATCGGCAATTAACGATAACATTTAATGTTACTCACATACTGTACAGTCAAACCTTGCCTAAAGAGTGCCTCACTTAAAGAGCAGAAATTTCTCTGAATGTTCGCTTCACTTAACAAATAAAACCAACCAAAAACTCGCTTAACAAATAAATCGGGGTTTGTAATCCCTCCCACCAGAAGTCACAACTGGTCACTTACAATGGTATTTCACTTAAAGAGTAAACTTGGTTGAAGAGCAATCCTGTGGAACACATTATGCTCTTTAAGCGAGGTACAACTGTATTAAGATTCACCCTAACTTAACTGGCATTTAGATTCACACACACAGAGTTTACATTTCTTAAAAACTAGAGCCAATTGTATTATTTCAGCCTAGATATATTCTTGTCTGGTTGACCAAAGATTCTAAAATAAGGTATTCAAAAAAGCATTTGTAACAGAAATGCTGCCTGAGGTTATGTCTTTGGTAATTTACCTCTCACCCACATCATAACAAGTAATGAAATACTGTTGAAAGGACAAAACTGAGTTCCTTTCCATTCAGGTTAAATACACAAATCTCACAAGTATTTTTGTCTTCAAAACAGGCCAATTAATTACAGGTAATTTGTTATTGGGAAAATGAAAATCCTCACATTCTCAGACATTTTCAGTCTGGTATTCTTCTGCCTACAATGCAACAACTTTATTAAAGCACAAGTTATTGAGTTTTAACACTGTTCATGGCTGCTAATGCTAAAAAGTGACTGAAATAATGACCACATTTTAAAAAATCACAGTCCTGGATTTTTCCTATGAAGGAAGAAAGAGATGCATGGAAAAATATCATCTCTACAGATAAAAATAGCAGCTGTATTAGTCATTTTGTGCTATCAATTTAGTAATTCGATTAGAAATTTCCTTGCTGCCCTAGGGGTTGACAAGATGAAACTAACTCTGACTGACTGCTTTAGCAAACTATAGCAAATGCTATCAAGAAATCTGAACATATTTGATATACTTTATATGTACAAAATACTTTGGAAAGTTGTTACCCTCAGCCCAAATGTAGGTTAGTTTGCTTGTTTATTATGAATAATTTCTCCTCCTTCTATCTCAATTTGCTCATACAGCCACTTGCGATCACATCGGCATTCTGGTCCACATTTGCTAGAGCCACACTTGGGACAAGCATAGAAGCATCCCAGGCAGTCTTCATCCAGACAGTCACAGAGATCTATTCCACTATAAAGCAGAAAACCTTGACTATCGTATACTTTGCTCTTTGCAGGTATTAGTTGCCTAGGAAAGAAAAGAAAACCACAGATCAGGAATCTACAGTTTCTGACTTGTCACATGCCATTACAGTTTGCAGCTCTTGATAGCTGAATATTGTTTGGTTAATTAGCCAAAGAAATGAAAGATAAACCTCTGCAAATTGGAGATCTGTGTAAAAGCCATTAGGTATATAAGCTATTTGTTATGATTTCTCAGAAAGCTCTCTGTGCACTAAGTCTATTCAACAAGCTGTTCACATCCTCAAACCACAACTAGCTAATTTTTGTTCTTGGCTGCTTTCATGTTGTTGTTATTGCACACATGAACAGTTGCACATCTCACTACAGACAATTTACCAATGTAGTTAAATGCCTATTACTTGTACAACATGAAGCAGGAGTCTCTTTCTCTCCAAAATTCGATATGCAAGGATAATACCAAGCTAAAGTATTTTTGCCAGTGGTGTACAGAGTTCACACGAGAGATCTGTATTCCTGTTCAACATTCAAGTTGCAGTAAAAATATATTCCCTCCAGCTACAATCATAGGACTAACTGCATTTCATGCTGATCTTGAAAAACTGTGAAGTAAACTTGTTAATTTTTTAGAATCATTCATTACATTTGGCATTTAATTAGTTATGGTTAGAAAACCAACAGAATAGTTCTTTTATACAGTGATTTGATACTTAGCAACCCAGTGAAACACCAGAATTGGGCTTCTCAGTTGCCAAGGTTTTAAGAAAAATATATGAAGATACTAATTTGAAACTCAGAGGAGAAAGGTGGTGAAAGAAACATTCTAGGACTAATAGCAGAAGCAGTTGTTTCGAATGAGACAATAGTAATCTTAATAAAGAACAATATTATATGGCCAGCATTATTTGGGGAAAGCTGTGGTGTTTCAGTGATCAACTACAGGCTTTGCAAGCTACATTCCAAATTCCATGGGATCTGCACCAAATGGTTGCCTGAAACACTAAAAAAACCCGAGTCAACCAGGATAAAATGTGGTGTATGTGTTTGTGTGCATCTATGGCCCTTCTGATAGTGAACTAAAGCTCCAATCATTGCTCGTGAATGGTCGTGTTAGCCAGAATTGATGAATGCTGCCCTCCAATGGCTAAAAGGCTATGGTTTGTCCTTTCCAAGTTTTAACAACATTGTGTTAAATGGGCCAGTGGTCTGATCTGATATATAGCAGTGCTCTGTGACAATACCTAACCATACTTAAAAAACAACAGTAATCTTGAAGCTTTTATTATATCTAATCAAGACTATTGGAACATAAATTATTCTAGAGCAAAAAACATTGCAGTCTGTTGGTACCTCTAGTTCTATAATTTACTGTTGTCTTAATTTCAGTCTTGAAAACTGGGGAGCAAGACAACAACAGACATACAGGTGACTGGAACTCTGGCAATCAACTCTGTGAATTGAACTGGTATGTATTAAATCTATAAGCTATGTCACAAGTAGCAGACAAAAGGATTTTGGCTCTGAGGGCAAGTGTTTAACTTCCTCCTCACTGAAGAAGTCTTTCCCAGTTCAATCCATATCAATGCGAAACCAACCTACCAACCAGAACTGATTTGTTCAGAGGCCAGTTGGGAAACAAATAAATCATATTACACACCTTGCAGCAGTTCTATGGATTAACAGAGATTATTATGACTGAATGGCAAATAAAGACCACTGAAGTGACACAATAAGCAGGTTTCACAATGCTACATTTTAATCATATCATTTCTGTGCACCTGTACAAAATGTAGTCTATCTACTTAAGGAGACCAAACATAATCCAAAAGCAATTAAGACTTTCCCTGCAAGGATCTGAAAACAATTAGAGGTACCATCCAAGATAGCCTACCTGTCTGAATTAGCAGATGTATTTTTTGTTTGTAGCCTTCTTTTTTCCCTTTTGTTTGCTTCTGGAGCAAATCCAGTATGCCGTCCTGGATTAGCAAACTTCAATGCTTTAGCTGTACGTCCCTGGATAACACAGACAATTTCATTTGAATAAACAATAAAAAGCTTAATGCAAAAACCAAAGCTAATCAAATTAGGGTGTTCACAAATCTCAAATTAGAAGAAACATACAAAACTAAAGTTAAGTTCCTAAAATTCAATTCAGGTGAATTTCCTTCACATGCCAAGTACATGAGTATGTGGCAAATACAGTATGCTCAAACCCTGTGTCTCAAAGAGCGGTATCTACCGTGAGAGACAAAGCTCTATATGTGAACAAATGATTGCTATATTGTAGCACAAAACTACAACTCTTTCCTATGCCACTCATCTTTTGGGTCAGAACATCACTTGTTTATGCTTGTAGTTTGCTTCTAAACTTAACCAAGTAGTAGATATGGTGAGGAAAGTGAAAAGAAAGCAAATGTGATTTCTTAGAGAGGAAACAATACACTGGATTAGAGAATATCCTTGAAATTGTAGTTTATTGGGGAAACAGTAAACTTCTACTTTATGAACAGGGTTCTTCTTCAGTTTTCTTTACTTCCTTCTTTTCAAAATAAATTTCTCATATTTCATTACACTTAAGATTATAAATATGTAACATTGCATAGTTTCTGATGTCCATCTTGCATCATAGTCCTCTTTGTTACTCAGAAGTGATACCCTCTAAATCCATTTGATCCTGCAGAAGTAAAGAGTGTACCACTTTAGAATGCAAATGGTAGATTTTTTTGTTGAATATTTCAATTTGTGAAATAAGCTCTGCAAGTAGTACACCAGCAAAACAGGGAGTAACTGGGCTATTTTTTATATTTAAAAAATAATGCTGGGAGCATTTTAAGTAAAACATTTTGAAAAATGTGTTCAATCACTTTGCAGTCTGAAGTAGTACAATCCATTTTATACACTTAAAACATCTTACTAGGCTAGGCTTCACTACTTTCAAAGACTTTACTACAGCTCCACCTTGTCTTCATTGCTATGAGTTAATTCCCTTCTTCTTGCTCTTTGAAAGACTTCAACTGATTGTATCTTTTTGATAAGCTAAGATACACATAGGCCTTTAGTACATGCATAAAGCATGTAGAAGTGTTCAGTTGATTGAAGTTTTTCTTTCTTTCCCCAACTCAAGAAACTTCAGCTAACAGTTTTAGAACAAGTCAGGATATTGATATGGTAATTTAATATTATGACTTCTTCCAAACATGTTAACAATAATTTCCAGTTTTGGACAAAATGGAAAATGCAACTAAATGAAAAGCTCCTGGTTTGTTCTTTTGTTGTGTAAACAGATGGTGCACATGGACTTGTGCATATCTTGATTTATTAAGTAAGATCATGACTCTTTGAATGACTCTTTCTAATCTCATGTCCACACTATCTTTCTTACTATTTCTACCTATGAATTACTGCTACATGTGCAACAGATCACATGAAAGTATACAGCTGGGTGAGTTACAACTCCACTGAAAGATGCTAAAAGTCAGATGACTTCAGATTATAGAAAAAACACCTCTATTTTATAGTGTTAGATTAGTGATGGGTGTGTCCCACATGTACATCATTCTTCATGTTGCTCTCAGGCTTAAAGCAATGACAACACATGTGGGAACTGTACAATACCTAGTAAACCAATAGTACTTGATTTGTAAAAATATTAAACTTAATAGCATATTGATGTGTTATCTTTTGTGGAGCCAAATCTTGAAGCACATTTACTCAAAAGTAAGCACAATTTCCTGTTCTGGTGCTTACTTTCAGGTAAGAATGCCTAGGATTGCTGCTTTAGTCCAATATTTATATAGGTGAAAAAAATAGTGCCATATACATACGTCTGAATCATGCCTTCGTCGCTGACGGTCTTCAGAATCAACCTCTGATTTTCCATTTATTATCTGTGTACATTTTGGACAAAGCTTCCAGCCAGGTATAAACTGCCGTCCAAACTTGGCACTTAGAAAAGTTGCTTCATCTATGTCAATTGCATGCAAGTTTTTCCTTGCAATTTTTTTGTGCACATTAAAAGGATCACAACATGACTTTTGCAAGTCTTCATATCTATCAAGGTAAACTTTAGCATGATGGAAGCATATTGTATGGTTGTCTGAAAGAGATATCCCAGTCCTAAGCTGAAGGAATAAAAGATCAGTTGATGAAAAGTCTTGCTTAGTCTTGAAGCCAGTTTGAGAAGTAAAGAATGTTTTATGGCAATCACTGCTAGCTTGCAGCTGATTTCCAACTGAACACGGATCCATTTTATGTGACCAATAAAATCTATTTCCTAGTGTACACCTTGTCTTTGTCGTCTTTAGCAGCTGCTACGAGGATTATCCTGGAGAAAGCAGTGAAGGAAGGAAGATTTATGCTCCATACTTTTACTTTCAACTAGATCTAAACCAGAACCAACCTTAACATTAATGCTGAAGTATGACATTTATGTTGATAATTTTTTCAGGAGGCACAGCTGAACTATATAGTGCAATCACTTTTGCAAAAAGCATTTCCCTTGGCTTCTATTTGAATGAAATCATACGTGATGTGACCAGAAGATAAATTTGGGGCCTAATCTTAAAATTTGGCACTCTCTACCAGAATATATAAGTAGGTCTTGGAACCAAATCCTCATCTTTCATCCAAGCTGTAGAAGCCCAGTAGCTTCCAGTGGATACTAGGTATGAAACATCTTAAATGTAACACTAATTGCTTCTTAAAATATTTCATAGAAGAATGAAGTGCGAGAGACTGACATAAACCAGTATTAGTCTTAAGAAGTAAACATGAAGGAAGTGTTAACTTAGCAGCACAATGTTTTAACAGGCAAAGTGTTTTTTTTTTCTGACTTTCTCAAATGCTTCAGAATGTTCACTAGAAAAGAGGTCAAACCAAAAATGGGTTATTTGTGTGAGATGGATTCTTGGCACTGGAAATCTAAGGGCTTCCTCTCTAACAAGGTAAATATTATTTGCTTGACACATAGAGGAACTAGCTGTTAAGAAGTTCAAAATAATTCAATTACATTAAAAGTAGTGTCATACTTAAGCAAAAAAAAGCTGTTTATGATTCAGAAGGAGTAAATGAAAGCAGTTGTAACATCTGTGCCTTTAACACCAAATGGAACAGTGTAAAGAAACTTCAAGAACATTTGGATTAACATTTTCTATTACAGAACTTTGTGGTTGAGCAGGAGCAGAAGTTGAAAGGGTGGCAGAAGCAAAGCTAATTTGCAGAAGCTGTTGAAATTAAAAGCAGAAATCCCAAGAGTCTCTATTTTATTCCTGTTATGGTTGATTCTTCAAGGATTTGTTTTGATATCTATGTGAAAATCATGATACTGTTTACCATTCTTTGTGAAGTCTTAATTTTTTATTTTATAACTTATCCAAATCTGTATTTTGTATTCTATGTTCTGATCCAATACAGGTCATGCCCCTATATTTGTGGATTCAGTTATCCATAGGTCCAAAAATATTCAGTGAAAAATCAATGAAATGCATAATATAGTGGTACCTTGCTTAAAGAGCATAATGTGTTCCACGGGATTGCTCTTTAAGCAAGTTTGCTCTTTAACTGAAACACCATTGTAAGTGACCAGTTTTGATTTCTGGGGAGGGAGGGGGGATTGTGAAACTCAATTGTTAAGCGAGTTTTTGGTTGGTTTTATTTTTAAAACGAGGCCACCATTCAGAGAAAATTCTGCTCTTTAAGCAAGTTACTCTCTAAGCGAGGCGTTCTTTATGCAATGTTTTACTATACTGTATATATTTCCAAGGTGCATTACAGAGCTGGCCACTAGAAGTCACAATGTGACATTCAGAAGAAATTGATTGTTTTCAAGGGAATAATTTCCTGAGAGGAACTTAAAGATTAATGGAGATATTTGCAGCAGTATTGCTTGTATGACTCAGGTATATGTACTATAATATGGGGTCTGCTTTATTCCAACAGTTTTGGGTATCCATGGAAAATCTTGGACTGTATCCCTTGCAGAAATGGGAGGGGTGACCCATATTTATGTGTGTAGCTTAAGATAATCCTTACTAGAAATGATCAAGACATGGAGAAAGTTGTTTTACTGATATGATTTCCAATACAGTACTTGACAAAGCTTGATGTTAGAGCGATGAAGCATCAATTTTGCTTACCATCAACGAAACATATTTAAGTGAGGTTCAGGTTGGCAAACTTTACTAAGAATGCAAATGATATTGCACTAATGTGGGCATAAGCACAGAAGCTGTAAATACCCTGGAAAATACCCATTAAAGCATGGCAGGAGGTATTAAAAAGAAACAACTGCTGGTTTTTACAAAAAGAATGAAAGGAAAGATGTCTGGAGCAGAACTACATGGAAACAAGATAGAAGGGGGAAAGGAGAAACAGCAAGTGTATGCTTTTGTTTTCCATTCCAATGGGCATATTACTCTTACATATCTCAACTGACATCTAAACTTTTTAATGTGCACCTATTCATACCACAAGTCTCTCTTTGGTGAAAATGATGCAGAACTCGGCTAGAATCTGAAGACTTGCATTGTATACTAAATTTGCTCAGAGACCTCACTGCATATGCAATTTCAAATTGTTCTGAGAGACAAATGCTGTTCGGCAGGTACCTGCTTTCCTGGAATTTGTAGTCACGCTACTGATTGTATCATTCTTTTGTCTCCACTCCACAGCATAATTCATCCCAACACCCTTCAATGCATTTGCTTCTCTACTTAATGCCTCTGAATATAAAGCCACACTCATTTTTAACTCTGAGATGAAGACAATATATGTTGGAAATAGTGTGATGATATACATGTTACACTGATTAATGTTGCACTGGGTTCCATTTCTGGATGGACTTCCTTTAAAGAGCTGGCCCTAGTTGATCTTATGTAAATTAATGAGAGCCAGTAAGGCAGTGATGGGGAACCTTTTAGAGACTGTCCACACTGCAACCCCAAACCCACTTATTTATTGCAAAGTGCCAACAAGGAAGGAAGGAAATGCTCCCATTGGGCTGCTGGGTGAACTCTGTGCTGAGGGGAGGAAGTGCTCACACTAGGTTGCTGGGCAGAGGGGCAGGACAAACTTTGTACTGAGGTGATTGCACAGGTGATCACAGAAAGGGCTCCAAGTGCCACCGGTTCACCACCACTGTAGATAAGACCAAGGCTCTTCCCACAACAACGAAGGCTGGCAGAAAAGTATGTGAAAAGAACTGTGTAGAGCAGGGGTTCTCAATGTACAGCTCATGGGCCAAATCTGGCCCACAGCACCAAATAATCAGGCCCCCACTCTCACTCCAACTGCCACTGTACATTTATAACAGTGGTAAATGAGTCAGTGGCCTTCATAAACGCATTTACAACAGCTGCAGACTCGTTTATGCCTGCCATAAATGACAGGGGGATGACAACCAGGCCAGTACCCTCAACTGCTTGAGGGAAAGTGACCTGGCTGACTTGAAAAGGTTAAGAACCGCTAGCGTAGAGTGATTCAACTCAGGGCTAGCTGTGGAATAAATGAGATAAATGGTTTGAACTCATCTTGAGGCTAACCCTAACCAATTGATGAGCAAAGATTTCCAGTCTCATCATGAAATATAAGCAACATCAAGAAACCGCATCACCCTAAGAACGTCTGTCCGTCCCACCAGGCCGGATCGGAGGGGCTCTCTTGTTATTCCATCAGCTAGGGAGGCTCGCCTCACTAGCACTAGGAAGAGGGCCTTCTCTGTGTTCGCCCCGGCCCTGTGGAACCTTCTCCCAACTGAGCTGCGCCTACAGGTAGATCTCCTGTCTTTCCGTCGAGGCCTAAAGACCTGGCTCGCGGAACATGTATGGGGACCCAGTAACGTGGGATCCCATGTAGGCTGGTTGGTTTAGGGGACTGCCACCTCTTCCTGCTCCGGTTTTTAGCGGTGCGCTATTTTAATTTTACTTATGAATTTTTTATGGTTTTAAACATAACTATTATACTAGTTTTAACCTGTGATTTTAATTCATGCTGTAAGCCGTCCAGAGTCGGGTTTACCCGATTGGGGCGGGATAATAAATACGACTAATAAAATAAAATAAATATAAATAAACATTTTTGTGTGTGATGGAGATTGTGATTTTAGTGCCATGCACTCTATTTGTAACAGAGAACAAAAATACTCAACACTAATGAGAGAACTACAGGTACTTTGGCATGGGGGAAGTGATGCAGTTTGCCATATAAACCTCTGTCACGGGGGCATAGTGTTACAGATGAAGCCTTTCAATGGCTTTCAAACCTAGATGTGGTACTCTAGTTAGGAACCTGAGATGGTCCATTTGTGCTCACTGAGACATACTCATTCAGATGGACTTTTGGTAAGTTACCCATAGTTGGTAAAATAGTGAGTGAGCAATACAAAGTCAACAAACACTTCTGAGCCAATTATTCCTGAGAACAAAAACAAGGGGAAAGAGAAAGAACCTGCCAACAATTACTGATAATAACTCTGGCCATACTCTTTGAATATATTTTATGTTCCACTTATTTGAATTCAAATTGAAAACCAGCAGTTGCAGCACATGACAGTCAAACTTTAAAAGAAAGCATTTTTATTGGGCATCTGCAGAAAGATTTCCAAAGGCAGAAATAATTTAAAGCCACAATTAAGTAGTAAAAACATCAGACAACACACACCTATCAATTGTTATGGTAAAGCCACACACATTTTGAATTATTATAAGTTTCTAAGCCAACATTTTTATAACAATAACGAAAATGCAACGTGGTGGGAAGACACAGATGATCACAACCTAGGACAAACTCACATTTCATTCTTGTAGCTGTTGGTTAAATTAATGTTAGCAGGTGACCAACATTTTGACAGCAACTGTATACTCCAGAAGCCATTACTGCCAATCGCTTTCCAGTATATTTGCTTAGCAGACATGTTAGTAAGGCCAGGTTCACTATATTTCCAGTTAAAAATAATAATCTAAGAACTCAATGTGGAAAGTAGAGCTCATATTAGTTCTATATAAAAAAGATGACAAATTGTCTAAATTAGATAACAGCGGCTCAAGTCTCTTCACAGTTACATGTAGGAAATGTGTTAACTCCCATACAGTAAAACACTGGATAACGATTGGCTCAGATAACGCTAAAATCGCATAACGTTAAGTAATCTGGGGAGGAGAATTGGATCGAATAATGTTAAGGTCCTATGGGATGGATCGGACAACAACCGCTAAAGCCTGTGCGGTTACAATGTATCTCTATGGAGCATTAACGTTATCCGATCCATCCCATAGGATTTTAACATGGATCGTATAACACTAAAAATCAGGTAAGGTAACACCAAGACTTGTGGAACCAAGTTTTAGCGTTATCCGATGTTTTACTGTATACCTTTTAAAGAGACTCTCACACCCATTTGATATGCAGCTACTATGTTCACATATCAAGCAATTCATGACTCCCACACCAACAATTTATGTACCTGTACTGCTGCAAAGTCAGGCATATATCAGATTGTTATGTAAACCTGAAAAACTTGATTCACTGAAGAACAAAATAAAAAATAGGAAAAAATGAAAATTTATACTGCCATAATGATGGCTGTACGATGCCAACTTCAAATGCGGGGTCGAGTTGTTGTCTCACAGTTTCCCAGAATAATACAGTTGTTTTTATAAGTTGTCATGCACTCTTTCTTGTTAAATTTTCCAAACTTACCATAGGGCCAATTTAAAAATAAATGATGAGAAACATTTTCATGAGGTATTAATGTTTAGCTTTGCAGAGGCTATTAAACAGCAAATCCCATCATATCTCAGCACCACCTATATTAGCTCAAGTTGGTGGGAGCTGCAGTTCAACATTAGGTAAAGATTGCCCTTGCTCTGAAGCCAGTCATATCTGACTCTAGGGTTCAGTGCTCATCTGTTTATAGCCAAAGAGCCAGTGCTGTCTGCATACATTACCATGCACGGGATGTTGTTTACCTTCCCACCAAAGTGGTCCCTATTTATCTACTTGCAATTTCTTGTTTTTGAACTGCTAGGTTGGCAGGAGCTGGGACAGAGACAGGAGCTCACTCTGTCATGCAGTACCTGGGAATCAAACTCCAACCTTCCAGTCATCGAGTTCAGCATCTTAACCACTTGAGCCACTGCAGTCCTAAATTACATTTAAACAAGTTCCTTCCTCCTACAATACAGCATTTAATAAATGTCATTCAAAGTTGTACCGTGGTACCACCTATTTTTCTTTCCCAGTTATGGTGGAAAAGAAGCATCAAAGAAAGTGCACAAAGACAGGGATATGAGGTGTATAACATTTTAAAGCCATTTAGCAGCCAATATAGTAGGACAGATTAAGCTAAAATGACATATCTGGATAGCTAAAGGTTGCCAGAGAGAAGCAAGAGAAGAGATAAGTAAGCAAGTAAATGTGGTAATGTCTCTCACTCATAAATTCTGTGTTTTCAGTAGCATCACCAAATACTAACGTCACAATATATGATTTCCAGTGCAATGACGAACATTTGCTTTCATTTTTCTGTAATGGGAAATATACTGTATATTTCTCCTCAATCAAATTAACCTGCAAGCAATTGCAGTAAATCTAGCCTTTTTGTTCCAGATATACAATCCCTGGTTTGCTCCAAAGTCATTCAGAACCACTGTATTATTCTACAGATTTGCTGTGGTGGAAGAGATCTCAAAGATCATCTTGTTCAACAATGATGAGGACCTTGGCGCCCCTACCCATGTGCCCACCCCAATGTAATGTAATGTATTGTCTGTAAGCCACCCTGAGTCGCCGGCAATATAAATTTGAACTAATAAATAATAATAAATAAAATAAATGCTGGAAATCCACACCTCAAGAACAAGGTGGGGGGGGGGGTCCTACGGGCGCGTTTTACTTCCGCTTCTGGGAGCAACAAGGGTGGTGCAGGCCAGAATTGGCGACGGGGGTGGGGTGGGGATCCAGCCCCTGGGCCGTAGCTTGGGCACCCCTGCTCTATGGGGTTGCAACGGTTACCTAACGTGCTTTCCACGTACTCCATCAAGAACTACGCCTTTTAAAAGCCGAAAATATCTCGATTGTACTGTTCAAAGCCACTTGGGCCCCAATTTCCTTTCCTCTCAAGTCCACCCCTCCTTCCTTTCTTCCCCCATTCATGGAGAACAGAGGGGGGGGGGCGGACGTTATTTTCACAGGAGAACGTTCTGCAACCTGGTTACTTTGCAAAGTAACGCCATGCGGTAACGAGTAGTTCCCGTTCTCCCTTGGCGAGAGTGTTCTGCCCCACCCCGACCTCCCTGGCTCATTCTCGGGGGCCTCTTCTTCTGCCCCGGCGCTTACCTTGCCATAGCCCTTCCTTCGGCCGAGGCCTGCTCCCACCCCCGGGCCTGCCTCGCCCACGGCCGCCATCAAGCTGAACCAGGCCCGCCCAATTCCCGTCCTCCGGAAGGAAACGAGAAGAAGGGAGAGGGACACACACACACAATCGACACTACTAGCCCCAAGGCTTCCGGTGCCCGATCGCGGTCCGCAGCCATGTGAGGGGCAGGAGCCCTGGCCTGGGTGCGAAAGCTCACACGAAGTAGATGACCCCCTCGAGAGAGAGGGACTGGTTCTTCTTTACCGTCTTACCGCATTTGGAATTAGACTCCTCCGTGGGGAACAAAGTACAGTACTCCCTCTTTCAGGATTGGTGCAAGCAAGAGTAAAGCTCAAGGTCGCCCTTCCTCGACAGCCAGCCGTATCCAACTCTAGGGTTCAGTGCTCATCTGTTTGTAGCCAGAGCGGTGTCTTCTGCAGGCATTTCCCATATAGATGTGGCAGGCGTGTCTAAACACCGGAGTGCAGGGAACGCTGTTTATCTCAGATTGATGAAGTGGACTTGGTCCACGAAAGCTCACGTTTAACATTCAAATGTGGGAGTTAGTCTTTAAGATAAATAAATAAATAAATAAATAATAAGATGCCACCACATTGTCTTTTTTTTTCTGTTCTGTTTTGTTTACGACGGAGTGAGCTCCCGTCTCTGTCCCAGCTCCTGCCAACCTAGCAGCTCGAAAGGAAGGAATTGCAAGTAGATAACTAGGAATTGCAAGTAGGTAAACAGCGTTCCGTGCACTCAGGTGTCTAGGTATGCCTGCCACATGCCCACGGAATCGTCTGCAGACGCAGACAGCGCTGGCTCTTCGGCTATTAAAAGAGACGAGCACTGAACCCTAAAGTCGGATACGACCAGCGTTCGAGCAAGGGTGACCTTTATGCTTGCACAGGCTGACACGGTTACCATATCAAACATTCTCGGTTGTTGATGTGCATTCAGTTTTCAAGTTTCCTGTTGCGTTGTTGTTGGCGGCTGCAGTGCAAAGCAAATCGTTCTAGACGCGGCGTGGCTTTGAACCTTGCGCTGGTTGTGTGTGTCTGTGCGGGGTGTGTGTGCGGTGTGTGTGTGTACACCACACTTGAAGAGGCGAAGCGAAACCAGAAATGAGAGCTACTCTCATCTCTTTGACGCCGGGGCGAGAAAGGAATCGGAAACACAGAGAGCATGCCATCCACTCATTGTTGCCCATGCGCAGGGATGTTCTTTTTCTTTTCTTAATGTTCCACCTACCCACCCCCTCTCAAGGCAGGCTTTATCTTGTATTGTTTGGTCTAAAGCAGCGACTCGTTTCGGGTTAGTGTTGGATTATGAGAGGATCGTCTGTTTTAATTCCCAGCCTTTTGCCTTGAAATCGGAGTTAATCGTATTTAGTAGTGAAGTGCAGTTCAAAACCCGAGTACTACATGACGGAATGAGCGCCTGTCTCTGTCCCAGGTTCTGCCAACCTAACAGTTCGAACACAAGGAATTGCAAGTAGATAAATAGGTACCACTTTGGTTTTGTGGATCGCTCGAACGCATAACAAAGTGCCATAGAATACTACGCGTGTGTGCGGGGTGTTAATGTGCCGAGTTGTGTTCACCTAGCGCGGTGTCAGCCCCTTTACCACACAGCGAGAATGTAACGTCGGAACAGATTCCATTTGCTTTGCTTATCTACTTTCATGCTGTTCTCCCAGCGGAGGGATTTGAGTCGACTCACTAAAAGAAAGAAAAAAAAAAGACCCCCCCCAAATTGAAACAAGATACACACACCAACAATAAACTACAAGAGCTCCTGCCAACCTAGCATTGGAAAGCAAGAAATTGCAAGTAGATAAATAGGGACCACTTCGGTGGGAAGGTAACAGCGTTCCATGTGCTCTGGTGTCTGGTCATGCCTGCCACATGACCATGGAAATGTCTGCAGAAGCAGACAGCACTGGCTCTTCGGCTTAGAAACAGATGAGCACTGACCACTAGAGTCAGATACAACTGGCTTTCGAGCAAGGGAAACCTTTACCTTTTACCTTATATGCCAACAATAAACTACAAGCTATAGCTTCTCTAACTTAAGAAAGAACTTCAGAGTACTGTACTAACTTCTACCATGCCATTAAAATACAAGTTGCAGTTACTTCTTCCGTTAAGTTAAAGACAAATTAAGTTGCCTTGTTTTGTCAGGAACTCTTAAATCAATTAATAGTCGAACCAGTTCCAATACTTTGGATTCTTTAACAAAATTGTATACAGGTATACAGTATATCTAGCACTATGGGCCACAGTGGCTTAGTGGCTAAGAAGCTGAGATTGACAACTGAAAATTTGGCAGGTCAACAGTTCAAGACCTGAGTACTGTGCAACGAAGTGAGCTCCCATCATTTGTCCCAGCTCCTCCCAACCTAGAAATTGCAAGTAGATAAATAGCTTTGGCGGGAAAGGTGACAGCGTCCTGTGCATTGTCTAGTCATGCCTGCCACATGACCAGTGATGGGATGTCAAAATTTTCCCTACCATACCGTGACATCATGGATGTTGTGGGTGTGGCCAACATCATGACATTGTTGGCGGACCCAACATGATGTGGGCGGGGCCAAAAAATTTAAAAATATTTTTAAAATTAAATTAAATTAAAATAAATGCACACACACACACACACCCCTCAACCCTCCCACCCAACCAAACCACAACACAAACCCGCAAATAAATTAACTAAATAAAGAAATAAAATAAAAATTAAATAAAAATACACCCAAACACCCACCCCAAACATAAACCCCTCACCTACCGGAGCAGCAGAGGCGGTGGCGCAGCGGCAAACTGCCACAACGGCATGGTGGGGCCAGGCACGGAAAGGCTGCCACCGCTGCCGCTTCTTCAAGCGCTCCCTGCGTCCTTCCTTTCCTGGCAGCCATTTTGGCTGCCGGGAACTGCGCATGCGTCAAACTTTCATTTGACGCATGCACAGTAAAAAAATAGAACTGTGCATGCATCAAATGAAGGTTTGACGCATGTGCAGTACCTGGGAGCCATTTTGGCTCCAAATTTTTTAAAAAAAATCCTGGTGAGGCGTCCGAACCAGATGCCTTAAAAAAACAAGAACAATCAATCCCGGGTTCAGCAAATCACCCGGGAATGTTGCACTGGTTCGGGCGAACCGGTGCGAACCGGGAACATCCGATCACTGCACATGACTATGGAAATGTCTGCTGCTCTTTGGCTATAAACAGCGATGAGCATTGCTCCCTAGAGTCAGACATGACTGGTTTTCGAGCAAGGGAGACCTTTACCTATACATTTAGTATCAGTTTAAACATAATGGGAAAGTGACATTTTTGCAGTAAAGCTTTCAGAATATCCTGGCAGCTTGGCCACAGGGCATGTTAATGAGGCTATTCTGAAAAGTACTGTAGTCCAAAACTGTAACTCAACTTTACTGTGAACTTCTCAAAGATTGCTTGCACTATGGGGCAAGATATAAGTTGAATCAATCAGTCAGTCACCTACCTTTGGTTTTAGGGATGGTTTGTGTACATACTTAGTTGATGACTGCAGCATCAAATGATGCCTTGTATGTGTGAATTAGCCACATACCACACAAATAACCTCCACATTAATGGAGCCATAGCAGAGACTGCTCTTGGCTTCACCACTGCCAGTTTTATTTCTGTGGTGGTAACAATGTGTAACTTAAGCACTTGGGAACTCCAGGTACATTTCCCAGAAAGAGGCATTCCTGCAAATAACATGGTCCTAAACTGTTAAGGGCTTTGTATGTCAACATCAATACCTTGAACGTGGCATGGTATATACGGGCAGCCAGTGCAGACTTGTCACAGCTGATATAATATGGTCATAACAATCAATACCTTTTCTTCTGTTTCCAAATAGTATACTGTTTGCAACTTTGTTGTTCAGTCGCATAGTCGATTCCGACCCTTTGTGACCCCATGGACCACTGTCCGCCAGGCACTCCTGTCCTCCACCATCCCCCTCAACTTGCTCAGCTCTGTGCCCATTGTGTCCACAACACCATCTAGCCATTAACTGCAGATTCAGATATTGTTCAGCCAGGAAATGTTCTCCAGCTGTTTTGAGCTTTATAAGTGTTAAATCATTCCTTTAAAACCTGGAACAGTATTAAACTGAAAATGTGTTGGTAGCCAGTGCAGTTCCTTTAAACCCAGTGTAATATGGTTTTTGTATGATGTCCAGTCACACATTACTGATTGTGCATTCATCAGGGATAACTCTACACAGAGCACAGTGCAGTAATCCATACATGGATTAGCTGAAAATTGTTTTTCAGATTTACTAAAAGTATGAGGGGTTTACTTGGACAGGGGTGAAGCTAAAGGAAGACATATGATCCAAGAGATTACTTTAAAATATTAATTTTATTCTCCTTTTTAAATTTAGTGCAATGATAATGTACATTAAAGGTTGCTACAGTGGGTTTTTGTTAACTGGGGGAAAAGAATTTAACTGAAAGAAGGGATATACAGTAACTCAAAGACCATTGTGTCCTCTAGTGGCAGAAAGTATCAAAAAATTAAAGTTGAAAATGCTAGAAACCTCTCAAAACATGCCAAAATGGAACATATTTATTTAATTTTAACATCAATTTGTATACAGTCCAGTCCAGCGAAACTTGCTACTCTGGGTAGTTTACAGGCAAAAGACATAATTAAAATACAGTATACAGAAACAACATAGAGCTAAAATATCAAAATTAAACTTGAAACTAGCAAGCAAACACTCCATTAGGAGGCACAAGAACATTTTTTTAAAAAAAAGCAAAATGGAGAGAGAGAACGAGGCCTCTGGGAGTCCAGCAGGCTGCATGTTTGCCTCTTGACTCAGAAACAATGAGTTTAAGCCTGTGGAATTTTGTGGATACAAAAAATGTATTATATTTAATATTACAAGGACACCAAATAACACTGGTGGAGGCTGCAAGAAGTTCCAGAACAAGAATTTTGTATCTCCCTCGACACCCAAGGAAAAGAGGAAGAAAAGAAGAACTTTGTATTGTTAAGAGTTTTACATTCAAGTACTTGACTAAATTATTTTTTTACTCATTTTTATTTATGGTTTTTTTATTGGCCACCATAGAAATGAAATGGTAGAGCAAACTGGCCTTGGGTCCAAAGCAACATGGCAGTTGTGGGTTCAGTGAGGTCAAGTGTATTTAACTGAGTGTTGATGGGGCAGCTAGTGTGACATATGAACATGCCTATACTGTATATGAATAATAACCTATGTATGTTTAGTGACTTTGTTCAACAGGGCTTACTTTCAAGCAAATATGGAAATGACAGCAAGCTTAGAGGCACTACATATCCTATGCCAAAGAGAACTAAATATGTTGCAGTTAAGATGCCAAATTTTTTTTACCATTTTATCCATTGGTTTGATCTCTGTTCCTTGTGGAAATTAATTTCAAGATCCCTTTCCAACCTTGTGACTTTTCTCTGAAAGTGTGCCAGTTTTTAAAATATTTTTATACAATGGTGGCTAGAGCTGGGCAAAGTATTCTGGTAGATCAGCTCAGAACTGAACTATTATCGGGATGGCAACAACTTGGCTTTAAAAAGTAGCTACACTGGTTGGTAAGAGTTGGAGCGCACTAAGGTATCCAAGTCCTTTTTACATGTACAGGTGCTTAACTATTTATTTCTCAACCCATAGATGTGCCTTGGATATATCTATTTCCAATGGAGGCCTTTACGATGGTGTATTTTGAATTTCTTCTAGTCGGCTTTGGCCCAGAATTTCAGTTGTCTAAGATCATTTTGAATCTCGATTCTTTTTTCTCTCTCTGACGTTTGCTATTCCTTCTGAGTTTGTGTCATTTTAAAATATGGCAACCACAATATTATTATCTAGCTGGCTGGATAGATCAATGGTTTAGGTATCTGATTGCAGAGCTAAAGTTTGGAAGATTGATTCTCATTGTGCCTCCTGAGAGAAGAGCCACTTGTGTAGTTGTGAGCAAGCTGCATAGTCCTGGGATTTTTTATTAATTTATTTATTTATTGCATTTTTATACTGCCCCTTTGGGAAATTTCCCACTCTGTACATACGAATATCAAAATAATATAATAAAAACACACAACAAATTAAAAATAAACCAACCAAAATAAATCCATCCTAAAATAAAATAACTGGCTTCTCAGGGCACAGAGGATCAACTGACTGGTTAATTTATTGGTAAAGGGATAATATTTTGAAAGGCTTCCTTGAATAAGAAAGTTTTTAATTGTTTTTTTGAAGATAGCCAATGATCCAGTTCTAGGATGCTCCCAGAAGAAGTGAATGGTAAACCGCATCTGTGTATCCTCTCTACCTAGAAAATGCTGGGAAGAGTTGCCATTAGTCAGAACTGATGTGTTGGCATGTTGTTTTGATTATATAATTATCTAGTTATGATAATAAGTTTGGTGAGGTTATCCTGCTATAGTAATAGAGTAGACCAGGTTTTCTCAACCTTTTGGGGCAGGGGCCATATCACTTCCCTCAGAATGGCTGTATGGGCCGGTCACATGTTTTCACATAAATTCTTGTGCAAAAATGCGAGATTTCTGTGAGATCTCATGAGATTTTGGTGAAATCTCACAGGATTTCATGAGAGCTCATGGGATCCCGTGAGATCTCATGAGATTTCGTGCAGGATCTCACCGAAAATGCACATGTCTGTCGGTTTGCAGTGCTTCCAGGTGGCGGCAATGAGGAGGATGTCAGGGCTGGATGAAAAGGCATCAAGGGCCAGGTTTGACCCATGGGCTGTAGGTTGAGAATGCCTGGAGTAGACCATACTGCCAGTGACTCAATGCCAAGTGTCAAGTTGTGGTTAACTAACCTGACAACCCTGTGGAATAATGACCTTGGGTGCCAAAGTCCACAGGGAAGGGTGATGGTCCGCAAGTGGATTAAGTCCCACTTGAATCCACCTTGATGGAGGGCAACAGCTTCATCAATACTGGCATGGGGCTGATGTGGACTTTTTGTTCCAAAAGGGCTCAGGACCAGAAAGTGACTTGTGGAACTGGATCAGTGGTGTAGGTGTCACACTGCGATCCAGAAGGCAGATGAAAGGCCACTGCATTATATTCTCAGGACAATCTTCATGACAGATTGCCATGAGGAAAACTCAGTGTTCGGATTTGGCAGAAGTACTGTAGTTAAGACAGGCTTTCTCAACCTTTTCAGGGAGGGGGCAGATCACTCCCCTCAGAATGGCTGCATGCAGTGGTGGGCAGCCAAAATTTTACTACCACACTGTGGATAGAGTCAATATCATGGGCGGAGCCAATGTCATAACATCATGGGCAGAGCCAACATCATGATGTCATGGATGAAGCCAATGTTGTGGGCAGAGCCAAAGTAAAAAAAACCCTAGAAAAACAAGTACACATAAAAATACAAATTAAATAAACATAAAACACATAAAAATACACATAAAAACACATAAAATACACATTAAAAATAAATACTCATTAAATGAACATTAAAATACACCCACCCACCCCACACCCAAAGGCAAATAACTTACCCTGGGGAGCAGGCTGTAGGGAGCTTCAAACTAGCAGCTGCTCTTCCTCCTCCACACTTGGGAGGACAGCAAAGAGGCTGCTGAGAGCCTCAGCAGCAGCCACCGGTTCTTCCGTGGCTGTGTGTGGCTGCCCAATGCTCTGCACTGCCACACTCCAAGCAGTGAATGGCTGCTTGGCTCAGCAGGCAGAGCGCTGTAGCTGTGCATACATGCCAAGCGCTGTAGACATGCCAAGCACTATAGGTATGAATGTGTGCCAAGTGCTGCAGGCGCGCCACGTGCTGTAGGAGTGCATGCACGCCAAGCGCTGTAGGCGTGCATGTGCACCAAGCGCTTGGTATGCATGCACAATGGGGAAACTGGCGAAAAGGTAAGCCCCTGAGGTGGTTCCCCCCAAAAGCCACTACTGGTTCTCCAGGACACTGGGAAAAGCTACTACTGGTACTGGTTCTGGCAAACTAGTGCAAACTGGCTGCTGCCCATCACTGGCTGTGCGGGCTGGTCACGTGTTTCTGCATGAGTTCTCATGCAAAAACGCAAGCTTTCGGTGAGATCTCACGAGATTTCAGTGGGATTTCATGAGATTTCATGTGAGACCTCACTGAAAATACGTGTTTTTGCCACTTTGCAGTGCTTTCAGGTGGCAGCAATGAGGAAGATGACAGGAGTTTCAGGGGCTGGGTTTAGCCCACAGGCCGTAGGTTGAGAATGCCTGAGTTAAGATATCACAGTTGCATAGTAGACAGTTGATCAGTTGTAATAAATATTCTGTATTTACCACAGTTAATTTTCGCTGTTCTTCATATAATTTTCAGAACATCTATAAGCCATATGCTTCTGTTTGATGATTTTCTAAAAACAGTCTGGTGGATGTTTTCGAGGAAGCAGGTGTTAATGTTGGGTAAGAGGCAGCAGAGGGCACACTAAGCCCTACTTTTGAAAGTTTGTACAAGTGTTTGGAATTTCCACATGGCTTTTTAAAAACAACATAGGGAGGTTTATACTGGAAGTTATATAAAGATAGCGGTAAAGGTTGGTTTCCCCTTGAGAATTATTTTTATTACAAATCAGGCATTATGTCACATAATGAAAGACAGAAAGATACAGTAGAACCCTGTATAATGAAAAAAACCTCAGTTCTGTGAAGGTTGTCGCTATATGGGTTTTTTTTTTGTTATATGGATCCCTACGGGCAATGCACTGTTTAACGAAAAGAAAATGTTTGTTATACGAATCGCTACTGGCAATATACCGTACAATGAAATCCCCCCCCCCCGTTGTACAGGGTATTGCCAACAGCGATGCGTATAACAAACTTTTTTCTCTCATTATACAGTGCATCAGCAATAGTGCAAGAACACTTCATTGTATGGATTTTTCTTTATACGAAGCGTTCATTATATGGGGTTCCATTGTATAGAAGGACATAAAAAGGAAAAAAATAGCTTTTTAAAACAACTTATAGATGGTAACAATTCTTTGGGATGGATTGGTCAGTCCATAACAGCTGCCAGTGTAGCCTTTTGCAGTATTAGCATTTATAGCATTTAACTTATGTAATAAATTGTTATATTTAGAGCTTTATAAGTAACATTGTTTGTGTAAACATTGTGAATGCTCTTTTTTTGGTGTGGCAAAAATGTAATGTGTGAGAAGGTCTTAGATATT
Source organism: Furcifer pardalis (assembly GCA_030440675.1). Classification (NCBI taxonomy): domain Eukaryota; kingdom Metazoa; phylum Chordata; class Lepidosauria; order Squamata; family Chamaeleonidae; genus Furcifer; species Furcifer pardalis. Next base: position 79,830,248 of record CP126894.1, on the reverse strand, counting down.
ACCTTACTAGTTTTTTCTTTCATTCACATGTCTATTATTATTATTATTATTATTATTATTATTATTATTATTATTATTATTATTATTATTATTATTATTATTATTATTATTATTATTATTATTATTATTTCAAATTTATACCCTGCCCTGCTCAGGCGAACCTGACTCTAGGTTATATGTTCACGTACACACAATTTCTGTCCATTATCAATCTGATGAAATTGGCTCTAATTGCTAATGCTGTATGTACTTGTTATGAAGGAAACTCAACCTTGTGGGCTGTCTCAAAAATATCAAAAATAGTGAATTCATTGGACCATATAAGAACTTGAATGGGAAGAATTGCATCATAAGAATTAATTCATAATGCTTTACATCAGACTTACACTCTTTCATGAAGAAGTAAGATAAGTGAGGTTAGTCTCATTGGCTACAAAATTGGTTTTCATTCCTGCAAAGCAAAACTGGTGCAAACTATTTTCATAAACAAGGACAATAAATCTTAATATCCCAGTATAATCCTTATGGGAAGGAAGGAGGCTTGCAGTTCAGGCACTCAATCTCTAAAAGGTTTGCTATCACTGCAATAAAGGCTTAGGGGGGCAAAGGATGAAACAGTAGCAATGTGAGGAAATTGATTCCTTTCGTTCCATTGAAAATACACTATAGTACTATAGAATTTGACTTGGCATAGGGCACCTTTTTATCATGGTTCATTGAGCACTTGACAGGCATTGGGGAATAGCTTCTCATAGCACCTGTTTCCATGTGTGTATGTGTGTGGGCTTACCTGTAGAGAAACAGCATTAGGTGGCTAGATTGGAACACTTTTGTTTCCCACACTGCATCCAGTATTGCGTTGTTTCCATGCTTTGTGGTAAATTAAAATGAATGCTAGAGCTGCCCATGTGATGATTCATGAAATACCAGGAGAGAGGGGGAAAACATCATAATTTAAAAGTGATCTCAAGGTAGGCAAGGCCCATGGTCCTGATACGATGCTGAGGAGAGCATTAGCTGGCTTTCCAGGTATCCCAAATGCTAATGCTAGCTCTGTTTATGTTCTCTTACTTGCTCTATAGCTGTCAACCACCATAACATCCAACACTGTTAAATGTTACAGTTTTCCCATTATTTATTGTCCAGAAGAGAAATTTTTGCTCCCTCTCTGTTTATGATGTGCATAAACACTGAGCACAGTGGTGCTGAGAGAGATGATAAAAGCTTTAATGTTCTTGCAGCTGTTTAGCTTAAACAAAGATGAATTGCGTCCCATCTGTGACGTTTGTCTGTGTTCCCAAGTGATGCATTTCCTTTCTTCTGCCTCTGTGTGGTGCTCATCCTTTGTCTATAATGTGCTTATCTTTACTTTGCTGTGTTGCACTCATGCCAGACGATATCACTGAGTACTTTCTCCTTGCTATAGAGTCAAAGTAATCACAAATGAAAAGGTGAGAGAAGGCAAAAACTTATGAGACTTAGGCAGGGCCATTCTCAGTTCTCATGTTGTTTAGGTAAACCTTTACTTGCTTAGTTTTTAGTTGTTCCTCATGCATTTATCAGGTGCTGGGATTGTGGTGGCTCAGTGATTAAGAAGCTTGCCTTGTTAGCTAGCTGGAAGGTCAGCAAGTTGCAGTACTCAGGTTCAAGACCTGAGTACTGCATGACGGATTCAGTCTCTGTCCCAGGTCCTGCCAACCTAGCAGTTTGAAAGCAAGAAATTGCAAGTAGATAAATAGGGACCACTTCAGTAGGAAAAGATCTTGGTAACATGAAAGGAGCCTCATTCAGGCATCCCCTGAGTGGAGTTCCTCTAGCAAAAATCCTTTCAACCCAGAAAGCACCTTTGTGTGCTTCTGACACGATTAAAAATAAATAAATAAGTTGCTAAGAATTTTATGATTGTGGTTTTTAAAAGATGAATATTGGTCACAACAAATCCAGCAGGCTGAATTTAAGAAATTTGTTTTACGAAGTAAAATTACTATTGGGCCAATTGGTAACAGCATGCTTATTGTTTTCACTGCAACAGGGCTGATGTGGAATGAGATAGCATGAGACACCGCTGGCTCATTCTGGATAAATTAAGTGTCATAAGCAGTCATGGGATGAGGTGCTAGAAAGACTGAAAGGAGGTTGCGATGGAAACTCACCTTGTCTTTTAGAGCTAAAAAGCCTGGAATCCTTGGAATGTTCCACTGGAGAAAATTGCTCTGACCTAAATATAGCAATGCTTTTGAACCAAGTTATATTTTAGCTTCATACTAAGATCAGAAATATACCAGAGAGAATAATGTTCCTGATCTGTTGAGGAAAAGGCAGTAATTGGGTGGCTTATGACTGCCTGTGGCTTAAGGAAGACTTTTGTATGTTCCCAGGCTTCCTGAGCCCACTATCCATGGAATGTTTTAATTTTTAGGCAAAGCCTGGAAAATCACATCTCGATGTTTCAGGGATGAGATTGTTTATTTAATTGCTACTTTGCACCCCATGCACATCTTGAAATTATCTCATGTAGCAATTCTTTAAAAAATCTGAACTGAGCTTTTGTTTACTTCTGGTTTTATTATTGTTTATTTTACTTATTTAAATAATCATATAGTCAAACCTCGCATAAAGAGCACCTTGCTTAAAGAGCAGAATTTTCTCTGAATGTTCGCTTCTCTTAACAAATAAACCAATCAAAAACTCGCTTAACAAATAATTTGGGGCTTGCAATCCCCCCCCCCCAAGCAGTCACAACTGGTCACTTACAATGGCGTTTCACTTAAAGAGCAAACATGCTTAAAGAGCAATCCTGTGGAACACATTATGCTCTTTAAGCGAGATACAACTGTACTCTACCTTTCTTTCTAAATAGAAGATGGCTTACATCCTTAGAGAGAAATATTACATTCCAACAAGAATAAATTATTACAATATTAATAATAACAATAATGTTAGACCTGCAGAGTTGGAAGAGACTCTATGGATCATCAATTCCAGCCCCTATCAAGGAGGCACAATGGGGAATTGAACTTCTAACCTCAGGCTTCCTCCACAGTCAGATACTTAAACTATTGACCTATCCTGCAGTTCCAAAAAGAATTAAACAACTGTTATTAAAAACAGTAAATGTAAATGATATTAAAATGTTTTAAAAGCAACACATTTAAAAGCAGAAAATATGCAAACAACCCCTTTAAAAAAAATTATTCTCCATCAGTCACTTACTCAGGGAAAGTCTGCCTGAAGAGAAAGGTATTTGCTTACTTGCAGAAGGAGGAGAATGATGGGGCCTGAGTTTGTGACCAGTGACAGAGAAGGTCCTCTTCCATGTCCACCTGCAAGGTTGGTGGGACCAAGAACAAAAATAAGGCTTCTTCTGGTGATCTTAATGCCCAAGAAGGCTCATAAAGGGAGATATGATCTTTGAGATAGCTTGGAACCAAAATGGAATAGATGGACTATATGGCTTATGTCAGTGGTTCCCAAAGTGGGACACATGCCTCATTGGGCAATTTGAGAATGAATTATTAAAGTTAATGGTCTTTTAGGCTTCCTCCACATTACTAGGAGTTCACTTTTTGAATAATAAGAATTATATGTCACAGTGGTGGAGGCATCAGGATTTTAGAGATGCTTAGGGGGGCATGACCAAAAAAGGTAGGGAACCACTGGCTTGTGGTAAGAGCAACAGGTAAACATGTGGCTCATTAGATCTAGCTGGACTGGAATGTGGTAAGAGTCCAGAGATGGAGGGTTTCCATCACTGCTGTCTTTGGGTGTCCTTGGTGGAACTGAAAGATGATCGGTCCAACAACATTTTGGAGGGCAATGTCTCCCCCACTCTTGCAGTAAAAGAAGGATCAATCATGAATTATACCATGTAAGAACATTAGCATTTCTACCCAGTCATCACTGGGGTAGGCAAGTCCACTGAAGGTAAGAGCTTTCTCCTGGACCTTGGAGGGCTGCAGTCATGTCCAGCCCACTCCACACATACAGTACTGTGCAAAAGACTTAGGCCACTATTAGATTGTTGTTTTAGCAATAGTATAATGACCATTAATAATTATTTCTCCATCTCTTCATTAGAATACAGCCAGAAAATACAGAAAATCTATATGCAGAAAAAAGCAGGGGGGAAAAAACCCAGCTTCTGTAGGCTAAAATGGCAAATATTTAATGAGACCTCCCCTTACACTTGAGCAACAATAGGTACCTAGCTCCTGTAAGCCTAAATGGAATGGAACCCTAATTACTGTCATTGCTAATACCTACTATTACATGGCAAAATGACTGCTGTGGAAAAGGTCTTTTTCATCAAGTTTATGCAAGTCATGCTTGAGCATGTCATATAACACATACAGAAGTTAAATGACTGTAATTCATTGAAATCTTGATTAAAAAAACCCAACTTTCAATCACTTCATTACAATCAAAATGCCAAGGGTCACAGAATTTGACAGACATAAAATCACACTTAGACATCAGCAAAGCATTCTCAAAGGGAAATCAACAAACTGGATACTCAATATGTGGTGTTCAGGCTGTTATAGAGAAATATGAAGAATCAGGAGAGGTTAAAGACGGGGAAAAAAAAGACTGGAAGGGCAAGAAAACTTTCAAATTCTAATGAGAAGTTCCTCAGAGTTTCTTCTTTGAGAGATTGGAAGAAGTCCAGCTGGGACCTGGCTTAACATCTGACAGCTTCATTGGGATGCCAAAATGACCCTTCTATAATCCAAAGGAACTTGATCAGGAATGAGCTTTGTGGAAAGGTAGTAGCCAAGAAACCACTTTTGCAGAAGGGGAACAGCATGAAAAGGCTAACACATCCTAAAGCTCAAAAAGATTGGAATAGTCAATGGAAAAGAGTATTATGGAGTAATGGCATTTTTATGTCCAATGTGTGAGAAGAAGAGTTGGAAAGATATGGATGAATGTGGCCTTCAGTGAAGCATGGTGGAGGTTCTGTCCTGGTTTGGGGCTGTATTTCTGCCAGTGGTATTGATAATATTGTCTATATTGATGGGATGGTGACTGCTGAAAAATACATACAGGTTTTAATTCATCATGCCATTCCTTCTAGAAAGCATCTGATTGAGATTGTTTTTAATTTTTCAGCATGATAAGGATCTCATACACACTGCTAATGTAGTGAAATTGCATTTATTGAGAAAAACAGCTGATAAAACATTGACAGCACAGAATGCTGAAGGCAGTATAGGATCACCTGAACAGAGAAATAAACAGAGAATCTAAATCTAAAGAAGAATTCTGAGAAGCAATGAAGGGAGCCTGGTATAATAGATATTGGTGATTTGTGATAGAGAAGCGGCCAATGATGCCATGCCTTGTGGCCCAAAGCTGTTGTGTGCAAAAGAACAGCACAGAGTCACTTGGTGAAAGTTCAAAGCAAATCTTTAGTAGCAAAAATGGAGGTGCAGGCAAAAACTATTTACAGTGATGCAAAACAGAAGCTTATCAGCTTCTGTACAAGGTCAACAGTCTCAAGCAGCTATACAAGTCTATGGTTGAAACTGGCCAACTCAAAAGAGCCAAACCTTTATCAGCTTGTTGAGGTCCTCTCAGTGTAGGCACGCCAGCTTATTGACACCAACAGATGAGCAGCAAAGTATAAGCAGTCCTTTCACCACAATGTGGCAGAGAGTTCCACAGTCTTTGGCAAATGGCTAAAAGCATCCAGGAGCAGAAACCAAGCCAGGCATCCAGGAGCAGATGCAGAGACAAGCAGGAGCCAACAGGAGCAAGAGCTGAGTGTAGCTCTGAAGCTTGTCTTCATTTATACACAACACAGCTGGTCATCAACTGCAGCTGTGTACTGCTCCGGAGAGGTCCTTAAAGACATAGCACTAAGTTTGTTCACGTTGCAACCAGTGCCACGCCCAGGCACAGGTATTAACAATAGAAACTTCAGGACAGTCTTCTGAAAAGAGATGTGTTTAGAGCTAAGGGAGGCCACACTAAATGCTGAGTTTTGCCCGAAGAAGCCATTTTGTTCTGAAAATTGTGTTTGTATTTTATGAACCTATTTCCTTTAGCACCCAAGGGTGCTAAAGGTAAAGGTCTTCCTGGCTTGAAAGCCAGTTGTGCCCAACTCTTAAGTGGCAGCACTCATTTCCATTTACAGCCAAAGAGCCAGCACTGTCTGTGTCTGCAGATGTTTTTGTGATCATGTGGTAGGCATGACTAGATGCATGAGTACACTGAACACTTTTAGCATTCCTGCCAAACAGTTTATCTACTTATCTACTTGCAATTTCTTGGTTTCGAAGTGCTAGGTTGGGGGGAACTGTGGCAGATGATGGGTGCTCCCTCTGTCATGCAGAACTTGGGTCTTGAACTGCTGACCTGCCAAACCTCTGGTCATCAAGCTCAGCATCTTAACCACTAAGCCACCACAGCCCTCCATGGGCACTAGAGGCCCCCAAGTATGAGAAAGTGTCTTCCATGCCTTTTAAGGACATAAGACTTTGTGAGCACATTTGTTAAAACATTTTTTTTTAAATTGAGCCTGCAATTTGCCTGCCCCTGACCTAGACTGACTGGTAGCAGCTCTCCACAGTTCCAAACAGTTGCCTTTTCCTTCCTCAGCTGGGGATGCTTGGCATGTAGGAAGGACTATCTATGGACAAATTGTGTATTTTCACAACTGGATTTCAGCATGCCCTGAATATTAAAATAAAGTGCTTTGCATTTTGAAAACACATTTGTTCTGTTCCATTCACAGAATAGGGAAAGTAGTGTCAGTGTTGGGTGGACTGATAGTTTGAGTGACAGACTAGGACTAAGAACAATGGGTGTGACATTTTGGGTTACTGTAGTTAGGGAGGGGGGAGTTGGGGCTATTGCCATCTAACCCCAGTTATTGTGATGGTGAAAAGGAGGAGGGACATCATATATGCCATCTTGAACTCTGTGGAGAAAAGCAACATAATAAATTACTATCCACAGTTTTCAAATGTAAATTAAAGAATAATTAAATTTTAATTAAATAAGTTTTTTAAAATAAAATTAATTCAAAAATTTTTCAATATTTTTAATTAAAATATGGAGATTTTTTAAAAGCACTGGTTTTTTATTCATCCACATGTCTGAGTAAGATGTCTATAAAAAGATGTACTAAGGAGTCACAGAGGAAGCTAATGCATGTCCAAAACAATTAAAGGTTTATAAAGGTGATGGAATATTTTTTTGCTGCAGGAACAATTTAGACTGGGCCAACTAGGAAAGCCCCATAAAGCTGTCAATGTTCTACTCAGTCCATGCAGGAAATCTTGTTTGCCATGTTTCCTCTGCCTATTAATAGAAAGCCATTTCTGAAATCCATTTACAGTACTGTATTATACTTTCCTCATGCATTGGCTCATAAGAAGCTGAAGGGGAAGCAATGAATTGCTATCAGTCAGGGAAGGTTTCCCTTACAGAGTGGTGTTGTCTGCGGTGAACTTCATGAATATTTTGTGAGGTACGGCATAGCTGATAGATAAATTGGTATGATTCCAATTTATGTGATACAATAGCAGAAAGGGTTACAAATCATACTTGGGCTCATTCTGTAAGCTATAAGCAATAGATCCCTGTTTCATTTATATTAATATTGTTCCGTGTTGAGATGAGAGGGCAGATTTACAGTACAATCCCACATGCCTACTCAAACATAAGCCTTACAGCGTTCAGTGGGGCTTTATTCCCAGATAAGCGTGTGTGTAGAATTGCAGCTGCCACATATGAATTTTTCCTATTAAACAGAGAAATGTTAGAAATTAGCATGTGTTAGAACAATAGTCCTCAAACTTTTAGGTCCTAAACAGCTGAGCAGTACCTCTATGAAATGTAACACCATTCCAGTCTCTGTGAAACCCATCTGCTGATCTTCTCATGAGGCTGAAAATATTAAGAATAAAAAAAAAAACACTTTTATACTGAAAGGTTTATGGGTTGTTCTGAAATGGGGGTGCCTCAGCACTTTGTTGTCTTAATGCATGATCCATATAGTGTATAAGAAGCTACCATTAGGGTAGAATATGAACAGACACAATGGATTCCTATAAGCAAAGACAAGGATCCTTTTTACACTCCTATCTGTTCAAGCTGTATGCAGAACACATCATATGGCAAGTCAGACTAGATGTAGATGAAGGAGTGAAAATGGTGGAAGAAATAATAATTTAAGACATGCAGATGACACCATCTTAGTGGCAGAAAAGAGCAATGACTTGAAATGACTTTTAAGGAAAATGAAAGATGAAAGTGCCAAAGGAAGACTGCAGCTGAACACCAAGAAAACAAAAATCAACTGTTTCTGTTGATATCCTGTACTGTCAAAAAGAGGAACAAGTGGGTGCTAGAGCAAATCAAGCCTGACATATCTCTGGTGGCAAAGGTAATGAAGGCTGTCCCACTTTGAGCACATCTTTAAAAAAAACAAGATTCTTTGGAAAAGACAACAATGCTGGGAAAGTTTGAAGGCAGCAGGAAAGCAGAAAGACAAAACATGAGATGGTTTGGCTCCCTAAAGGAATCACAGGCTTGAGTTTACAGAGCTGAGCAGTGCTATTGAGGACAGGATATTTTGGAGAGCTCCCATTCATAGGGTTGTCATCATAGGATAGATGTGACCAGATGGCACAGAACAAGAACATGTTTAATCATTTAAAAATCCTTATACTGTTAAAACATTAAATGAATTACACACTTCAGTCTTGTTTCACAAATGTAAGCTAACAGTTGTGGGTTGCATATAGTATAACGATCACATGGTTGCTTGTCCTGGGTGTCACGGGGCTACTTTTTCATTGGTAAATTATCATATTTTCCTAATGCGGATCACCTCCTATATCCACAGTGGCTATTTTCCGAGACCTGCCGCTAATACAGTAATACCTCATATAACATTAGTATCGAATAACACTAAAATCATATAACATTAAGCAATCTGGGGGGAAGAATTGCATCAGATAACATTAAGATCCTATGGGATGCTTCAGATAACAACCGCTAAAGCCTGTGTGGTTACAATGTATCTCTATGGATCCCATAGGATTTTAACATGCATCAGATAACACTAAAAATCATATAACACCAAGACTTGTGGAACCAGGTTTTAGTGTTATATGAGGTTTTACTGTACCTGAAACAATGGATAACAGTGAACCACCATTTATTCCTACTGGAATCATAAAAGTAAGGGGGTTATTTCATTTAAAATACCTGGGAAGCCTACAATAATCTTTTAAATAGCTAGGAAGTCTTTGGTAAAGATGAATTCATCTTGTATGTGGCACACCATAAGAGTTACCAACTTTAAATAATTTAAAAATCCAATGAACTTTATTAAACGTGTGCTTTCTCAAATAAATTGAATAGGAGAGGTGAGAGTACCAACCCCTGAGGCACCCATTATTGAAGGGACCTAGGGCTGGACTTCTCACTCTCCAACCACACCAACTGGGTCCAGCCCCTCAGAAATGAGGAAAACCAGGCCAACACAATGCCCTGGATCCCCAATCCTTGGAGCCTTCCTAGAAGGATACCGTGGTTGATGGTATCAAAAGCTGCTGAGAGGTCAAGAAGAGCCAGGACGGATGACCTCTAATCCCGTTCTCACCAGAGGTCATCCACAAATGCGACCAATGCAGTTTCCGTACCATCTCTGGGCCTGAATGCTGACTGAAAAGGGTCCAGATAATCTGCTTCATCCAGGACCTCCTGTAGCTGCCGTGCCACTGCCTTCTCCAAGACCTTACCCAAAAAGGGTAGTTTGGATACTGGTCAGTAGTTGGTAAGTACCGTAGGGTCAAGGGATGGCTTTTTCAGAAGGGGATGCACCAAAGCATGTTTTAAGGGTGCTGGAAAAAGCCCCTCCTGCAGAGATAAATTTATAATTGTCTTAAATTCTGTCAGAAACAATGCACCACCTGCAATGTTAGCAGAGGTAGCCTCCCTGGTAATGTTTATATTTTTTAAAATTATAACTGTTTCTGAATCTGTAAAACTACCCCTTACTTACAGTAAATGGTTTGATCTCCTCCTCTTTTGTAGATTGTTAAAGTTTTCATATAGGCCAGAGGTGGTAAACATATGGCACGTGTGACAGAAGGGGCACTCAGAGCCCTCTCTGTGGGCATGCATGTTGTTGGCTCAGCACAGAGTTCACCCTACCCCTCTGCCCAGCAGCCCAATGGAAACACTTCCTCCTTCCCCTGTCTGGAGCAAGGCAGGTGGCTCAAATGCATCATGAGGATGTGGCGCAGAGGGCAGCCTGTTGAGTCTATGGTGAAGGTGAGTTTGGGCACTTGATCTCTAAAAGGTTCACCATCACTGATATAGGCTTAGCGTCTTATGCCAGGGGTGCCCAAACTTTTTGGGACACAGGCCAGTCACGTGGTTCAGTGGGCCAGTTGTGGTTCCTCCCACCGGAAGCAGAAGTAAAACACACCTTGCAATCTGTTTAGCTACAGGATGAGATAGATTTTAGGCTGCCATTTTCTCTGCTTAAACCAGGGGTGCCCAAACTATGGCCCATGGGCCAGATCTGGCCCTGATGCCAATTCATCCAGCCCATGCCGCCTTCATCCCAGAAGCAGAAGTAAAATGCACCCTTACGGGCACATTTTACTTCCGCTTCCGGGAGCAACAAGGGTGGTGTGTGGGCCAGATGAATTGGTGTTGGGAGCCAGATCTGGTCTGCAGGCCATAGTTTGGGCATCCCTGTCTTATGCTGTAATTTATTTATTTATTTATTTATTTATTATGACTTATATGCTGCCCTCCTAAAGAGACCCAGGGCTGCTAACAAAGGTTTAAAAAGACATAAAACACAATATAAAATCCAATTTAAATTTAATATTAAAATATTAAAAACTAAGCAAAGATAAAAAGATTAAAAATTCATACTTTGAGAGAGGGAGGGCTACTGTCTGACCCAAACCCCATATCTGTCCTGGCAGCCAGGTCTTAACCCCCTTCCCAAAGGGCAGCAACTCTGACTGGAGAAGTAGCTCAATTGGCAGGAGGTTCTATAGGGCTGGGGCAGACACAGAGAAGGCCCTCCTCCTAGTGCTAGAGAGGTGCGCCTCTCTAGCCAATGGTACAACCAGAGAGCCTCTCCGGTCCGCTCTGGTGGGGCAATGCGGTCTCTTAGGTATCCTGGTCCACTACCATATAGGGCTTTAAAGGTAATAACTAGCACCTTGAATTGCACCGGGAGGCATACTGGTAATGCTGAACCATCCATAGGCATACACTTCCTAGTCATATTTTTTTTTAAATTTGTTTATCGCCCTCCTCCCCGAAGGGACCCATATCTTTACCCACAAATCAGAAGAGTAGCGTGCCTTGGCGGGCCCCCGTATAAAAATTTGTTTGGGGGCCCTTAGGAAGGGTAAAGATTTGTTTTGCTTACGCACGTTGGGGCCCCCCGTGGCCCTGGGGCCCCGTATAATTGATACGGCAGATACGGCGGTAGCTACGCCTCTGCCACAAATCGAATGCTTTTTCCACCTTAGCCAAAACCTTATTACACAGTGTACCTCAATCTTTTGCAAGTGCCACAGCAAAAGTAGGCTGATTTTTCCCCCTTCATGCTTCATTACTTCACACATTGATTCTTGCCATATTTTTAGCCATTTAAGCATATACTTTTTCCTTTATGGATCAAGTTGAGAATTTGCATTTTTCACTGATGGTACTTTACGATCTCTCTTAGGCTTTGATGAACTGCCAACATCACTACTTTTGTGTGTGGGTGCATGATTAAGCAATATTAAGTAAAATAAGCACTCTTTATTTTGCTGCCTTCACAGAAATGTTCTGTATTTTGCTGTACTCAAATGCTCTCTGTTTTGCATCTCTCACAGAAATGCTCTGTATCTTACTGCAATCATGGAAACTGGCTATACTGTATTTCACTACACTTATGGAAACACCCCAAAATGTTTTTACTGCACTCTGTTATTTTACTGTATCTACAGATGACTTTTCAATACAGTAACAGTATTTAACTTTCCCACCCTGTCACAAGCCACACCATAAACTGCAGATAACTGAAACAGCAGAAATGAAACTTGTGGATTTGGGAGGTAACCCATAGTTGTAATATTTGGTCTTATTTGAAAAATGGGGAAAATGTCATTATGTGATGCCATTAAATCATCTGCTAGCATTGTTAATCTCTGGACAATTTGAAATTAGTATCATGAAATGATTTGGAATCAGCTACCATCAGCAGAGATGCTGCCAGGAAATGGCAAAGTGATCTTCATCCTCATTGAAACACTTGATAGCTGTTATCATAAAAAACTAAGATGTCAAAAGTGACTGAAGACATATCCAGACAGGTGTATCACTTACTGTTTGGGTTGCTTTTGGTGCTGTTTGGTTCAAATAATATATGGTGTCCACACATGTTTTGACTTAAAGTGATCCATTCCACCCCTTTTAAAGAGCTATCTTGCTCCTTTCTGGTGTAGTGCTAAGGGTTAGAGGCTGAGGTGGCTCAGTCATTAAGAAGCTTACCTGGTTAGCTGGGAGGCTGGCAAGTTGGCAGTTTGAGATCTGGGTACTGCATGAAAGATTGAACACCCATCTCTGTCCCAGCTCTAGGAGACATGAAAGAAGCCTCATTTGGTCATTTCCAGAGCGGAGTTTCTCCGGCAAAAATCTTTTCAACCCAGAATAATTTCTGACACAAAATTATTATTATGCTAAGGTTTGCTCAAGTGAGAGATTAAGCAGATCA